>OY998255.1:57494663-58729246 GCA_963922045.1 Persicaria maculosa | reverse complement strand
TGATTGAAAACGAGCTTAGCAAGATCAGGACGGCCACACTTAGCATACATATTAACCAAGGTTGTACTAATCGACGCATCTCCACATAACCCACTTCTGATAACATGAGAATGCAGCTGCTTGCCAGCCTCTAGAAGTGAAGGATCCAATATAGAGCGCAATATGCTTATGTAGATCGAAGCATTCGGTTTGTCCCCAAGCTTTGCTCTCTGTGAAAACAAGGCAAATGCATTGTGCAGAAGTCCTTGTTCAGAATATGTAGATATCATTATCAGCCAAGAAAGATCATCCCTCACAGGCATAATGTCGAACAGTTGGTGTGCAGCCTCAAAACTACCGCAATCACAGTACATTCGAAGAACACAATTGTAAAGGAAGCTAGATGGATCTTGCATAGTTTTCCGTATTCTATCGTGAATCGATTTCCCCAAAGACAGAGACTTTGAGCGTCCACAGGCTTCGAGCAGGAGGCGGTAGGAGTTGGATTTAACTGAAACACCAGAGTCCTCCATTTGTATGAGATACTCATAGGCTTCGCCGAGCTTACCTTGTCTGGCAAGGGAAACTAAATGCAAATTCTCAATGTGGCCGCGCTGTGGTTGATCGGCCACTTTGATTGAAGGTGAGTTGCTGCTTAGAGATAACCAATTGGGAATTTGGCTGAACTTCACCGTGCTTATCTTAGGGCACTTATCAAAGTCGAATTGAACATGGGCGGGATTGAGGTTACAGCAACAAATAGTCGCCATGGATACAGACACCGATTGCATCGACGATACCAATCGGCGGGCGCAGTGAAGAAGGGGGAAAGGAGACGAAGAAAGAAGTGAAGAACAACTGACAGAGGACAATTGAAAGAACACAAGAACGATTTACAGAGAAGAAAGGAAGAACAGAACGCCCTAATTGTGTTGGTGGCGGACCGGTGGCAGAGAGAAGATCAGGGTCAGAAAAGAGGACAGTGCCTTTGCATTTTTTTTTAATGGAACATGTTTTTTTTTAAATGAAAAATGACCAAAAATAATACAAACTATCACTCGTGAACCAAAAATAATACGAACTTTAAAAATGACTAATTCATATATAAACTATTCTCTAATAAACCAATTTTGATATGTCCAACCATTTTGTACTAAAATTTCAATAAAAGTGCTAATTTAGTAAATAGAGATAAACTTTGGGCTTAAAATAAAATTAACCTAAATTTTCACCTTCTTCCTCCCTGCTGGTCGACCTCCCTCATGCCCAGCAGCAGCCATGGAAGACACTGTAAATCAACTGTTCGCCCCCTCTACCGCCCTCATTGCCACTCACTTCTGGTCTTCGTCTTGAAATCAAACCAACTCCGAGCAAAGAGCCAACCATGGAACCTACCCCGCCCTTGCTCGGATTCTTCTCGATCATCGTTCCTTTTGGGTTCAAAGTCATCTAGAGTTTGACTTAACTTTTGAGGGGGGTTTGCTTAGAATGATGTTGTTGATGTTTTTTAGGATATTTTTGTGGATCATTTGGAGAAAATTGGTTTCAATTTTGCATTTTAAAAATTAGGGTTCTTGAACACAAAAATTTAGATCTAAAAAATTGAATCGATTTATTTGAAATTGATGATGCTAATTATGTGTTTAAGCATGATATTAGATATATACATCCCTATAAAAATTCATATGGCATGGGTTTCTTGGTTTCCCCTTTTCAATCTTCCATGGACACCTACTGGGCATAGCAGGAGGGAGGTCGACAAAAGCAGGAGGAAGAAGGTAAAAATTTAGGTTAATTTTATTTTAAGCCCGAAATGTATCTCTATTTACTAAATTAGCACTTTAATTGAAATTTTAGTCAAAAAGGTTGGACATATCAAAATTGGTTTATTAGGGAATAGTTTGTATATGAATTAGTCATTTTTAAAGTTCGTATTATTTTTGGTTCACGAGTGATAGTTTGTATTATTTTTGGTCATTTTTCCTTTTTTAAAATCAATGTAAAGATTTGAAATACCCAAGACACAATTAGTGTGACACTAATATCGGGTAAATTGAGAGGCCAGAACAAATAGTAAACGAGTTAACTGCCATGATATTAGCAAACTAAAATAAATATTCTGGTGCACATTTGAACAAAGTAACGAAATGTCAAACAAATGAGGAAGTTGGGGAAAACTCCGGGATGAAACTGTAAATAGCGAGAATACGGAAAACTAGTTTTTGTTGTGACGAAAGAACGGATATTCAAACAAACAAGATCGACACACACAATTTATCGTGGTTCACCAAATTGGCAACATCCACACTGAGAGATTTCATTAAGGATTTTTTCGAAATTAGACGAGGATTACAAGACGTGTCACCCACACTAACTGATAAACGATAAACCTATGAACCTGTAAATATAGAATATCCTTATTGAACCACCACTAGCCCTTTGGACCCTCTAATGGTATGGGGTCCTGTCCCCGAACCCCTAGTGGTTACCGATCACTCAGTCATGACTCAACTTAATTTTGCTGAATTAAGTTGAATACTTCTAGGATTTTGCCTATAGGAAACTATATAACCTAAAATAAATCTATTCCTATAAGGATAAGTCTATCACTAAGGCACGAATAGATAAACCTAATTCTATCTAAATTAGGTCTATCAATCAATTTAAAATCTAAACCAATTAGATTCAAGACATCCTAACAAATCTCCACCTTGGCTTGAATCTTCATAAATGTACCGGATGCATTTGACAATGCTTTGATATACTAGAATCTCCACCTTGACTTGAATCCTCTCAGATGTACCAAATGTGTAGTAACGCTCGACGTACTAGATGCAATGCAATGCTAGATAGATGTACTCATGTACCATATGCGCTGCAACGCCAAATGTACTAGATGAGCTTCAATGCCAAATGTACTAGAATCTCCACTCTCTTTGTTTGACTCATATATGCCCCTAAGGGAAAACTATCAGATACAGATTTTCAGCAATCCAAACAACATTAGAACTTGCTACGGGACACAGACTTGACAAACGACCTGTCGGTAGTCTCTTCGTTTGAGCCCTCTGTGATGACACCATCTACAAGGCACACGATAATGATGGAATGCGCCTTCTCCTCCAAATTTGCTATCTCAACGCTTTCTTCCTGCTTTCCTCGACATTTGTCTCCATTGGCTCTGTTGCAAAATCAGAGTCCGCATCTTGATATGCCAAAGATTGAAACTGCTTCGCCTTCTCCTCTAAAGTGGTTATCTCATCGACTTGACACCTACCTCCGTAGGCTATGTTGCTAAAGCAAAGTCCGCATCTTGATCTGCCACAAACTAAAATCAATCCTTCTTGTGAACTTCTCAATCTTGATGTTTAAGTCAAACATGCATCTTTCTCACCAGATCACAAAACCCGAAACCATAGCTTTGATACCGTTTTGTTGTGACGAAAGAATAGATATTTAAACAAACCAGAGGTGTTGGGCCAAACGACTTGAACTTATCTATAAATAAAAGTCTTATACTGTACTTGATCTCTTTCCTTGCTGCGGATGATATTATGATCTTTGTGAAAACAACTTCAACTGCAAGTGAAAATATAAGGAAAATTATTGAGGATTATTGCAAGTTCTCGTACCAGAAGGTGAACTTTCATAAATCCTCTTTCCAAACAACAAGTAGTGTGCCAAGAACTAGAACATAGTCTACAAATTCCACACTCAACTACACAAGATCATTGGAAAACTATATGGGATGTCCCATTATTAACCGAAAAATAAATTAAGAAACTTTTAAAGATGTTGTATGCAAATCAAAATATCAACTTTCAAACATATAGGCAAACAACACCCTCTAATGGCAGAAGCACTCGCCCTCAGAGGAGTACTTAAAGCTAGAGAACTTCATATAAGAAAACTCGTGATTGAGGGAGACTCACAGATCATCATCAACCATCTAGCACATAAAGAAAATTGTCAATGGGAAATCAAATTGACGATGGGCGATATCAAAACAATTCTTCAATACTTTCAAGAAGTATCCTTCTCGTATGTCCCCCGCATTTGGAACAGAGTAGCAGATAATGTTGCACACCTTAGCCGCTCTTTGCGAGGGCAAGCACTTACAACAAATCCAGGTCTGCTAGGCGTCATTCGACGTGATGCAATCGACTAGGTCTCGACTAACCAAAATTTTACCTTGTATATATGGAAGAAAAACTGATAGTGTAATTCTGACTTACTCCAAACATCACCTTCATTCAATTACTAGAGAAAAGTGGATTTCGAGCTTGTTGAAATGTCTTGATCAAGTCGATCGTCCTAGAAGTAGAACAAGATAAAGTGTCATTCAAACCCCACTCTTACAATGAACTCAAAGAAATTATTTGGAACCTCGATACGACATTGTAATGAATGTCTATACAGTGTGATTAACGTACCGTTTTGCTATAGTTAGAATTTGTAGTACGTAGATATGACATTTGATATAACTTATAGAACAGTATAAACCAATATGTTTTTGTATTATGTATGTTATCTTAGATTAGGTTTGAAACCAATACATTGTTATTTTATAAATTTATTACTAAAATAATGCAGAGTTAACACCAACCTTTGTCGGTGTGTTGTCCAACCAGAATAATATGAAGTGGGAGTCTCGTTATGTAGGGGTGCAAAAAACATGGTTCCCATTATACATTGTTTATGGAAGAACAAACGAATCAAACTTTCAAACTTTTGAATAGTCTATGAGCACTATGGTGACCCAAGGAACCACCCGATATGTTGATTTAAATTTCCCGCCTACATTGAGCAGGGTAGTGACGTCTGATATGAACCGGAAGTCAAGGAAAACCCGAGGTTCGTGATACTTGTAGAGTTGTAGTTCATCAAATCTCGGGATGTCGAGTTATATTTTTTTTGAATAAAATGTGCCAAACCTTATATTACTTCATTTCATTTTATTTTTAGAGTCATGGATTAATATAACTAGATAATTATTAGGATTTTAGGATTAGATCATTATTATGATTTTAGTATTTTATTTTAATTAGTATTTATCCTTATTTTGTATTTCCTATTTAATCAAGATAATAAAAGTGCACATCCTGATTTTGCAGCAAACAACGTGAAACTCAAACCCTACATAGAGCGATAATCTTTCATCTTGCTCGTGAGAAGCGAGCCCTAAGAACTATGAGAAGCGAAGCTGAGATATATATTGTTGTTGTGAGTTTCGACAAGGATTGATCCTCGTGATTCCAACGATGTTCGTGAGATTTGGGCATCCGCATGATCAAATTCGACTACCATTCAATCGATTAGATCAACCCTTCCGCGTGAGATTTGCATCAACATATAGAAAAATGAGATGTCAATTTGAGCTCGAGTGTTAGCAACACGAAGTTGACAATTGAACAATTGCATGGACATCCCTACGCTGGTCGATGGTCGCTTACCAATCGCGCAACAAAAGAAGGTTTATCGTGATACTACGATCGGGACAAGACCTTGCAATGTTTTGTGTGATCTCTAGATTGACGACGAGGAATGTGTTACTGACATTCGACAAGTATACAATGTCATGACTAAGATAGAAGGCAACGTAACTTATAAATACTCATAACCGAAAAACATCCATAAGAAATGAAAATTTGTACATATTTATAGTCAATAGTCTATTTGTGATTATTTTTTGTATTATGACCTTCAATTAATTTTGCTAGTACATGAAACTGCTCTTATCTATATATCTATATCTCTATATATAAAAAGAGCCACTTCTCTTATGAACAGTACTTTTCAAACCAGCTGTCAGCCTTTTATTGGATGAAACTATTTGATTTGGGCTTCTTTTTGTCCGGGCTTCTTTAACTGGGCTTTATTTGGTCCATTTGTAGCTGTAAAAATCTTTGCCTGACAACAGACTTCAACCATCCCACCTATCTTTTCGTCTTCGACCTTACCTTTCCATGGTTGTTGCATCTCCTTCTTCGATTTGCCCTTTCTGCTATGACAATCTTCTCCCCATTCTCTCGATTGCATCGCCACTGGAGAGCTCGATAGGGTAGCAGGAATTGAAGACTATCTCTCTCCAAATTGAAAAATCCGGAATCAAGCCACAAATTGAAAGCAGGAGCGATGAAGAGATCTGACAGGGCGGAACCGGAATCAAGCCACAAATTGAAAGCAGGATCCCGATTTGCGCTCTTTGTCCTATTATTCTCTAATTCCGCACCTCTTGCCACTCACAGGTCTCAAACCGCCGCCGAAAGCCACCTTAGCGACTCCACCGCCAAAATGAAACGTGAGCAGTACTGACGTAGGTCAGATTCCGACGGAAAGTTCTTCCCCCATGAAGATAAACGCTGTCATACAAGGTCAGTAGGGCTGAATTTCATGAATTTTGATTTTGTCCTAAGGTCCAATTTAAGGCTCTAGAAACTTCAATTTTATTTTGCTAAAACGATGAAATTTCGGTAATTTAGGGTTTATGTATTTGAATTGGGAGATTTGATTGGATGAAAATTATGAATTTAGCTTTAGATTGTTTTGAGTAATGTGCCTCCGAACTTCATATGGATCCAAGGCTCAAAATCTCTTCCTATGACCGGCTCTGTAACAATGACCATCATCTCTTCCTGAGACCCACCGTAAAATAACGCTTAGCAATATCTCCAACTTTTGTCAAAATTAATTTTATTGTCCAATGCTCTTACATAAAATGATGTCCAATGCGCTTAGCAAGAAATTGTAGGGAGTATGTTGTATGCTAATATTTGTTTGCAATTTCACAAAACACAACTCTTGAAATTTTTAATCACACACCTGATTTCATAATGCACTCAAAGTATTTGACGAAATGCCTAAAATAAAATTTCTACTTATTTAAATTGTTTGGCGAAAATTCCACCTTCTATTGACCTACATACATATATATTCAAAACATCGTTTCATTGATGCTTCTCAAAAAGTATCTCGCAGTCTTCAAATTCAAAGAAATTAAAACAGTAGAAGAGTGATTATTAGACATAGACTACATAGTTTTAAGTTTTAACCAATTTTAGCTTGTTTGTGTTCCATTCCTAGATTGATTTAAATTATGTTTCAATTTTAGCTTTTTTTTCCAGATTTGCCCCCATAACATGTCAATAATGTCGGCTGCCTCTTTGACTAACCCAAGCTGACCCAATCAGCTCCCTAGATATCCTAATTCCTAATCTCACTCTGCATCCTACAGGGCTTATAGTTATGGAGATGGCCAGCCCAATTCTCAACTACAACCCATTAGCCCAAATAAAAAATGAAGGTTATATGTAGTAATTTTTAGGTGTTCTCAAGCATAAATTTTTACACCAATCCTTTTTATTTAATAAAATTATGAAGTTATCCCTTTTATCTTATTGATAAAATTTATACGAACATTTTGATTAATCGACATAAATATCATCAGTTTTTTTTTAGTTTCTAAAATCTATAGGATACACTATTGAGAATTGCAAAACATCTTTTCGTTATAATTGATCAAAAATTCAAATATATCATTAATTATTAATTAATTAATTATGGGTGATAAAATAGAATATAATTCATGATATAAATATAAAATTAATATAATAAATCCAGTACACCACTATTAGAGATATTGTATATAGTTCCATTATTATCAATTATGTGAAGGGAACGCACATTAGCATAATAATTTAGTTAGAGAAATGAATATGTAAATGTATTTCCACAAGGGTATATTGTTAGGTTCCAAGTATCCTATTATCCGTTAATGTTTGTTAAATTTCACCCTTTTTCCAATCTGAATGTAAAAATAACCGCCCATTTGTAAAAATATGTCATTAGTTACAAAATTGTTCTTCTCAATTGTTTATAAAATTATGTTGGCTATAATTTTCTAGCTACAGAACATAGGTAATAATTTTTTTAATTACCAAATTATAATTTTATTTACAGAGATAATTTGAGTATATAATGTCTACCTATAATGGCTAAAGTGAAGGCTGTGTAGCCTTATATTTTAAAAGAATTACAAAATAAGTGGTTACAAAATAAGTTTAGTGTGAGTAAATACAAAACATCATCATTTAAGTAAATCGTATCAATACCATAGTAACTTTATTATGCTTGCAACTAAAATCAGTTGCAGTTATAAAAGGATCTCATGATTCATATTTAAGCTAAATTAAAGAAGGCCTCTAATTATTTTTTAGAAAAAGAGCCACAATGCCTTCAAAATAAGTTCGAGGGAAACATGACACAAACATTAAATTTAGGAAAATTACACCAATCCCTTATGGATAAAGAAATGAATCTTTTAGGCCTCTGGTTAACGAAAACACAAAAATGATCTCATAATAGGGATATTGCAAATGTAACCTAAAAAATCCCTTATAGATGTCATATTAGAATATTACACACTTGTTAAGAAGACTAAAAAATTTACTATCATACTATTTATTTTTATTATTATTATTATTATTATTATTATTATTATTATTATTATTATTATTATTATTATTATTATTATTATTATTATTATTATTATAAAAAAAATCAGGAAACAAAGGTAAAAACAAACCCAAATTTAGAAAACCTAAAATAAATTCTTTTTTAATACCCCGTAGTAATTAAAATTTAAAGCGAGAATTTATATTTTGATGATTTATTTGAGCTCATAAATAAGAGTAACCAGAAAATCCCAAAGTAGCATGAGACCTCTGATTTTAGAAAGAAATACAAATATGTCCTTATATTTTAGACTGACAAATATGTCCTTATATTTTACACAGATATCATAAAAATTTAAAATTTAAAAATTACTTTTTTTCCAACAATGGTATTTTCCATTATAGAGAAGTAGCCTAGATTTTTTAAAAAGAGAAATCACATAGGTGATTTCTCATTTAAGAGAAATTAGGTAGACAACCTTATTTAAAGGAAAGGAAAAAAAACTACTGATGAGTAAGTGCAATTATGTACAACTCCTCAATTTTGAAAAATAGTTAGAATAAAACATTTTCTTTGAAATAGCTGAACTTTGTGGAAGAATTTCTACAAAAAATAATAGATAACTAAAATTTAGAATATTTTCCAATCAAATTCCCAACACATAGCTAGGTTCATAAAATAGTTAAATAAAAAAAATTCAATACTACAATTTATCAAATGTATATAAATAAATATTAAAACATTTGAGAATAACTTATGTTAACAATTTTTTTGAAAAGGTTGAACTTTATTGAATGTTGTTTTAAAAAATACTCCATCCGTTAATTAAAACTTGACGTTTTACTATTGATGCACGCTTTGTTAGGTGTTCAAAACTATATAAAATATTACCTTTTTAATAACTTTTTAAAATACTTTTATACTTATTGCGATTAAGTATGAATTTATAAAAACAAATGTAAAAAAAGTTAATATTATATATAATTTTTATCATTTCAAAAAAAAAACGTACATGAATAATAAACGACAAGTTCTGATTTGAATAACTAAATTTTAGAGTAATACTTTCCAATCAAATTCCTAACACATACATTCATAACATAGAAAAATACATAAAAATCAATACAATTTATCACACACACACACATATATATATAACAATTTTTAAATTAGGATTTAACTTATAAAAATGAATTATTGTATGTTTTCCGCTTGCGAAGCAAGCGGAATTCAACTAGTCTATATAAAAAAAACAATGTATACATATCAAAGCTTTTGATGAATCGTATAATACCTTTTACTAAAATCGATTCATATCTAATCCGTATCATTTTTTTTCCATTCCCTTGTAAATAGTTGCACTAAATAGACCAAAAATTGGGCCTATTTGCACAAATAGCCAAGAGGGTGAAAAAATGGGCCAAAATGGCCGGGCTATTTCTTGCAAATAAAACAGCCGGTTAATGGGAACTGTTCATGACCGGATACAGTAGGTGAAAGGACGAGGGATAGAAACGAAAAATCAGAGGAGAGAAAGAGGAGTGATTCAACATTGGACGGAAGGGAAGTGGAGACGGATGAGATCTAGAGCGGAATCGATGTCGCCGGACTCCAACAACCATCTCACCTATCGGATTAAATAGCGAGACTGATAGGAAGATGAAGAAGGGGATGAAGACGGAGGAGACAGGTTAGGGGAGCAGGGAGAAGACGGGGGAGATGAATCTTCAACAAGGTTTTCGGATTTGGCGAAATCGATGACCAGTAAATCTAGAGATTCCCAATTTACAGTCGTATCCATTGGAGAGGAGAGGAGAGGAGAGGAGAGGAGAGGAGAGGAGGGAGAGCGGGGAGAGGATTGAGGTTCGACACTCGTTGGCTTGGAATGAAGGATGGATGGGGAAAATGGCGTCCACTGCCATCTCAACACCAGCATCCCGACTCGCGACAGAGAGGTGCGAAAAGCGGACAGAGGAAGAAGAAGGTGTGGATGCCGGCGGCGACGGGGGCGGCGGAAGCTCTGGACGGCGGCGAAGGCGGTGGGTGTGGGGAATGGGGATGTGGTGCTCGCCCGTTCTCTCTGCGCTCTCAGCTCTCTCTCTCTCTCTCTCTGCGCTCTCAGGTACTCTCTCTTCTCCCCTTCTTCTCTTTCTTTGCCTCATCTATGACTGGTTGGAATCTATGAGCAATCCCAATTTGGAAATCTAGGGCTAGGGCTGCGAGATTTATAGATTAGGTTTGTGCGATTTTTGGGTTTGTTGTTCTTAGCCTGAAATCTGAAAGATATACAACCCTTGTACAATCAAAATTTGTGTACGATCTGAAATCTGCAGCCATTGTAATCGAAATATGTAGTCTAATTTTTCTTCCTTAGCCTTAATCGAAATTTGTGTATTCTGGTACAATCCGAAATCTCTTGTAATCGAAATATGTAGTCTGCTTTTTCTTTCTTTTGTTATGCAACTTTGTTTCTATGCTGATGTCGCTTTGTTTGAGATTTACTTACCAAGGAGCCCTTGCTTTTTGTTTGAAATCTACAGCCTTTGCTTTGTTTGAAATCTGCCGTTGAAATCTGCAACTTTGTTATGCAACTTTTTTCATATCTATTTAATTCATCTAATTCAACATTGTTTTATCTTACTCCTCTCCTTGCAGATGGTGTAGGAATCAATCCTCAACAAAGTGCTGGTAAGTTTCTCTTTTTAATTGATCTAGTGGGTATATTTTGCTCTTAATATAAGAATTTGCCAATGTTGAGTTATATATCCATCCACAACAAAATGTTGAGTCATAATGAAGATGGATGGAAAATAGCCTATTAGCTCAATTGGTAGAGCGTTGTGTTTGCACACAAAGATGTGAGTTCGACTCTCACATAGGCTAATACGGAGTATGCGTTCATATCTCTATAGACTTATACGATTGAACATGGTAGGAAATATATGCACTAATGGCAGGACAAATTTGTGAATCTGGTACGACAAATTTGTGAATTATGAATATCTCTGAACTTATAAAATTATGAACTTGGTAGGAAATATATAGACTAGTGGTAGGACAAATTTGTGAACCTGGTAGGATAAATATACGATATTGGTAGGAAATATATAAACTAATGGCAGGAGCTGATTTCTTCATATCTGCACCATGCTTCTTTATGTTTTTGTTTTCCGCCCTCATTCTTCGGCATATCCTCAGTTTGCATACTTTTCAATATCAAGCACAAGCCCTATCATTTTTAGGGGGTTGGGACTCGGGATAGCCTTCTTGTTCATCACAAGCCAAAGAATAAAGCTAATTTTTTTTGGTTCTAATCAGTTCAATCATTACTAATATACCTAACAGGACAGTATGAGTATGACCATATTGAAACCATAAAAAAGTGTCAATACACAAATGCTGACACTGAACTGGTCATACTTGAGGGTAAGGTAAGATACGATATGCATGACCCTTGTTTTTGTGATTAAAAAGCCTTTGATGCGGATCTCTTCTTGAGTTCCATCTGCAACAAAAGGAATATCATAACGGAGAATAACATTATCTAAGTTAACTAGCAGAAGCAGAAAAAAGAGTAAAGGGGGGTAAAAAAGAATGGCTTATACAATCCTTGGCACACGCATTATGCAATTCTTTATAATATCATGATACTAAAAACTAAATGCTAAGTAGTATATGCAGATTGAAGGACAGAAACGTGGACCAATTGCACAAGCAAATGCCCTAAATTGCAGTTGTATGGCTTGTGACCATTTTTATGTTTTGAGATGATAACTTAGATTATGTTCTATGGGTAGTAAGAAGATAAGTTTAGAAAATAAGCAACAAAAGGTACTGAAAAAAACCTAGGGGATAAATATCCCAATTAGCTTAGATTGAAATGACAAATTGCCATCTAGAAATACCCCATGGGACAAATAGGTATTTCAATAAAATCCAATGTAATGGTACTGAAAAAAACCTAGGGGATAAATATCCCAATTTTCTTGCAAGAGTGCAGGTTTATGCTTTCTTTTGTTCATTCACCCGATTTATTGTACATGTAATTTTAAAAAATCCCTTCTATACATTTAGCAAACTCTGTGGTATGAATTCACAGAAGAAACTAGGGCAATCAAATTTGTGAATCTGGTACGACAAATTTGTGAATTATGAATATCTCTGAACTTATAAAATTATGGTAGGAAATATATAGACTAGTGGTAGGACAAATTTGTGAACCTGGTAGGATAAATATACGATATTGGTATGATAAAAATTTAATCACCGAAATTCCTAAGTGTATTACTTGACACTAATGGTAGGATATATGTACACGAATGGTAAGATATGTAGAATTAATACTGACCAATCCACAAATCCCAGACTGGTAATTAGTGAGGCGTGAATTGACCCTAATCTCAATCTCAATTACCAGTCCATAAATCCCAATCTCAATCCAATTTCTATCAATCAAAATTCACGAATCCAATCTAATTCAATGCTAGAACGACTGAAAATCCTCTACCCTTGGTTGTTTTTCTGAAAAATGTCGAACATAATTTGCTACGGTTTCTAGCTTGATTTTCCTTGAAAGCTATTTAAATTGGTGTGATAGATGCACAAAAATGGTAGGATAGATGAAAACTAATTGTAGGAGAAAACAACGATATCGGTAGGATCATAATGGTATGATTGATGGAAACTAATGGTAGGAGAAAACAACGATATTGGTAGGATCATAATGGAAACTCAGTAATTCCTGTATAACTTGACACTAATGGTAGGATAGATGCACACTAATGCTCGTGTGCCGGATTCAGTGTTGTAGAACTTGTAGGCTTCAATGTCATCGTCGTCCCGTACCCGAATCGGAGTTGCCCGACCCATGGAAGGAGGGAGGTAGGTGAGCTCAATGTCGTACAACACCATGTCAACGTCGAATTTGGAGACTATCTTCCCCTTCAGTTGGTCGTAGGAAATATTCTGTGGCACCACCATTGCTGCAGTACGTGCCTCTCCCTTGAAGACCAAGCTCCCACCTACGGGAGCCCACCAACCGCCGAACACGACATTGATGCATACCTTATCACCTGGGGTACATCAGGGGAAAAGAGTATCAGATTGGGGGATAGTTCTGATATAGTAAAGGGGAACACCTACAAAGGAAAGGTACAAGATGACTTACCCATCGCTGCCACTGCCACCAACAAACTTGTTGCACTTTTCCTGAAATGGTAAGAGAGTACAACACTGTTGGCAAGTCAGAACTGTACTATTGGTAGGATGACAACTGTATCGTATCCTCGGATGCACGGTTGGGTTTCCCCCGTCCTTACCACCTCTTTCCTGTTCTGCCTCAGTTTTTGCAGGTCATGTTGGGGTGTTTGAGATCCTCCTCTCAAGCTTATATATGTGCTTGGGGAACACCCATCAATGCAATGATTGCATTTTTCCCTCATAAATGCTCCCCCCTTCCCCCCAAAGAAGAACCCCGTTTTGGCGCCAAAATTACACTGACAACCCGCCAAATAAGCTACTGACAATCCACTCCAAATTTCTCGAAAATTTCAGGTATGGTATGACATAGTAAGCCTATTGGTAAGATAGATATATGATATTGGTAAGATAAATATACAATATTGGTCAGATAGATGCCATTCCGTCTTCCCCCAATGAAGAACCTTGTTTTTGGCGCCAAAATTACACGGACATCCCGCCCAAACCACTACGGACATTCCCCTCCATATTATCTCCAAAATTCCAACTATGGTAGGACATAGTTGGTCTATTGGTAAGACGAATATCTTCATTTGGTAAGACTAATGTCTTCTTTTGGTAGGACATAGTTCCCAGATATGAAGGTGATGCTTTGCCCTCACCATGACACTCGTTTCCTATGTTGGCTCTGTTTTTTCAGAGCATTTACTAAGGAATGCCACCCATCAATCAAGATTTTATAAGGGTTGATTGACACCCTTAATTACAATCATTTACATTTACCCTCATAAATGCTCCCCCTTTTTACCCTACTTTATTGGAGCTACACCCCAATTCCCTGACATGTGCAGCACATCCCCTCCTCATTTCTCTCAGCAAAATGAAGGAGCTACAGTGACCGGTCTCACCTTCACATGCAACTTCCTCTCCCGGTTACCTTTTTTATTTGCACAAAATAGCCATTTTCTACCTCATGCAAATAATCAAGGCACATGACTATTTGTGCAAAGTTTTTTTTTTATGGCTAGTTATGCAAATTGGCCTATGCAATTTGGATAGGTATCACCTTCTCCCATTAGAAATTTGGAATAGGTAAAAAATCCTGAGTTCTCTAAACATAATTATGACACTGGGAACAGCAAAGCGATAGGACTCCGTTAAGTAAACCTCGTTTTTAAGAGATTAGTACACCTCGTAATTCAATCTTGCGGTGCACACCTTCGGCGTCTTCGTAAATCGTACCCTCCCTCTCTGCTATTATTCGACCGTTCCATTCTTATTTCGGCAAAAATTGCATTTTCTCTTTCACCTAAAAAAGACGAATACTTTATGAGCTACCAGACCCCCGAAGTCGGTTTGAAAGTTGAATTCTTTCCAGAACAAGCTCGTTTCCTTCTCGGGCCTCACATAAATTGTGTGTGGTGTGTGCCACAGAAGTTGCAAACCCGTGTCCGTTTCCTTCATTTGTATGAAATGCACAACAACTACTACAAGTTAGCCAGCGAAGGTGATTAGAGAAGAGGGGGAAAAATGTTCTACTCCCAGCAGTTCCTCTCAAAGAAGGGCCCCTTGGGATCAATTTGGGTCGCTGCTTACTGTCTCAAGCGCCTCCACAGAGACCAAATTGCTCAAACTGATATCCCATCTTCCGTGGGTTAGTCTCATTTCTTGGCTTCAACCCCCGTTTTTACATTCTGGGTTTTGTTCGGTTTCCCCTAATTTGTCTGCAATTGTTTGTTCTTCTGCAAAAACAAAATTATGTTGAAAGAGTTAGAAAATAGAAAGGTTCAAATTGTTACCCTTGTTAAGCGGTGGTTCGGTTTCTGGTTTTGGTTGTATTCGTGGAAATGACTAGGCCGGTTTTGAATTGCTAGAGGTTTTGGTGCCCTTTGTTGATGTTCTGCGAGGAATTGCTTGTGGAATTTGTTGGGTGCTGAAATTGGAAGGCAAGGGTTTGCATATTTCTCCTTCCTTATTTCATCTGTTGGCTGGTTCCATCTTTTTGGTCTTCCTGGGTTTGCAACATACTTTTTCATCTTTTTTTTTAGGTCAAAGCTAGTTTTTTTTCCTTCCCTTGACATATTATGCAAGTGGTGAAACCCTAGTTTTGAATTTTGACCCTTCCCTGGGTCCATTACTTGATTTATAGATTGTCTTAGTATTTAATAAGTTGCCATTTAAAAAAAAAAAATCAAAGCATTTTTTGGGAGATGGGAATTGATGAGCATTGGTTTAGGTCCTTTTCAGCACTCAGTAGACTACAACTTAACAATGTTTGCTAGTTCTTTGTATATGAGATCAAAGAAAAGAATGTTTTAACATATTTTATGAAGAAGCTAAAGCTTCACAAAACAATTCTTTTTTGTAAATGTCCGATGAGTGTTAGGGATGACCTGGTATGGGTAGTACTTTGGGCTAGTTGAGGTTATTTCTTTACTTAAATTCTTTTTGGCATTATTCATTTTCATTGTTGCTAAACTTCACTGTGGAACCTCTGTTGGGGCTGCTATAGACTATATTTGAGATTATTTTTGTTTTAGATATACTGCAAGTCTGGTGTTTGGGTGTTAATTGACATTTCATATGCTTTCCTTTTGGGTTTTAAGGTGTTCCTCCTTGGTTAAGGACTTTGACTATACTAATATTTGGAGTACTATTTTCTGTTGTGTTCCTACACTACACTTTTTGGCTTTTTTAGTTACTAGGGTTTAAAACACTATTTGTTTTGCTATTGATCATCTGTATGCCTCCTAGAAAGAGTTCCTTATTTTTTGGTTACTCATCTAGATTTCTGTATTTTCTGTTGTGTTTCTGATATTCTGTTTGTTGTTTATGATGACAAATATATGCACTTCCATCTATCTCTAATGCCTGTTCTTTGATGCAGATAAGATTCTGACAGATGAATGGCCAATTGTCACATACAGAATATTAGGTTACCTTCTTCTTGGTGTTGTGAGAATTTATTCCAAGAAAGTTGAATTTGTGCTTCATGACTGCCATGACACCATCAAGGAGCTGAACAGGTCTTTGGGTAAAAAGAAGGCTGTCTCCTTCAGAGAGATAGTGCGTGCAGAAGATTTCTCTCTCACTCTCCCAGAGAGATATGAACTTGACGCCTTCGTTTTGGAGGTAGCTAGTGATGTGAACAAGTAAGATGTCGTATCTTGAATTATGAGGTTCAGTAACATGTACAATCTCTTAATAAACATGGTGGACTCTTCAACTTTGCAGAGCACATATTGCTGAAAATGCTGACATCACCATTCCAGGTAGTGAATTTAACGAATGTATTATAGATGCCTGATTTTACTTTTTTTTTTTCTTTTTCTGTTTTATGTAACCGAGTTCCCATGTTGCAGAATGTTTAAGAAATGACAAAATTTTCAAGCGCTCTATCAAGAAGGTAAAGACCCTCTTTTTCGTTTCCCATGGTCTCTAGAAACCAAGCAATAGTTACCATGTAAAGTTCATGACTAGTATGACTTCACAGTATTGTTTTATAACTTCATCTCTATATGCTTCACAAATTCTTTTTATAACTGATATATTTTGAATACTAGCTTTCTCCCTATTATTGATAAAGCAGCATAAGCTATTGGAAATAGGAATTTTGGCACATTAATGGAATCTTATGGGCAAAATGAAGCAATAGTGTTTTGATTCACTTATGTTCATGAATTTGGCCAGATAGTTAATGTATATGGTGCTGATAATTAGTTACCATCCTATCATTAATGAAGTACATACACTGGGAATGGGTGAGAGTTGATTCGCAACCAAATGAAATGTCTCGAAAGTTGAACTTCACTCATAAAATAACGAAAAATTTGGGGTGGGGGTCTTTCTTTTTATATTTTCCCTTGCTTCATATTTCCCTTCTGTTACTTAATTTATACATTAGGAGAGCGTATGGAACTTGATAAAACGTAGAAAAAGAGGTGAAGGGAGTTGTTTCAGAAGGTGGTAACTTGTAAGTGATCACTTCCGGTAGAGCATTTGAATGTGGGAGGCAGTCTGTGGTTATTAGAACCTCCTTGCCGCACCTTATGAATATTAACTTCTCAGTTATGGCATTAGCTTCTCCTGTTCTATTTTTCTCTCACCTCTCTTTTTTTTCTCTCTTCGGCAACTCTATATGTGGTGAAACTACTAGAAGACCTGTACTGTAGTGGTTGGATAATTATTCTTGTCCCAAGTGGGATGGAGCATTTATTTTGATCTATATACTAAATAGGTTAGTTCTTTTATCTGGATACTGCTTTTGTGATTTTGCAGCGTCGTGGAAACATCACTGTTCAAGGAACAATTACTCCTGCTGTTTCTAAGCTGTCAGCTGCAACTATTGAACTGGAAGCTCACTCCTCCGGTCAAAATTCACCCAAATCTCCTGAGGCGATGGAAACCTGCTCTATGTCTCTTGCCATGGTGAAGTATGATACCTGAGCCTATTTTTTAAATTGAACTGAAGATTCCAGCTACCCTTGCATTCCTGACTCTTGGTTGTTTTGATTGCATTGCTTACTATTTTTTCAGAAATGTTTCTTCTAGCTGTAGGGAGTTCAATATGGAAGCCAGCTCATCAAAGCGTAGAAGAAGCGTAGAAGAAAGCATAGAGGAGTTTAGAGAAATCAGGTTTTCTAGAGAAGAATGTCTGGATTTTGACATGTTCTATCAGAATGACCCACATCATATTGGCATATTCGAGTCCTCTAATATAATCCTGAGTGCTAATGTCGAGCAATCAGATCTTAGCATTATAATGCTGACAGAAAAGGATGACCGTTTATTTTCTGAGGTTGAAGATGAGACTCCAACAGCTGAGAAAAATCGTGACGTTGAGATGCCATCAGACATTCATGACCATGTTGACACTGGGGAGAACGAAGCAAATTTCACAGTTCAGGATAGTCCAGATCGGAATATGCCCTTAAGCAATGATAAATATGTTGATGTCGAGGATGAAGTGAACTTCACAGATAAATCTCTTGCTCTGGAGATTGCTTCAGACAATTATGAAACTGCTGTGAGGAAAGTGGCTATCACTTCAAGCAATGATAAATATGTTGATGTCGAGGATGGAGTGAACTTTACAGATAAATCTCCTGATCCGGAGATTGCTTCAGACAATTATGAAACTGTCACTGCAGTGAGGAAAGTGACTATCACTGATGCTGAATGTGCATCTCAATCAGATATACGTGCACCGCTTTCTTCTTTCCAGGAGAAACTGCCTCTGAAAGTTCAAACGACTCCTGATTTGAAAATCCCAGATGCTAAAGGTAAAACTGGCTTTAAACCGTGTTCAGTATAATTACAATTTCAACACTCTTTGACTTTTAATATCCTGTTTAGAAAAGCATTACGGAGTATTAGACATGCCACTGCTTGTATTTTATATTCCATGTTTTTCTTTTTCTATTTTTCATTCTAGGCAAGCCCTGTTTGCTCATTTTCTTCCATCATGATATATTTCATAACTGATTATTTTCTCTAAAATGCAGACCCTAGTAGCACCGAGCTTTTGGCTGTACGCACCCCTGCTACCAAGGAGCATCGTATAAGGAAATCAAAAAAGCGAAAATGCATATGTGATGATATTACGGTGCTCTCTAATGAGTATGTGCTGCTACGTAAATTAGTATAATAAAAATATTTTGGCCATTCTAGACTATAAACAAAGATGCAATTATATTTAGCCTTATCAAAACTAATGATCATTTATGCCGTTTGAGTTCCAGTTTTATTTTTATGTTGGTAGAGTGTCTTAACTTGAATCTTCTTTTATATTGAAGGACGCTAAAGCGTACAATAAATGACGCAAGTGACTTACTGCGCAAGCGAAGGAAAGTCCCTCATACTAGCCTTGATGTTTGGAGACTGTCTTGTAATAATACACTGCCTCAAAAGTTTATGGAGCCCTTAATTTCTTGTAAGTGTGAATTTAGAGTGCTTTCTTTTGTTCTCTAAAATGGAGAAGCGAATTCCATTGTCTTTCTGTTCATTTGATGCTCTCTCTTTCTTCTTTAATATGACCACAGGGACTGTTATGGATCCTAAAGATATCCAAAGGAAAGACAATAAGGTTGATCAAGTTGAAACAAGAGAAGCATCTGATATTCCTGTGATGGCTGTAACTCTGCCAAGAAGTGTGACCGAAGGCCTAACAATTACTCCAGTATCACCACTAAGAAGTGTGACCGAAGGCCTAACAATTTCTCCAGTATCACCGCCAAGAAGCGTGACCGAAGGTCTAACAATTGCTCCAGTATCACCGCCAAGAAGTGTGACCGATGGCCTAACAATTGCTCCAGGAACGCCCACCCGCTGTTCAACCTCTACAAGAGCTTTCCTGAGCCCCAAAGCTGCAGATTCTGATGGAGAAGGGCCATTTCTTCCCCTTCAAACCGTGAGAAGGGAAAGCCCGTGTCAGTCATTTGGAAATGCAAGAAGGGATCCTGTTGCAGATATTGTGGAAGAAATTGTTCTGGACCTGATGGATAAGGTTCCCAACTTCCTAATCTCCAATACCTATAAATTCTTACCACCCAACCATTATCCTCTTTTGGCTCCTCAACATAAGCATCGGAAGATATAAGCTTTACATAATGTGTCCAATCTAATGGTATCATGCTCTTTTTTAAGTACAAAAAAAAAAAAAATCCCTCTGTCGGTATTTTTCATTCCCTGCAATTTTAGAGTGAAAATGAATGTCCAATCTAAGCTCATTAATCTTGTTATTCAGTATTTTTAGCTGCTCTTTTCTTCCTATTATATTGACATAAGATAATTTTACGGCAGGATATGGAACAAAATGGAGATAGCCAGGAGCTAGGTAAGAACCATCCCACTCTCTCATATGTGCTTTTTGCGAATTGCGACGCATGCATCCAATCATTATTTGTTGTGGATGCTTAAAATTGCTTGTGAATGTTCTGACTTTCTATCTTTCTTGAATTGCTTGCAGATGGATGGTCTACAAGGACCAGGTAAATTTTTTCAAAAATACTTTCTCACTCTTCAAACGTATGTCCATTTGTTGGTCTTTTTCACTCATATTTTACGGTTCTATCTGAAATCTGTGAACTTCTCAGAACCGTAGCAAGGTGGCTGCACCAAGTCTTTGTGAGCAAAGAAAAACGCAATGAAGCCCGTACTGCAAAATTGTCTCAACTTTTGGGTGGGAAAACGAGGAAGGAATGTGCAGACATCTTTTATGAGATATTGGTGAGCAAAATTAACACTGTTCTTCTTGAACTTTTGACTGTTTGAAAACTTGCTTCTTCTTCGTCTTGTTTTTTTCAATGTCAGAAAAGGACTAGAAGTGAGTTTGTATGTTGAAAATGTGCGATTTTACCTGTGGTCTTTGCTCGTATAAGACAAAGCAAGAAAGAAAGGAATTGGGGAAACAAACTGCAACGTAAAGCGAATGCGTTCGAATCAAGTTTAGGAGTTCATACAAGCTAATTGGAAATCACTATAATCTTATGGAATAGATCACCTTTAGTCAAGTAGTAGTGTAAGCATCTGTGCTGTTTTGTATGATTGATGTGCTATTTTACAGGTCCTGAGAAGTGGGGAGTACGTAAATGTGTCGCAGGAGAGATCATACGATGACATCCTTTTGCAGGAGACATCAAAGATGGAAGCGAAATTGGCACAATGCCCGGTTTGAAGATGGGTATCTGGATGCTTTTTCTTCTCGGATAAAGTCTGTAGATAGCGTAAGCGTAGAGAAAACTAGACCTCTTATAACTTAGTAGGAACACTAGTGTTTGGCTATCGGTATGTTGCTAGCAGTTCAGGTTTACCTTGTAGGTTTTTCGTTGCGAGTCTTGTAAATGTTAGGATCTGTGTAGGTATCAACCATGGTGCAAAGTAGATGAAGTTGACAGCAAGAAGAGTACATGTTCTAACTTTTTAAGGGTCATATGATATGAGAAAGCTATGTTTGGAGGATTAGATTTGGTATCTCACACCGTTTCAAACTGGCCCTTAATTTTCAAACAATTACGGAGTATTGACACATGTGTGGACTTTTACATTTTTTGGCCCACTTTTGACTTTTTATTACATTTCTTGTACAGCTTTCACTTGGGCTAACACTCCCCATCCAATAGTTGACCCAGTCTAGATTCTACACAAATGCTTTTAGTTCGCAGAAAAAAAAAAAAAAAAGATTGAGAAGGACCTTGGACAAATTTTCATTTTTGGTGCATTTAGTCATAATGGACGGATGAATGGCTGCGGACGGATGAATGGTTGCAGACAAAAAGAGAGCGTTTGTGGATCCTCGGCCAGAAGCCATGCCGGAAGCTATGCAAACTGAGAATATATCTAAGCCACACCCCCCCCCCCCCCGGGAGGCCCGGACCCTGGAGAGCGTTTGTGGATCCCCGGCCAGAAGCAACATCGGAAGCTATGCAAACTAAGCATATACCTAAGACCCCCCCCTCCCCGGAGACCCGGACCCTGGTGCGCCTGTTACTAACCCGTTAGCCCGCCAGCCGGGGGGCAATACCTCCTGGAGGGATTTGGTGGCGGGAGGAGGCGTCGCTCAGCGGAAGACGGTCATGTGTAAGGGGGTTTGTGGAGAGTAAGATTGAGGTGGCGTTCCCGCAGGGAACGAGGGGAGACCCGGTGATCACGATCAACCCAGTGGTTTTGAAAGCCCTCGTCGGAGTCTGGGAAAACTCGCTAATAATAAGGTTACTGGGCGCTAGGGTTCCGCTTCACGCCATGGACAGGAGGCTAAAGGAAATCTGGAAGGACTGTGGGAAACTGCAGGTTATTGATCTTCCGTATGGCAACTTCATTGTCCGGTTTGAGAGCAAAGACGATTGCGTGAAGGTGCTCACAGGAGGACCCTGGTCTGTTTTTGGCAAGTGCCTGATCCTCAAGAGGTGGTCGCCTAATTTTAAGTGGTCGGAAGCCATCAAGACGGTGCCGGCGTGGGTTAGGATCATCGACCTCCCGATGATCCTCTATCAGGAAGAGGTTCTCTTGAAGGTGGCGGAAGGACTAGGCAAACCCATCAAGGTTGATCACAGGACGGTGTACACGAACCGGGGTAACTTCGCCCGGGTTTGCGTGGAAGTTAACTTGGAAGAGCCTTTGAAAGGGACCATCACCATCAATGGATAGACGGCAACTGCCCCGGGTTTACTGGAGTATGAAGGAATTCCCCGAATCTGTTTTGGGTGTGGTATGGTAGGGCACCTGAAAAGCAACTGCCAGAATGTCGCCAAGGAAGATGGTAAGCTATCGAGTACGTCTAGAGTCACTGGACCCAAAGGAGTAGAAAGCACGGAGCCGGAGAAGCTTGTCCCGGACCATGAGCTGGGTGGGCATGGGCCATGGATGGAGGTGAAAAGAAGGGGTAGGCCGGCTAAACCTTGGAACAAAACCCCGGAACAGAGTATGCCGGTCACCGGAAGAGCTGAAACCAGACCGGCGAAGATGTCGAAAAAGAGTCAGAAGAAGGGCCCAACCGTTGCTTGGAAAACGAGCAAGTATGAACATGGGGATTGTAGCCGTAATAATGAGAAAGGAGGGGGCCAGAGAAGGAGCACGAGCGATATTAATGCTGGCCTGAAGATTAATGGCAACTCCAAGAATTTGGGTATGAATACCAGGGAGGAGCCGAAAAGCAATGCAACGGTAGGAAATGTGTTAAAGAATAATAATTCTAGCAAAATGGGGCCTAATGGTCTGGTGATTGAGGAGGGAAAGTCAAAGGCCCAAAAGCCCATTTCGGAGACCCAAGGTAAGGTGGGTGGCCCAAATGCTGAAAACAGGCTCAAGGCCCAACGGGCCTCCAGTTTCAAGAAAAAGTTTCAGAAGAAAAGCTCGACAAAAATAGCCCGTAAAGTCGAGGAGAGGCTGTCACGACCAAGCACGGGGAGGGTCGGGGATCCCCCGATAGCCACCCCCGGACCCGTCTCCTAGAGTGAGACCCAGGAGAATCATGCCTCCCCCTCTAGCATGAAGGGAGTCGACGCTGTCCAGTGGGAGAGCAATCAGGAGATTGATTCGTCGGTGCCCTTAATCGGGAAGTTCTGGGAACAAAGTTTGGATAAGGGCGCTAGTGGAGAGACAATTGGTGTCAACCCAGGAACACCGGAAGATGCGAAGGGGTCGCAGATCACCCCGGACAGGGAGACCCGGAAACCTTAAATCCCCCTTTGTTTTTTTTCCTTTTTTCTGGTTTCGTTTGCTCTTCTCGGTAGGTATGGATAAGAAACTTAATGTTTTTTTTTGGAACTGTTTTGGTGCAGGTAAAAAAAGCTTCGGTAGGGCGATCCGTTTCATCATGAAGAAGTGCTCGATCGATGTGCTTGCGTTGATGGAAACTCGGATCTCTGGGGTGGAGGCCAGAAAAGTCTGCGACAAACTGAACTTCTCGGACTCCACTCGGATTGAGGCGGTCGGGTTTGCTAGAGGGGTTTGGTTACTTTGGAACAAGGATAAATGTGACTTGGAGGTTCATGAGAAGGTTGCTGACTTTATCCATGCTTCTTGGTCGACGGGTGGGGTGAGAGCGCATTTGATTGCCGTCTATGCTCCACCGACGGTGGCTAGAAGGGTCCCTTTTTGGAATAGAATTGATGACTGCCTTAGTCGTATAAGGGGTCCTTTGTTCATCGGCAGATACTTTAATTGCATTATATCACCGAGCGAGACTCAAGGGGGCACGGGTGCCTTGCACCGGGATGCTCAGGAGTTCAGGAACCTCATAAACGCCCATGGGCTCATTGATTTGGGCTTCTCCGGACAGGATTTCACCCGGAGCAAGACGTCGTTGGGCGACCGGGTTATCTCGAAAAGGTTAGACAGGATCCTCTTGAACCTTGATGGTAGATTGCAATGGCCTGAAGCGCGTGTCCGTCATCTTCCGAGGTATTCCTCGGATCACTGCTCCCTCCTGCTTGAGTTTGATCCTAAGATCTCTAAAAACAGCAAAAGGCGGCCTTTCCGTTTTGAAGCGGCTTGGCTGACGCACGATCAGTTCCCAGTTTTCATGGAAGCCAATTGGAATAGAGATTGCACTACACCCGTTGCCCTCGAGAAGCTTAGCGTTGATCGCTCAAAATGGAACAAAGAGGTGTTTGGAAGGATTCAAACCCGGAAAAGCAACCTTTTGAAAGCCCTTGATGATATACAACGGAAGCTTGCCCGTCATGATTCGCCGGCAGGGTGAGAATGGGAGACCAGTATCTCCAAAGCTTTGGATGTCACGCTCGAAAAAGGAGAGATTCTCTGGTTTCAGAAATCCAGGGAAAAATGGCTGAAGTTTGGGGACAGGAACACGAGCTTTTTCCACGCCTCTACGGTGATTCGCCGAAAGCACAACATGATCGAAGGTATTAGAGCGGAGGATGATACCCTGGATTGAAGATGGCAAGGAAATGGAGACGCTGGCTCGGGATTACTTTGTGAACCTTTACAATCGTGACACGGTGAACGGTAGTATGGAGCCTATGACCGGCGCGTTTACGTTGGTTCAGCAATGTGATTGGGATGTCCTGTGCACGGTCCCTCTTGAGGCTGAGATTAAGAAAGCTTTCAATAGGATGAGAGCTTATAAATCCCCGGGGATCGATGGCTTCCAACCCGCTTTCTTCCAAAAATTCTGGGCCACGATCGACGAATCTGTGGTTGATTTCATCAAGGATTTCTTTGGCTCGACCAAGCTGCAGAGCGAGATTAACGACACTCTCATAGTGCTCCTCCCCAAGGTGGGTAAGCCGGAGAAGATCTAACAGTTCAGACCGATCAACTTGTGCAATGTTCTCTATAAAGCTACTACGAAGATTATGACCACGAGGTTAAATCCGCTCATGAACAGGCTGGTTAGCCCCACGCAAGGTAGTTTCGTGCCAGGTAGTTACATCTCAGACAATATCATCATAGCCCAGGAGGTTGTCCATTCGATGAAAAGAAAGCAAGGAGGTAAGGGTTGGATGTGCTTGAAGCTGGACCTGGAAAAAGCCTACGACAGGTTGAGTTGGGAATTCATCAAGGATACCCTTCAGTGCGCCGGGCTTCCGAGAATCTGGATCAAATGGATTATAGAATGCATCAAGACCCCTAGGATGCAAGTCCTTTGGAATGGGGAAGTCACGGAACGGTTCACACCGTCGAGAGGAATCCGGCAAGGGGACCCGATCTCTCCATACATATTTATCTTATGTATGGAGAGATTGAGCCACATTATCACCGAGGCTGTGGATGAGGGCAGGTGGAAACCTATGGGCATAGCGAGGGGAGGGCCCAAGCTATCACATCTTTTCTTCGCTGACGACATCCTCCTCTTTGCGGAAGCTTCGGTGGCTCAAGTGAAAGTTATCAAAGAGTGCCTGGAAGTGTTCTGCAACAACTCGGGGAAAAGGATCAGTCTGCCGAAGTCTAAACTGTTCACATCCAAGAATGTGAGCAGGGATTTACGTGCCAAAATTGAAGCCGTGAGCGGAATTGAAGCTACGTGTGACCTGGGCAACTATCTTGGAGTCCCCATCTTGCACAAGCGGGTCATGAAAGGTACGTTTGCCCTTATCTTCGATAAGTTTGCTTCTAAACTTGTAGGGTGGAAGGTCTCGGTTTTGAGTTTTGCCGTTAGGACCACGCTCGCCAGGGCGGTGCTGACGGCGTTGCCGGTTTACACCATGTCGACGCTGCTGCTGCCGGAGGGAACGTGTCAGAATATCAAGAAGACGTGTAGAAGCTTTATTTGGGGATCCTTGCCGGAAAGGAAACGTATGCACAAGATAGCTTGGCCGGAGCTGACGAAGCCAAAACAGTTGGGTGGTCTCGGGTTGAAAAAGATGTCGGAGCTTAACCTCTCCCTTGTATCCAAGCTGGGTTGGAGACTACTGCACGAGGAAGAAAGTTTGTGGAGTAAGGTGCTCATAAACAAGTATGTGGGAAGGAGCTTGGCATTTCTGTCGGGGCCTCACATGTGTGGAAGAGTATTTCCAAGGCATGTGCGAGTGTCCTCAAGCCCAACTTTCGATGGTGTCTTGGAAATGGCCGGAATATCCTGTTTTGGAGGGATGAATGGCTCGGCAAGTCGAATTTGGTGGATTTGGCCAGTGGTGCTACCCCAAACGCTGACAGTACCAGAGTTTCGGACATATGGGACGACAATGGGGGTTGGAAATGGCATGATTTCGCCGGCAAGCTCCCCACCTCTACACTCCTGGACATCGCCGCGTGTATGGTGGTCGAAAGGGATGATGTGGTGAGCTGGCCGATGAGCAGTGATGGTAACTACACTGTTTGCTCGGGCTACATAGCACTTGAAGGCCTCAAGGAGTCGACGTTTGTGGACAGGTTGTTTTTCAAAAAAAACTGGAAGCTTGAAGTTAATGAGAGGGTCAAGTCCTTTGTGTGGACGACCAGCAAGGGAGGCATCTTGACAAACCTCGAACGTATGCGTCGTCACATTGGTAATTCTAACCTTTGCCCTTGCTGTTTGTTAACCGGCGAGTCTCTAAGTCACCTTTTTAGGGATTGCGATTCTGCTAAGAATTTCTGGATGCAAGTGGAAGGCGCAAGGCTAGGGGCCGAGTTCTTCGCTCTACCGTTTGCGGCTTGGCTCAGGGCCAACATCCTGGCCAGGGAGAAGATGGTGGACAAAACACAGTGGAGCGCTTTTCGCCATAACCATTTGGAGAATCTGGCTTCGAAGAAACAAAATCATCTTCAAGGATGGCAAGGTGTCGGAGCTCTCCCCGGAGGCGTGTAGCATTGTCGATCAGGAGCACAGGAGGGCGATGAGGAGCACTTTGCTGCAAACAGATCAAGTGTCGAAGGAGATTGTCTCGATCGTCTGGGACCCCCCGAGAGAGGGTTGGATAAAACTCAACACCGATGGCGCGGTCAGGAGCTCGGGAATGGCATCGGCTGGAGGGGTCCTCCGTAACAAAGAGGGGGAGTGGCTTGTTGGGTTTGCGCACAACCTTGGAGCTTGCTCGGTCACCAGCGCTGAGCTTTGGGCTATTGCTAAGGGGCTCGAAGTGGCTTGGGATCGGGGATACAGGAGAGTGATTTGTGAGACGGACTCGAAGGTCGCGGTGAGACTGCTGAGAGATGGGGTGTTTTCACCCGTGTGCTAGCCTGGTGAGTGCTTGCCAGAGCTTCCTTTGTAGGAACTGGAACGTCCAGATCCGTCATGCATTCCGCGAGGCTAATCGGCTTGCCGACTCCCTTGCCTTTTTTGGTTTTTCTATTCCGCTCGGCTTTGTTGTTTTAGACTCTATCCCTGTTGGATCTGTTGGACTATTGCTAGACAACGCACAGGGGGTCACTTCCCCTTGTCTACGCAATGTGTAATATGTTTTGTTTTGTTAATAATATCAAAGATCGCTTCCTTGGTTTGCCCACCAAAAAAAAAGTCATAGCGGTGGCGTTTGGGTTATGCTGGGTCTATCTATGAGGCAATATGTGGCCAATTAAAAATAATATCAGAAATTTATAATATATATTTAATTCTATTTCGGTCTATGAATTCATTCAACATTTTGTTCGATATAGATAAACGGGTTGATTGCGGTTATATTCGGTTGTGTTTGGTTTGTTTGACTCTTTTATTTGTACGGTTTTTTTTTTCATGATGGTTAGTCCCTCTGTCGGTTTTCCGACCTCTTGATTTAGTAGACTCTAGTTTTGTCTGCTATTTTAAATTCTCACCTTCCATAAAAAAAAAAAATGCAAAGTTTTCAGTATGTTGAGTTTGCAACGTCCAAACACACATATGCACACAATTACGGTGTAAATCAAAATATTTATTTATAAAATTTAATTTTAAAAAACATTATTCTATTCATTTAAAAATATAAATTATTTTAAAATTTACAACTTTAAAAAAAATTAAAATATAGTAAAATATTACATTTTTTAAAAATTAATTTTAATTTTATTTATCAAAAAAATTAATATTTTCCTATATTTATTTAGTTTTAAAAAAAATGTGTAAATTATTTAAATTTGTACTTCATCCGTCTCAAAATATAGGTCATTTTATTTTTTAACATGTTTTTTAAAGAACTAAAAACTACGTATAGTTTTATCTCTTTAAAAAAATGTGTTAAAAACTAAAATGACATAATGAGTATTCCCTCTATTAGCGAAAACTTATCACTTTAGCTCCGGGCACAATATTTAAGAAATATTTAAACTATCTAAATTGCCCCTACTATTGTCTTAATTATCTCAAACCAAAGTACAATAACATTTTTCAAAGTAATTCAAATTTTAAATAAATGAGGGTAAAGAATTTTTTTTCAAAATATTCACAAAAAAATAAATAATTAACAATTCAAACTTTTAAAATATTTACAAAAATATTCATTTTTTGCAGGTCTCTCAGAAAAACGCAGTTTGAGACCGTGTTTTATTAACAAGGTGAAAATTTTGAAATTGAAGGAAAAGGAGACAAAAAATTAACAATAAAAACGCGGTCTGAGACCGCGTTTTTATTGTTAATTTTATTTCGGGATAAATTATGTAATTTTTTAATTTGTTTACCCTAAAGACGCGTAGTGAACCCGCGTCTCTTTTTTTTTAATTGAGGAAAAGGGGAGACGGGGGTTAATGGAGGTCGGGTGCTCAGCCGCCAGAGGAAGGAACGATGCCGGAGGAGGAAGGAGGGGAAGCCGGAAGAAGGAGGGGGCGCCGGATCTCGCTGGAAGGAGAGGCCGGAGGAAGGATGTGGCCGGAAAGGAAGAGAAAGGAGAGAGGGCGTCGGGGTCAGAGTTCGACGGAGGAAGAAGGAGGAGGCGCGGGAGGAGGACGGAGGAGGCTACTGTAGAGAACCTGGGACGACGGCCGGTGGCGCTCGAGAGGGTGCTGCGCCGCCTGCTCGCCTCCTCTCTCCTCTTCTGCAGGCGCTCGAGAGGTCGGAGGTCGCCTCCGGTGGCTACTCGAAAATCGCCTCCTCTCTCCTCCTTCCCAGCGACCTCCGGGCTCCGATCTCTATCCTTCAAGCGGGATCCGGCGCCTCCACCCTCCTCCGGCCTCTCCTCCCTCCTCCGACGCCGTTCTTTCCTCCTTCGGCTGTCCAGCGGTGGAGCTCAATGTTTACCCGTCTGGCCGTCTTCCCTTTTCCTCAATTAAAAAAAGAAAAAAAGAAAAAAAAGACGCGGGTTCACTCCGCGTCTTTAGGGTAAATAAATTAAAAAATTACGTAATTTATCCCGAAATAAAATTAACTATAAAAACGCGGTCTCAGGCCGCGTTTTTATTGTTAATTTTTTGTCTCCTTTTCCTGCAATTTCAAAATTTTCACATTATTAATAAAACGCGGTCTCAGACCGCGTTTTTCTGAGAAACCTGCAAAAAATGAATATTTTTTGTAAATATTTTAAAAGTTTGAATATTTTGTTAATTATTTATTTTTATGTGAATATTTTGAAAAAAAATTCAAGGGTAAATTCGAAAATATATGGGTAAATATATGAAGTGACAAGTTTTTTTTTAAATAAAATCAAAATTCTAAAATGAAAAGTTTTTCCGAACAGTTGGAATATATTTTAGGACAGATGTACTCCCTCCGTTTCAAAGTAAGTGTCGTTTGACTTTTTACACGTTTTTTAAGGGTGTAAAAACTTTATAAAATATTATTTTTAATCAAATTTTTTTAATAAATTGATATTTATTAGTAATAAGTATCAATCTATAAAAAAAAGAAGTAATTTGGTCCAAAGGCCGAAGGCCTTTGGACCAATTACTAAATGGCCTAAAGGCTTTTCTTTGCTAGTAAAGGGCCAAAATTTTTTCATAATACCAAGAGTACCCCCGTTCTAATTTAACCCTAATTTCTCTGCCCTTCCTCCCTTCTCCCGACTCCCGTTCCTTCACTTTGCATTCCACCGGCGACCAGCGGAGGAGAAGCCACCAGCGGAGTTCTTTGCTAGTCCTAAAGGCAGCGGAGTCGGAATCGGCCACCAGCGGAGTCGGAATCGGCATCCCTTCTCCTCCCTCTTCTGTTGCTAGTGGCGGTTGCTTCTCCTCCCTCAATTTGTGAGGTCGACGCATCTGCCACCGGCGGTTCGAGCCTCGATTTCTGGCCGTTTCCAGCCACCGGCGGCCATGGCGATTGCTACGGGGCTCCTGCAACTTAGATCCGGCTGCCATGGCAATTTGGTTAGGTTTTGGCCGATTACTCAATTTGCTCTTCGAGATCGGCGAGACGACGACGGCGGCGATGGATGGAGTTGTGGAGACGACTGCGAGTTCAGTTCCCCTTCCATTTCTGTGTAATTCCGTCGCCGTCGTTGCCCTGCTCCTTTTCTCTCTGCTCTGTCCCCGTCGTCACCGCCTCGAATTGAGTCCATTGGTGGACGATTGGAGAAGATGAAGTGTTACTGATTACAGTATTACTGATTACAGCTCTAATTCTCGTCTTCCCGTGGCTCTACTTCCAAATGAAGTGTTACTGATTACAGTGTATTAGTGATTAATTTGCGAATAAGAGTGGATGTGTCATGTGTGCATAGATTAAACTTGGATTACAGTGATTAAACTTGCAAATGTGAAGTTGATTACAGTGAGGTGAAAGTAAATGTATGTGTTTGCAGGGATTTAATTTTTTTTTAATTAAAATAACATGTACTTCGGAATATGTATGTGAATGCAATGACTTGATTTTTTTTCTTTGAAATAACATGTACTTCGGAAGATTAGAAATTTAGAATAATGTTTATATTTTGTTTATTTAATTATAGACTTATCATATAATACTCAAAAAAAAAAAATTAGTTGCGACAGTGTCTGTGACGCGGATTTTATAGTGGTTACAACGTCTATAATCCTGTTTTTATTTTGGTTACAGTGTCTATGACCTTGTTTTTCTTTGGTTACAGTGTCTACGACCCTTTTTTATATAGTGGTGACAGTGTCAATGACCTTATTTTCATTTTGGTTACAGTGTCTATGAGTCTATAAATCTCCTACTCATTCATATATTAGAGGAAAATTACCACCACATATATTTAATTTGGCTTCTCATTAGCCCCTATAGGGTTTGTGCTTCCCTTTTTCTAGGATTTTCCTTTGATTACAGTGTCTATGAACCTTTTTTCATAGTGGTGACAGTGTTTATAAAGCGGTTTTTATTTTGGTTACAGCGTCTATAGGGTTTTCGTTTTGATTACAGTGTCTATGACTTTGTTTTTACAGTGGTGACAGTGGCTATGACACTATTTTTATTTTGATTACAGTGTCTATGCCCCTCTTACCCATTCATGTATTAGAGGAGAATTGTCACCACATTTATTTTGGCTTCTCATTAGCCCCTATAGGGTTTGTGTCTCCCTTGTCTTAGGGTTTTCCTTTGATTACAGTGTCTTTGACCCTCTTTGACCCTTTTTTCATTTGTTTTTATTTTGATTACAGTGTCTATGACCTTGTTTTCATAGTGGTGACAGTGCCTATGACTCTCTTACCCATTCATATATTGAAGAAGAACTGTCCACCTAATGTCTTTTGGCTTCTCATTAGCCCCTTTAGGGTTTGTGCTTACCTTGTCCTAGGGTTTTCCATTTGATGACAGTAATCATCTCTTAACGACGTACTGTACTTCACATTTTAGGGTTTAGGGTTTAGGATTTAGGGTTTAGGGCCTTGGCCCTAAACCCTAAAGACTTAACCCTAAACCCTAAACCATACTGTACATCACATGTTCTTTTGGCTTCTCATTAGCCCCTTTAGGGTTTATGCTTCCATTTTCCTAGGGTTTTCCTTTGATTACAGTGTCTATGAACCTTTTTTCATAGTGGTGACAGTGTCTATAAAGCTGTTTTTATTTTGGTTACAACGTCTATAGGGTTTCCTTTTGATTACAGTGTCTATGACTTTGTTTTTATAGTGGTGACAGTGGTTATGACACTGTTTTTATTTTGATTACAGTATCTATGACCATCTTTTTATAGTGGTGACAGTATCTATGGCTTTATTTTTATTATGATGACAACAATAGTTACATTTTTAATTTTTTTTATTGTGGTGACACTACTTTAAAAAAAATCTAGAAAACTATAACTTAGAAATTAGATAAAAATTGTCATCACATGTATTTTGACATCTCATTAGCTCCTATAGGGTTTACACTTCCCTAGTCCTAGGGGTTTTCTTTGGTTACAGTGTCTATGACTCTGTTTTGATTTTGATTACAACGTTTATGTCCATCTTAACCATTCATATATTAGAGGAGAACTGTCACCACATGAATATCGGCTTCTCATTAGCCCCTTTAGGGTTTGTGCTTCTCTTTTTCTAGAATTTTCCTTTGATTACAGTGTCTATAACCTTTTTTTCATAGTGTTGACAATGTTTATAAAACTGTTTTTATTTTGGTTACGGCGTCTATAGGGTTTTCCTTTTGATTACAGTGTCTATGACCATGTTTTTATAGTGGTGACAGTATCTATGACTTTATTTTTTTTTATAGTGGTTACAATAGTAGTTACATTTTTAAATTTTTTTTATTGTGGTGACACTACTTTAAAAAAATCTAAAAAACTAGAAATTAGAGAAGAAATGTCATCACATGTTCTTTTGGTTTCTCATTAGTCCCTTTAGGGTTTATGCTTCTCTTTTCCTAGGGTTTTCCTTTGATTACAGTGTCTGTGAACCTTTTTCATAGTGGTGATAGTGTCTATAAAGTTGTTTTTATTTTTGCTACAACGTCTATAGGGTTTTCCTTTTGATTACAGTGTCTATGGCTTTGTTTTTATAGTGGTGACAGTGGCTATGACACTGTTTTTATTTTGATTACAGTGTCCATGACCCTCTTACCCATTCATGTATTAGAGGAGAACTGTCATCACATTTATTTTGGCTTCTCATTAGCCCTTACATGGTTTGTTCTTCCTTTATGATAAGATTTCCTTTTGATTACAGTGTCTATAAACATTTTTTCATAGGGGAGATAATGTCTATAAAGCTGTTATTATTTTGGTTACATCGTCTATAGGGTTTTCCTTTTGATTACAGTGTATTTGACCGTGTTTTTATAGTGTTTACAGTGTCTATGATCCTATTTTTATTTTGCTTACAGCATCTATGACCCTCTTAACCATTCATATGTTATAGGAGAACTGTCACCACATTTATTTTGGCTTCTCATTAGCCCCTATAAGATTTCCTTTTGATTACAGTGTCTATGACCACGTTTTTATAGTGGTGACAGTATCTATGACTTTATTTTTATCATGGTGACAATAATAGTTACATTTTTAATTTTTTAACGGAGATTATGCGAGTTAGAACAACTTCTATAATTGCGGGATAATTTCTGAAATTTTAGAAATTAACACAGGGGCATATTTTATAAAAAACAGAAAGTCTGGGAGGTTTGGCGTAATTCTTCTTCTTCTTCCCCCATTTCGAGCAGTCCTTCAACAGTGATTTTCGTCGATCTTCCGACGGCTCGTTCTCCTTACACAGAGCTCCGTTTGACGCGTATGACCTATCAAACTGACGAGTGCAATCTCTACTTCAGTCTCGTTGTTTTATTTTGTCGAAGAATGATCTTACAAAACGCGATGAATGCTTGAACAGGGGCTGCTAAGCGGGTGTTTCACGAAGCTCCAAGGTGTCCAACAATGGCGGTTAGCGATTTTGTATAAATTTGAGAGGGGTTTTTGCACGAAAACCATCCTTGAGAGATGTAGAACGTGATTGAGCGGGTAGAAGGCTTCGATTTAGGGTCGAACGTGATTTAGGGTGCACGAGAGCTTCGATTCGGCCTTCAATGGAGGAGGGCTCGGTTGTGAGGCTTGGGAGGGTGCAACAGCAGCAGGCGATGGTGCGGTGGTGGCAGCGCTGGCGACGGTGGTGGCGGCGCCGACGATCGGTGGTGGTGCGGTGGTGGCTCGAGATCCCCGCGCTCCCTCTGCCTCCAGATTTGAGATCCACGTGCTTCCTCTCACTGCTTGTTTTAATTTGGGGAGAAGGGGGTGAAATAAAGGCAGGGGCAAAATTGGAAATTATGGCCTATTACCTAATATTGCCACCCTTGTGGCCTATGTCTTAAAAATTGGACCCAAAATGGCCACTTAACAAAAAATCCCTAAAAAAAATTAATTAAAAAAATAATATTTTATAGAATTTTTACATTCTCCAAAAATGTATAAAAAGTCAAAGGAATTTTTAGCTAAGTGTCCATTTTCTACAATGCTTTTTGCAAAATGTCCACTTTTATTTCCCCTTTTGCAAAATGTCCTAATATTACATTTTTGCCCCTCCTTTCCATGCCCTTCCTTCCTTCCCATTTTTATTTTGACCATTGACCGGTCAAAGTCAATGAATTGGTGACACAACTTTGGTGACACACAAAAAAATTTGGTGACACGTTTTTTTTTCGATTTTTTTTTACGAAATTAGTGTCACCACCTTTATAAGTGGTGACACCGGTCAATGGCTTTGGTGACACATGTATGATGATAAACAAATTTTTGGGTGATAATTTTTTTTTTTACGAGAATAGTGTCACCGCCCTATCGCTGTCACCACAACCCATATCGCTGTCACCACCGCCCATATCGCTGTCACCACCCTTATTGCGGTCACCACCTCTATCGTTGTCACCTCCCTATCGCTGTCACCAGTCCTATCGCTGTCACCACCACTCCTATCGCTGTCACCACCACCTCTATCACTGTCACCACCACCTCTATCACTGTCACCACCACCCATATTGTTGTCACCACCCTTATTGTTGTCACCACCTCTATCGCTGTCACCACTCGTATCGCTGTCACCACCACTACTATCGTTGTCACCACCACTCCTATTACTGTCACCACCACATATTGATGTCACCATCCTTATTGTTGTCACCACCTCTATCGTTGTCACCGCCTTATCGCTGTCACCACTACTATCGCTATCACCACCACTTCTATCGCTGTCACCACCACCCCTATCGCTGTCACCACCACCCCTATCAATGTCACGACCACCCTTATTGCTGTCACCACCTCTATCGTTGTCACCGCTCTAACTTTGTCACCACTCCTATCGTTGTCACCACCCTATCGCTGTCACCACCACCCCTATCACTGTCACCACCAACCCTATCGTTGTCACCACCCTTATCAGTGGTCATTGTCACCACTTTTATCGTTGTCACCACATTTATCATTGTCACCACTCTTATCGCTGTCACCACCCTTATCAGTGGGCACTGTCACCACTCTTATCACTGTGGTGACACCTTTGTTTTTAGAGTTTTTTTTACGAGATCACTGTGGTGACATTGTCAGTGGTGACACATTCGGGGACAACTTTTTTTGGTGACAAAGTTTTCTTTACGGGACCATTGTCACTACGCTTATCGATCCATAATGACACATGTAGTGACAATTTTTCTTTGGGTGACGGTGACATCTTTATTTTCAGGGATTTTTTTTACAAGAACACTGTCACCAATAGTATTACCAATTCAAACGGTAAAACGACTTAGAAGATACCAAAGTTGCAGAAAGAACAACAAAGATTGCCATCAATCATAAAAGGGAAAGATTTACTGTCATAACAAATCATAAACATCTACAATTGATTAAGAAAATATAATAAAAGATTAGATGTGCAAATGAACCTGTAGGTGGCTTTTTAATTAGGTGACATCTAACCTTACAACTATTGATGATACTCGTACAAATTAAGCTACAAATTAAGCAAGCAACTGCAAGATGAATTCAATCAGTTGTGGGATTGACCAATTAACCTTAACTTTGACCAACTGTGAGGATTGAGATGCAGCTTTGGAAGACCTCCACTTGACTTTGTAGCTTCAAATTGAAGGGCCCTGCAGCAAATTACAATTGCAACTATTACAATATATTACAAATTGCAATTTCAATTGGGGATACATACGGGTAGAGATAGACACACATAATGAATGGTAGGAGCATACCATGCTCATACGGTAGAGATACACCATCATCAACTGCAGAATAACACTAGTATACTCATCTCCATAAGCAATTCCACAGATCATCATCAACAGACAACAACTCAGAATAGGACAAAGAACAAGCAAACAAAACGCATAGGCATTATCAAAGCCAAAATTGACCAATTTCAGTTGAAATTTCTCACAGTCATTTTCACAAACAGGTAGTCCTCGTGCTGTTGTAACCGAAACAACAATGGGGAAGAAGAGATATAGAATTACCAGAAGCAATCACAACTGTCATCAAACAGCATAAACTCGAGCCAAAGGAATCCCTCACCCCGTAGAACCCTGTCCACACCAAGCAGCAGAAACTCGAGCACCGGAGTCGGGATCCCCTGTTGATGGCGCGGCCGCAACGAACCAGATCGACGGTGCCGTCAAAAGCCTCTCAGCGCCGTGGCCTCGCCGTACGGCGCGCCGAGGTCCATGGTCGTCGTGACGGTGAGATCGAGGCTCGATTTTTAGGATACGAACCTCTGAGACTCAGCGGACATGTCGAATCCATGGGATCCAACCTTCAAGCCGATTGAATTCAAGTAGTTCAAGCCGATTGAATCTCTCCGATTTCGATTCGAATATTGTGTGCGTTTGAGGGACATGTCGATTCCTCTTCAATTCGGAGGTCTGATTGGCATCGAAGTCGCAATTAGAGCTTCAAGAGGCGAGAGAAGCGTGTGGAGCCTGCGCGGAGGAGAAGAGGGAGAGGGAGGCGAGGAAGAAGTAGATCGGGGAGGAGTAGAGGAGGAAGAGGGTGGAGAGGAGCGAGATCGACGGAGGCGTGGATGAGGAGGAAGGAGAACGTCCCTTCCGGATCTGCAGATCTGAATGGGTGAAGGCTGAAGAAGGGGAAAGGAAGGGTAAGGGTAAAATAGGGTTTTCAAAAGCATTTATGACATTTAGCAAAAACTCTTTTTAAATGGACATTTTGCAAAAGGAGGTTGATAAAATGGACATTTGGCTAAATAATTTCAAAGTCAAACGACTTTTATTTTGAAACAGATTGGGGAGTATTTTCAAATGAGGGCCCACCATACAGGGCCCCAACATGGAAAAATTGTGTTAGTTTGTAGGATGGCCCACACTCCTCACCAGTGGTAACTACAACGACTAGGATGGTGCCACCGTTGCCAGTACTATACCAATGACAACCGTGCTCGGCTATTCGCAACCACTCCACCAATCGCACACCTCCACGTGTCCCTCATTTACCCATGCCTTTCTTCCCACCAGTCACCCCGCAACTAGTCTTTTCAAATGTTTATTGTTTTAACTATTTCTATATTCTCCATTCGGTCAGAGTCTCCTAACACTAACGATGCAACTCTCGGTGCACCACTAAATTATTTCGAATGTAATTCTAGTTTAAGAAAATAAAAAATATTTATATTTCATATACTTATATTTATATATTTATAAACTTTTATTATAAAAATTATTTTTAAAATTATATATAATTAAAAGATTAATTACATTAGAAAATAAATTTTATAGGCAAAAATGCATAAAACCACCCTTTATTCACCTTTGTTTGCAATTAACCACCCCTTATTCAAAAATTTTCATTTAACCACCCTTTATTCACCTTTGTTTGCAATTAACCACCCCTTATTAAAAAAAAATTCACTTAACCACCCCTTATAACAAATTGTTTGCAAGTAACCACCCATCCTCCCATTTTTCTTTAAATTAAACTTCTATTAAATTCAACTTAAAAGTAAAAGACGAAAATGCACCCAAATTTGGTTTTACAGTTTTTATTTATTATTATTTATACAAAATTACCATTAATGTATGCAAGTTATGCCCACCTCTGCTAGTAGGTCAGATGTAGTCATACCTCTTTCGGTCATTGACGCTTTATTTGCACCCTCCTCTAGCAATGCTTGATAGTAGACCTGTCAGAACACGATCCGAACCGGTCGACCCGACCCGAATGACCCGAATTTTTTTGCTCAAGAGCCAAAAATTTTGACCCAAAATTTTTTTCCTACCCGAACCCGAAAACCGGGTAATTTTTCGGGTCATCTGGATTTAGACTCGGTGACCCGATTGACCCAATTGATCCGGTGAACCGATTAACCCGATTGATTTATAATTATATATGATTAATTTTTTTATGGGGATTCCAATTTATTACATTTTATAATTACAATCACTTGATCTTTCATTTTCAAATCAACTTTTATATTTATTTGTATTGTATAATACTCTCTCCGATCGATAATACTTGATTTTTAAGAAGATAAAAACATTAAAATATTAAAACAATTCTATGCTTAATACTAATTGAATGAAATTATTTAATAGTAAAAAATTATTTAAAATTTTGATATTTTAGATATTTTTAAATTTTATTAAAAATTACAAGAAATAGTAAAAATCAAATATTTTAGATCAAATATAGTATATAATTACAAGCGCTAGAACTTAAGAACCACGTCTTTAATTTTAGCATTTTAAAATTATCACAAAATTACACAATCGTTATTTTTTTGATTTAAAAAATAGAAATTGACAAACCCGAAATCGACCCGATTTGACCCGAAATCGACCTGATTTGACCCGAAATCGGGCAAAACTTGAGTTCAAGTCAACTCGGATCTACATGGGACCCGTTTTACGCGAAACCCGAAATGACCAAATTTGGGGGCATTTTCGTCTTTTACTTTTAAGTTGAATTTAAAGAAAAATGGGAGGATGAGTGGTTATTTGCAATCAATTTGTTATAATGGGTGGTTAAGTGAAATTTTTTGAATAAGGGGTGGTTAATTGCAAACAAAGGTGAATAAAGGGTGGTTAAGTAAAATTTTTTGAATAAGGGGTGGTTAATTGCAAACAAAGGTGAATAAAGGGTGGTTTTATGCATTTTCGCCAATTTTATATTTTTTAAAACATGATTTTTTTCCAATAAAAGTTTATAAATATGTAAAAAGATCAATTACATGGCATCCTCTCCGATGAGGTCCAGAAGACATGTATGTAAAAAAAAAGTGCATGTCCCCGTATAGGGTGACTAAGTTATACAACCTTATCTGCCACTCTATTACCAATGCGGGGCACATACGAGAACGAGACACTTGAGAATTGTTTTGTCAAAGAAAGTATGTCTCCCACAAGGAGTTCTACTTCCCAATGACATTTTCCGAAACCTCTTAGGTGGTTGATGAGGATCTGAGAATCATCTTCAATATCCAATTTCCTTATCCGGAGTTCTTTAGCCTTTCAGACCCCTTCACGTAAAGCTAGTGTCTCTGCCTTTATTGCGGATTGTTTTCCGAATGTCTTGTAGCCTATTGTGACAGGGTTTCCTGACCAATCTCTAATTATGTATTCAATATTACATTCTCCATTTAGCAAAGCAGAATTATCAAAATTCAGCTTCATATGTCCAAACTCTAATTTCCTCCATTTCACTTTCTTTGCCTTCTTCATACTAGCGGATGTCTTTGGTGTATGTACATGTCCACTAACTTCCTCTATTGAGCATGCTTCCCTCCAATTTTCTAGAGTTGTTTCCAAAAAATTGTTAATCTCAACGACCCTTGGTACGGGAAGATTTCTAAAAGCTATTTGGTTTCTATAATACTAGGTCGCCTACCACTTGACAGTCAGAGCCTCCTTTTCCTTCTGATTAAGTTTATTTCCCAATAAGCTTAAAATTTTCGTTATATATATCTTTTGTTCCATAAAGGATATCACATTCATATGATCATGAACAATTGACATCACCACAACCTGTTGTGTACTAAACGTGCATTCCAAAAACAAATGTGCTTCATCTTCATATTGATTTCCACAAAAATTACATGGTGTTGGCACTGGCACTCCCCTTTGAGCCAATCTGACAGTTGTTTGTAATCCATTATGACTTAGTTTCCATATGAAATTTTTAATTTTCAGAGCGCAATTAATTTTCCAGATCCGCAAATTTGCATCATCCGGTTGCCAATCCGGGTTTATTATGTGTTTCATTACAATGTTGTGAACCATCCTTCTTTGTCAGATGACCAGTACAACCTATCAGGAAAGGCATAACTGGAAGGGGGTATCTATGATTTCTCTTACCAATTGTTGGTTTAATTCCTGGTCTAATTTTTCAATCCACCATTTTCCACCCAAAATATAGTCGCAAACTTTAGAGTTTGTATTAACGACTTGGGATGAATCCCCTCTTCTGTCAGAGGCGTTGTGGAGACCCAATTGTTCTTCTAGAAATTAATAGATTTTCCATTTGCCAACAAACCAAATCAGACCCGTTTTCATCTTTTTAATAAGTGGGCATAGGTTTCTCCATTGCCAAGAAATGTTGCCTATTTTTCTGTATTCCATCAGTTCCTTATCCTTTAGATATTTTTGTTTGATGAGTTTTACCTATTTGTTCTCTGGCTTCGCTAGAATTTTCCACAAGAGTTTGATCTGAAGAGCCTCATTCATATCTTTTGTCTTTCGCACACCAAGATTGCCTTCACATTTTGGTTTGCAGATTCTATCCCAACGAATTAGTGGTATGTGTTGAAGGTCTTTGTTCAAGAAGAAAGTTAATTCTATTAATTTGGTCTAGTTCTTTGTGTATCTTTGTTGGAAGGATAATGTACGTTCTGCATAATGTATAATGGTTTCTCTGATATATTGGAGTTTATAAGAATAGTTCTTTCTAGCTGGGACAGTGAGTTCGCTCTCCACTTTGACAATTGTTCTTTCGATTTGCATATAATGTTTTTTCAAACGTGCAACTATTGACCTTACCATTTATAATGGGACACTCTAGGTGGTTTTCCATAGCTCTTGTGTAAGATATTTGGAGGCTTCGTTTTAGATCCTCAATTCTTAGACTACTAACTCCGATCATTGTTTGAAAGGAAGATTTGTTATAGTTTACTTTTTGACGTGAGTGTTGACAGTATTCATTAATGATTTCCCTTATTAACTGGCATGTTGTATTTGACGCGTTGGAGAAGATCATGATATCGTTTGCAAAGCTAAAAAATGGATGTTAGGTCCATCGTGAACAAATTTAAATCCGATGTCTTTTGTCCCTTCTGTGGATTCCCTTTGCAATTTTCTTGCCAAAACTTCCGCCACCAAAATGAATAAGAAAGGATATAAGGGATCCCCTTGATGTATTCCTCTGGATGGGAAGAAAAGTTCTGTTGTTCCGTTGTTAACTAAGACCGAGAAAGAAACAGTTGTGATACATTCTCGGATCCATTCCACTAAAGTTGGGTGGAACGCAAGCCTTTATAGTACATCAAACGTGAAGTCCCAATTAACCATATCGTAAGCTTTTTTCATGTCCAATTTTAAAGCCATATATATCCCTCATTGCCTTCCTACTCCTTAAAGTGTGGAAGATTTCACTAGCTATCGATATATTGTTTTAGATGTCCCTATCAGAGACAAAGGGCCCTACTTGTAGTGGGTGGATTAGTTTTTCAATTACCTTTTTAGTTGTTTTGTGATAATTTTAGTCCGCTACATTGTTTGAAATACTTTATGCTTTTTTAAGTTCACTACATTTTTTTAGAATGTTAAAAATTATATTTTTTTTTCTTATATTATATAGTGTTTTTTTTACATTAGGCAAGAAGTAGATCGACTAAGCGATCTTGAAGCCATCAAAAGATGGCTTGATGAACCCTACGCAAAGGGTCGCCAGTAAAAAAAAATTGCTTAAACCTAAAATTACAATAAGATAAATTTAAAATTAAAAAAAAACATTAAAATTATTGGTCACTAGGGAAAAGTTAACGTTGGCATAGTTGGAATCGGTGGTGGTGGCAGATCTGATTCCGGGTACGTTGCCCAACAAAGCACCTGGTAGGTTGAGCGAGAACGCCTTGACTTAGTCGTCGCCGAGGACAAAGAAAACCTAGGGATTTTCAAGCAATTTTGGGCTTACTGTTTAGTTTGGTAGAAAAAATTCTAGAGATTTGTCAGATATCTGGGAGGGGTTGGGTTTGTTTTGAGTTGGGTTTGGTTGTTACAAGTTTGAGTAGCAGATCTAGGGTTGCAATCGGGAGGGGAGGCCGGAGGGGTAGGAGATTAGAACAACTCTTGGAGATGCGCCCGGAGGGAGGGAGTCCAAGGGATGTTACTGCATCTGCATGTACCAGATCCGGCGGGCAGTGGCCAGAAGCGCACCGGAGAGGGGTTTGAGGAGGGGAGACGATGCCGGACGGTGTGGTTGGAGAGGGGGAGGATAGGTAAGACACAAGGGGATCCGACTACCAGGAAGCCGAGGGAGGACCCCCCCCCTCCCCCCCCCCCCCCCCCCCCCCCCCCCGAGGATCCGTGAACCCAGATGGCTAGATCGGGAGCCGCCATAGAGGGTGGGGGTCTAGATCACCATAGAGAGGGCCAAGGAAGATCGACGGAGGATGCTCGACAGTAGCGGCGTGAGTTCGACGACGGAGTGCAGCATCCGCCAGAGACGCCAGAGTAAGGAGTTGCGGCGGCCAACAACAGCGGAGATTTTGGATCGGAGAGGATTGCATGTGAGGTTTGATAGGATTTCGGGTTTGGAAATGCTTCAGGTGGTTGCCGAAAGGAGCGGGAGGAGTTGGGGAGGGAGTAGAAGAGCTAGGTGGAGTACCTCTCGCTAGGCGCCGGCGCCGAAGGGAGGAGTAGAGCGAGGCCGCCGGAACTGACTGTGTTATAGGGGATGTGGGTTGAGTGCGGTGGGGAGGGGGAGAAGGCCGTCGAAGGAGGCCGGAGGCTGGAGATTTGGTTGCCATGGATGAAGAGGATGAAGCGAAGAGGAGGCGACGGCTAGGGTTTTGAGGGCTACATTTTCAGAGCGTTTTTGGGAGCTTATCCAATATTTATATTATATAGTGTTTATCATTATAAAAAAATATGCATGATATTAAAAGGTTACTTATCTACATAGTATAATTTATTTAATATTTATAAATTGAGATGTATTGTGTTTTTAATATTTTCTGCATTTTCTTTTAATTAATTTTTACTATTTTTTATAATAATAAAATATTTTATACACTACTCCCTCCGTATCGCAATACTTGTTGTTTTAGAGTAGTAAAGTTGTATAAAAAAACTTGTTGTTTTAGCTATAATTATTATCTTTGTAGGTAATGATTGCTCTTTTCATAGGTAATAATTACTGATTTTAGGTATTTTAACCTATAAAAGTAAAGTAAACATAGGTTTTGTTAATAAGTGTGCATAGAGCTAAAACAACAAGTATTGCGAGATGGAGGGAGTATTTTTTTTTATTTCATCGAAAACTACAATTAAGAACTCAATAATCATTATAAAATTAGTTCCATAAATTTAAATCTAAAATATTTAAAATAATAATAATTTATTTATTTATAAAATTAACCCTCTAAAATATTATTTAAAATAAAAAATGTTATTAAAAATATTTTAGATTTAAGGAAAAGAAAAAGAAAATAGGGTGAGCAATAAAAAAGAGGAGGCGGATGACGACCACGTGTCCCATAACTTTAAGAGGAATGCTAGGACACTCCCTCGCTTCCCATTGGCTGAATATCTAACATGATTTCCCGCTTCCTCTTTATGCGGGCCCCATGCCCTCCCCCTATCACATCTCTTCCTTTGTTCCCCTTCTATTCTTGACACGTGCCCATCCTCTCACGCTCTCTTCACTACTACTTCCCCTTCCAATCCCCTTATTAATATTCTCCTTTTTTTTTTTTTGACTTTTTAAAATCATCATTCTATAAATATTGAAATATATTTATACACATTTATATAATATATTATGACGATAAAAAATATTATATAATAGATTATAATATAGTTTAGTTTAATCAGGCTTAATCGTTTTACATTTGAATAGAATAGGTCTCATTTAATGAATTGAAAAACATTCTATAAATATTAATTATTTTAGCTATTTCCTAAATATAGGTTTTTTAGGATTTCTTTATTGAGATTTAAGATTTTTTATTAAAATGATTTCCTGATTTAGATGCTTAATGCATGTGTTAAAAAAAATCACATGCCTTTCTTCGAGGCAAAATAATTGTTTTAGACTATAATAACGCTATTTTAAACTTATAGTTTATTCATTTTAGACGTCATAAAATGTACTAGAAAAATGGTAGACCTTTTTTAATAATGCTATATATGACCAAAACATCAATTTAAAAAAAAATATGTTTTATGGTGTATTTTATGTTTTCTATACAAAACGTACCATAATTGCACCGAAAGATCATCATAAATAAAACACTAATTTTAAGGTTAATTTCATTATCATATACATACAGTATATATAAACTCCGTTGTACGAACATATGAATAAAAATGTATAATTTATTAATATATTAAGATTTTTGCTTATTGGCGAACTATTTTCTGACCACTGGTTCACCTGGTAATTTTTCTTCAAACCCTCCTATCGGAGACGGAGTGAGGAGAGAGAGAGAGAGGGAGAGAGAGAGCGAGAGAGGCGGAGGGAGAGGGAGATCAGCCTAGTTGTGCAGAGTAAGTGTGTGGCCGGCCGGTAAGGAGATCGGATGGACGGTGGCGATGCGGCGGCGCGAGGAGGGGGATTCAAGAGATGCGATGAGGTCTCGGCGGATAACACGATAATCAACCAGATAATGCTCAGATTCCGGCCAATCGCCCCCAAGCCCAGCGGCGGGAGCTCCGGACAGTCATCGGAGGCCGGGACCGGGTTCGCTGGAGTAGGGAGGAGGAAGAGGAGGTACGTTAGGGTTTCCGGGACAAAGCGTAACAGTAACTCAAAAGGATCATCGAGGGAGGGAGATTCCTCCAAAGGAGGCAGCAGATCTGAGGAGGAGGAGGTCAAAACGCTGCGTTTGCTCCCCGAAAGGGAGGAACCACCACCGACGAGCAACGGGGGGAGAGATCCGGGGCCGTTAGATCTGGACACGAGGGATCAGATCGGACGGTCGAGATCGGAGGGGGAGTCGTGGGTGACGGTACTCACCCTGACTAAGGCGTGCATGGAGCTAGTGGGCCCAGGCCTGGGGAGTACGGACGAGGAGAGGTGGAGGAATCTGGAGGGGGACACGTGTCCGGCCTTCATATCCGACGGCTACAGCCACGTCCTGTGGGCCAACTCCGCCTACAGGAGGATGGTCCTAGGCGGAGACACCGGCACCGTGGCGGTAAACCTGGCCGTGGAGCAGCGGCTAAGGGTGGCGGAGAGGTGCGCGACCTTCGCGTGCATGGTGAGGCTCAAGTACACGTGGCGGATGGGGGCGTCGAGCACAGAGAAGTCGGTGGTGGCACCGTGCGACGTGTGGCCGATGAGCAACGGCGGATTCGCATGGAGGATCGACCTCAAGGCCGGTCTCAGTCTAGGTTTGGTACCCTGATCGATTCATCAAACCATCGAGTTTCGATAATAAGGGCCACTGTTTAACGCACCAAAAAAAGAAAAAAAAATATAATATTGGAATTAAAATGTACGTTGTTTCGGGTGTGTGAGACTAAACCTTGTAATAAGGAAAGGAGCTGATTAAGTACGGTAAGTTGTATATATATTGATGTTATGATTAATTGATTAATAAAGTTATTTCTATTTCACATTTAGTGTAATTATATAAATTGATACCGTCAATGTGGTTGTGATTTAGATGTTGCAGTGATATCGGTTGAAGATTTGAAGGTAATTTGGATTAATTGGGAGAATGTGAGTCGTCAATTTTACAATTACAAATATAGGTTACGATTTTAACATCATGGGCCAGCTTCATAAACAGTAATGGTTAGGTTAGGACTGGTTATATTTTCTATTTCTTTTTAATTTATATATGTAGGTTTTTCAAGGGTGATAATAACAATATTCTAATAGAATATTCTTTTTTGAAAGTAATTTTATAGAATAAAAAATAATTTAAAAAAAATATTATTTATATAATATTTATTATCATTAAAAAATGTACAATGAGTAATAAAAATCATTAAAAAATGAAGAGTGTAAACCGTTTCAGGGTTCAAATCCTCTATTCCCGATTTTATTCTTTTTCTTTTTCTTTTACTCTTTAATTTTAATTTTACTTTAATTTATTTTAATTTTACTTGCACAGAAGGTGACTCCACAATTTCATAGCTTAATTAAGAAATTTATGGATTTTGTGATCTAATTCTTCAAAAAAGGGTAGTCATTTAATTGGATGAGAGTGGTAGAGAAGTTCGAACTAATAAATATGTATGATCTGTTTAACCAACCATCATACGTTTTCGCTCCAAAACCAATTACGTATGAGGGTAGCGAGAAAAAAGGAAGTAAGAGTGAACGCTCCCCTTTTTGAGATGTCTACGCCATCTCCGCCATCATCATCCCCTCCCCCGCCCCCGCCCCCGCCCCCGGAGGCCCCGCCGGGAGACCCACCCCCGCTGCCTGGGGAGAAACAGAATCAAGTGCAACCGATCTCCCCCGCAAACCAGGTTCCGCAGGCGGAACTGACGCCTCCCACCGCCTCTCAGGAGACGAAAAGATCCTGGAAAGACACCGTTGTTGGTGGTAGCGTGTCTCAGCACAGAACCACGATCTGCAGTGAGTTCTTGAAAGGAAAGGTGTCTATCTCGTTCCCGGAGGGGACTAAGGGCGATCCTGAGGTCCACATCGATGAAACAGTTATTGAGGCATTGGCTAGCGTGTGGAAGCATTCGGTAGTGGTCAAGCTCCTCGGAAATCCATTACCTTTCCCGGTAATGGAGAGAAAAATTCGAGAAGCATGGAATAGGTTCGGGAAAATGCAGGTTGTTGATCTGCCTTATGGTAACTTCCTGGTGCGATTCGAATCCGAGAAGAGTTATATGGAGGTGCTTTCTGGGGGCCCGTGGGTCATTTTCGGGCGCTGTTTGACCATTTTCGGGAGATGATAGAGATCCCGAACCGATGTCCATGGACCTGGATTTGGATTGAGCTTTCTCTTATTGCCTGCCTGTTTGTCTTTAATTATTTGATTTGTTTTCGTTTGTCAATGAATATCTTACTTTGGAACTGTTTTGGTGCAGGAAAGAAATCTTTTCGGAGAGCTATTAGGTATATCTGTAAACATTGCTCGGTTGACATCCTTGCTCTTTTCGAGACACGGGTTTCGGGAGAGGCGGCGGATAAGGTTTGTAAGAAGCTGAATTTTGAGAGTTTTGAAAGGGTCGAGGCTGTTGGTTTTGCCGACGGCATCTGGTTGCTTTGGAACGACAAGGTCTGCAGTTTAAGGATTGAGGCTAAGAATCCGGGCTTCATTCATGCCTCATGGACCAATGGGGGCGAAAAATAGAACTTGATCGTCGTTTACGGCCCTCCCTCTGTCTCCCGGCGGGTTCCTTTTTAGGAGGACCTCAACTCGACGCTTCTGAACATCAATGGGGATGTGGTTATCGGAGGCGACTTTAACTGCATCGTGAGTAAGGAGGAGACGTCTGGTGGTACTGGGGCTCTCCATAGGGATGCTGGCAAATTCAAGAGGATCATCACCCGGGCTAACCTTGTTGATCTTGGATTCACAGGCCAAGAATTTACTTGGAGCAAGAAGATTTTGGGGGACAGACTCATTTTCAAAAGATTGGATCTCGCTCTGGTGAATCTGACGGGGCGTCTGACTTGGCCGGAGGCTCGAGTTAGGCATCTCCCTAGATACTCATCAGATCACAACCCGCTTCTTCTCGAGCTGAATCCAAAAATCTCGAAGAATAGTAAGAGGCGTCCTTTCCGCTTTGAGGCCGCTTGGCTAAATCACCCTGAGTTCCATGAGCTTGTTAAAACGAAATGGGCGAGAGAACAACCTGTGGGTACGGCTCTGGAGGGGCTGAGGGCTGATCTGACCAAATGGAATAAAAGTGTGTTTGGGAACATCTTCACTAGAAAAAAACTCTTGCTGGAGGCCCTGGATGCTGTGCAAAAACAAATCAGTCAAGGGGCTGGTGATGCCACGAGAGATCATGAACTTCGGATCAAATCTAAGCTTGATGATACATTCGAACAAGAGGAAGTTTTCTGGATGCAGAAGTCTCGGGAGTCTTGGTTCGCTTTGGGAGATCAGAACACGAAGTTTTTCCATGCCTCTGCAGTGATTAAAAGAAAATATAATAGAGTGGAAGGCCTTTTCGACAAAGACAACAAGTGGGTCGATGAAAAAGGGGAGCTGGAAAACATTGCTCTTACCTTTTTCGAAGACCTATATACGGAACCGAAGCCTCTCGGAAGGGAAGATGACTGTACGGCGACTTTTCCGGAGATCGAAGAGTCAGTTTGGGTTGATGCTAGCAGGCCGTTCACCAAAGAGGAAATCCATAAGACATTCAGGAGTATGGGCGCCTTCAAAGCACCGGGGGTGGATGGTTTCCAACCCATTTTCTTCCAAAGGTGCTGGGATGTGGTTGGATCGGGTGCGGTAGAGTTGGTTCTGGATTTCTTCAGTTCGGGGAAACTACCGACAGGTATAAATGACACCCTCATTACTCTCTTGCTGAAGGTGGGGAAACCAGAGAGAATTAATCAGTTCAGAGGGATTAGTCTCTGCAATGTTTGCTACAAGGCGATTACCAAACTTATGACAGAGAGATTGCAGCCAATCATGGGGAAACTTGTGGGCCCGACACAAGGTATTTTCCTTCCGGGTAGGTTGATAACGGATAACATTGTTGTTGCCCAAGAAATAATTCATTCGATGAGGAGAAAGAGCGGTCGAAAAGGATGGTTATGCCTGAAACTTGATCTTGAGAAGGCCTACGATCGTCTTAATTGGGATTTCATCGAAGATACGTTGAGATGGGCTAAGATCCCAGCTAGATGGATAGCGTGGATTATGGAATGCGTCAGAAGCCCAAGGATGCAGGTTCTATGGAATGGTGAAATGTCTAAACAGTTCATCCCGTCTAGAGGAATTCGACAAGGTGATCCCATATCTCCTTATATTTTCATTCTTTGTCTCGAGAGGCTGTCTCATATGGTGAATAAAGCTGTCGATGATGGCGTCTGGAAACCTATCAAGGTGTCTCGGGGTGGTCCCCTCATTTCTCACCTCTTCTTCGCGGACGATATTCTGTTGTTCGCGGAAGCAAGTGTGGGTCAAGTGAAGGTGGTTAAATCTTGCCTTGAGATGTTCTGTGATGCTTCGGGTCAGCGTGTGAGCCACCAAAAATCGAAATGTTTTGTTTCGAAGAATGTTAACGAAGGGCTGGTCAAAAGGATTGAAGATGTCAGCGGCATTAAGACTACGGCGGATCTCGGTCTCTATCTTGGCATCCCGATCCTCCACAAGAGAGTAAAAGGGGATCAGTTTGAATTCATTCTTGATAAGTTTAACGCGAAGCTTTCTGGATGGAAAGCTAATGTGATGAGCTTCGCAGGGAGAGTTACTCTGACCAAAGCGGTCCTTGAGTCGATTCCGAGGTACAGTATGGCGGTGATGCCTATTCCTATCAGCACTTGTAGGAAGATTGAGAAAAGTATTAGAAAATTTATTTGGGGTTCTACGGATGGTTCGAGAAAGCTTCATAAGGTGGCCTGGGCTGAACTAATCAAACCAAAGGATGTTGGGGGACTTGGTCTCAAGGACATGGTCTCGCTCAATCATGCACTTGTTTCCAAACTTAGTTGGAGATTCCTTATGGAAGATGGGGGCTTATGGAGAGAAGTTCTGCAAGGGAAGTATTTGGGTTCGGCGCTTGGGTCCTCGACGGCTGCCTCGCACGTGTGGAAGGGGATCAGGAAAGGGCTTGGTGAGGTCATCAAATCGGGGCTGAAGTGGAATCTGCGCAACGGAGAGAGTATAGACTTCTGGGATGATTGCTGGGTTGGTTCAGCCCCGCTGAGCACCTTCAGCTGCTGCCCGGCGGATGAGCGACCCGAATGGAGAGTTGCAGATCTTTGGGAGAAGGACAAGGGGTGGCGCTGGGAGGTTTTCAACCGTTTCCTCCCTGTGACAGCGCTGTTGAAGGTTGCTGCGACCGTGTGCAGGGATGGCGAGGACATTCCTAGCTGGAAGTTTACAAATGATGGGGTTTATTCAGTCAAATCTGGATATAACTTCATCGAGGGCTGGGGAGATTGGCAAGGTAATGATACTGATTTTTGCAGGGCTATTTGGAAGTTGCAAGTCAACGAAAGGATTCGAGCTTTCATATGGATCGTGAGCAAAGGTGGAGTGCTGAACAACGTCGAAAGGGTGAGACGCGGGTTGAGTAACTCACCCCGGTGTCCTATTTGTAATAGCTTTGATGAATCTCTTAATCATATGTTCAAAGAATGTGGTGCTGCTAATTTGTTGTGGGATCAACTTGTAGGTACTAGGCGTTCGATGGTTAGCTGGGACTCTCCATTCGCAGTGTGGCTTAGGATGAACGTGATGGCAAAGGATCGGATCGTCGAAGGAGTGGAGTGGAGTGCGGTTTTCGCGGTGACACTTTGGAGCCTTTGGAAGAAACGCAATGGCGTGGTCTTCCGTGACAACCAAGATCAGAGGGTGACTCCTAATTATTGTATCGGCTTGGCTAAGGAGTACGCTAGTACCATCAGAAGGCTCAAAACGCCCAATCCCACTAGTTTGAGGTGCCGGAAGGAGGTCGGATGGGAGAGGCCTGAGGAAGGGTGGGCGAAATTAAATACCGACGGGGCGGTGTCTAAAGAAGAATGTGCTACAGGAGGCGGGGTTATCAGAAACTCTAATGCTCGCTGGATTGGAGGCTTTGCGCTGAACATTGGCTCGTGCTCTGCGCTGATGGCGGAGGGCTGGAGTGTGATTAGAGGGCTCGAGCTGGCCTGGGACTTGGGCCTTAAGAAGGTGGAGATCGAGACGGACTCAGAAGTGTTTGTTTCCTTGGTGGCGAAGAGGATTAGTCCTTCTCACCCCATGTTCAGCCTGGTCGATGCTTACCATGGCTTCCTTCGTAGAAGTTGGTCCATTCGACTTCGTCATGTCTTTCGCGAAGCTAACCTTGTCGCCGACGGGTTAGCCTCCTTTGCTTTTCATTTTCCTCTTGGCCTGCATCTCCTCTCGGAGCCGCCTGCGTGCGTGTCTCTGAACCTCCAGGTTGATGCAGCTAGGACTTCATTTTAGCGTTCCTGTATGTTGTACTTTCCTTTATTTCTTTCAATTTGATGGGGAGCTTTGCTCCCGGTTGGTCACCAAAAAAAAAAAAACCATCATACGTTTTCATAGTATCTGCTTTTCGGATTTATAAGGGTATGATTGGTGGAGTTTACAATATTAAATAATATGTAGTATATTATTTTTTATATGAAATTTACAATATTAAATAACCTTCGTCCAATCAAGTCTTTATCCACTTTATCTCTTCCAACTATGATTTGAAACATGCTTTAGAATTTTGGATTCTCATTCGAAATGACGCACTAAAATAAATATATACCATTTATAATCGTGTTTTTCCTAATTTCTTTTCTTATATTAAAAAAAAATCCTTATACACTTTAAGTTAAAGAAAAAAAAACATATATGGAGTTAAAATTGTTCAATTTAAAATCAAACCATTTTTATATATATAGAGGGGAAAAAAAAGGATAAATCAATGAACATTTTAAGTATGTCATTTTCCAAACTGCAACGTTGTTCAATCAAACAACTACGTGTCTACGTATATATCTTGCTTTGGTGCTTTGAAAAAACATCTCTTGCTTTGGAATGAAATTTTCACTTCATGTAATCAAATTGTTTTAATATTTTAGAGATCGAACTTATATACTCGGTATTATTATTAATTAAGTTTGATGTCAATCCATTTCTTACATATCCTCCAATGCAAATACAAACAAATTAAATTAATCAATGGCAATATATAAATGAGGAAATTGGGCCAGGAGGACAATTTTCTCTCTCAATCAAATCATTATCCACCGGGTAGTCTTAATTAAGTAATTGTCCTTTCGGGCAGGTTTACATTTCATTTCTATTTCTTGTTCTTTATTTCCCTCGATTCTACCTTTGTTTTTCGTTTCTCTTTCGCTTGTTTTGTGTCGTTTGAAAACTGATCATCGTGTCCTCTCTACTCTCTTTACTACTGATTGTTCTTTGCAGTGGCGGATCCAGGATTTCCGTCAAGGGGGCTGAAAAACTCTTAGGATAAGTTGCGAATCGAGATTAATGTCAATATCAAGAATCAAATTCAGTATAGCCATTTTTCTCCGTGCACGTAAATAACAAGATACTCACCTTAGTTTGTTGGACCTTTGACTGATTTCAATTTAATTACAAGTAAGGTTATTTTTAGGTTAAGTCAAATAACTTTGTATTTAGAATATTTTTACAATTGAGTTTCACCAAATACCATACCTATATCACAACCAAAATTCTAAATTCTTCAATCTAAGGTGAAGAAGCCGAGGGTAAATTAAGGGATATTGATTGCTTCTAAAGCCTCTTAAAATTAATTTGTTAGTGTTCGGAGGATTAAGCTTTTCATAAATTGCGAGTTTATAAAGAGGTTGTTCCGATTTGTTTGGTGAATTTTCAATCTCTATTCCAATTTTTTACTTGTTTGAGAAACTTAGAAATAATCACCCAAATCACAAATTCAATTCACAAACCACAAATTCAATTCACAAATTCACAAAATTTATTCTCAAACCTAATTTCACAAAATTGTTTCCCAAAATCAAAACCCTAAATTCTCAATCTTACCTATAAATTGAATACAAAATTGTTTCCCAAAATCAAAACCCTAAATTCTCAATCTTACCTATAAATTGATTATCAAATTAAAATTTAGAGTACAAATTGACAAAGTATAATCTATAAGATAAGAAACACAAACCTTTTCAATTCAACCTTCAACAAATTTGGATTTGAGAATTGGGAATTCGGGACTCAAGGGAAAGAAGTGAAATGAAGGAGGGTTGCAGCTAGCACAGTCGCGGGGAGGATTGGAGGAGCCACCAGTGTCGCCACCACGCCGGAGAGGAGCAGCGGGGACTGGGTCCGTCGGCCGGAGCTAGAGCTGGAGGCGGCGGGCGGCTCGGGTTTGCTATCGCTCAGGGTTAGGTTGTTGTGTGCCTGTCTAAATTAATAAAAAAGGAGGGCTTTGCTGGTTGGGGGAAAAAAAGGGTGAGGCGTACAGGATTCGAACACGGGTCTATTGCATGAAATTGTGATAAGGAGATGGAAATGTGGTTTAAAGTTGATGGTTTGGTTGCTCGTTTCTCTTTACTTGAGTTTCATATTGTAACTAATCTTCCAGTTATGGAATATGATCCTTCTCCTCTCAAGGCTGTTACAGTTAAACAGTTTTTTGGCAAGCATAGGGTATATTATGCTGACATAATTAAGATGTTTGAAGTTGAATCTAAAGAATCTCTCAAAAAGTTAGTCATGGCTAAACTTTTGATTACTGGGAAGTTGTTGTTATTTAAGCGGTCTTAGCTTGTGAGCTTGGATCATATAGCGCTTGCATATATGTGATGCTGAAAACTTTGAACAATTTCATTAGGGCCTGCGAAAGTTGTCGTGTCTTGTTTAAATGTCTGAGGAGGGTTTGTTCTGTTAAGAAGGGTGGCAAATCTAGGGGGATGTATGAGTTGTTTGGCTATCCTCTAGCATTCCAGGTGAGTTTTGTTTTTTAACTTCTTTTTGGAATTTTAGTAACTAATTTTATTTTTCAGTTGTTGCTGACAAACAGCTTTTGTTGTGTGTGTATTAAACAAGTTTGGATTTTGCAAGCTTTAATTTCCTTCTATTGCTGAAAAACTGGGGTGTAGTTTTAAATATGTTCCCAATGACCCATTCTCTTTACATTGGGTGTGTAATGGAAAAAGTAGTTACGAACAAGCAATGACACTATTCAGTAGGGAAAGTGGTGAGCTTGTTATTTTCACCCTTCATTGTTTTTCAGCATGATTTTTTGTGATGATCATTTGTCACCATGTAGCTCTTTTCATTTTATTTTTAGTATTCTTTGTATTTTTTGAACAAGTCCCTCTCTATTCAAAGTATGGAGAATTAATTTTCAAGGAAAGTTGGAATGGATCTTGTAGAAGAAGTTGGCGATGAATTTTTTGACTGTTTGATCGAACCTGTTTTTTTTTCCAAACTCGGGAAGGTCCTCGATCATTACAGTGTGAAGAGTGTTATGACGGTTTTTCACATGTTGAGGGGGTGGAGCGTCTGCTTGTGTGGATTCTGAACGTGTTTCTACTCTCCTGCCACTTATTCTAATGATTTTGAAGTCCCTTTTGTAGTTTTGTTGGTGTGATCTAGTAGGAAACGAAAGGTTGAGGATGGGAAAAGAGGCAGAAGAGCAAGCCACTTTCGGGTTCCATTTTGAGAAGGGGGTTCTCTAAAAGGGCAGAGGCTAATATTTGGAAGATTATGGATGATTATAAGAATGATGACAAAAAGGAGAGCGTTGACAAAGGGTGTAATGTAGCTGACAAAGGGGATAAAGGAGCTGACATGAGAGGGGGAGGGGGGATACAACCAATATCATGTGTGCAACAGTGAATGTTTGTCAGTTATCTGTCATACCTTTTAAGGGCAAAATGTCTTCACTGTGAATGTTTTGTCAGCTATCTGTCATGGGGTGTTAACTTGGCCAATACACATATATTATGGCATTTGATTTCATATATTTTTAAATAAATATGATGAGGGAATCGAATATATATAAAAATGTTGGTATATATATATGGTTATACATATTTATGTTGAAAAGTGACTCTTAGTTTGGAAGTATGTTATGATTATTCTGACAATGGATTTTATTTTGGTAATATGTGTTATATTATGATGTCTAAAGATTTAATTCAAAAATATGATAATATAATTTATTATGAACATGCTTATATATATGTGGATAAATATGCTGACAAACGGATTTGGAAGAAAATATGTGATGATTATGGTGAAACGAATATATTACTAGTTTTTTTCCCGAACCTTGTTCGGGTTTTATCATAATATTTTCAGTCGAGTTTGACGTATTAAACAAAATATTCGACATGTCTATTTTCTACTAACATATAATATAAATCAATTGGATTCCACGCTTCTTCTAACATATGTCCTAATTGAAGGCAAATAAAAGAAACCTTATAGTTTTTTACTTAAGAAAATTGAGTTTGGACCTTCTTTGATACTTTATCTATTACACATCATAAATGTTACAACTTTTAAATTGGTCTAAACTATAAATTGATTTGATAAAGATACCTTAAGTTTAAATGTATAAACCCCATATAGTTAAAGAATGGGAAAAAAAAAGATATTTAGTGTGTATTTTTTTTATTATGTTTTAGACCTTTAATCAGAAATAGGTACTTTATATTTTAGTGTATATATATCCTAAGAGGTCAAAACATTAAAAAAAATTACGTTATACCTCTCAAATTAGTCCGAAGTTGAGTTTTGCTGGGATGGTTGAAGTTTGAGGGCAGGTAAGAGTTGCCAAGTTGGCCTGTTTGTCCATCTAATATCTAGATCTGAGTGACAATTTCATGTTTCCAAGTAGTGACAGAGAAAGCACTCACTCAAAATTCATAAGCACAACTCTGTTTCTCTGGGCAAGATCGATCCAAAGATGGACAAGTGCGGAAGTGAAAATCAACAAAACAAAGATGGAATCCTCTCTTTGAATGCAATAGCAAGTGTAGAGTCAGTCATCAAACACCAAACATCAAGCCACCAATTTTCTTGGATAAAATGAAGCAGGTTACCAATTACTCTTACCAAACATCAAGAGAATCAATATGAAGGATGGGCATTGTCTGAAAATAGGATCTGACAAGTTAAAAAACAGCATGAAATAGCATACCAATGAACAACAATGTTGCCATCAAATAAATAAGCTAATGCAAAATGAACAAATAATTCAGCTTCAAGCCTTCAATAATCAATAACGACATGGGCCTTTGTTTCACTTCATAAGTCCAACTACAAGTAATTTAAGGAACTAAATAGAAACTAACTAAAAATAAGCGTGATCTTAATTTTATGGAGGAAAATTGTCAAAGGCATGGATTACACAATCACCCTTGCAAAGAAAGAAGAACAAATCATTCAAATCAACAACAGTAAGTGGGATAAAAGATCACACGAACTTGCAAAGAAAGGCTTGTTGTGAGCATTATATGTCTCATATATCCAAAATATCCCTTCCTTGAAAATCCCATGGACCCACACGAAAATAAAACATACAGACGTGGCTCTAAAAGAAGCATGTTTCTGTCACTCGGTGCATCAAGTTCACCCGTTTGTATGGGCTTCCTTGAATACCACATGCCCTCTTATCAATATAAGCAAAATTGTGTGTCATGATACTTAACCAGAATATCAAAATAAGGAAAACTATGTGAAAGTAGATATAGAATTAGGCTTGGCCCTCTAGGTAAAAGATTATTTAAGTATTAGCAACTTTATTCCAACGATATTGTTTTCATATATTCCTCTCAACAAAGTGAAAGGCCTATACTAACATGATTGATTCTTAATTTCTTTTCGATTCAACGCAAAAAGAAACAAAGAATAACTGCATTAAAGGTTTGGAAAATAGATTACATAACTATAAGGAGAGTAGAGATCAAGACAGCTAAAGAAGTGTATTCCCCTTTAGACTGGACAACAAGCAGGACACCTCAACTACTCTCTTTCAGTCTTTCTCCAACACCATTATCAAATGAGACATGGAACGGCTCAGTTGGTTTATAATCAACTCGAATGGTAGCTTTAGATTGGACAATTGTAGCTTCTTCCTGCTTTGTATGGTCTCAAAGTAAGCATCACAACTTGAGATTATGTTTTTTTCCTTTGTCATCTAGCGGTGTTGTCATATCTGCAATTATTTAAAGCAATCTGTATCAAGAATTTCAGTTGATGAACATCTATAATTGCAAACGCATCTCATCGAACATCTGAAACTAAAGGATCAAAATGGCAGCCCTTTGCCCCTTTTGCATCTAATTGTCTCATAACCAGACTCTAACACAATAAATCAAGATTCATCCATTTTATATGGTAATTGCTAACAAAAAAAAAGCTATAAAACAAAAAAAATTAATAAAAGAAAAAAGAAATCGGGTGGCAAAGAATAGTTGAGGGGCAAAGAGATCTCCTCCTCTACTGATTCTCTATATGTGTTGGGTTCTTGGTGGCATATATAATCAATCAAGTAAGAAGAAGAAGACGAAGATATGAGAAATATTAAGAGATACCATACCAGGGGCCATTACAAATCCAAATCCAATTACCTGCTGCATTAGGAGGCATAGCAATACCAGGTTCCCTCTTGCATCCCCTTTATCAGTTCACAATTCAGTGTTGCTGAGCTCATGGAAGATGATGAGCCTGAGTGCTCAACCTAAACCAAAATTAAGGGATTTGAAAAGGGTTAGGGTTTCAGAATCCACAACCAATAAAGTTGAATTAGACCTTGGCCAAGAAAAAGAAGACCCATATGAGGAATATGAGGTTGAAATTGAGCAACCATATGGATTCAAGTTTCCCAATTGCAAAAATAAAAAAAATTGCATGTCAGTTGCAAAACAAAATATCACCTTGGCATTGGAATCTAGGATTTTGTGGTAGTTCACCACAAACAAACTAACTTCAGATAATCCCCTTTCGTTCTCCACTGTAGCTATTGATCAACCAAACAAAAACCTGACAGAAAAAAAACAACCATGACACACAGAAGCAAACAGGAAAGCAAGGGGAAAGAGAGAGGTATTCAGTGTTCATACAGAGTACCAAATTGTATTTTTGTTGCTCAAAGCCTCTCCACATTATCGGCCTTAATTACCATATTTGCCTTAACAATGGCGTCTACTCCCTTGAAATCGAACAGACAGGCATGCCCTTCAAGTAGAACTGCAGAATGTAATCCCACACCTGCACATGAACCCCATCACACCCACCTTCTTGTTGAAGCTCCTGCACCGGTTCGCTGCCTTGGCCTGCAGAGGTACGACATCCGCCACCACCGACTAAGAAGATCCATCGAACATGGCAGCCACAGGATCCTTCGTAGCCTCATTGACTTCTCTACGACCGCTATGGCTGTGGCGGCTTGCTCCTCATGCATCTTGGAGTATCTATAGCACTTGGAGTAGAGATTTAGGGTGGAAGGCTCACCGAAGAATCCACAACCGTTCGCGCAGAAGATTGGGGCGTCTGACTGATGACATCCGATGGAAGAGTCGGTCAGTTTCTTCTCCGAAGCCATGGTTTTTACTCTCCTCCATTGACTCCGAAGAAAGAGAAAGGTAGGGTTTTGCCTATTTCTCTTGAGATTGAAATTCAATCTTTATTTCTTTTGTGAATTGAAATCTCTTTTTCTTTGTGCTTCTCAGTTGGATCTGAAGCGAATTTAATGGGAGAATCAAGAAAGGAAATTGTTTAGGGTTTAGAGTTTGGCAACGCCTCCTCCAGCCCCGGTCGGCCTCACCGTCCTCTTCATCGGTGCTGCCAACTTTGGTGGCTCCCATGTCTCCTTCACCTTCAAGAGCTACCATTCAACTCTGTTTGCGCCCCACCTCCACAGTAACACACCAATTAACGTATCAATTTCAAGGAAGAAGGAAGGAAGATTTTTTTTTTGGTGAGGCGAAGGAAAGAAGTTGATTGTGAAGAAAAAAGTGAACGTGGGTGAGAAAACCAATTTCACCTTTAGTATTGGTAGGCAAGAGAACGTGGGTGAGGAAGAAGATAACTGTGTTTCTTAAGTTTGCTCAGAGAATGACACGTGGTGCAAATTTTAACAAAGAGTTTGCTTCTAAAATTATAAGTATAAGGGGTGGATATTGAAATGAATATATTATGATATATATATATATATATATATAATCGAAATGGTGTGCGAAATTGTTAGTGGAAATGGGGAAGCGAAATTTTGAGGGAAAATTGGAAAGTTGACATTCACATGGGGGAGGAGATTGTTGAGCAGGATGGGGGCATCGAGAGAGGGCATGGGCAGCAAGTGTCAAGGGATGACCGGTGGGCAATTCGTTAATATTTTTCGGATGGTGGATATTTAATTAATTGGGTCTTATTATATGGCCAATTAACTTTTTATCCCTATATAAATATATATGGGCGGTTCAAGTGAAAACATAATTTATAATTTCAAATAATATAAACTAATTTATAGTAGAAACTTTTAATTCTAGACCTTCGTTTTTCACTAATGGCTAAAATTTCATTCAGGCTAAAAAATAATAAATGAAATTGCTTGACTTTGTCAAGTTAACTCATCACCTCTTCGATCGGTTCTTCTGACTCGCCCTTAATAAGAGCATGATCAACCATAAGAGCATCTACAACCAAGGATTTACCTTATAATTACTTCCCTTGAGGTAATAAAAACTCTTGGTTGCAGGCTCAACCCATGAAATAGAAGAGGTTACCTACCAAAGTAACCTTTCCTTTTTTATTATTATTTTTGTTTCTTTTATAATGAAAAAGTAATCATACCATTTTCCTTCACATGTATTAATTGTAATGATGATTAAAATGAATTAGAACACATACACATATCATTATTTTCCCAATTAAATTATACCATTAGTTTAATTTTATTTTTCTTTAAAATTTGAACCCAATTTTAACCTATATACCCACATCTTGACCATTTGTACTATGCACTTATTTTCTAACCTATCACTTTCTTAAGTCTTAACTATGGACCACAATAATTCAAATACCCCACCCATTCCAAATATCTCTTTTGATCCAAATCTTCTTAAAAAAATCCTCAATTTCAATGTTACAAATGCTTAAGAATCATCTTCACCTATTTAATTAACCGTGTTATAATGTTTCTAATTTTGTTAATGTTCATCTAGATGTAATAAAATATAGGAAAAATTTGGTCAAATGTCCATTTAGAAAGTCTAATTAAGTAAATGTCCATTTTAAAAGAGTAATTAAGTAAATGTGCACAATTTTTTATTAAACCCCAAACTACCCTTGTTATAATTTAATCCCAAACCACTCTGTCCCATCCACTACCTTTTGTCGGTTCCTCCACTGAAGGCAGACCATGGAAGGAACACCGCCACCGACTGAGATTCAGACCTTCTCGCGTACATACTCATGCAGACAAAACCTCCTGTTGCTTCCGATATGCACCTGGGCTCCTAAATTAATTAGCATCGATAATTAGTCATCTTGGAGACACGATTGCCGTTTTCGATTGAAATCCAAAGAACGTGCACTTGGAATTTGTTGGAATTTGACACCAACACCGTTTTCAATTGGATCAGCCGAAGTGAACAAGGAGGCATGACAGAGGGAAAACCTGTGGTTGATCCGCCAAAGAAAACTCAAACCTATAGCAAGTATAGCAATAAGCAAGAGGTCGATCCATAGGGAAAGTTATAATTCCAGTTTGATTTAAGTGTTAATCAAAGTAACCAATTTGGGGGGTTTTTGTGTGTGAAAGTTCCGCCTTTTATCAAAGCGGAGTAAAGAAAGCAAAGTAAATGAACTTGGTTTAGACAATTAGGAGAAGCAATTCTACCTACAATTTTCCACTTTATTTGGTTGAAGCGATCCTTGTAACTTCTTCTCGTCCTATTAAGTTTCCTATGAATGCCCTTGTCCCGACCTAATATAGTTACTAGTCCAATCAGTCCTAGAAACCCTTATCAATCGAACAGTCCCTAAAGAAGGATTTAACCCAATTGATAGCTTTAAGTTCAGAGATTAGCCAAGGTATTTGCAGTCCCTAAAGAGGGATTTAACAACACATCCAACTTCCTACTTGTTCAATTAGTTCAATCAGCCCTAAAGGAACAAGTTTGCCACTTAGGTTAAGGTTCACAATCAGGAATCTACAAAACCTTAGCAATTGAATTTATTCTAACTAGTTGCGCGGGCTAGATAGAATAAAACAATAGACAATCAAGCACAAAGAAGTTGAAGCATTCAAATATAGGAAACAAAGAACGAGAATTAGAAACTCACAATCAATCCAAATAAAGCTTCAAATTGCAGGCAGAATAGATGAGTTTAGTTCCTCATGGAAGACATCGCTCAAATCTCTAAAGTGTCTGATGAATGAAAGAATATAATAGAAGTACTGGAACAATAACTAAATTCGGCCTTATAAAGGATCCCAAGTCGGCCATGAAACAAAATAAGAACATCTAGGGTTTTTAGTAATCAAAACGCAGCGTCTCAGCGCTGACGACCAATGCTGCGGCCGCGGCATCAGCAAATTCTGGCTACCCGCTGCAGCGGTCCTTGCTGCGGCCGCGACATACTGTTTGCCGGTTCTTCTTGTTTAGTTTTGCGGGTATCTTCACTTGTACTTGCTTTTCTTCCTTCCTTGCTTCTTTCCAATGTTTCTTGTATTCCTCTTCAAGGTATTGCATCTCCCAATTGTGTTCCGATTCAATCTGCAAGATAAACACAAATTTGCCCAGAATCTGAACTCTTCTAGAATAATCACAAGATGCAATTTAGCAACAAAGTATGAAAGAAATGCAACCTAACTAAACTAAAAATGCCTATAATGCTTATCTAAGATATGCATTATCAAATTCCCCCACACTTAACCTTTGCTTGTCCTCAAGCAATGATAGAATGAACATGAATCAATGTATCTCACAGGAAATCCCTTCAAGTTTAAACCTCATAAAAAAGCAACATCATAGCAGGTGAAAACATAAACTAAGCAAACAAACGTCATAGCATGTATTATAGTGATCAAAGCTTAGAAGTAGACATTATCCAACCTCACCAGAAATATGTGTTTCACTCATGTGTTTAGGCTTTAAGGTACAACTCTCAACTCAAACCAATCATGCACTAAACTCATAGACATTGACCACCATATCACCAAATATCTACCGAAATGTCATTACTTGCGGGACACAATAAAGATAACAAAATAAAATGTGACACTTTTTTTTTCTTTTTTTCTTTTTTCCTTTTTTCTTTTTTCTTTTTCTTTTGTTTTCTTTTCCTCTTTTTTTTCTTTTATTTTTTCTTGTCTTGGTGCTTTAATTACGCGAGGCGCAAACATGGGTGTCATGAATGGCCCCGGTCTATCAACACCTCAACCTACTAATATGAAGTCCACTTGAACATCTTTTTGACGCAAGTTGTAAACATGGGTGTCATGAATGAACCTGGTTACTCAATGATCAAGCTTTCTTTCCTAGTGGATAGTTTTCAACACCTTTTTGCGCGAATCATACCCATGGGTGTCATGCGTAGACCCGGTTACTAAGTGCATCAACCATTGCCACCTTATTCACTAAATATGCACAAATTCAAACAAAAGACTCAAAATATAAACATAAACTCCGCAAGCAACAAACATGTGAGTCGGTCTTGAAAAATGGATACTGCAGTCAATGCCAAGAGGTAGCAACACTAGGAGAGTAATTCACACAATTGAACAAAAGAATTCAAATAAGGCCAAACATTCTCACAGGGTCATGTTTTGAGGACTTTAATCATACTTTAGCTCAATCATACATGCTCAATTATATTTGCTAGCTCATGTTCCACAAAAATCAAATAAAGACAAAATCAAAACATCCAGAACTCCATGGGATTTTTATGAACATGCTTGAAATTTAAATTAGAGGACAAACTAAGCCAAATGGGTATTTGAATCACACATATGTATGCAATGCATGCTTTATTTTTGGATTTTCGAATTTTTTTTAATTCCGAAAATGCAGAAATAAATAAATTAAAATAGACAAAAATTAAATAAACTCAACAGAAATGAAATAAGCTAAATAACTATTACAGAAACTTAAACATGTTGTGCAGAAATTTAAACATGGTCTAAGAAATGACAGAAATGACATAATATACATATAATCCATCTCCCCCACACTTAAAGTTTTCAGTGTCCTCACTGAAACAGTACAGACAACCAAAATAAAACATAAAAATTCAGGGTGAAGGAGACAGAACTAACCACTCACTGGGGCGGCGGCTGGTACGGTGGCGACTGGTACGGCAGGATGTGGGGATACTGCTGGCGGAAGTAATAAGACTGCTCTCTCCGCATCTCCTCCATGTGATAGTTCGTCTCCCGCACATTGCGATCGATGTCGTGGAGAGTGAACTCGAAGGAGTCCTAGCACATGGACATACAGTGGAACTCGGTGAACATGTGGTCCCGCCAGGCGTCATCCTCAACAGAAGAAAAGTGAGGCCCTGCAGAAGAGCCAGCAGCGTGCTGTGCATCCCCCATATGATAGTCTGTCTGTGCAGGGGCATCCTTCTCAGCCTCGTCATCATCATCCTCATCCTCATCATCCTGATCCTGATCAGCTGCGATGTTTAGGGTGGCGTTGGTAGGGCCATAAGGTAAGGCCCTAGGAAGGCACAGTCGGTGCTCTCCGTGCCTCCCCGACTTCCAAATCCAGCCTTGCTCATCAGAGCCCTCAATCAAGAAAGCCCTCCTGAGCTGCTCCGTTGTATAGGTGTACCCACCAGACATGGGTGCACCGCACTGTGCAGGCTCCAGAAATTGGTAGGCTATGAGGCTAATCATGCATCCTAAACCAAACCTCCCTGTCTTCTTCCCTTGGATCTTCAGGCAGTTGTCCACAAAGATCTCAACCCAGTCCGGCGTACCACGGGACTAGGGAGCAAGGCTCCACAACCAGGATAGATCACCAGCAGGCACTTTTTTTACGTCGCCTTGGCCGCTGAAAGAGATGGCCAAGACCTTGTGCACCAGACGGAGGCATGGGTGGACGAAATTGTAATTGTACTCGCCCTTCTGGCCATCAAATCTAGTTCCAGTCGCTGTGTACTAGACATCATGGCGTTGTTGCTCCGACGCCATCAGATACCAACCTTGGGTGGGTGCCCGAGTGATCCCAAAAAGCTGTCTCAGCTGGTCATATGAGCAAGTGTGAGACTGATCCAACAAGTTAAACCTAATCCTCGAGTTATCCACACGCTGAAACGTGGCTAGAAACTCCCATGCCAGCTCAGGATACGTGGGGGCACTACAGTTTATAAATGCCCCCGAACCGCCATGACTAAGCATCCAACGAGTAACGTCCAACATGCCTAATGTCTGTAAGGCAGGGATATGAAAGAACTTCGTCTGTACAAATCGCTTCGAATCGAAGCTCTCATATGCTTTCTTTTGTTCTTTAGTCACATTTCTCAATCGGCGCACCATTCTTATCAGATCTCAGCAATGATATCAACCCAAAAACTCCAAAATCCAACAACAAACCTCCAACATAACTCAAGCTAATCAACAAAATCCAAATCACACCACCAATCCCAAGTAACCAATAATTCCCAAAATCAAATCAACAATTCTTAAAACTTCCAAATCAGCCCAAAACCAAGAACCAAACAATTTCTCCACAAAACACCAAGAATATAGATCCCACTCCTCACACAAACAATCACAAAATTCCACTTTCAAATCTTATCACTCCAACCCACAATAATCGAAGGATAATAATACACAATACTCCAAATCAACCCACAAAAACCGAACCTGGTGGTGGAATGGTGGCGACCGCAGCGGGGTAGCGGCGGCGCAGCAGAAGGTTCGACGGAGATCTGGCGACAGTCCGGCGAAGGCGGCTCGCGGTGGTCGGTTCTCGTGAGGATTACTCCGGCTCTGGCTAGGGATGGTCTCGATCTGGGAGAATGAAGGTCGGAGAGGGAGAATGAGGGTGTCGGTTGTGGGGGCTGTGAAGGATGACGAGGAGAGGTGGAGGATGACAATGGTGGCTTAGAGATAGGGTTTGATAGAGTTGTTGATAGAAAGGATCCCGTGACCCTTGTTTTTAATTTTCTTTCTTTTTTTTTGTTTTTTGGGAAATAAGTCACGGGGCTGAGAGGCGGCGGCCGCAGCATGTATGTTGCGGCCGCTGCAGCGGGGTAGGCCGGGGTTTGAAGTGCCGCGGCCGCCGCATGGATGCTTGAGTCTCCGCCGAGGTTTTCTAGATGGCTTGGCATCATCCTCCAAGAAACGCTTCCTTGTTCTCCTTTAGAACAATCACCAATCGCTCCTCCTGCCCAAAGGTCAATTTGTTAGAAATAATGACAGGCAGAGTATCATTTTCACCAAGAAAAGCATATTTAAGGTGATTATGAAGTTGTTTCAATTCAACATCAGGCGCTTGGATAATAGATGGAAGAAGCTTTTCAGTAGGCATGGTCAGCTCGATGCGGTATCCCCTTGGTGGCACATAGGTGGGAGATCGATGGTCTAGAGCCACTATAGCCTCCTGCAAGTTAGATGACAAGACATAATCTCTAGAAATTTCATCTATAGGGGCATGTAGGGCGACTTCCATCTCATCAACACATTCCAAATCAAAGCAATCTTGTGCCATAGTATCAATAACATCCACAAAGCACAGAGAAGGATCATCGGATGGGAATTTCATGGAATCATAAATATTATATTCAACTATTTGACCATCAAATTCCATAGTAAGAGATCCTGAATAGACATCTATCTTAGTCCTAGCAGTTTTCAAAAAAGGTCTGCCCAACAGAATAGAGCCTTCATTGTTACCAAGACCCATGTCAATCACAAAGAAATCAGCAGGGAATATCAAGTTGTCAACCATAACCAAGACATCTTCAACAATCCCTTTCGGGTAGATAGTAGATCGATCAGCAAGTTGAATCACCACCCGAGTATCATTCAGAGGTCCCAACCCCAAAGCATGATAAACATTAGAAGGCAAAACATTAATAGATGCTCCTAGATCTAACATGGCTTTGTCAAATTTAGTATCACCTATCACACATGGAATAGAAAACATACCAGGGTCACTACACTTCTCAGGCATACGCTTTTGAAATACAGTAGTGACATGTTCGCTTACCTTCACCTTTTGCTTACCTTTTAACTTCTGGATCCGCTTGATAGTGCAAAGTTCCTTAAAAAATTTAGCATATCTTGGAATGCTTTTCATCAAATTAAGCAAAGGAATGTTTACCTCACACTTACTGAATGTCTCAAAGATTTCCTTGTAGTTCTCATACCTTCGTGTATCCTTCAAGGCTTCCGGGAAGGGTGGAACCGGCTTTGGAGTCTCCATAGATAAGGAGGAAGAAGGAGGAGAAGAAGAAGGAGGAGAAAAAGGGGGAGAAGAAAGAAGGTGGGTACCTGAATCCGAGGTGGCGGCGGCCCCACTGGCGGCGGGCGCAGCACGTTTGGTTGGCCGCGGCCGCGGCATGGTTGCTGCGGCCACAACACCATATGAGTTCCGTCCTCTTCTTCTATCACTTCTATCTCCTTGTCCATTATTTCTTCATTGTCCTTTTGAGGTGTGACAACCAGTTCCTTGCCACTCCTAAGCATTACAACACTGACATTCTCATTCGTTGGATTCTCGATGGTCTGTGATGGAAGCTTTCCTGAATTGTTTGCCTCCTTAGCACTTAAGATTTGAATGAGCTGACTCATTTGATTCTCAAGATTTTTCATCCTACCGGATTGCTGCTTCTCTAGATTTGCAATCCGCTTTGACTGTTGTTTCTCATTCTTCAAGACCAATCGTGACAGTTTCTGTAGTGGATCCTCATTATCCTCATTTGATTGCTGCTGACCTCCCTGTCGAGGTTCATATTGTTGTTGTGGCCTTGTCTGTTGCCCCCTTGCTGATTGAAAGAGGCTTGGTAGTTCCCATAGCCTTGCTGATAGCCTCTGTTATAATTGTTATTGTTGAAATACCCAGGATTTCCATAATTGACTTGCCTAGGCCTTTGTTGAGCAAAATTCCCAATGACATTCAAATCTACATTGGGGTCTTACAGAAGCGGGCACATGTCCATAGGATGAGTGAATTGATTGCAAAGACCACATGCCTTCAGTTGTTGAGGAGTTCTATCAATGACTAATTGTTTCATCATCTCCTTTAACTCTGCCATATCAGGCTGAAGTGCAGCCACAGAGGCATCAACAGAGAGTACACCCCTAGCACGAGGGTTCTTGTTGAACTGTCTAGAGCCCTCAGATAGCTCCTTAAACACATCCCAAGCTGCGGCAGGCGTCTTGTTCAGCATGTTTCCTCCACAAGCAGAATTCACTGTTTTACACTCTATATCAGTCAGCCCATTGAATAGAAAGAGAATCAGATCCTTTTGAGAGTACCCATGGCATGGGCAGCTGGCGCAGAGTTTCTTGAAGCGCTCAAAGTACTCATGTATCGACTCTGTCACGTACTGCTCAATGCTGTTAATTGACCTTTTCAAAGCATTGAGCTTTGTTGCAGGGAAGTACATCTCTAGGAAGACTCTCTTCATCTCAGCCCAAGTAGAAATAGATCCATTTGGCAGATAGAAGAACCATTCATTCGCCTCATCCTTCAAAGAGAAGGGAAAAGCTCTCAGCTTGATTTGATCTTCAGTTACGTTCTCTGGTTTCATCCCAACAACCATCGTACCACATGGAACTCAAACAGATGCTTGTGGGGGTCCTCCCCACTGAACCCATGAAATTTGGGTAGAAGATGAACTACCCCAGACTATAGCTCAAAGTTGACTCCTTCTGCTAGCGCAGGGAATTGGATCGCCAGGGGTTGCTGTGCCAGATCAGGAGAGAAAGCTCCTTAAGAGTGCGGTTTGCGTCGTTAGCCATCTCTGTTGTAGTTTCTTCTTGATCTAAAGGGAGTTCGCAAAAGCGATCACATGTTTCTCGCCTTAGAGCGACAAGGGTCCTTTCAATCTCTGAATCAAATGGCAACAAAGAAGAATTAGTAGCACGAGTGTGATGCATAAAATCTGCATCATAGCTGTTGAAGGAGATCGATCTTGATGATCCTCTCAATCCGAATCCTAGCCTGCAAAACAAGAACAAACGAGGTCGGAGCGGGGCTTGTCTCCCCCGGAGGACCCTCCGACGCTCAAGTCTGTCCTCGCCCTCGAGAAAGAATATCCTTCCCGTATTTATACTAGTTGAGCATAAAAGAAACGGGCAAGGCATTTAATTAAAGGAATTGTAATGGTTTTGATATTTAATAAAAGAAATCATTACCGTATTTAATTCGGTCCGCGCTCTTAATGCATGAAACCGCTATCGTAATCAATAGGCGAAACGGTAGCTCAATGTCGTATTAAATACTCGAATTTATTGGTAAAATATCAGAACACCCTTGTGCTATGATGATGGGATTTCCCTGTCTCAATTGCCCCTCAGGTTTCTTCTTCATGTCTCGCTGATGAAGGAAGCCGAAAAAAAGTAAATGGCAAAGTTTGTCGAGTGAACGATGATTTTGCCGTAAGCATTAGTCGCCTGATCCGTAGTTGGCTATTGACCATAAGTGGCTATCGTTGGTCGTAATTGGCTATTGCTCGTAAGTGACGATTTTCAGTGGCCGTATGCGGCGATTCAGAGTGGTCGTAAGTTGCGATTTCGTTGGCCTTAAGTGGCGATTCGGATTGGCCGTAAGTGGCGATTCGGATTGGCCGTTGATGTCTCTAAAATAGCCATGTTGAAATGCACAATTTAGTTCCATATTCTATACACTTTGCATATTTCGGGTTAAGAATATGTCGAATTTATGTAGTATAAGCTTATTTGCCAGAAATGGAGATCTACATAAGTTTTGGTTTAATATTGCAGAATATGGAGCCATTTTAGGAGAAAACCAAGAAGCAAAGACGGAGGCTGAAGTTTACTCGATATCGACTTCATTTCCTCGATATCGACAAACAATGTCCGGGCATAATTTTTGGTTTAATATTGCAGAAAAGGTTGTGATTATGAATAAAGTGCATGAGCCAAATTTACCTTATTTCTTTCATTTTCACAAGATTCATACTTTCGAGAGGTTAATAAAGTTTGAAAGGTTACATACTTCATTGAGATAAGTTGGAGAGTTTGGTTGATGCATATGATTGAGAATTATAGTTTGGTTGAGTTGTGTTGGAAATTTAGGAGTCTTGATTCTCGAACTTTATTAAAGCATCACATGGCCAAATAATTCCATACCCTTTTATTTCTTACCAAGCCCTATTACAACCCCGCCGAATGGAATCTTCTTTGAAGACTTCTATTGAGCGAAGTCCTCCTGATAATTCTTGTTGCATTTACATAATTGGTTGCGAAGTGGATTTATATTTAAATTGCAATGTTTATGAGATTGTATATGGAATTGAGTTGAGAGTTGATCTTCATAGCCTAAACACATTGAGAGTTGAGTGTAAACACTTTACCCTGGTGAGGTTGGATTTATATAGCCTGTGCCCATGGATCGCTCATATATGTGTGATGACATTAAATTCACTTGTCTTACATTGCTACTACTTGAGATGTTGCTTTTGACAAAGGCGAAGACTTGAAGGATGTGTTGTAGGTATTGGTTATTGTTTGGTTATTGCTTGAGGACAAGCAAGTCTAAGTATGGGGTGATTTAATGTCTCTAAAATAGCCATGTTGAAATGCACAGTTTAGTTCCATATTCTATACACTTTGCATATTTCGGGTTAAGAATATGTCGAATTTATGTAGTATAAGCTTATTTGCCAGAAATGGAGATCTACATAAGTTTTGGTTTAATATTGAAGAATATGGAGCCATTTCAGGAGAAAACCAAGAAGCAAAGACGGAGGCTGAAGTTTACTCGATATCGACTTCATTTCCTCGATATCGACAAACAATGTCCGGACACACCCTGATCGAGGAGCACCATGTCGAGAAGCCGAGGAACAAAGTTACCCGACTCCAAGGCACTCATCGATATCAAGTTAGTTACTCGATATCGACAAAGCTGAAGACCATGCCTGGAGTCGACGAAGAAACCTGATCGAGGAGCCGCGGAGAGCTACTCGACTTGACCAGACAACCGGACACTGAGCAACACCAGTCCTTGATATCGAGGAAACTTCTCGATATCGACAAGACCAGAGTCGATATGTCCGAGCAGTGTCGAAGAGAGCTACCCGACATGCCAAGCCAGCTAAGCCGATGAAGCCACCTTACTCGATATCGAGGAAACTCCTCGATATCGACAACATCTGAAGCCAGCGCCCGAGCCATGTCGAGGACCAGCTAGTCGAGCATGCCGCTGAAGCCGAAGTCGATGTCTATTTTCCTCGATATCGAGGAGATTACTCGATATCGAGTTGAAAGAACCCTGAGCCGCGTACGCGGTTTGAGCTGTTCCACACGGTTTCTGCTTGCTTGGGGCTGAAGATGTCCGAGTTCTATCCAAGTCTATCAACATCCATCCAATGAAGAGAAGATTTATCCACTTGAAGATATTTTAGCCTTTTAGATATAATTTCCTTTTTGGATTTATTTATGTTGTTCCATTTATTTATCTTTAAGCTTTTAGATATAGAGATTTAGATATAGATAGAGATTTCTATCCTTGAATAGCAAGGATTAGAAGCCTATAAATAAAGCCTTAGGGGGCTGAGTTTTATTCATTCCATCACACAGCAATTCAATTTCAGTAGGAGAAGAAGTAGTAGAGAGAGAGAGAGTGAATGGCTAAGAGGAGTTTGTGAAGCGAGAGCGGAATTGGCTTTCTTTGGTTGTAAGCTCTGTTTGATTTAATGCAAGTAGTTATTTCCTTTCAATCAATGTCTGAGGTTTCGATGAAGCGCGAGTAGTCCACCCACTTCTAGGGTTGGGGTGAGCCCAACGATAGCCCTGCATGTTTGAGGTAAAGATCCGACTTTTATCATGTTTTGAGCATCTACTACTTGTTATGTGTTTATTACCCATCTAATGGAGGTCCATGCTAACAACTTGGATTGTAAACATAAAATTAGTAGATACAATTAGGGTTTCTTGAAAGAGTTGTCTAATTGTTGGAAAAGGCAAAAGCTTGGTCCTTCGATGCAATTTACATGATTATCTGTTTTATTCTTGCCTTATGCATGCTTGGTTATCGTTGTTGCAAACCCCAATCTTGGAAGTTGTCTTACATAAAGTTTATTTCGAAAATCCCAAAGCCTTTGTTTTTATTCTATTTCGTTTTAAGTTGTCTTCCTCGATATCGACAACTTCTAGTCGATATCGAGTTACTGATTCCCGATCCAGATCGTCGTAGCTTCTCCTGTGCAGGTGTTCGACAAGAGCTTCATCGACATCGACGACTCTACTCGATATCGAGTAAAGGCTAGTCGATATCGACTAAAACCGCCTGTGACTGCTGATGCGCTGTTCGACTTGCCCGATCTTCTATCGACTAACCCTAGTCGAGATCGACAACCTGTGGTTGACTTCTGTCCGTGAGATTTCTCTGCTGCCTAGGATCCGCTGACACGCTTCCTCGTGGATCGATCCTGACTTTCTCTTACTACATTGGAGGGAGTCTTGAACATTATTTGCTGGGATTCGATCGGTTTGCTTTACTTTATTTACTTACTGTTTGCATTCTTGATTCTCTCTTACAACAAATTGGCGTCGTTGCCGGGGAAGCTATCATTCGCGCCTTAGGTAGTTAAATCTCACGTTTGCTTCGAGTTACTTCGCAGGTGTATGCGCCGTTCTGGTCAACCACCTGAGTTTGACGGCTTAGACGAACCGGAATGTCTTCTACACATCCAAGCTAAGCTGAAAAGAGCCATGGCGGCCGCAGAAACACAAGAACAGCTCATTGAGAGGCTTCGGAGGGAAATAGCCACCAAAGATACTGCTCTCGCCACTGAGAAAGCAGTCAGGGAACAAGCAGAAGCTGAGCTTGCCCAATACCCAACCACTGTAGAGGATTATATGCACCCGACTCTCGTCGTGCCTGAATCGGCTATTCTAATCCCTGAGAATTCTTTTGAAATTCGCACTCAATTCCTTATAGAACTTAAAAATAATGCTTTTCATGGAAGGTTTAATGAGTGTCCTCTTGAACGTATTACCAATTTTTCTGACATGTGCCGTACTCTTGTTGAAGGTACAACTCTGGAATATGTCAAAATGAAGGCCTTCCGATGGTCTCTCGCTGGACCTGCACTGAAGTGGCTAGAAGGACTGAAACCAAGATCCCTCACAACATGGGCCCAAGTGGAGCAAGAGTTTCTCAACAAATTCTTCCCTCCCGCTAAGACAGCACTCCTCCGCCAGAAGATTACAGCTTTCAAACAGAAGTCTGGGGAGCCGCTGGCAAAAGCATGGGAATGATACAAAGAACTGCTGCGATCTCGCTCTACTCATGGACAGCCACCCTACGTCATTCAAGAGATCTTCTTCAACTCTCTTGACTAAGTCACTAAGGATAGGATCAATGAGTATACTAGATATGAGTATCTGACGATGCCACCAGTTGACGCATGGGGTGTACTTGACAAGCTCACCAATTATGACAACAAGTATGGGTCTACCACAAACTATGAGAAGAACTCCTATGCCAGGCCAGCACCATCTATGCCCCTCTATGAAGCTTCCAAGGAAATTGACCCAGATGTCAGGGAGCAGTTCTACAGAGACCAGAATCGCAAGCTCCTCAAGCAAGTCAAGTATCTCTCTGTCAACCAGCCTTGCATAGAATGCGGATCATAGCGGCACACCACTACTGAGTGCCCACACACAGAGCAAGTTAGGATGGTAGAGACACACGAAGAGGTAGCCTACGCAGGGGGTCCCAATCGCTATATGGGGATCAAAGGTTCTATCAGCCACAGTGGAACCAAGGTCCTCCTAGGAACCCCCCACCATACAGAGCTCCAGGACATCCAGAAAGGGATCAAAAGAAGGATGACTTACAGCTCGTCCTTGAAGAGATGCGCCGGAATCAAAGCACCATCAACAACCAGTTCCAGAACATCAATACAAAATTTGGAGAGCTAGATATCTGGAAAAGAAGCATTGAGACTCAAATGGGTCAATTCGTGGCGCAAATCCCCCGACCGTCCGGACAACTCCCTGGGCAAACAGAACCAAATCTTAAGGGGAAGATCGGACACGTCGCAGCTATCAAACTCAGAAGTGGGCATCAACTACGTGAGCCAGAGGTCGGAAAGCAGTAGGACACAGCAGAGCAGCAACTCGACAACGAGGAGTAGCAACTCGATATCGACAAGCCCTTGGTCGATATCGACAAAAACCTCCTCGACACAGACCAGAAGCCAGGCTCGGACTCCACTGCACAGCCCAGCAACTCAAGATCGACAACTCTTGTCGATATCGAGGAACCTTTGGTCGATATCGAGGAAAAGCTGGCCGATGTCGATGACTCTACAACACCTCCGACGTCTGATCTGGCTCCGAAGCAGAAAAAGACATTGCCTTTCCCTTTCAAAGCACTGAAAGATCCCACTGTAGGTAGGTTCCAACGTTTTGTTAATATGCTGCAAGAACTGAATGTCTCTATTCCTTTTACAGAAGCCCTGCAAGAGATGCCTGGATATGTCAAATTCCTGAAGGAAATCCTGAGCAAGAAGCGATCCATCTCAGAGATCGCCGGCGAATGCAAAGTACTCCACTTCCCTGAAAAGAGACCTGACCCTGGTAAGTTTTCTGTTACTGTGGTATTTGGAAAATATAAATATGGGTCCTTGTGTGATTTAGGAGCAAGTGTGAGCATCATGCCCTTATCAATCTGGCGAAAGGTGAAGATAGGATGTATAGAGCCTGTGGATGCTAATCTATACATGGCAAACAATACAGTGGTCATCCCTACAGGTATAGTTGAGAATGTCCCCGTCCAGGTTGGTAAATTCTTTGTTCCAGCAGATTTCCTTATTATAGACTATGCTGAAGATCCTACTAGCCCTATTATTCTTGGTAGACCATTCTTAGCTACTGCAGATGCCAAGATCAGTGTCAAACAGAGATTGCTCACCTTCACCATAGGCGATGAGGTCTTAGACTTCTCTTTTGGCCCTGCAAAAGAGGAAATTTCATGGCTGGAGGTGAAAAGCATCAGTAACCACGGGATCAAGCAATCAACGGAGGAAGGCACCGGAACTGTACTCGATATCGACAACCCTAACTCGATATCGACCAAATCCATACTCGATATCGACAAAGCTTCTTCGACATCGACTTCCTCTGCTGAGCACCAGACTTGCCAAGAGCCTAAGTATGGGGTCCCTGTACTCGATATCGACCAGTTCTGCCCGATATCTACTAACCCCAAACCCGAAGATTTCTGTTTTGGGTCCGAAAAGGTAAGTTCAGGTATAAATCCTACTCCCCCTCAGTCCAATAAAAAATTTATCAATAATTTAAGGGGAGGTAAGGCCCCGTGGCGAGAGAATCTGCGGAAATTGAGAGCTGGGAAGAGAAAGGAGAAAGAAAAGGAAGATTATGCAAGCAACCACCTGTCAGCTGAGCTTGCATACTACAATCAGGACCTAGATGATCCAGGAGAAGGACCAAGCATAAGCGGGCCCCACATTAAAGGTCCTTGAGCATAAAAGAAGAGGTCGGCCTAGCGACTCTAAAATCTAGAGCATGTATATAAAACTTTTTGAATTTTTGGGACTTTGAAACTTTTGATTTTGGTTTTGGTTTTTGTCTTTTGTTTAGTTTAGAATACTTCATGTGGAAAGTCTTGTCTTTGTGTGCAATCTAACACTTTTAGGTCGGCAAGCATAGAAGGATCGCGAAAGGTGGAATAAGAAGTCCCTGAAAAACAGTCGGAATCGGCTAGGCCAGTCGAGAACGACCAAGAGGAGCAGCCCAGAAGTTCATCGATATCGAGTAGGCCAACTCGATATCGACTAAGCCAGATGAAACTCCTCGACTTCAGATTCTACTCGACGCAGAGAGCCTACTCGATATCGAGTACAGTACTTGATATCGACAAGAATATTACTCGACATGCCCTGTTTTGCCCTCCTCGATGCGTTATTCGGTGAGTTCTTTACTTTACTCTTGTTTTTATTTGATTTAATACAGTGGGGACACTGTATATTTTAAGTATGGGAAGGGGGGAAGGGCTCATTATCATTATTATATGTTTTAGTCTTGCTTTTGGTTTTACATGGTGAAATTTTATTATGTTATGCATTCCTGTTTAAATTTTATGCATTTAAATCTTTTGTCATACTTTAGTCTTGTTTTTTTAGTTACATAAAAAAATAAAAAAAAATGTCGAAAAAAAAATAAAAAAAATGCATGTTTAAATTTTGCATTGTCTTAGTTTTTATACCCTACCTTAGATGTCCTATGATGATAAATAATGACTGACTTGATCATGTAAACCCTATGGCATGATTGGAAGGTTTAGCCTAAGTCCTCGAAATTGTTTTTATGTGGACTGTGAACTTGTGATGAAATTGAGCACATATGATCCTAAGCTAAAGGTTGAAATCCAACAAAAATTATCCTAGTGAGAATTTTGGCCTTATAGGGAAAAACATTAAAAATCCCTCTGCTTTCTTGAGTGTATTTACTCTTCCTATGCATCTCTAAATGTTGTGATAGTTATTCAAAACCAATGCATTTATATGTTTATGTAAATGAGAATTAAATGATGGAGGCACCTTTTAAGCCAATTTTATCCTTTCTTTACCTACCCTATATTATCCCTGCTTGAAGCTAGAACATTAGCCTGAGACTTTTATTATAAACTCCACAAAATTATCCTTAGCCAAATTGAGCCTGACCCCCGTTTGGGAATTAAGACTTAGAGTTGGTTGGAATGATGATTTGTGGAAAGAATGAGCTTGTGTTTCATTTCAAGTGAGGAGGATTTTTTGAACTTATTAAGATATGGGTTGGTTTTATATTTTTATCTTGCTATGCATATTATGTAAAAGGATCTTTGGCTCACCCTATAAATGCACTAGTCTTATGTTATTTTCGTTTAAAAAAAAAGAAGAAGAAGAAGAAAAGGTTGTGATTATGAATAAAGTGCATGAGCCAAATTTACCTTATTTCTTTCATTTTCACAAGATGCATACTTTCGAGAGGTTAATTAAGTTTGAAAGGTTACATACTTCATTGAGATAAGTTGGAGAGTTTGATTGATGCATATGATTGAGAATTATGGTTTGGTTGAGTTGTGTTGGAAATTTAGGAGTCTTGATTCCCGAATTTTATTAAAACACCACATGGCCAAATAATTTCATACCCTTTTATTTCTTACCAAGCCCCATTACAACCCCGCCGAATGGAATCTTCTTTGAAGACTTCTATTGAGCGAAGTCCTCCTGATAATTCTTGTTGCATTTACATAATTGGTTGCGAAGTGGATTTATATTTAAATTGCAATGTTTATGAGATTGTATATGGAATTGAGTTGAGAGTTGATCTTCATAGCCTAAACACATTGAGAGTTGAGTGTAAACACTTTACCCTGGTGAGGTTGGATTTATATAGCCTGTGCCCATGGATCACTCATATATGTGTGATGACGTTAAATTCACTTGTCTTACATTGCTACTACTTGAGATGTTGCTTTTGACAAAGGCGAAGACTTGAAGGATGTGTTGTAGGTATTGGTTATTGTTTGGTTATTGCTTGAGGACAAGCAAGTCTAAGTATGGGGTGATTTGATGTCTCTAAAATAGCCATGTTGAAATGCACAGTTTAGTTCCATATTCTATACACTTTGCATATTTCGGGTTAAGAATATGTCGAATTTATGTAGTATAAGCTTATTTGCCAGAAATGGAGATCTACATAAGTTTTGGTTTAATATTGAAGAATATGGAGCCATTTCAGGAGAAAACCAAGAAGCAAAGACGGAGGCTGAAGTTTACTCGATATCGACTTCATTTCCTCGATATCGACAAACAATGTCCGGACACACCCTGCTCGAGGAGCACCATGTCGAGAAGCCGAGGAACAAAGTTACCCGACTCCAGGGCACTCATCGATATCGAGTTAGTTACTCGATATCGACAAAGCTGAAGACCATGCCTGGAGTCGACGAAGAAACCTGATCGAGGAGCCGCGGAGAGCTACTCGACTTGACCAGACAACCGGACACTGAGCAACACCAGTCCTTGATATCGAGGAAACTTCTCGATATCGACAAGACCAGAGTCGATATGTCCAAGCAGTGTCGAAGAGAGCTACCCGATATGCCAAGCCAGCCAAGCCGATGAAGCCACCTTACTCGATATCGAGGAAACTCCTCGATATCGACAACATTTGAAGCCAGCGCCCGAGCCATGTCGAGGACCAGCTAGTCGAGCATGCCGCTGAAGCCGAAGTCGATGTCCATTTTCCTCGATATCGAGGAGATCGATTACTCGATATCAAGTTGAAAGAACCCTGAGCCGCGTACGCGGTTTGAGCTGTCCTACACGGTTTCTGCTTGCTTGGGGCTGAAGATGTCCGAGTTCTATCCAAGTCTATCAACATCCATCCAATGAAGAGAAGATTTATCCACTTGAAGATATTTTAGCCTTTTAGATATAATTTCCTTTTTGGATTTATTTATGTTGTTCCATTTATTTATCTTTAAGCTTTTAGATATAGAGATTTCTATCCTTGAATAGCAAGGATTAGAAGCCTATAAATAAAGCCTTAGGGGGCTGAGTTTTATTCATTCCATCACACAGCAATTCAATTTCAGTAGGAGAAGAAGTAGTAGAGAGAGAGAGAGTGAGTGGCTAAGAGGAGTTTGTGAAGCGAGAGCGGAATTGGCTTCCATTGGTTGTAAGCTCTGTTTGATTTAATGCAAGTAGTTATTTCCTTTCAATCAATGTCTGAGGTTGCGATGAAGCGCGAGTAGTCCACCCACTTCTAGGGTTGGGGTGAGCCCAACGATAGCCCTGCATGTTTGAGGTAAAGATCCGACTTTTATCATGTTTTGAGCATCTACTACTTGTTATGTGTTTATTACCCATCTAATGGAGGTCCATGCTAACAACTTGGATTGTAAACATAAAATCAGTAGATACAATTAGGGTTTCTTGAAAGAGTTGTCTAATTGTCGGAAAAGGCGAAAGCTTGTCCTTCGATGCAATTTACATGATTATCTGTTTTATTCTTGCCTTATGCATGCTTGGTTATCGTTGTTGCAAACCCCAATCTTGGAAGTTGTCTTACATAAAGTTTATTTCGAGAATCCCAAAGCCTTTGTTTTTATTCTATTTCGTTTTAAGTTTTGCCTTCCTCGATATCAACAACTTCTAGTCGATATCGAGTTACTGATTCCCGATCCAGATCGTCGTAGCTTCTCCTGTGCAGGTGTTCGACAAGAGCTTCATCGACATCGACGACTCTACTCGATATCGAGTAAAGGCTAGTCGATATCGACTAAAACCGCCTGTGACTGCTGTTGCGCTGTTCGACTTGCCCAATCTTCTGTCGACTAACCCTAGTCGAGATCGACAACCTGTGGTCGACTTCTGTCCGTGAGATTTCTCTGTTTCCTAGGATCCGCTGACACGCTTACTTGTGGATCGATCCTGACTTTCTCTTACTACATTGGAGGGAGTCTTGAACATTATTTGCTGGGATTTGATCGATTTGCTTTACTTTATTTACTTACTGTTTGCATTCTCGATTCTCTCTTACAACAGTCGTAAGTGGCGATTTCGTTGGCCTTAAGTGGCGATTCGGATTGGCCGTAAGTGGCGATTCGGATTGGCCGTAAGTGGCGATTTCGTTGGCCTTAAGTGGCGATTCGGATTGGCCGTAAGTGGCGATTCGGATTGGCCGTAAGTGGCGATTTCGTTGGCCTTAAGTGGCGATTTTGTTGGCCTTAAGTGGCGATTCGGATTGGTGGTAAGTGGCGATTTCGTTGGCCTTAAGTGGCGATTCGGATTGGCCATAAGTGGCGATTTCGTTGGCCTTAAGTGGCGATTCGGATCGGCCGTAAGTGGCGATTTTGTTGGCCTTAAGTGGCGATTCGGATTGGCCGTAAGTGGCGATTTCGTTGGCCTTAAGTGGCGATTCGGATTGGCCGTAAGTGGCAATTTCGTTGGCCTTAAGTGGCGATAGTTGTGGAAGGTACAAGAGGGATCCTAATCAACGAGGATGGTGTCACTCTTGACATCTGTGCTTGTCATGGTGCCATTAACAACACCCTTCCCCTGTTAAACATTTTTGACAATAATATGTATAGCACGCAAGTATATAATTGAATATGAGATTGGTAAACTTAGCTGATCAAAAGCTTGTTATTTCGCATAGATAGCCCAAGCAAATGAAGTCACATAATCCATATATTGCAACTCCAACTTCATGATCTCTAACGTGTTGAAAATTAAGATCATGGTCTCATTTTTTCTTTTTTTTTTCCCTAGATTCACTTGGGGCATCTAGTATAGGAGCTTCTCATCGTGCCCCTTCCTTTCATCAACTGTTTTTGTGTACTCACTAAGAGCACCTCATGCCCTCCAAATCAAGGTAGCTCCACCATCAAACGCATAAGACAACTTTAGCAATCAAGCAATTGCAAGAACTCTAGATTAAATCATACCATAAGTCACTTGTGAATGTCATGCATTATGACTGATCATAGATTAGATTTTCAGCGTATAAGTTCAAAAAGGAGAGAAGGAAACTTAGCTTTCAAGCTCTCATCCCTGCGGACCGGGGCCTTTCATTTCACCAACTACCACTTCCTTCAAAAGCTGGAGCTAATGCTTCTAAATTATGTACTTGGAGAGATATCAGTAGATATATACAATCATATAACCATGCCCCTTGTGGCATTTGAACATTGCCAGTGTTCCCGCCACTCTGATTTTAATAATATCGGTCATGCCTTTGTCAAGTTGGCCAAAGACTTCAATCGTCGCCGCGCCGCTTGCCGATATTCCGAAGCCACACGGTGAGGTCGATCAATATGCAAGCTGATGCAACATTTATTCATGAAGACTATATGAAAGCATACATGTCATGTGAATTAGTGTGAGATAATGAATTAAGTGAAGCGTTTTCTTCCTAATAAAAATCTCTTTGACCACTTGGGTACAAAACCCATGTCTATGATTTTTCAGTGCTATCGGATCATTTAAGAGTGCATCTAATAACTCTCATTGCCAATGATTAAACAAGATAGTTGGAAGATCAGTATGTTTGGCCCCAATTTTCCATGTGAAAGTTTCCTTCCTGACCGATTACCGAAAAATAAAGAGGACAAAGAACTTAGCTTGTCATTCGGTGTGACTCGAACAAGTGGAGTTGCAGTCAATTGAGTTACTTTTGCCTCCGACTATTCCTGGGCTCGAAATCCTCGATTCACGTGGTTCAAAAGCACATTCCGTGCGCTCCACCAGTGAATCCGATCGAACAACAACTTCATCGGATCCCTTGTGGTGGTACTTGTCATGCGTGCTGGTCATGTCAAGGCATAACAAAAAATCTCGTAGACATCCAATGAAGTCAGTAGAATATACTCGTTAATCAGTCTAGCTACATCATTCATTTTTTATATATATATATATTAGAGGCAAACGAATTAGAGAATAGGAAGCTTAGCTTGTGTAAATGTATTTATCCTCTTTGCGCATCTCTGGTCGTTGAAATTGCACGTATCATACGCTTCTTGATGTGTGGTCCCTTTTCTGCTAATAGGAAACCCGGTCAGAGTTTGTGAGTATGCCAGATATGAAGGTTTGGGGCGAATTCTTAAGCTTTTGAGAACTTGGGCCTTTTTTTCGAGATTATCCTGAAAATACAAGCCAATTAGCAATTTTTGAGAACTCCAAGGCTGGTTTTATAATTAAAACAAATCATCATCCTATCGTCTTCTCCGTTAGGTCTTGAACAGAGGCGGCGCTCGAATCCGGGCCGCATCCACGAGCACTTCGAACAGGAGGCGGTGAAGGTGGCATTTGGGCTCGTTGATGGCAGTGACTAGTAGCAAAGAAGGGTGGCAGCGGGAGTGGCTCGCCGTTTTATCTTCCGCACTCGGAAGCCAGCAATCGACCCGCCTCGATCGGCTTCGCCCCCAGCCACAACACGAGACTCCCAAAGGCGCACTGGGGCGACGTCGGTTCAGAAAGGGTCCTGGCGCAGCCGTTGTTCATCGGACCGCCGATTGTGCCCCTAGGCACCAGGCCAAAAAACGAAAGCGAAGTGCATCCGCATCGAGACGCCCAAATCCGCGACGGATCCGTGAGAGATATGCCAGGACTGCATCGTGTCGGGGCCCTCTACCTTAGGTTCTGAGGCCGACGGCATCCTCTTCTAGGGTTTGTGGGCGAAGGCTCCGCAACCACTGCTTCATCGTGTATCATGGGAGATCCGATCTTGTAGCTTTTTGATCGAATCCCCACGGACGACGCCAATTGTGATGCATAAAATCTGCATCAGAGCTGTTGAAGGAGATCGATCTTGATGATCCTCTCAATCCGAATCCTAGCCTGCAAAACAAGAACAAACGAGGTCGGAGCGGGGCTTGTCTCCTCCGGAGGACCCTCCGACGCTCAAGTCAGTCCTCGTCCTCGAGAAAGAATATCCTTCTCGTATTTATACTAGTTGAGCATAAAAGAAATGGGCAAGGCATTTAATTAAAGGAATTGTAATGGTTTTTATATTTAATAAAAGAAATCATTACCGTATTTAATTTGGTCAGCGCTCTTAATGCACGAAACCACTATCGTAATCAATAGGTGAAACATTAGCTCAATGTCGTATTGAATACTCGAATTTATTGGTAAAATACCAGAACACCCTTGTGCTATGATGACGGGATTTCCCTATCTCAACGGGTATGGACCATATAAGACGGTCCACACCAAGATCAACACTAAAAACACACAAGAATTAATAAAAATTCCCCGGCAACGGCGCCAAATTTGACGGAGGGAAAACCTGTCGTTGATCCGCCAAAGAAAACTCAAACCTATAGCAAGTATAGCAATAAGCAAGAGGTCGATCCACAGCGGAAGTTATAATTTCAGTTTGATTTAAGTGTTAATCAAAGTAACCAATTTGGGGGTTTTTTGTGTGTGAAAGTTCCACCTTTTATCAAAGCGGAGTAAAGAAAGCAAAGTAAATGAACTTGGTTTAGACAATTAGAAGAAGAAATTCTACCTACAATTTTCCACTTTATTTGGTTGAAGCGACCCTTGTAACTTCTTTTCGTCCTATTAAGTTTCCTATGAATGCCCTTGTCCCGACCTAATATAGTTACTAGTCCAATCAGTCCTAGAAACCCTTATCAATCGAACAGTCCCTAAAGAAGGATTTAACCCAATTGATAGCTTTAAGTTCAGAGATTAGCCAAGGTATTTGCAGTTCCTAAAGAGGGATTTAACAACATATCCAACTTCCTACTTGTTCAATTAGTTCAATCAGCCCTAAAGGAACAAGTTTGCCACTTAGGTTAAGGTTCACGATCAGGAATCTACAAAACCTTAGCAATTGAATTGATTCTAACTAGTTGCGCGGGCTAGATAGAATTAAACCTTAGACAATCAAGCACAAAGAAGTTGAAGCATTCAAATATAGGAAACAAAGAACGAGAATTAGAAACTCACAATCAATCCAAATAAAGCTTCAAATTGCAGGCAGAATAGATGAGTTTAGTTCCTCATGGAAGACATCGCTCAAATCTCTAAAGTGTCTTATGAATGAAAGAATAGAATAGAAGTGCTGGAACAATAATTAAATTCGGCCTTATAAAGGATCCCAAGTCGGCCATGAAACAAAATAAGAACATCTAGGGTTTTTAGTAATCAAAACGCAGCGTCTCAGCGTTGACGACCAATGTTGCGGCCGCGGCATATGCTGCGGCCGCGGCATCAGCAAATTCTGGCTACCCGCTGCAGCAGTCCCTGCTGCGGCCACGACATACTCTTTGCCAGTTCTTCTTGTTTAGTTTTGCGGGTATCTTCACTTGTCCTTGCTTTTCTTCCTTCCTTGCTTCTTTTCAATGTTTCTTGTATTCCTCTTCAAGGTATTGCATCTCCCAATTGTGTTCCGATTCAATCTGCAAGATAAACACAAATTTGCGCAGAATCCGAACTCTACTAGAATAATCACAAGATGCAATTTAGCAACAATGTATGAAAGAAATGCAACCTAACTAAACTAAAAATGCCTATAATGCCTGTCTAAGATATGCATTATCAAGGCACGTGTTTAATTTGTTGGGCTTCATTAGTGCAAGACGAATTAATTAACTTCAGACCGAATCTGAGGTCGAAACAAAACTATGCCACCAGAAGATTCAATGGTTGTCATGGAAAAGAATGTGTGTCCCGAAGAAAATTGGGGGAATGGGTTTTAGGGATATTTAGGCCTTTAATCTGGCTCTTTTGACTAAAATGGGTTGGCACATTCTGACCGAACCAGAATCTTTGCTAGCACGCATCATGAAGGCTCGTTACTTCTTGCACTCTAGTTTTCTCACGTCAAGGCTTGGCAACAACTCGAGTTATGTATGATGAAGTATCCTTAAGGCGAGGGAGGTTGTGGAAGGTGGTACGTATTGGTCGGTTGGCAATGGTGCTAATTTGATGGCTTGGGAGGATAGGTGGTTACCAAGGGCAATGACTTTTAAACCTTTAGCTAGACCTCAAGAGGAAGAAAGCTTGATGATAATGATAGATTATATAGATTGGGGTGAGGGACGGTGGAATGAGGAGATGGTTAGGAGCCACTTTATCCCTTGTGATGCAGAGGAGATTTTGAAGATTCACCTAGTTGATCCAACTACGGAGGACTCGCTCGTTTGCCACTATACAAAGAGTGGGACTTTCACGGTCCGATTGGCTTACTTATATATTATGTATACACGGAGGGAGCTGAAAGGAGGGGGGTAAGCCTCGGAACCGAGTGCGGAGAGACGTCGGTGGAAAGCTGTTTGGAAGTTGGAAGCGATTCCACGGGTTTGGAGCCTTATATGGAGATGTTGCTGAGGTGATTCTTCCAACCAAGGCTGTCCTTTATAAGAATGGAGTTAAGGTAGAACCTTGGTACGATGTGTGTGGTAGAGATGAAACGATCATGCATGCTCTCTTCGAATGCGGATGGGCTAGGGAGGTTCGGGGGGAGTGAAGGTGCTTGACAAGGCGGGAAAACAAGTCGGAGAGTTTGATCGGTGGATGGAGAAGGTTGAGGGGTCACGGGATGGCGAAATGCTAAGCTTATGGGCCTATCTTACAGCTAGATTGTGGCATTAGAGGAACCGTCGAGTGTTTGAGGGAGCTATCATCGATGTTGAGCGTATTTTGGAGGAAGTTAAGGAGAAGGCTGGACTCCATGGGAAAGCTACAACGTGTAGGAGGCACGGGGAAGAGACTGATGGTGGGAACACAACACGAGTTCGTTGGTGGCTACCACTAGAGAGGTGTATCAAAATTAATTGTGACGTGTCGTCCTCAGCGAAGTGGGGATGTGGGATTGGCATGATTGCCAAAGACTTTAATGGTGCAATGATTTTGGCGGTTGCTAGAAGTATTCACAAAGGAACCGATCCATTGTCCGCCGAGCTTGAGGCAATGATATGGGCGTTGGAATCAGCTAGAGACAGAGGGGTGAGATTAGGGTTGTTCATCGGTCTAAAACCGAACCGAACCGAACCAAAACCGAAAATCTCAAATTTTCAAACCGAAAGTATTAGGTTCGGTTCGGTTATTTGTCGGTTCGGTTTGTGTTCGGTTCGGTTTTAACACAATTGAACCGAATTTTCATAAAAAAAAATAAAATAAAATATACAAATATAAATATATATACATTGTATTTATGTGTATATATACACATATATATACATATTCCAATATAAAGTATACAAATACGGATTCAAATATATATAAACATATACGAAGTTCATATACACTGTAATGTATTTATATTAATTTATAAAGTATAGAAAATTACAAATATATATATACACTACTTAATGCAAATACAGTGTATGTGTATACATGTAATATATAATTATATATGTGTATACAAAGTATGTGTAATATAAAGTATACAAATATATATATAGATTGTATTTATGTAGTGTATAAAAAAAATTCGGTTTAACACAAACCGAACCGAAACCGAACACAAACCGAACCGAAACCGAAAAATAGAAATTCTCAAACCGAAAGCCGAACCGAAAAACTTCGGTTCGGTTCGGTTAGGTTCGGTTTGTGTTGGTTCGGCCCAAAAATTCGGTTTGGACCGAATCATGCACACCCCTAGGTGAGATCGGTGATGGTGGAGTCGGATTGCCAACAAGCTATCGGACAGCTGCAGAGAAGAACACCGACCAAAGGCACTCTTGGGAGACTGTGCACAAAGCTAAATGCCTAGCTCGAGACTTCTTGAGGTGCGAGTGGCTTCATGTGCGAATGGAAGAAAATCAAGCTACTCATTGGCTTGCTCAGATTAGACCTGATTCACCTATTTATTTTCAGTCCGAATTTGATTTATCGAACATTTTATTTGGCATTGTGTTCTCTGATTTAGACTACCTGGAATAAAAATGGTGGTTTGTTGATAAAAAAAATTATATTGTATTATACTAATATACAGATATTAACTATGTGGATATGAATATATGAATATATATTGTTGTGTGTGAATATGATGTTATTTATTTTATCTTATGTGATTATATTGCTCAGTTTCCTTTTCAATTGGTTCATATGGATCTTTGGGGTCCTTACAAAGTCCCTTCTTTATGTGGTGCAAAATACTTTCTTACTATTTTGAATGATCACAGTAGAACAACTTGGGTATTTTTTATCCAAGACAAGTTACAAGTGTTCAGGATGATAGTATTTCATTTATTGCTATGGTTGAAAATTAGTTTAACATGCCTGTTAAGATCATTATATCTGGCAATGGTACTAAGTTCACTCAAGCTAAGTGTAAGGAATTGTTTGAACAAAAAGGTATTGTACATAAAAAATCTGCTCCTGGTGTTCCTGAGCAGAATGCTAGAGTTGAGAGAAAGCGTAGACATCTAGTAGAGACTGCTAGAGCTATCAGATTTCACTCAGGTCTCCCTATTCAGTTTTGGGGTGGTTGTGTTCTTAGTGCTACTCATCTTATTAATAAGATGTCTTCTGTTGTTTTGGATTAGAAATCTCCATATGAAGTCATGTATAAGCATAATCCATCTTATGATGATCTCCATGTGGTAGGTTGCTTATGTTATGCCTTATTGGATAAGTCTCATATGGATAAAATGATTGCTACTGCTAAGAGATGTGTGTTCTTGGGTTATCCACCCAGACAAAAAGCTTTCAAGCTATTTGACCTTGATCAAAAGAAGGTTTTTGTTGGACGACATTTTATTTTCAGAGATAATGTATTTCCTTACAAGGAAATGGTGGTTTCTTCTGCACCTTCTTCCTCTTCTCTTCCTTTGGTTAATCTTGCTAATTTAGATGATTGTTGTTTTTTTACTCCTTCTGCTCGTACACCAGTTGTTTCTGATCAGTTGTCTATTCGATCAGTCTCATTCAAGTGGGTCAGTAATTCAGTATAATGATCGTCATGTTGTTTCTGATTCCTTGGTATCATCTTCTGATAATGAGGTTCATGATTCCGCTAATAATAATCCTGTATTTCAGCACTCTATTGATATTGACTCTACTAATGTTCAAGCTCCTATTGTTCCTGTTGGAAAAAGAGCTATTCACAGGCCTGCTAAACTACAAGATTTTGTGACCACTAGCTTACCTACTCGTATTCAGAATGATTCCCTTAGTCAGGTGTTTTTGGTTATATATGAATTAGCAAGATTTAGCTCATTTGTCTCCTTCTTATACACATTTTTTGTTTAATCTGTTCAATACTTTTGAGCCTCGCAGTTATGATCAAGCTAAGGGTAAACTTGAATTCGATGCTCTGACTAGGAATCATACTTGGGAGGTTACTGATTTACCTCCTTCTAAAAAAGCTATTGGTTCTCGTTGAGTTTAAAAAGTCAAATATGGGCTTGATGGCACTATTGAGAGGCATAAAGCCAGATTGGTTGCTAAGGGTTATAACCAAATTAAGGATAAGGACTAAAAGCACACTTTTTTGCCCATGGCTAAATTGGCTACTGTGCTTTTGTTACTTGCTCTTGCTGCTATAAAGAATTGGAATCTTCATCAATTAGATGTTAATAATGTCTTTTTGCACGGTTTTCTGGATGAAGAGGTTTATATGCTCCCTCCTCCTCGTCTTGATGTTCCTTTGGGCATTGTCATCTTACTAGATCGCTTTATGGTTTAAAGCAAGTTAGTAGACAATGGAATGTTGAGTTGACTAAATTTCTTTTGAAGCTGGGTACACACAGTTCAAACATGATTACTCCTTGTTCACCAAACTTTCAAATGGAAGCATATGACAGTTGCTCTTGTTTATGTTGATGACATGCTGCTTATAGGTGATTCATCTTCTAAAATTGCTTCTACTAAATCTGCATTACATTCGGCCTTTACTATTAAGGATTTGGGTCTTGCTAGGTATTTTTTGGGCATGGAAATTGCTCGATCTTTTGCAGGGATCATTTTGAATCAAAGAAAATACATTCTTGACATCCTAAAAGATGCTGGAATGCTTGAATGTAAACCATCTTTGATTCCTATGCAACATGGAGTTCGTTTGCCAATAGTTATTGGTGATCCTATTGCATACCCAGAACGTTATAGAAGGTTGGTTGGTCATCTGTTGTACTTGACACTTACTTGGTCAGGCATCTCTTATACAGTGCAACAACTCAGTCAATTTCTTCAACATCCTCTTCTGCCTAATTGGAATGCAGCTCTATATTTGCTCAGATACCTTAAGGGTTGTTTTAATCTTTCCTTGGCCTATTCCTCCAAGTCATCCTTGTCCATTCAGGCATACAGTGATGTGGATTGGGAAGTTGTGCTTTTACTTGTCAGTCTTTGTCTGGCTATTATGTTTTCCTTGGTTCATCCTTGATTTCTTGGAAGACAAAGAAGCAAAAGGGGTTTCTAAATCTTCCAATGAGAGTGAGTATCGGAGCATGTCTGCAGCTCCTAGTGAATTATTTTGGCTCACTGGTGTTTTGTCTGATCTTCATATCCAAGTGTCTCAACCTATTGCTCTACATTGTGATAACAAAACAGCTTAACACTTGGTGGCCAATCCTGTTTTTCATAAAAGGACTAAACACATTCGTGTTGGTTGTCATTTTATTCACGACATGGTTCAAGAGGGGTTCATCTACACTGAGCATGTCTCTTCTTGCAAATTACTGACATTTTGACAAAATCTTTGGGTGCTTCCCAACACCGGTTTCTTTGTGTCAAACTTGTACTCATGGTTCCCAATGTGTGTCCAGTTTGAGGGGGGTATATAGACTATATGAGAGCAACATGGTAATATTGCTTAAGGGTTGTTAGGAGTTTGTTAAGCTGCAGATTATACATTATAAATAGCCTATTAGCTGCCTATAATCAGTTGAGAGAGAGTGAGTGAGTTAGTTTTGTGTGTTCTTGAACAAACATCTTCTCCTGTGTTTGGTTGTTGATCAGAACTTGTTTGATCAATGATTCATTGTGTTGATTTTCATCATTTCCTCTTGTTTCCTTGACCTGATCGTCATACATCTTCAAAAAAACATTGTCAAACCATATATGTTAAAAATCTCCCTTCTAAACAAGTGTGTGCATGTTTTTTTTTTTTTGTTAACTAAAGCAATTTGCCTATAGAGATTTTCATTTTATCAATACATATCTTGCATTTATCAAAATGCAATGTTATGATTGACTGCTACTCTTATTTAACCCATTATGACAAATATTAGGGTTGTTCATGACAAGTTCAAAGGGAACTCGTTCCCACTTTGAGTTCAAAACAAAGTGGGCTGGCCCAATCGTTGGTATCAGCCCAAAGGTTTTCACTTGGCTTCCTTGAGGTTTCAATCAGGTCAATGAGCTCGGAGAGCAAACTCGAGATACATGCCTTCATGGGCGGAGCTAGGGGCAAGGGGGACTATTCACCCCTCCTTTCATCCGACGAATTACCTATATTTGTTCTACTCGTCGATAGCTTCATTTTGATATATTATAAGTCTTAATCCGATAACCGAGTAAAAAGTTCTGAACATTTAAGAGTTGAACACGGATTAATTATATTAAATATTTTTTAATAAATCATGGTGCTTTTATATTTTACTTAAATTGATATTTTGGTAATATAATTCAACCCGGTCAAGAGCTTTGAAACTAAGAGGTTATATTACTAAATTCGATAATTGTATAATAAATTATGCAAGTTTAAAGTTTGTATATCTTGTTACACGTTATTGCATGCTAATAAAATAACAACTTATATATTGAGTTTGTGGGTTTCAAATGATTTCTTTATAGACAAAAAGAATGTTGTTATAGAATAAAACTATAAACGACATCGGGTTTTTTTTTGTTTAAAGAGAAACATATATATAACAACTAATGACACAATTTTAATTTGAACTAAATTAAACACCATCGTTTTGAAAAAAAACGTTATAGTTTAGAACGTTGCCTTGAACTAAAATATCATCATTTAATCTAAAATATAATAGTTTTGATTCACTTATAAACTAAAGGAAAATCTTTGGAAGAGTGACTCGAAAATTTATGTAATGGATTCAGTTATCACATCGTCTTGTTCACATACACGAAGTTTCCATAACCGATCATCTGAAATGCTATATATGGAGCAAGGCTTGCTTGATGAAGCAAGCATCACTGAGAGTGAGAGTGAGAGGGAGAGTGAGAGTGAGAGTGAGAGTGAGAGGTAGGTGGCTTATACTAAATAGGACATTAACTTCTCCTGCAGCATATGGATTAAAAAAGAAAAGGGTCACATTCACATACATCACATGGGATCCTTCTCTGCATATATATTATCACTTTGATTGCAATTTGCAGTGTTAATTTACTATATATATATATATATATATATATATATATATATATGGTAGTTGACAATATTTCCCCTTCATGCTTACTCGTTTGATAACTTATACTAGTATGTTGTGAGTAATCTGTTAAAATTCAAAATTTTATCGGCGCGCTTAAAAATGTTGTAATGCATAAAAAATTTGTATTAGTACACACTACACACGAGATCAAAATAAATAGATTGAAAAAAAAAACGACAGAAGTGAATGAAAATGAAGGAGATGGTCGGCTGCATTTATCAGCCGAAATTTAAGTTGCAAGAAATCTAATTATGAATGATTCCGCCTTAGGGCATCTCCCACCCTAGACTATAAAATGCGTTTTAGTCTTTTTTTTCTTCCATCATAGGCCAAAATCTATTTTGACCAAATTTTTTTTTGGCCTATTTCTAAAATGAATGCCAAATTTAGCTTGAAATTTTAGAAGGCCAAATGTGAATTCCACCATTTTTTTATTTATTTTTAATTGTTCATTATTAATATAAATTTATAAATCACACAATTAATTATATATAAACTATCTAATTATAATTTTTATCAAAACTAAAAGTTATAGTTTGTAAAGATATTGATGAGTTATTTGATATGACTATAGTATTTAATATGTTTGGATTATATTTGCTTAAATAATTAATATCTTTAGAAAAACATATTCATTTTATATTATTACATCTTCATCAAAATCATATCTCATAAATAAATATCGAGTTGCATAAATTACTATATTTGAAAATAATAATAAAAAACCCCAAAACACATCAAAACCATAATATGAAGTAAATTTATAAATAATACAATTATAAATCTATATATTATATAGTTATGATTTCCAATTAAAAATAAAATTTGTAGTATTGTTAAGATATTCAAGAGTTCTTCGATATGACTGTAATATTTGACATATTTGAATTATTATTGCCTAAATAATATTTTTAGAAAATGACATTAAATTTTTTTTTTATTATAGATTCATCAAAATTATAATAAAAAATAAATATTAAGTTGCTTAAAGTACTAAAGAAGAAAAATCAAATATAAAATGAAACAACCAACTATTGAATCATGGTCACATTTAATATTCTGGTAGATCCGCATTACTCTCTTCATAACCATTTCCTGTTCCAAAGCCATCATGTTGATCATCTTCATGCATATATTTGTCATTGCTCGTTCGAAAGCTACCATAGCCAAAATTTTCATTATCACATGCGGCTTCTGATTTACTTTGGAATTGGTTAAAGTTACCATAACCAAATGTAGTCGGTGGATCCGAAAGAGACTGTGAGGATGTAGCAGATCCTGCCTCATGAGCTCTTCGTTGCATAATTTCCGTCTTTCTCATATTTAAGTAATCTCGGGCCATTGGATCAGTTATGGAATCTGGATTCGTTAGCATGATTTTATCTTTATCGTGCTGGCGTTGGATATTCAATTTGGTTGACGTGTAATGCTCCATCTTAGAAGCAAAGCTTGCTTTCTCCATCATATTCTTTTCAAGTAAATCTTTCATCACTTGGTTGTAAGCCATAATCTTTTCATGGCGTCGCTTTCTCTCATCGATAACTTTCCTTGTTGCCTTTGCCATCTTCGTTGCATACAATATACGAGAACATGTGAATCAATCGGTAGACTTTCGAGAGCAATTACATAAGTAATATGTCATATATATACATTAATTGCATGCAAAATACGAGAACATATGAATCATTTTATTGAAATAATACTAGCTTTTTTTATTGAATTTGATACTAAAAATATACTACTAAAGAAGAATATGTAACTCTACTTAAATGTCAAAAAAAAATACTAGAACAAATATAAAATGAAATATTAAACTTCTACTAAATTATTCAAACTTCGCCTCTACCATGACTATCCCACATATGATCAATCAAAGCATCCCTAAGTTCAAAATGAGCTTTCTTGTCTTTGATTTTCCTATTGCGAGCAAGAAACTGTGCAAATTGTTCATCCTCGTCGTCACCTGATTCAACTGACGGTTAGGGCTGGAAATCACCCGTGGGTGACCGACTCACCCGATCCACCCGACCCGATTATTAGGGTGAAAACCCGAAAAAATCCGGGTGACGGATGGGTGACGGGTCGAGTGAAATGGGTGATGGGTCGGGTGATGGGTGATATATTTTCCACCCATTACCCGACCCATCACCCGACCCATTACCCGACCCGCTTAACCACCCGTTAGCCCACCCGATTATTATAAAAAAAGAGAGGCTAGTATATAAATAATACTACGTATAATTTAACATAACTAACATATTTCTCCTTTTCTACCTCTACTTTCTCCATTTTCCAAGTGTTCTTGTTAAAAAGGTCTAAAAAAACTTGCATTGTTTAACTCCTTGTCTTTTTTAAATAATAAAATGTCTTTTATTTGTTTTGCATATACCGATAGAGTGTATGCAATTTGGCTCTTTCCAACGACTTTGTTAGCATTTACTGTATTAATACATACCAAATCATATTTTTCCAATTTGTCATGAGACTCATAACAATAATCCTCTTAATGCAAATTAAGATATTAAGGAAATGATCAAATCAAGATAAGAAATAACACATGAGTCTGTTTTCTAAAGACATAGTTTTTCTATACCATTTTTTTATATTGAGTCTAGTAACCGAGATAAATTCATCTCATTCAGTTTCATATTAAACTTCTAATACTAATTTTGTAAGTTAAGGATAGTGATATAATGTATGAATAAGTCTTTTATTAATTTAGTAAGATTCATACGTTGACATAGTTTATAAAATTATCGAATATAAATGATATTTAGGTATGTCTTATGACTCTTTTTTTTTTTTAATTCCTTCACCCGATTAACCACCTGACCCACCCGATTCACCCGACGGGTCGGGTGATGGGTGAAACCTTAAACGGGTGGGTGATGGGTCGGGTGAAATTTTTTTGTGACGGGTCGGGTGAAAAAATGGGTCCACCCATCCATCACCCGACCCATTTCCACCCATACTGACAGTGTAGGCTCATGATTGAATTTTGTAATTGGAGCTGTTAAGTCATGCTCATCCTCAATAATCATATTGTGCATAATGATACACGTAGTCACGATGTCATGTAGAACACGTTTATTCCAGAAACGTGATGGACCCTTAACTATTGCCCAATGCGATTGAAGCACACCAAAAGCTCGTTCAACGTCTTTTCTACATATATGATTCTTGTTTCTTCGCAAGATATTTGTTTTTTGGCCCTTGAGGATCATGAATAGTTTGAACAAGTGTGGACCACTTAGGATAGATTCCATCTGCTAGATAATATCCAACATCATATTGCTTACCCTTGATAAAATATGTACAAGGAGGAGCTTTACCTGCAGCTAGCTCCGCAAATAAGTTAGTTGCTTCCAACACATTGATGTCATTGTTGGAACCGGGTAAGCCAAAATATGCATGCTATATCCAAAGATCATAATCAGCAACAACCTCAAGAATAATTGTAGGCGATCCACTACGCCCAGCATACGCACCTGCCAGAATATTAAATGTGACCATGATTCATGCAATCTAAGCTTCCTAACATTCCTGAAAATCCTGAAAATCCACGTTTCTCACCAACATAAACACTACTAAAAAAACAGGATTTAGCAACGGATGGTTAGCCACGGATTATAGATGACCCTGTATTCGTGGCTATTAGTGATGATATTGGCCACGACTGTTCCTGACCGTGGCTATATTCGTGGCTAATACTCATCTTGGTATGACATGCCAAAACATTCGTGGCTATTAGAAACGACACAGATGTCCGTAGCTGATTTCGTGGCTCGATATATGTCAGTGTCAGTAAATAGCCACGAACGTAGCCACGAATGGGATTGTTGTGGCTGTTTTCGACGCTGATATGGCCACAACACAATATCCATCGCTAAATCTGTGGCTATTAATCATCGAAAATCAAGTGAATAAATGTGGTGAGTGGGCCTTGGATCACTAATTGTAGGCGGGCCGGATATATATCTTGAATGACCTATCCGATGACCCTCGATCCGTGGCTGAATCCGGGTACAAACTCTTCCAAAATTTCTGGGCTCGGCCCATTAAAAGCTAGTGAAAGCCCAATATGACCATCTCAGCCCATTGACTTAAGTGGTGATTTAGCAACGATTGAATCCGTGGCTAAATTCTTGGCTATATCAGACCAAATATGACCATGTCTTTCCGGATTGGGCCATTGATCCAATTGGCCCATTGATGGGCCCAAACACACCTATGAATTTTTTTTATATAAATTAACAAATGTTGAAAAAATATATATTAACTAATTAATAAATTCTTATGAGAATATTATTAAGATATTTTTTTGAGGAAAACTCATATAAGTGACTATAAAATGTTTAATAAAACCTTACATTAAGTAATAAATTTTTATTAGAATACTATAAGCGTATGTTTTGAGGAAAATTGATATAAGTTACTAATAAATGTTTCATAAAACCTTATATTGACTAGTAAATTCTTAGTAGAATACTATAAGAGTATGTTTTGTTGAAACATCATAGAAGTGTCTAATAAATGTTGAATAAAACATTATAGTACATAATAAATTCTTATTAGAATACTATAAGAGTATGTTTTGAGGAAAACTCATATAAGTAACTAATAAAAGTTTAATAAGATCTTATACTAAAGGTATGTTTTGAGGAAAACTCATATAAGTGACTAATAAATGTTTAATAAAACCTAATATTAAGTAGTAAATTCTTATTAGAATATTATAAGAGTATGTTTTGTGGAAAACTCATATAAGTGACTAATAAATATCTAATAAAACTTTATATTCACTAGTAAATTCTTATTAGAATACTATAAGAGTATGTTTTGAGGAAAACTCATATAAGTGACGAATAAATGTCTAATAAAACTTTATATTCACTAGTAAATTCTTATTAGAATAATATAAGAGTGTGTTTTGAGGAAAACTCATACAAGTGACTAATAAATGTTGAATAAAACCTTATATTGACTAGTAAATTCTTATTAGAATACTATAAGAGTATGTTTTGAGGAAAACTCATATAAGTTACTAATAAATGTCTAATAAAACTTTATATTAACTAGTAAATTCTTATTAGAATACTATAAGAGTGTGTTAAGTGACTAATAAATGTTGAATAAAACCTTATATTGACTAGTAAATTCTTATTAGAATACTATAAGAGTATGTTTTGAGGAAAACTCATATAAGTGACTAATAAATGTTGAATAAAACACTATATTAACTTTTTTTTTTGGTGTAAAAACACTATATTAACTAGTAAATTCTTTTTAGAATAATATAAGAGTGTGTTTTGAGGAAAACTCATATAATAAATGTTGAATAAAACCTTATATTGACTAGAAATTCTTTTTAGAATAATATAATAGCGTGTTTTGAGGAAACCTCATATAAGTGACTAATAAATGTTGAATAAAACCTTATATTGACTAGTAAATTCTTATTAGAATATTATAAGAGTATGTTTTGTGGAAACATCATATAAGTGACTAATAAATGTTGAATAAAGCTTATATTAACTAGTAAATGCTTAGTAGAATAATATAAGAGTATGTTTTACGGAAAACTCATATAATTGACTAATAAATGCTTAATAAAACATTATACTAACTAGTAAATTCTACTATAAGAGTATGTTTTGAATAAAACCTTTTATTGACTATTATGTTTTGAATAAAACCATATAATAAATGTTGAATAAAACCTTATATTGACTAGCAAATTCTTTTTAGAATAATATAATAGCGTGTTTTGAGGAAAACTCATATAAGTGACTAATAAATGTTGAATAAAACCTTATATTGACTAGTAAATTCTTATTAGAATACTATAATAGTATGTTTTGTGGAAACATCATAGAAGTGACTAATAAATGTTGAATAAAGCTTATATTAACTAGTAAATACTTAGTAGAATAATATAAGAGTATGTTTTACGGAAAACTCATATAATTGACTAATAAATGTTTAATAAAACATTATACTAACTAGTAAATTCTACTATAAGAGTATGTTTTGAGGAGATCTCATATGAATGACTAATAAATATTGAATAATACATTATATTAACTAGTAAATTCTTATTAAAATACTATAAGAGTATGTTTTGAAGAAAAATCATATAAGTGACTAATAAATATTGAATAAAGCTTATATTAACTAGTAAATACTTATTAGAATAATATAAGATTATGTGTTGAGGAAAACTCATATAAGTGACTAATAAATGTTGAATAAAGCTTATATTAGCTAGTAAATACTTAGTAGAATACTATAAGATTATGTTTTGAGGAAAAATCATATAAGTGACTAATAAATGTTGAATAAAACTTATATTAACTAGTAAATACTTATTAGAATGATATAAGAGTATGTTTTGAGGAAAACTCATATAAGTGACTAATAAATGTTGAATAAAACCTTATATTAACAAGTAAATTCTTATTAAAATACTAAAAGAATATGTTTTGAGGAAAACTGATATAAGTAATGAATAAATGTTGAATAAAACCTTATATGAACTACTAAATTCTTATTAAAATACTATAAGAGTATGTTTTGAGGAAAACTCATATAAGTAACTAACAAATGTTTAATAAAACCTTATATTAACTAATAAATTCTTATTAGAACACTATAAGAGTATGTTTTGAAGAAAACTCATATAAGTAACTAACAAATTTTTAATAAAAACTTATATTAACTAATAAATTCTCATCAGAATACTATAAGGGTATGTTTTGGGGAAAAATCATATCAGTAACGAATAAATATTTAATAAAACTTTATATTAACTAATAAATTCTTATTAGAATATTATAAAAGTGTGTTTTGAGGAAAACTCATATAAGTAACTAACAAATGTTTAATAAAACCTTATATTAACTAAAAAATTCTTATTAGAATACTATAAGAGTATGTTTGAAGAAAACTCTTATAATTAACGAATAAATGTTTAATAATACCTTCTATTAGCATTTAAATTCTTATTAGAATACTATAAAAGTATGTTTTGACGAAAACTCATATAAGTAACGAATAAATATTTAATAATACCTTATATTAACTGCTATATTCTTATTAGAATACTATAAGAGTATGTTTTGAGGAAAACTCATATAAGTAACTAACAAATGTTTAATAAAATCTTATATTAACTAATAAATTCTTATTAGAATACTATAAGAGTATGTTTTCGGATGACGATAAATCTTCCCTCCCATATGAATTAGTTTTGTTTTTATCTTTACCAAATTACAGATATTTCATATTAACTAGCTTTATTTTATTACCATGTTTAAAATACAATAATTTAATTTAATTCATAACTCTTAGCTATTTTTATGCTTTTGTAATAAATTTATTAGTTTGGATAAAAAAAGAAATAAGTTTATTAGTTGTACGGAATAAAATTTACAAGCTATGTTTATAAATATGAAACTTATACATGAAAATTAGTATGCACATAAATAGTTATAAAAAAAATAGCATACACATGAATCGTAAAATAGTTAATTTATTAATTTACAAATCGATATTTGTATTATTTAACCAAATAAATTTGACATGAAAACATTCAAATATTACATGGATGCTTAGCATAATTTTACTTTAATTTATAAGCATTTAAAGCCTTCATAATTTAATAAAGAAAATAATTTATATATGCTTTATATAATAAAATAAATTAATCAACCACACAAGAGTGCGGGTAAAATAAAACTAATATATAGTAAAAGTGAATATATGTCGAAAATTTTCTATGTGGAATTGGCGCTGAAATGAAATTGGTTTGGGCGGTATAATAAAATTTTGAGAGAGAAATTGTTGGGCTTTCAAATTTTAGATGCGTGGGTGCGTGTAAAAAGGAAACTTCACACTTTCTAACCCTGAAACTCTTCACCGCCTCTCCTCCTTCACGCCGCATATGAGCTGCTCCTTCATCACAAATTAAACGCCTCTCCTTCTTCACACAGACTCTTTTCTCTTCCTCCATTCTCGCCTCTACTCAAATACATTAATTTCTATCTTTCGGTGGGGATTCAATGTAAAGTTGCTTGCTTGGAATTAATTCCAAGAGTTGTCCACTTTCTTTCCAATCCAGATTTTCGTTTACTCTCTTCCACATAAATGGGTTGAACATGTTCGGATTTTCCCTTGGCCATTCAAGATCAATTATCATTCTCATTTGGGTGGGAATTCATGGAGAATCAGATTTTTACGGAAGGATGAAAGAAGATTTCATGGTCTTATAGCTCAGATCTGGGTTCTCTCACATCCTCCAAGCTAGATCCACAACAACATGTGAAGATTCTCGTTCAGATGTGCTCTTGGTTGCTGATTTTCGACCAGATCTAAAGGACTGTTGCTATCATGGGTTAGTTCCGCTCCTGTTGGTGTTGATTCACTTCATGACGTCTTCACTCTTGAAGATTTTCGTCCAGATCTGAAGGTCTCTTGATCTCTTTGGTAAACCCACATCCTTCCGTGTGAATCGATTGCTATTAGCCCTTGACTCCCAAATCTCCAATGTTTGTCCCTTTCCTTCGCCTCTTGTTCACTTTATTTTCCAATTTTCTGTTTTTGTAATTGGTTGTATAGGTAAGCGGGTGGACGAAGAGGACGACGATACCGATGACAAGGACGGCGAGGGTGAGGATCCTCAACATGGCCGCCTGCTACAGCTTCTTCATCCGGTCTCTTCTTCCTCATTTTCACAATTAGGGCTGTTTCACAGATTGTCCAAAAATGATTTGATTTTTAAATACCTAATTTTGATTTTGTTTAATTTCTTGGTGTTTTAGAATTGGGCAGATCCAAACTCCCTAATTAAACTAAATATCGAAATACTTTATTTCTTCTAAATAGGTTAGAAATAAGAGATTTTGGGTTTACTGGACGAATAAAATTTTATTTCATCTTACAGGCTTCAGATTACAGGCTTCAGATTATTTCATCTTAGAGCCCTCATTGCAGTTCAATCCCTAGCTGGTCCAGTGTGAGTCATTGGGTGCAAGAACAAGCCGGAAGTTCTCAAACTAGTATCTAGATTTTTAAGATGTGTTGGTACCTTTTCTTATGTGTAGTATTTATGGATGTTGTACATTATGTGTATGATGTTGTGTTTTGTATTTGGACGAGTTAACTATAACATTATATATATTCTCTATAATATAAATAGCGTATCCAAATAATCGCAACAACGTAAGCCATGAATTTAGCCACAACCCTGACAACGATGCCCACCTACGTAAGCCACGAATTTAGCCACAACCCTGACAACGATGCCCACCTTAAAACAAGAAACAACATCAGCAATGAACTTAGCCACAAAATTAGCCACGACATTTGCGATGACCATTTCCGACGCTGTTGTCGTCGCCACAGCCACGACATTAATAAGTCATACCTAGCCACGGAATTAGCCACGACAGTATGAGTTCGTTGCTATTTTCCGTTGCTACATCGGCCCGAATTTAGTCACGAGGCATATGGCTACGGATGGCCCGACCGTTGTTGAGTCCGTGGCTAAACCGGTTAGCCACGGTCATTCGTTGCCGAATCCGTTGCTATTTTCCGTTGCTAAATCCTTTTTTTTAGTAGTGAAAGAAGTCTTGAAATATCATTGGTTGTTGGCTTTCGAAGATATTGCTCCCCAACTATCTCTATAACCGCCCGACAAAACTTTTGCAAGCATCTAATGGCCGTGGATTCACCAATTTTTAAGTAATTGTCAAGTGAATCAGCCGGCACACCATATGCTAGCATCCTAAAAGCAGTTGTTATTTTCACAAAGGTTGACAACCCAAGCCTACCAACTCCATCACGTTGTTGCATAAAAAATTGATCATGATTTTTTACTGAGTTCGCGATTCGAAGAAATAAACTTTTATTCATACGAAAACGTCTACAGAATTTTTCCTCACCAAATCGAGGGACCTCCGCAAAATAATCATTAAATAGATTATTTGCAGCAAATTCTCGATCACGATAAATGGTAATGTGACCAGGAACTCCACCTCTTCGTCTTGATTGAACATCATCTTCTTCATTGTTGATATATTCCGCCATGAGTAGATTGTTATTAGCATACATACGATGTAAGACATTTTGATCCTGTTCAAATGAATCAAAGATTGAATTACAAATCTCAATAGTTTCATTTGAAGAGTGAGATAATGGATGATATTTGAGAAGAATTCATTGTTGATTCAAATAGAAAGGATAACAATAGAATTGAGTGACGGAAATGAGTGTGAAAGTTCTAAATAACATGAGTATTTATAGAAAATTTGTCTGCCAAATTTGGCATACGGTGGGAACAACAAAACCATTTAATAGGCCAAAAGAGAATATTCTATAGAATATTCTCTTTTGGTAGGCTATTTCCCTTATCTATTTTAGCCTACGGGGGGAGATGTTCTTAGTTTAATTATTTTAGCTTTTTTTTTAAACGGTTTTTCTATCATATACCCTAAGGGCATAGGATAAGAACCTTAATCAGGAAATATTCTCTACCAAAAAAATAAACGACCATAGGAAATCATATTAAAAATGGTTAAAAATAATTTAAATTTGAGGAATCTTTCCCGATTAAGTTTGTTAATTATCCTATGCCCAAGGGCATAGGATAGAAAATCCGTTTTTCAAAGAAAAAATTTGCGAAATGGGCACATTAATTGGACGTTTTTGCGAAATAGACGCGTGTTTGGACAATTTTGCAAAATGGCCCCTATATATACCTAATTTAGTTTCTGTACGGACATTTTTTCGTGTTTCCAGAAAATCGCTTTCTTCCTCATTCCAACTCTCTCTTTCCTCGGAAATTTTCATCTTGCGTTTCCGGCTCTCCATCTCAGGTTCGGTGCTTTTTCCGGCTCGATTGTTCTTCCTAGCTTCTGTAAAGCTCGGAGTTTTCATCGTTTACTTCAATGTCGTCATCCAGTAGCTCAGGTATAAATTTGGGGGATTTTTGCGAAATTTGTCGTGCTAGGGTTTTGGAATATGTTCGTTTATGTTGATTTTATTGTTTGTTCATTATACTATTGACAATCTATGGTAAATCGATGCTTTATATGCATTCTTATGTGCAGCTTTTAGTATTTTCCGTCGTTTTTGGAAGTTGCATATGTAAATTCGGTTTTTTGAAATGTTTCTTTTCGTCATATTTGCGGTGTTGCACTTTGTAAGTGCCTTTTTAGTGTTCTTCGTGCATGTGGACCTGTTTTCCACGCTTTTGATTGTTTGTGTCGATGATACTGTACTTATCTGCTGCTATGTTCAAGTGTATGGCGCTGACACTGTCTGTTTTTGTGTTAGTTTGTTGTAGTTCCAACAATGTATGTGTTTGGATTTGGTATTTTGTGTTGTGTTTTGTGATGTTTATGTTATTTTACTATGTCTTTGTAACATTATATTGTTATTGTTTGTTGTTGTTTGTGTCATCACATATTCTGTTATTGTCTATTTACATTTTTCTGTATTTTGTTGCTTGCAGGAACTCAATCTTCTGATTCATCCACCTCTTATTGTGGGTCTGATGTAAGTTATTTTTTATTTTGATGAGCAAGTTGTAGTTTTTTCTTAATCTGATGGTTGTTTTTGTGCTTAATTGTCTGTTATTGATCAGGGTTTGGAATATTGCATTCCTGTTTCTGAGCGATTTCGTTGTAGATCCAATATATATTCATATTCTTCTGTCTGTGATCTAATCAAGGAGCATTTGTGTCCTTCTCACTACAATACTCTGCAAAAAAGTTGCATTGGATGGGTGCTGACGCAAGGCACCAAAATGGTTACGAATTTTTAGCTTATGCATCAAATGGTGCTCCGTCAAGTACAAACACAAAAAGAGAATGAGTTGTGGTTTAGAGTTGGTGGACATCTTGCACGTTTTTCAATTGCTGAGTTTCATGTTATTACAGGCCTTCCTTGTGAAGACCGTGTTTGTAATATCCCAAAGAAAGTGTCAATATTTGAATTTTTTGGGCAGAAGAAAATGACTAATGATGAGTTACTTGATCGTTTCATATCTGAGAAAAAGATGTCGAAGAAGAAGTTGATTATGGCAAAGTTGTTGTTGATTGAGAGGTTAATTGTTTATAGAAGGTCAGAAGTTGTAAGTGCACAATTCTTATCTCTTGCGTGCAATGAGAAGGCGTTTGAACTATATCCTTGGGGTAGAGAGTCATACACCCGTTTGTTGAAGTCATTGAAGAGTTCTTCTGTTGCTGATCGGAATGGGGTTAGGGGTTCTTATCAAATGTATGGGTATTGCCTTGCATTCCAGGTATTGTGCTTTAGTTATTGCATGTCTTATGTCATCATTTTTTTGTCTGTGTTAGCACAACTTTAATGCTTATGTGAGCATTATTTAAATATTGTTTTGTAGTGTCATAACGAGTTTTCTTTTGTAAGAGGCTTGGATATTAGAAGCGTTCCCAGCTATCTCCGTTAATTTTGACTGTAATTTTAAGATGCCTGAACTAGATCCATACTTGTTGCACTAGCAATGTGATTATAGCCAAGTATATGCTGAAGCTGAGAAGTTCTTTCATGGCGATTTGGTAATATTTTTATATTTTCTCTCTGAAATAACATTTTTATTTGATGCATCTTTGGGTTTTTTATTCTGATACATGCGTTTTGTCCAGACTCCGTTGTTCCCTATTTATGGGGAGTTTGCACACACCGAAAGAATGGCGTTTGCTGGTGAAAAAGTTGATGCTGTAGTTGATGCAGTAGTTGTTGCATCAGTTGAAGAAATAGTTTCTGGACCTGTTGATGCGACTTTGTATGAGAGTCGTCGTGTTCGTAGAAGGGCATATGAAGCTAAGTTTTAAAATAGGGCTCTCCAGGTTGAGGACGAAGAAGCTATTGTGTTGCAGAAACATGATGAAGGCGAGACCTCAAAGAAGAAGACACCTGCGAAGATAGGCAAGGCTGCTAGAAAGAAACAGGATGGTAAGTCCTTTGAAACTGCTTTTGAAGTTTTCCCAGAGGGGGATAAAGAAGATGTAGGGACCTCAAAGAAGAGGAAATCTTCCACTGGAGTGATGGGTGGTAAAAAGAAACAGAAGGTGGAGTCCAGCGATACCTCTGAGGAACGGGTTCTCCTGAGGAGGGGTCGTTCTGCAAGTCGTGTTCTATTCAATCCATACATTGCTCTAGACCGTAAAAAATCTGTCAAGAGTGATGTAAAGAAGCCTCGACACAAGGCTTCAGCAGTGAGGACAGGTGGCAGAGTTATTCCTTCTAAGGAGGTGAACAGAGTTACTGCTGACACAGAATTGCATAAGGAGGTTGATGTGGTTGCTTCACCTTCCAAGCGATGTCGGTTGGGTACTGATTCATGTGACCTTTTAGAAGATGATGTCCCGCTGAATATTGTCTTTCAGCGGAGGTATAAGATGAAGAAGAACGGTGGTGTAAGTAGTGGTAGGCCATTATATGATAGTAATGTTGACAAGTCTTTTATTATTCCTTCAGTTCATGTTGTTGATACTGAGGGTGCACATGTAGTGAAGCCTGTAGATATTCATGTTGCAGTCTCTACATCTGGGTGTGAAGTCAGTGTTGTTGATGACAAGGGTGAAGATTTTACTGCTGACACCCATTCTTCCAAATCTTGTGGTGAAGTTCCTGTTGGCGATGACAAGGTTGATGTTTTGCACGCTGATACCCATTCCCCTAAATTCGAAAAATTGGATGGTTGTCAAACTGCGAGGCTATATGTTTTGGCCGACCTTGCAGATGGCATTGATTGTGGTGACACCGTTGAAGGAGTTGAGACACCTTCTGCTGACAGTGATGGAGAGGGTGATGTGCCGACCTCTTCTGTTCAGAGGTCACCCCTGGGGAGTGTTGAAGCACATGATTTTGTTGGTGGGCAGCCTGTGCTGGGGCAAACATCTGCTGCTTGTGGAAATGAAGATGTTCGCATTTCAAGTGACGAAGCTGACAAAATAGCAGTGTCATCAGAGAAAGTGGAAGATATTGAAGATGTTTCTCCTCAAATGGATGCTAACGATGATCCAACTTGTGAGTTGCCTCATAAATCCCATGGTGATGCTTTTGCTTCTTCTCTCCCATCTCATCCTGACTGGGTGAAGGAGATTTATAGCAGGATTGTAAAGCTTGAAGAGGTCCCTAAAATTATGCATCTGTTGTCTGCAAGGGTAGATGCAATTGAAACAAAGATTGTTGAGTTGAATGGGAGCCTTCAAGTGTTTGGTGAGATGGCGAAGAGGTATGATGAGCTTGAGGTTAGGGTTGCTAATTATGAAGCTTTATTTGAGAGGTTGCAGTCAAACCCTGTCAAGCCTGATGTTAAGGACACTTTTGCAAAAGTTGATGACGAAAGTGTTAGTGGTGCTAAGTGTCACGACACACCTGTGAAGGCTCGTGATAAGCACGTTGCTGGTAAGACTGCGAGCTCTCCTGCGGTATTTCATGATGAAAGAACCAGTGGTGGTAAGTGCCAGGGCACACCTGTGAAGGCTGATGATAAGCACATTGCTGGTAAGTCTGCGAGCTCTCCTGCGATAGTTGATGGTGAACATGTCAGGTGTGGTAAGCCCGAGGACAAACCCGTGAAGGCTGATGATAAGCACGTTCCTGGCAAGCCCGACGGCACTCTTGTGAGAGGTGATGATGAACGTGTCAGTGGTGGTGAACCCCAGGCCACACCTGTGAAGGTTGTTGTTGAAGATGTGAACAAAATTTTGAATGATGTTGTGTCTGATCTTCAGCAGTCTTTCCCTGACCAGGAGTTAATGTTCAAATCATCTCCCGCTTCTGGTGAAGTTGTGCCCGTGTCTTTGCCTTCATTAAGCACTGAGGTTCCAGGAGTGGGTAAGGAGTCTCCACCTGTTGTTGCTGACACTGATTTTAATGTTTTTGGAGATGAGGTTGGGATTCCAGCAACTTCAGCTGAAGTGCCTCAATCTACAAAGTGTGAAGGCGAAGGCGCTGGTGATAAAGTTGCTGGAGTTACGGTTGACCCATCCCTGGAAAAGTACATTTGTCTGTCTGACAATGATGATGACAAGTGTGCAGGCGTTGATTGGGATTCGTTCGCCAAGGATCCTGCAATCCAAATTGAAATTGACCAACTAAAGGCTTCCAATCTTATCCCATCAAACAGTACATTCTTGTATGGTCCAGTTGTGGAAGTGAAGAAAGTGAGGATGCCAAAGCATGCCCCTAAGAAATCACTGATCAGCTCGGAAGAACATGAATTTATTTATGGACTCGTAAAAAAGCAAAGGTATGGTTTATTTTAATGTTTAGTATTTTGTATGAAATGTTGTTGTTATTGTATTAGTTACAGCATCTTATGCTATATATATATATATATATATATATATATATATATATTTTGCTTTGTGTACTCTTTGGCAGAAATTTTTCCGTTGCTGGTCCAATCTCAAGGGTTGATAGAAAGTTTTTCCAGCGGATTTTATTGAAGAATATGTGGTTTGATTGTCAGGTAATAACTGGTTGTATTTCTACATTATATATATATATATATATATATATATATATATATAATATTTGTGGATTACTTTTTATTGTATTATTTGATTGTTGAATTCACTTTTTTATTACTTTGTTTAGCATCTAGAAGCAGGTTTGATTCACATTAGGAAGCGCATTCATGAGGACCCTGTCAAGTATTGAGATGTTCTTGTTCTTGATTGGCTATTTTATCTGAAGTACCTTCCCGACTATGCTTCATGTTATGGGGAAGACATAGATCTTGAATCCAGCACTGAGGATTATTTTGTCGGTACGTGCCCTGCTGATTATGGGAAGCCATGGGCATCAGTAAAGAAAATCTACACAATTTTCAACGTTATAAACAAGCACTGGGTGGCGTTGGAGATTAAAATTGAGGATAGGGTAATCAATGTGTTCGATTGCAATGTTCCTGCTGTTAGGGAAGGTGTTCTTGAAGAACAATTGCAACCGTTTGCTATTTGGCTCCCAATTCATTTAGCAAAGGCTGGGCTATTTGAAAACTTCGAGTCATCTCCTTTCCAGCTATACATGGTTCCTGGGTTAATGCATGATTCTACTGGGTATGTATTTGTTATCTTGTTTTGTTCTTTGGTTACGTTTAGATACTTGTTATTTATGTTCTTACATTACATTGTTTCTTTCTTTGTCTACAGGGCTTCATGCGGTGTGTTTACATTAAAAGCGATTGAAGCTTCTGTATTTGGGGGAGATGTTAAAAATTTTAACAACGAAAAGATCTTTCGTTTCAGAGAACTCATGTGTGCAGATCTGATCAAAGAAACTTGGAGTTTTAAATTTTAGAACCAGTAGTTAGATATGTCGTTGGTGTGTAAGTGGGGAAGTTTGGATGTAATCTGAAAAATTAAGTGCTCAAGATAGATAAGAGAACATTATGGGCTGACACCAGCTGCCTAAGTACGAAAATAGTGGTGACACTGATGTTAGTTTCAAGTAGCGTTGAGACTGTTGTTGTATTTTGCTGAACACTAGGTTAGATTTTGCACAAAAATTGATCTTTGTGAATTTTTGCTCATTATGATCCTATTTTTCTTTAATATAATTTTCTACTTTTTAAATATATATTTTCGTACGCTGCTGTCCTGTTTTTGGTCATCGTTCGAATTAAATTTCATACCATGGTCGATTGGTGAAAATTTGCTCAACATGATCATATTTCTGCTGAACAACAGGTTAAATTTTGCAAAACAATTGATCTTTGTGAATTTGTGCCCAATAACATCTTATTTTTGCTTAATATAATTTTTGAATCTTTAAATATATATTTTTTTACGATGCTGCCTTTTTTTTGGTCATCGTTAGAATGAAATTGCCTACAATGGTCGATTAGTGAAAATTTGCTCAACATGATCATATTTTCGTTGAACAATAGGTTAAATTTTGCACAACAATTGATCTATGTGAATTTGTTCCCAATATGATATTATTTTTCCTTAATATAATTTTTGAATTTTCAAATATATTTATCTCATCATGTTGTCCTTTATTTGGCCATAATTAAAATTAAATTGCACACCATGGTCGATTTGTGGAAATTTGCTCAACATGATATTATTTTTGCTGAACAGTAGGTTAAATTTTGCACAACAATAGGATTTGGACCAAATTGGTGGTTGATTTATTTTAAACCTCAAGAAATGAGACCGTGGCCCATTAACTGATGAAAGGAGTTGGCCCAAGTCGGTAACTTTATTAAAGCGGTGTTCTTCCTTGTTTCTTCAGGAGTCCAACGTCATTCAAACCCTTTCCACTCTCTTCATCCTTACCCTCTCTCCAAGTCCTTTCGTCTTCCTCCACAAGCTCTTCCTCTTTCCGAAGTCTTCTTCCCAAAGGTGCGTCCTTTCTCATCTATTTCTCTCCCTTTCGATCTCCTGTAAACTTTATAAAATCGGTTATTGTTTTCACATTTTTCCAGCAAGTGTTCTTTTGTTTTTTCCTGATTTTTAGATGATTTTTTCATCATCTTTTAGTCGGTTAGGGTTTTGATTTCACCAATTTATATGAGTGTATATTTATTTTGTGTTGTGTATGTTTTGTATCCTTAGATGGCTCTTCCAATTGAAGTTCAAATTGGTTACCATTACACTGTTGGGTCTTTTGAAGTGGTAATCACACCAAGGCGGACGCCTGTTTATGGACCTAGCATCTTGCACGTGGCTATCAACTCTGAAAGGATCCCTGAGCTGTTCCTGGACCATTTCACTGAGTGGAATGGGTTGCCAATGACTTATGAACAGTGTGATCAGTTGTTACATGAAGCAGGGGTCACTGCTGTGGTTCGAACTCAAGAATTTGGACCACTTTGTTTTTAAAGTTGAAGACAACCATGACATAGTCTGCTGTTCGTTCAACCCCAAATACAATCTAATCAACATAATAAAAAACAAATAAAACATTAGTGATTGGTCTTGTGAACTTTATTTATTTAATTGCAAGGGAGTATCATGTCTATATCCTTCAAAGAAAGGTGTGGTGACAACGACAATACAGTATCAATGTGGAGGTTAAACCTCTGGAACTGTTCATCACAAGCTCGTAATGATACACTCTCTACATTAAACTGGATTAAGAATAGAAATTAGTAAAAAAACAGACGAATTGTACATTAACGGCTAACAATGGAGTGTAATTGAAAGATAAAATTGTAAAAATATTACAGTTTTGTTGATATTGACAAATAGTCTTGCTGGTGATTGAGCACTTTTATACTGTTCCTTGTGGTTGAGGATAGCTGTCCATGCATCAATAATGACACTAGACAAGTGGGTTTCATCCTCAAGCGTAGCCATGTCTGTTCTAACAACTTTAACAGACTTGTGCTTAAACAAAATTTCCCTGCAATGTCAATCAGTTTGAAGATGGATTATATGAAAATAACCTTTTACTTGTAACTGAACATACTTTAAGAAGATTAAGTTTAAAATGAACTTACCTGCTGTGTGGTGTTTTCACTGCTAAATAGGCTGAAACAGTGCGCTCAATTTCAGAGATAGGATCTGTAATGTCAACAACACGCGAGTAATATGGGCTTCTCAAAGATGCAGAAGGTTTATGTGCTCTCCTTGTAGCTTCTTCTCTCTTCATGTTATTAAGTTGTTCTGCAACATTTCCATCAACTATGTTGATCCGTGGCGACCTTCTTGGTGGCAAGGCAGCAGGGGGAATGCATTTTATTGTACCTCCCAAAGGGTTCACTGGTGGAGTGTCAGCTTTAAATTGAGTGGGTAGGGGATTTGGAGTAGCTTCAACACCCTGCTGTATTAGAGACTGGCCATGGCTGTCTGGGGGAGCCTGGGTTGCTTCATTTAGCATTCTTCATTTTAACCGATGTGTTCAATGATGTCCCTTCATCTTTCTTAAAAGCAGGATCATCTAGAAATATATCAAAGGAAAATTCCCCGTCCACTTTGATATTTGGTTTCATTTTTTGCTTGTTCTGATATGCCATTTCGATCTGAGTAATGCAATCTAATAAAACAGGGTCTGCCCAGAATTTCTCTTGTGATTCGGTAAAATATGGGCTTACAGGGTCATTCATATTTGACATGTCAGCAGCATCCGTATCCGTAGGTGCCTCAGAATTGACATTTTCCACCCCTAAAAGCTGGTTTGCTCCATGTAGAAGCCTTTTCACCTTGTCATCATGTTATAGTTCAATCGGGACTTTCGTAGACCACTCAGCAAAATCAGAAATAGCAGATGCAAGTGCAGAAGTCTTTTGAGCAAACAACTTTATCCAACTCTAGAAGATAACATCACATAAAAAATAAGAATAAAAAGTCATCAGTAACTATCAGAACATTGCTATACTGTACTAATATTACATTGAATTGGTTTAAATAATTCATACAAACCTCAACTGGGGGTGTCTCTTTTTCTGGATCAGCAGGGTGACTGGTGCCTTCATCGTTTTGTGCAGTAGGTTGTGTACAAGTTGTAGATGGTACGTCTTGATGGTGAGGAACAACTTGGCGAGCCTGGACTAAGCCACAGCCAAAGCCTCCAGTACTTATATCATCAGTTTCTCGTTGGCGCAAGATTTTGTAATTTATGCCAACGAAAACCGGGAAAGAACGAGTCATTCTTCTTAGTGTTGTGCTTGTGAATAATTTCACCCTATCCATGTAAAATAACTGGCACACCAAGGGGATAAACATATATCAGTATAACGATTGATCAGGGAATGCTGACATAAAGAATACTGTAGACATGTAGATAAAAGTAGGGGGGTGACATTTGTACTACTGACATCGTAAAGAAATTAAGTTAACATCAGAGCGAAGGTTTGAAAAAAATACTTACAACCAATAATAATAGAGGCCCTCTGAAATGGCCATTCTTGTTCTTTTCCCAGCTTCTCTTTGCACCGACCAAACTTTCCAACACAATAGCACACCAATTTAGATCTTTCAGGTCACCCAATTCAGGAACTACTCTTATTAAACTATGGTTGGCATGTCCGTTTCCTAGTGTATCAACCAAGATAGAGTCCAGTATAACGATAAAGTTCAGAAGGAATTGATCACCACAGTCAGTGTCAGCTATCAATTTTTCCATAACCATAGCTGTTGTTATATTGTCCTGGACATCAAATGTGGTTTTCCACTCTTGCACAAGATTGAAATTCTCTTTAGCTGATTTTCTTCCAACTAAAACTTTCCCCATTGGGAATCCCATTGTGATATGCACGTCTATTTCTGCAATTTCATGTTCGCTTCCATTAGCCAACACCAAGCAACACTTGTTAGGGTCAAACTGAAAGAAGTAGTGGTAGGGTAACAATCTCCAAGTTGAACAAAAATCCAAAGCCAATATCCTCAATCATTTTCCTTTGCTTGGCATTCATTTTTTTCAAGGACGACACCAGCAAGCGTGGGCTTGACCGTGATTTTAATGATGGGAGATTTTTTTGTCTAGTGTTTCTCTCATTCCTCACAACCAGCTGCCTGTTTTCTACGATAGGTTGTATGTCTGTGGTATCTGTTTGCTCATCAGATGTTATGATATGCATAGTTGGGTTTACATGTTGAACAACTGTCTCATTAGGTGAATGGTTTTCCAGCCTTGCAATTTCAATGGTCTCCACAGCAACAGTGCTAACACGAAGATCAATCCCAGGGTGCACTTCTCTCTTACTGTTTTTTCTTACAAGCGGTTGTGAATCTTTAGATTCAAGTGATCTACAACCCTCCCCTACTTCCAAGGATTTACCAGTCTCAGTATCAACAGACATTTCATCCTTGAAGGGAGGTGAATCTCTAGATAAATCAACTACTGGAGGTTTAACTCCAGATCGTTTTGATCTCTTCGAATTTCTATTTTGACTGTCTAGAACAGGTGAATCACTTACACTCTGCGGACGTTTACCTATAAAATGAACACTTACAATCAATTTCTACAAATATAATTGAAGAGATGACACTGTAAGAGACTGTATTTTATGCCGAACAAATTCCCAAATCCCCAAATTATCAAATTCCCAAATTCAGCCTCCAGATTAATCACATTAACTTCAATTTATTATGCGAAAGAAATTGAAATAGCAATGGTAGGTCTTGTAAGGCTGAATAATTGCTTGATTATAAACATTAAATTCGCTTGAATAAGTGTGTTTTTTCCTAATTTTCGTGGAAAACTAAGCCCTCAACCGTACTCATTCTAATTTAAACTTTAATACACAGAAAACATGAAATCAAACCTTTCGGATCTGAAGACATCTTTATGTATATGATAGATCTCCTTCTTACAAGCCTATAATCAAGCCTCAGGAAATCTCGCAGAGAAATGGAGACAGTAGATTTAGCTCGAGAAAGAAACTAAAAGAAGGTGATGGAAAACTTCTCGAACTTGAAAAGCGTTTTGGGCATTCACACATATTTGCTTTTTATATTATTTTTAGGAAAACCGTTTTCCTTTTCTTTTTTTTTGTTTGCCAATAAATTGGGAATTTTGTGAGACTTTATTTATTTGTTATTATTTTACATATAATTCCATACCTTAGATTTGCTCAACATCGTATTATTCTTGCTCAACAATAGTTTAGATTTGCACAACGCTTGACTCTTGTGAACTCGCTCAACATCACCTTATTTTAGCCCAACGATAGTATATGTATTGCACAAGCACACCACTTTGGTAGCAACAACATCTTATTTTTATATATTTACGCTTTCATAGTTGCTTAATGGATTATTGCTCAACATTGTATTATTTTTGCTCATCAATGGAATAAAAGTGCACAACATATTATTGCTGGGGAAAACTTGCTCAACATCACTTTATTGTTGCTCAACGATAGTACATATATTGCACAACAACACTTTGTTTGCAACGACATCTAATTTTTATCTAATTATGTTTTCAAAGTTGCTTAATAGATTATTGCTCAACATTGTATTATTTTTGCTCATCAATGGAATAAAAGTGCACAACATATTATGACTGAGGAAAACTTGCTCAACATCACTTTATTTTTGCTCAACGATAGTACATATATTGCACAACAACACTTTGTTTGCAACGACATCTAATTTTTATCTAATTATGTTTTCAAAGCTGCTTAATAGATTATTGCTCAACATTTTATTATTTTTGCTCATCAATGGAATAAAAGTGCACAACATATTATGACTGAGGAAAACTTGCTCAACATCACTTTATTTTTGCTCAACGATAGTACATATATTGCACAACAACACTTTGTTTGCAACGACATCTAATTTTTATCTATTTATGTTTTCAAAGTTGCTTAATAGATTATTAATGCTCAACATTGTATTATTTTTGCTCATCAATGGAATAAAAGTGCACAACATATTATGCCTGGGGAAAACTTGCTCAACAACACTTTATTTTTGCTCAACGATAGTACATATATTGCACAACAACACTTTGTTTGCAATGACATCTAATTTTTATCTAATTATGTTTTCAAAGTTTCTTTATAGATTATTGCTCAACATGCTCTTATTTTTGCTCATCAATAGAATAAAACTGCACAACATATTACAAATGGGGAAAACTTGCGTAGTTGCTTAATAGGTTGTTGCTCAACATGCTCTTATTTTTGCTCATCAATAGAATTAAATTGCACAACATAATACAAATGGGGAAAACTTGCTCAGCATCACCTTATTTTTGCTCAACTATTGTTTATATATTGCACGAAACAAGACTTTGTTTGCAACAAGATCTTATTTTTATCTATTTATGACATCGATGGAAAAGAGTATACAAATTTGTATTAGTACATGGTAAAATTTCAAAATGTATTATGTATTATTGAATTAATGTTAATTTTCAAAAAGAAATGTCATTTACAAATTTATAAACTGTATTATCTACTAAAATTATTCTTATATAATACTGATGACAGAATTTGTGCTGACAGCCTTATCTTGAATGCTTCATCCTCCTCTTGTACTCTCCCAATGAAAGCTTTCTATTTGTAGGTGGTCTTCCTGCTCTTTTTCTTACTACTGGGGGGTAACAGTTGATAGATTTGATCACATCAGGGATGTTTCCTTCATCTTCATCCAACACTGGATATATTGTTTCTGCATATGTCATATGCCAAGCATCATTGCTGTAAAATTTTACAACAAAATCAGACACATTTGCTTTTATGTGTGTAATGGCTGCTAGAGCATGTACACAAGGTATTTTCTCCACATCAAATACTCTGCACGTACATGTCCTCGCCGATAAATCAACTATAGCTACAGCTCCTTGACCATTGATCTCAAATTGTGATTCATTCATCTTTTCTACTCTGCATGCTCCAACTTGCGCTTGTGATTCTCTTATCAACTTAAGGATCTCAAGAGTTATTCTGTCTTGATTTGCCAGTGCTTTTTCTCTCCTGTCCAGAAACCATGATGTGAGCTTTTCCCTAGCAAACTCCACAAGTGCCACAATGGGATAATCCTTTTTGCCTTTGAAAACAGAGTTCAAACTCTCAGCATTGTTGGATGTCATCATGTTGTATCTATCACACTTTGAATGTGCTCTGGCCCATTTATCAAAACCTGCCGACACTAGGTATTCTGATAGTTTTGGACAAGTTGCTTCGATTTGTGCAAGGTGATTGTTGAACTCTTGGATAGTGTAACTCTCTGTTGCTTTTTTGAACATTTTCCGCAGCTCTTTTTTCTTGAATGTCACTTTGATGTTTTGTTTCAGGTGCCACATACATATGCAGTGTGTAGCTGTTGGGTAAGCTAAAGAGAGAGCCCTTGAAATGCTAGGATGTCTATCAGAGACAAACACTAAGTCATTTGAAGGAGGCACAACCTGCAACAGCTGATACATAAACCATTCCCAAGAGTTGTTGTTTTCGGAGTCAACAATACCAAAAGCAAGTGGGAAGATTTGTCTATTTGCATCTTGTGCAACTGCTCCAAGTAATGTTCCTCTGTATTTGCCAGTTAGGAATGTTCCATCAACAACAACAACCTGATATATAAACAAATAAAATTACTTATGTTATCAAAGTTAAGGAAATCGATGACAACAGAATTTGTGTTGACACTGTTTAAGACATACCTTCTTTAAGAGGGGGAATGCTCTGATGCACTGTCCAAATGATAGAAAAAAGTACTGAAATCTATCTTCTTTGTCTTTTGAAATTAAAGCTATAGTCCCATTGTTTCTCTCCACGAGCATATGGCAAAATGATGGTAAATCTGCATAATTTGATTCTGGTGTCCCCTTAACCATTTCATGAGCTATTTTTGATGACTTCCATTCTCTCCAGTAGCTAATTTGCATCTTTTGTTCTGTTCTCATTTTATCCTTTATCTGTGCTGGTCTGTATCCAGCGTCAACACTGTGTAATTATACTCAAATTAGAATAAATCATATATTAGAAATCAAGTTAAAATATAAATACTATCTCTTAAAAAAAGTTCTCACCTTGATTCGATGATACTTGCAATCACAGAAGATGAAGGCTGTTTGCAGTGTTTTGTCCTGAAATCCCATGTGCAGGTGTGCATTTCGACATACACTATGACCTCATGCCAAGTTGGACCAAAAGTTTTGACATGCACTTTCCATTTGCAGTTGGGATCTACACAATGCACTCTATAATACTTTGTATCTGCCTTTACCACGCGGAAACCAAATATCTCAGTTATTGACAAGATTCCTAAAGCATGCTTAACTGCTTTCCTTGATGCAAAGCTTTTGCCTACGCAAATCAAGTTTTGTGAATTGAGATTCACACTAGGCACAGTAGAGCTATCAGCATCTCAATCTTCTAGTGTAGTTTCTCTCCTGTGTGCTGTAGAATAGAATGCTCTCCATATTTCATCTGCAGAATCTTCATCACTTGCAGTGTCACTGTTTATAGAATTCATGTCATCTCCAACATCTTCCAACAATACACCTTTCTTCCTGGTGTCACTGATCAATTTCATGTTATTTTCCCCTGTAACAATATTTGTAATAGTTGGATTGCATGCCACCAACTGTAAACTCTCAGCTGAGGATGCATGTTGATCTTCAACTTCTTCACTATTTGATTTAATGCTGACACACAACTCCACAACAAATTTAACATTCTCTAGATCGGACAACCTTAAAAACTTTTTCAAATCAGCATCACATTCAACAAGAAGAGGAGCACTCAACAGTTTGAAAGGGTGTAAATGATTGAATTTCAATTCCAATGCACTATCTATATTGAATCTGTTGTGAACTTTTTCAGTTAAACCCTGTAATGTTATTGTCTCGTCAATCATAAACACCTTTGAAGTAGTGTCTCCAACAAAGGTTGGATATGAATCATTAAACAACCATTTCCCACCACATACAACTGTAATAATGTGGGTTGCCATTGTAATCTGCAGAGTATGAATTTAAAAGGATAAATACATTTAAGTAATAACAAACACAATCTGATTAAAAACGATGACATGATCAACCAAAGTGAGTAAAATACACATCTTACTTAAAAGCAACACTAGATTTGCATTGTCAAAAGCAACAATAGATTTGCACACCTTATGCAATTTTTCTATGACTTAATTTTAGTGCTGACATTGTTCAATCAATGTTCAATAACGATGACACGACCAACCAAAGTGAGTAGAATAAACCTGTTATGATAAATTTGCGCCAAAGGCGCAAATTTTGATGCTACTGTATGTGTAAGCATAGATTTCCATACTGTTATAGCATATATAAGTATAAAATATTCTAAACAGGCATTCCCTGTGCAATTTTATTATGACTCTATTGCAGTGATGACATTGCTTAATCAATGTTGAATAAGGAAATCTAGTGATGACATTAGCAATCAAAGTCTAATAAGGAATCAATACTTTAATATAGAGTGCCGATCCAAGTGTAGTGATTACATGAACAACAAAATGAATACAATACACCTGTTGTGAGGCGAATTGTATAAAATTTGCACTTTTCGTGGGGAACTTCTATGATTAAGGTATACTGATTATTTGAAACAATCATATTGAAATCACATCCTAAGCAATCATAGAGATGACTTGAGCAATTTAAAATATGAATAAGCATAAATAACCATAAACATACACAGATTCGATTTGAAACTTGAATATTACACTTATACAGAAAAAACTGCTCATAAACATTAATTCATGTTTAAAAAATCAATCAAAATTTGCGCCAAAGGCGCAAATTTTGTTGCTACTGTAGGTATAAGCATAGATTTCCATACTGTTATAACATATATAACCATAAAATATTCTATACTGGGATTCCCTGTGCAATTTTATTATGACTCCATTGGATTGATGACATGGCTTAATCAATATTGAATAAGGAAGTCTAGTGATGACATTAGCAATCAAAGTCTAATAAGGAATCAATACTTCAATATAGAGTGCAGATTCAAGTGTAATGATGACATGAACAACAAAATGAATACAATACACTTCTTGTGGTGAACTTCTATGATTAAGGTCTACTGATTAGTTGAAACAATCATATTGAAATCACATCCTAAGCAATCATAGAGATGACTTGAGCAATGTAAAACATGAATAAGCATAAATAACCATAAACATACACAGATTCGATTTGAAACTTGAATATTACACATATACAGAAAAAAATGCTCATAAATATTAATTCATGTATAAAAAATCAATCAAAATTTGCGCCAAAGGCGCAAATTTTGATGCTACTGTATGTATAAGCATAGATTTCCATACTGTTATAACATATATAAGCATAAAAAATGAATCAAAGTTTTCGCAAAAGGCACAAATTTTGATGCATTCAATAACAGTAATAATTCTGTTCAACTATATTTCCATACTGTTATAGCATTTATAAGCATAGATAAACACAAATTTGGAGTAATCTACACTTGTAATCACACGATTCCAATCCGTATTCACAAAACCGAACCAGTTATTTGCGCCTTCGGCGCAAATTGAAGCAATAATCGCAAAACTGAAGCTGTAATTGCAAAACTGAAGCATACATAAACACAGACTGAATCAGTAATCGCAAAACTCAAGTAGTAATCGCAAACCAAAAAATTCTAAGAAATTTGCGCCGAAGGCGCAAATTTAAGCAGTAATCGCAAAACTGAAGCAGTAATTGCAAAACCGAAGCATAGATAAACACAGATTGAAGGAGCAATCTCAAAACTAAAGAAGTGATCCAAAAATTCTAGTAAAATTTGCGCCGAAGGCGCAAATTTGCGTCTTTGACGCAAATTCTAATCGACTAAAAATTCTAGTAAATTGACTTACCTGATTCTCTAGATTACACTTCAAAATCGATAGCTTCGTTGATGTCGGAATGGTAATCTCTCGCAAATCCTAGAAATCTCCGGCGAGCAGGTCGGGAGAGAGAGACAGAGCGTCCGGAGTTGGAGAGCTGGAGGAGAGAGAAAATCGGGTTTGGAGAGACGGTGAAGCCTTTTATTTAGGACATTTTGCAAAAATGTCCCAAAACGCGGATATTTTGCAAAATTAGCCCATTTTCATGGCTATTTCGCAAAACCCCCCTTTTTCAAATTAGTTTTTTTAGGGTCGATGCTTTATTTGATAGGGAATCTTTCCCAATTAGGTTTCTTATCCTATGCCCTATTGATTATTATTAGGCGTTATGATCGACTATTCTTTTTTATTCCTAATTTATCCGCAATGCAATATCTAAATTGTTTCCCATTTCGTCTGAAATTGGAAACTTTGAATTCATGTTTCTAGAGAGTTAATCAAATTTTACAAATAAAAAGTATACAATCGGTTTTTAAGCAAGGAAAAGAGAAAATGGTTAGAAATGGAGGATATAATTACCATATACAACTCCGTAAAATAGAAAGGTAATAGTTGAAATTTTAATTAATCAATATTAATAAATATTAATTTAAATAGGGAAATATAGATTAAATATTTCCCTATTAACACAAGTGTAACTGTTGTTTATTATGCCTACACAATGCAAAATGAATCACAACTAAATTTTGACTCTCCTCCTCACGCACATTATTAAAATATATGGCTCAGTTCATAGTGGACAGGAAAGAAATTGACACTTTTTCTCAACAAACACAAACCAAATAAATTCACACTTCCCATCTCAAAGCTCTTTTCTTCCAATTTCCAACAAACATGATTTAATTTGGTTAACCTAATGTAGGGATTTGTTTTTTTACACAATACAATTATAATTTACTATGCATATGTTTATGCTGTGATTAATTTTCAAACAATAATTAAATAGAGTTAACTAATAATTAGTGACACATTTACAATCTACTACTAGTATAACATTTCCTAACTAACTTGTAATATTAACCTTACCAACTATGGAAATATGGTGATTGTTCCTTGCCCATTAAATGAGACCCTACTATATATTCCATGTCTTAAATTCTGTAAATCCTGATCAGATAATATGAAATAAGAGTCGTGTCTGATTTTAATTATTTTAATTTAAAATTTTAATCAAATGTGTAGGGTTTTAACCTTTTCTCCTTCCAATTGGTAAATAAAGAGCGGTCATTTCGGCGTTCGAATCAATGACCTATAAGTACTAACCACAAACCTTTTCTGGTGAGCCATTCGAGAATGGTTTTTTCTCCCATCTTCATATATATATATATGAAGATGGGAGAAAAAACCATTCTCGAATGGCTCACCAGAAAAGGTTTGTGGTTAGTACTTATAGGTCATTGATTCGAACGCCGAAATGACCGCTCTTTATTTACCAATTGGAAGGAGAAAAGGTTAAAACCCTACACATTTGATTAAAATTTTAAATATAGGGAGTGGTTCCAGAGTGCACACCCCTTAGAGTATACCTTGTGCACAAATCCTGGCCGTTAATGGAGAAGAAATGAAAGACCAGGATTAAAAGGGATTTTTTTATTTTTCTTTTTAAAGCAGTGGGACCCATTTGCCCAAAAAAAATCCCACTTCCTTTTTTTTTGTACGTGTAACTCACCTCATCTCCATTATTTCATTTTTTTTTTTAGAGTTTTGTTTTTTTTAATAAAAAAAAATGGTGGGATCCTGCTTCAAAAGGCTGACGTGCTTTTTTTTTCGGTTATGATTTAATTTCGCTGTTTTGAAAAACTGGTCAATTTCACCGAATAATGTTGCATATGCTACCGAATAATTTTATGTTATCTTTTTCCATCCAATTCAGATCAAAATTTATCAATTCTACTGAATAATTTATCACATGTTACCGAATAATGATTAGTTTTTTTTGTCAATTAAAGAAACCTTACATCTCTAAATAATACTTGCAATTTATACGAATAATACTTCATATTTCACCGAATAATGTTTCACATTTCACTGAATAATGTTTTGTTTTATGTTGGTAGACCAAAGAGTCCATATTCTGACGAATAATAAAACATATTTTACCGAATAATTTATCAATTTATTACCACTAATAACCAAATTTTGACACATACGTCTGAATAATTCGACGAATATATCGAAAACCCTATCCGCCCAGCCCCGCCACCCACCGGCCCCTACCCACCCAACCACACCCCTCCCCCTCCCCCACCCCACCCCAATCGTTGAATTCTCAACCCCCCTGTTGAATTCTCAAAAGTTTTTCCCGATCGGCCAGCCTCCCCCCACCCAACCACGCCCCTCCCCCCACCCCACCCCTCCTCCACGCCACCCCCACCCACAAAAAAAAAAGAAAAAAAAAGTCCAGATGAAAGCCAAGGAGGAGTGAGATCGGAAAATCGAATCGAAGGCCAAGCATCGCCCCGCCGTCTCCTCCTCGACCATCGCCGTCTCCTCCTCGACCATCGCCGGCTCCTCCTCGACGGATCTCGTTACCGTTACAAGCAACTTCGCCTCCGGCGATGTCGCGCAGCCCTACGAGGAGAACAGCCCCACCATCGCCCCGCTCTCCTCCGGCTCTCCGATCCTTTGCTTCGTCCGTGGCGGCGCAGCCCTACGAGGAGAACAGCCCCACCATCGCCCCGCTCTCCTCCGGCTCTCCGATCCTCTGATTCGTCCGTGGCGCGGCGCAGCCCTACGAGGAGAACAGCCCCACCATCGCCCCGCTCTCCGATCCTCTGCTTCGTCCGTGGCGGCGGGTTTGACGACGGTAGTGGAGCGGCGGGGGTGGTCCTTCCGGCCTGACTTGCTGAAGCAGGCGAAGAGACGGGGATCCATTGCAACGGCGGAGATACGCGCTCACCTTTCCTCGACTCCAATTCTCTTCCGCTCGCCTCGCCTCGCCCTAGCTCTGTGCGGCCGATGGAAGAAGCAGTTTGCAATTTAGGGTTTTATTTACCTTCACTTCATGCGCTCACGCCCCTCTCTTTGTGATTCAAATTAGTTTTTCAATTTTTTTTTTTTAATTCACTGGACACGTGGCAAAATCTCATCCCTCCGTTCCATTCATATCAATGATTCACAAATATGCACAAGATACACCCTATGGGGTGTGCACAATTTACTCTCTCTCTCTATATATATATATATATCTATATATATATATATATAGCTACACCAAAGCAACAAGCCCACATCTTAAGTACATGATCATCTCCTTCCTAAACCATCCATGGAATTGATCCAAACACAAATGCAAACACCAACACCATGGTTGGAACCACTCCTCCAACACCCGCCACCGATCCTCGTCTTCTTCGCCTTCTTCGTCACGATCTACCTCCTCTCCTACCACCTCCTCTTTAGACACTGGCCTCCGACCACCCGCCCCGAAGCCGCCAGCTGCGCCATCTCCCTCCTCCACGGCACCCCGGCCTTCCTCCTCGCCTCCGCCACCCTCCTCCTCCACCGCGACACCGCCTTCGCCTCCCCCAACACGCCTCTCCAGTCCACCATCCTGGAGTTCAGCCTCTCGTACTTCGCCACCGACCTCCTCCACTACCTCCGGTTCTACCCCGCCGACATCTCCTTCATCGCCCACCACCTCGCCACCCTCCTCGTCTTCTCCACCTGCCGCTACCTCGCCCGCCACGGCGCCTCCCCGGTCCTCCTCCTCCTCGCCCTCGCCGAGTCCACCAGCGCCCTCCAGAACGCTTGGACCCTCGCCCGCGCCCGCCGATTCGATCACCCGCGCGCCGCCTGGGCCTACGCTGTCCTCTCTCTGCCGTTTTACACGGTGTACACCGTGGCGAGAGGCGTGGCGGGGCCCGTGGTGGTTTATCGGATGTGGGAGTTCTTCTATGTAGGCGGCGGTGGGGATGGCGTGATCCCCCGGTGGGTGTGGGCGGCGTGGATCGTGGTGGTGGTTATGGCCATTGCCGGCAGTTTGTTGTGGGTGTCGAGTTTATGGGCGGAATTGCTCCGGGAAAGGTCTCCGGCGCCCAAAAAGAAAGATATGTAATTGATCGAATTGTTTTATGATGATTTATTTGTCACAATATGCAATTAATACAAACAAAAATCACAATTACATTGTTCGTAACTTATTTTCTTTGTTAAGAATGTAAGTTTGTTGGTTAATTTATTACCGTTATAAAAGCTAACTTGGCACCACAAGTCTCCATTTCATATGTTATCGCTTAAAAACTGTCACATCATCTTACCATTTCCCATCTTAGTGTGAATCGATCAATTAAAGGTATCCACTTTCTTTCTTTTCACCACAAGATCCTTGCAACTGTCATGGATTTACTAAACTCATGGCTCAGCCTCCCGTTGAGGGAATGAAATCTCCTGTTCTCAAATTTGTGCCCCCTTCTGTCCTTCCAACCCTCCCTTCACAATCTCTAATTAAAAAAAAAAAAATTTAAAAAACAAATTAATTAAAACTGATTAAAAAGAAATATAGAGAAAAGTTTTTGTGAAAGGGTACAGGAAAAGGAGACATAATTGGAGACAGAGAATTTGGACTCCCGCTAAGACCATCTCCAATAGTTCTTCAAATTTTCTTGGGGAAACAAAATTCATATTTTTATACTTATTTTTGTTTAAACTCTAACAATTTCTCCATTTTAAGTTTTTTAATAATCATTTAGTTTTGGATAATGTTGTAGATTTGGATAAAACTCTTTATTTTGTCTTCTGTTTGTCCATTTTAGTTAATGAAATGGGGAATATGTTGGAACAAAAAAAAGATTCTTACAACTCAAAAAACTCTAAAATACCCAAATAAATATATTCTCTCATTAGAATGTCATGAGATGACATTAGACATTAAATTAGTTGGTAACTACTTATTTTTGTGTTGCTTGATCTTAGTTCTATGGTGATATATCCAATAATTAAATATATTCTCTCATTAGAATGTCATGATCGATGACATTAGACATTAAATTTCTATATGTTTACTTCTAATTATCTAAATAATATATTATTATTATGAATGATAAAACAATTAGTAAACAATTCATGAATTTATCCAAATATCAAATAATGTAAGTCGAGAATAATGAATTGAAGAACATTAGCCCTCAATTGAACATCTATAATACTCGAATTTGGATACAACATTACTAACACAAAAGAAAATGTAGAAAAGGTGGATGCAATTATGCAAAAATTGTTGTATACAACTGTTCATGCCTTTTTTTTCCTACCAAATGAGAAATTTTGGGGTAAGATTTAGAAAGGGTAAAAAAAAAAAAAAGCAGTGTGAATCCTCTGCCCCACAATCCCGTCCCATGTAATTATTTTGCCATTAAATTAATATTAAAAAAATTTAAAAAAATATATTTAGCTTCTACATACTTATTATAACATATTTGAAAAAAAAAATCTTAAAAAACCAACTTACAAAAATTATAATAATTCAGAAGAGATAAGAAGATTTTTTAAAGTTTTAAAAAGATGTTGCTTTACTATATATTTTTTAGAAAAAATTATAATTCGTTTTTTTAAGATTTTTTTTTCAAATATGTTATACTAAGTATGTAAAAGCTAAATATATTTTTAAAAAAAAATTTTAATATTAATTTAATGGCAAAATAATTACGTGGGACGGGATTGTGGGGCGGGAAATTGGGACAGAGTATTCACACTGAAAAAAAGGTGCATCAAAAATGAAATTTTGGCTCTCATTACACTGATCGCTAATCGGACGGTTCAGAAGGAATCAAGGACCTCAGCGATTTGAGATTTGCAAAGGGGGCAACTTTTCCTGTTAATCCATATCTCTCTGGAGCACACCCTACAATAGGCGTGTCCGCAGGGAACCAAAACCGCGTCCTTATTCCTTACCCTGCACACCTGGCACACCCGATCACCCCCCTTCCTCTCCTTTCCCTGTCTCCTCCTCCGCCTCCTCATCTCCTCCGCCCTGTCCATTTCCTTCATCAGCGATATCAACGGCCTCCCTCCGCTCTCATTTCTAGGCGTTATCCCCAATCTGTTCCTCGCCGCCATCGGATCTCTCCGCGACAGAGCCGAGATTCTCGCTACCGCGCTGATCAGGATAACCTTCCACCTCCCGCCGCCGCGCGCCCTACTTTTCCCTCCCAACCCCAATGCTTCGGCTAGGGTTAGCTGACGCATTGGGCTTGGCCCGGGATTTGGGATTTGGGCTTCTTCTGGCTCATCGGCGGTGAAGCCCAAAGCCTCGGCCAAGGTCAAAGTCAATGGGGGTGGAGGAGGAGGAGATGCCGTTAGATCGGCGTCTCGGCCTACGGTGAAAGTGTTATTCTTTTTCTTCTTCTTTTTCTTGGTTTCGGAGTTTCCGGAATCCCATGGCGATGAGGTCATTGGCTCCTTCGTCGCCTTCCTTTGGCAATCAATGTACAGAACGAATCTTCCCTGTAATGCTACGATCAGGAAAAGGGGCAAAAACAGAGAAAGGATGAACAATAGTTTCAATTCGACGGATGATTCGATATCACAGACGGCGGTGGGAACGCTGTTTTCGTCTGATTGCAACATTGTTTTTATAGGTTTTTTGGTTTTTGATTTTCCTATCACCGGCAATTCCGAACAAGATCAAATCTTCCTAGCACTGATTTTCGGGGTTTACAAGATCGGAAGAAATTGAAATTGAATGGAGATCGCGTCGGGTGGAAAACGGAAAACAAATTCGATAGGATGGGGTGGGCGCGTCTTATATAATCACGCGGGAAGGGAATGAAAGGTGGTTACTTTTTTTGGCGGGAAAATCCCAAAAACCGCAAACAGAAAATTATTAGTTGGTTTGGGAAAAACTACAGTTTGTACATTCTTATTTTTCTCCCGTTGAATTAATAAGAGAAAAATAGTAAATAGTTGCAAAAGCTCCAATCGATTCCCAGAACGGCAATGGTTATGTTTGTATTGCAACTGCATCATATTTACAAAGGGCAGTGTGTATCTGCTTCTTGGGCATGTACATTCTTGGAGTGCTGGTGAAGCCATGGGCAAACTTTAGTTTACCACCTTTTCGGATCCATACAATGGGGGGATGGATTCGTACCCGAATCGAGTAATCAAGCATGCTTGTCGGATAACTTAAAGGTAAGAAAAACGAAAGAATAGGTCCCCGAAGAAAGGAACAAGAATGAGTATGTAAGCTTTGGTATTTGGATTGGTGCTAGTTTCCCAGATGGTAGTTTGAGATGCAAAAATGGCCAAGTCAGTGAAGAGATTCATGCAATGTGATGTTTTCTCCTCCTTTCACCCTGCAAAAATCAAATTCGATGGGTAAATGATGATCTTGCAAAGGGTTATTTGTACAACATACCATTGATTAGTATTGGTTTCTATGAAGTCGAAGTGCAAGAATCTCACACCCAACCGAGCATTGTCATCTATGTTCTTCAATTAAGTTGGGTGTGAGATTTTTGCACTTCAACTTCGGAGATCCTCTGATCCTATCAAATGATGGAGCACAATGAATTAAGCTTTTAGTCATACTCTAGTCATCTTTGAATCTTTCAGAAACACACTCTCGATTTGTTAAGAGTGTGAATGCGGGCATCTCAACCCCTAGACCCTACTTTGAGCAGGATTACCCTAACTATGTATTGCTAAATGAGACTTGTTAGCACCGGATGTGAAAGGGATGGATCGAAATGTCAAATATGTTTTGCAACTTACCCGGTTGTGGAGCCTGCGCGCATGTCCTCCATGATAAGCACTGCTTTCATGTGATCCGCAAGGTTGGCCAGATAACCTCGTGATGAACTTACTCAAGTGGTTGTAAATGCTGCGAAGAAGGACAAGAAGAACTGTTAAATGTGTTTACTAGATGAAGTTTCAAGCCTTCCAAAAGCATACCTACATTCACACGACTTTGATAACCGATGCTTATGAAAAGTACAAGAAAGAGCGAAATAAAGTACCTAAGTCGATGCCTGTTGCAGGCAATGAAGAATGCAACAAACCCGTTCAGAATGCTTCTGAGAGCTCGGAAAACCTGATGGAGGCAGAAACAAGTGATCAAACTCGAGACAAAACACAGACATTGTTATTCTGCAGATACATTGAAATAATGCTCATAAGAAACCAAACCTGAGAGAACAGGTCGTTCCAAAGAGAACGCCACATTGAAGGTTCATATGTGCTCGCTGCAGCCTCGGTTACTGAAGCAACCTTGAACATACTACTCGTGAACGCCCATATATCTAGAAGCAATTCGAATGCAATAGTCCAGGTAGAAGCCGTGACATGAGCTAGTCCAAGTATCAACCGGATTGGAGCGTACATAATTTCCCCGACCAGCCAGAATACCGGGAATATCACCATGGTTGCTGCAATACAGTACATTGAAATAACATGAACATCAGTAGTTTATATTAATGATAGCTTTCGGTCACCGAAAAAAGAGTGGAAGACTAACCTGTGGACCAAAAAAATGATAAAACAAGCCAAAATGGGAAGAGTATAATCTCAAGAACATCCCCAACCAGATTCCAAGACGAGCTGAGGGCGATCCAAATCACCGAGAATAAGCTTTCTGCTGTCTGCAACGCCACATCCCATAGAGGATGGAGGATTCCGGAGAGCTCAAGAAGAGGCCCCATCAACGGTTGAGCCAGAACCGAAAAGAAGGACCTCACAGTGTGCGTCGTCATCAGAAACCATTTGACAGCCTTCTGGCAGTGATGCAAGAACAGCATTGTACCCAAGTACTTGATCCTAGTAACCATCTCCCATGTTTCTATCCAGTCGAAAAATGGTCCTAACAGACTAGATGCAGTCGCCTTCAAAAGCGGGACATTCTTGTATAGATCATAGAATCCTATAATGACAGTGATGATCGACATGAGGACGTATAGTGCTCTTACTAGAGGACACATCCACGACCGATATATATTGCAGCAAAGTGGGTAAGACTGGAGGAATATCACCCAAGACGGGAGCCCCGCTTCTAAAAGAGTAAGCAGCCGCAAGTCTGACATGATAATCTCTCTGAACTTGAAGGGAAGATACGCGTCGTTGAACCTAAATAGCATTAACACATCTTTGGAATCTGAAGCTTCAATGTTGCTTTCAGAATGTTTCAATGAGTTGATATCTGCTTCAGATGTGTCAACTTCCACACCACCAGCAATAGATCTTGTAAGCTTTCTTCTTTTACAAGGCACATTCGGAGGAGGCGTACAGAAGATATTAGAGCTATTGTGCACAGCTGCAGTGTAAACAATGAAATCATTTGTGTATCCAACAGATTCATCTTTGTCAGAAACTTCATATGAATAGATGTTTTCGTCATCTTCGGTCCCACTTGTTGGGATTTTTTCCTCAACATCATGGAAGTCCTCAGCTGCAACAGTTAAGCATATATTAATAGGGTAAGTATATGTAAATCAGGAAGAATCGAAGAATAGACGACTTACCAACAGTAGAAAGCAGATGCTCTCTTAACTTATTCAGCTCATGGGCGGTTCCCGAGAACCATGACGACATACAGCCAGCAGCATGAGCAATGCTGTCGAACTCCCACCGCCTCATGTATTTAGTTTCTATGACCATCGACGTATCAGTCTGCGCTGCACATAGCAAGGGCGTAAGGCTGGTGTGGTAACCTTCGACATTACAGAAGCTATTATGTTAAGAACCAAAGAGATCAACCTGAAGTTCATTCAAGTAATTCATTCCACGAACATCGTCCCAGGAAACTTCGAATATGATCAAACCAAACAAAGTCTGATGCAATTCACCATTCAACTGTAAGGAGTGCTTAAGTTTCTTCATCGGCAGCAATGCCCTACTCTCGGATAATGTTGCTGCCTTGAGCAGGGAGTACCATTTATCAGTGCTCTTAGATACATTTTCACTGCTGTCTGAGCAAGTATTTGGCTCCGGTTTCTCCTTTCGCTTCTTCTTTCCCTTCCGGGATCTAGTGTTAGCGAAAGGCGACAACCTTGACTGCAGAGAAATGAAATTAAAATTATATCAGACTATGTAGGAGCATCACATTCATAAGTACAAATACAAAATCATGAACTGGGTCACCTTTGTAACCATCAATTGCCACAAGTGTGCAGGCCGCGATACTAGGCCTTCCAGCCATGGTCGATTATCCACCAAAACATAGAACTTTTTACTGTCAGATGCCAGAAAAATGCTCAAATGCGAAAGATAAGACTGCAAGTCCCTGCAATTGGACAAAGAAAGTACAATGGTCTCAACAATTCGATCACCTTCTTAGAAATCCTAGTGTGTATATATCAACTGAAATAGTCCAAATCCATAACTTTTAGGTTAACAACTCTAAAGTGTTAAAAAGAGAAATTTTGATCGGAACAAAGCAGCACATGCCTTAGTACTACTTTTGATGCACCTCAGCCTCTACATAGGAAAGGTAATGTTTCATTCCAAGTAGCTAAAGGCACCTCAAATTCAGGAATTTGTGGAGGGGATTATTAAATTGTCTTCTTTTCCTCTATAATCTTTCCAAAAAGACATCAGGTAGGGGAGGACCGAGAGATAAAACCGCGTAATTTTAACTAGTTTAAAGATAAATTGTAACTCAAATATTGATACCTGAATCCAGAAAATACTCATTATTCACTGATAAAATTGTCCTCTAAATGAATGCCTCATATCACAGCCTAAACTATTTAGTTCAGTTCAGGACTTCAGGTAAATACATCATGAAACTAAGCCCAAATTTGACAAAATCAGCTTCCATTGAAGAATGTCTTCTTTAGTTCAGCAGTTGAGATAGAGATGATCTCCCAAAACGGGAAAAAAAATAAATCAAGCACATCCAATGAACTGCTGAAATGGTAAAAGAAAGGGGACAATAGTGACAGATAACCAGAGAAGATAAATATGAAAACATGCTAATTTGACCAAATCAAGGGATGAGCTTGAATGCAATTCAAAGTAGAAATTACCCAATTTGGAGGCTGGTTAAGGGGAAAGCCCAGCTGCCAGAAGCCATGTTCACCATTCTCCATCAAAATCAAAGCTTCTATCTTTCTCCAGCCACCAAATTATCGCCCAATTGCTGCACATTTCAAAGTCATTTCAGTACCCCCCAAAGTAAAATTAGTACTCAACCTGAAGTAGGAACAAAACAATTACCGGAGAGCTTCATATCAGAGTTCTAAGAATCGAAGAATGGAGAGGATCAAGCAAGCATTCAACAGAGGAGGAGGAGATAAATGCAGAGCACAAATTGAAGAAGGTCCGTAATTAAAAGGCCAACCACGCGTGGCACGTAGATCGATAAATCAAATACCTCCCAATCGTAGTAACTGCTTCAAAGTTCAAAGCTTTGATCTTTATTACAGTAAATCGGGTTAAGTAATCACACGGAACGGAATTGATGAGGAAATTGAATTTCGGAAAGGGATTTAATGGCTATATACAGGCTACAGTAGAACCGAATTAAATACTTGCTGCGGGAAGTGAACGGTGGCGCCACAAATGGGCACAGCTAGCTCGACATCTACATCAATCTACTACTCATAAATGCTTAAGATAAAGGAGAAAGGGGAGGCGCGCTGCAGATATCCAGAATCAACAAATTAAAGATGGAGAGAGAGATAAAGAGAATTAGGGAATTGCTTCATAGGGAGGGAGGTTTGTTTTGATCACGTCAAAGACACGTTTTTGGTCGCCGATTTCCGATGTGAGAGAGAGGGGTGGGGGTTTTCTTTAAGGTAATTTGGGTGAAAGTGTGATGAATTGAGGGTGAAATGGGGGGATCGGTTAAAGCTTGGCGCCAGCGACTTTTTGCAGAGATGCAGTCAGTAACTGTGTTTCAGAGGAAGATGAAGACCTTCTTTCCTGTTTTGGGGTGGTTAATCTATGATTGGATTTCCAATTGTTTTTTCTTTTCCTCAATTTTTCCTTTAAAAAATACTGGTAAAATAAAATCTCATGTAAAAAAAATAAAAATAAATCCCTCCCACGTATAAATCTTAAAGAAGTTTTTTTTGCTGTTTTTTCGTCTCCCGGCACTGAGATATTGTGTCATCGTCACCTTTCCTATGTGTTCACTATTTACATTCTTTCTAGTTCTTAGTTTTTGGGCTATTTTCTTTCATTTTGTTTTGGTTGATTGGTTCATTGTTTGGGGTTTGTTATATTATGACGGTCTGTCGCTCGGACGCTCCATACGCACGATTTACTATGTTATTTCGAATTCTTACTTCATAAAAAATAGATAAATCATAAGACTTTTTAAATAGTGAATAATAATAATTTATATTGATTTCTTTATAGTTGGTATTTTAAAATATGTTGATTGATTGAAATGTATAATTGATATTGAAATTTATGGAAAAAGGTAGTAGAATAATTATATCATTAGAAAGAAAAATAATTATTGGTTCGAAATTGTTTTTTTTTTTTAAATTGGATAGAGTCTAATGAATTTGATTAGATTTTTTAGAATAATTAATTTAATATTTTTATAAACAAACTAGAGGTTTGTATTGATTTTTTTTTTCGAAACAACTTACTTTTAACTTTTTGTCAAATGAATTAATAGAAGTGGTATGGTGCCGTGATCTACTAATCTTTTCCCCTTGCTAGCAACTTAAACAATGCCAAGCCTTTAAAAGACTAATTAGGCTTTGACCATAAAATGTATAGTCCATTAATTTATTAGGTCACCTCAGGCTTCTCAGCTACGCTTTCCATTATATTATATCTTATAAAAATATCTATTTCATCAGTTCAAATTATCATATTGGTTGTATGAATCACTTATAAAGTACTCTTATATATTATGTTTGCTGAAAAAGAGAGGAAAACATGGTTTTTAAAATATTTATTTTCTATATAAAGGAGAACATATTGTTTTTCTTCTTCTTTTTGTAAGTATCTAGATGAAATAAATGAAATTACTAACCAGCTTGAAACTAATGTACTCCAAATATGCTCTAAATATTCATCAAAAAAAAATAAAAACAAGTTCCACAATTTATTTAGATACATTTTTTTCCATAGATAGATACTTAAGTCATTATTGATCACTAGATATCCTTCTTACCAACAATAAGTGTTATTTACCTAATTTATAATGGGTAAGAAATCGAACAAGCAAATAGTGGAATTAAATCAATTAGTCATCTCCAAACACAAAGTGCACAAATAGTTGTTAACAAAAAAGTGCAAGTAGTTCCAAATTATGAGATTTATTGGATCCATTTATTGAAAATTTGAAAGGAAAAAAATAAAATAAATTAGTGGTTAAACTATTTTTTTTTTGCTTTTTTGCTGATAATGGCATATTGGCATGTGGAATGTCACCTTATTTGTAACTATTTGGGCCGATGACATTGGGCCTCATGGTAGGGCCCACTTTTTAGTTCAATTATTTAATTTACATTTTATTTTGAGAGTGGATTCTTTCCTACTCCCTCAAATTCAAAATATACATCGACATTTTAACGCATTTTCTAAAAAGTTATTTTTTTTATAAAAAAATAATATTAAAAATAATATTATATTATTATTAATAAGTATAATGTTATTTTGAAAATTTTATAAAGAAATTTTTTTTAGAGTTTTTAGATTTAAAAAAACATGTAGAAAAGTAAAATAATCTATATTTTGAGAGGATACTCTTAGTTGTATTTGTATTGGAATAATAAATTTGTAATTTAATATGAATCTAAGAGACAAATAAAGGTATGACGATGGGATGCATGTTCTAACCATATGGATAGAATAATTATTTCTTGAATTATTTTGGTATCGTATTATTAAAACTTACAAAATTTGTATGTTACTTTTTTGATCGAGAACAAAATTCAAGGTGTAAAATGAAAATCAAATAAGTATGATATCTATTAAGTAAATTAAAAAACAGACAAATATATAATTATACATTGGGAATTTAGAATGATGTATAGTGATGTCAAAAAAGGAATAAAATTAATTAGTACATATTTTTTTTTTTATTAGGAAAGAATTCGGACGAACGAGCTCTAACCGACGGCATCCTTACGGATGAGGTCTAAAAGATCAGAATCGTTGTAAATATCGACACCCCAGACAGAGTGGCAAATGTGTGTAACTTTATTAGTCACTCTATTGCCTAACCAATGAACATGAAAGAAGGAAATTTCTTTCATAGTCGATAGTAAGAGTTTAACATCTAATAAGATTATTTCAATTTCCCAATGGCAATTAGATGTTTTGTTTAGGTGGTTTATGATTATAATGGAGTCACCTTCAATATGGAGTTTGTCGATACGGAGTTGTAAAGCATGTTGGATTCCCAGCTTAAGAGCAAGAGCTTCCGCTTTCAAATGACTTTGTTTGCCTAGTTTTTTTATAATAGATGTGTATCGGACGTCCTTCCTAGTCCCGGATTATGGCTCCAACCGAGCTGACATTGTTTGCAATTTGGATCTATCAAAAATAAAATTTTAAATTGAGAGTTCCCTTAGGTGGTTTGTGCCATGTAATGTTAGCATGCTTATCTTTCTTCCTTTGGTGATTGGAGTTTCGTATGCGTAAGGGGAAGTCCTCATCTAAACTATACTCAAAGCGAGATGTTTCACTCCAATTCTTCTTATGGGTTTTAATAATACGTAATGAACAGTCTCGAAGAGGTATGGGGCCATGTCTAAAAACATGTTGATTACAAATTAACCAAGTCGTCCACCACAAAAAGGTGAGCTCCACCTTGGCCACCGAGCTAAGTTTGTTTTCGATAAACGAACTTACTGGATATTGTTGAGTTTATGTTTGTAGGTAAACGCGAGAGAGCACACATATTGACATTCTAGTAAGAGGTGAACATCAACTTCTATTGCGCAGCTGCACAATTTGCCGGTGGAAGGTACAAAAGTCCCACGTTGGGCAAGCCTAGAAGTTGTTGGGAGGCAGAATATCCAAATTCCATATCCAGACGTTATTGTCTATGTTCAGAGAGGATTAAGCTGTGATTAGCTTGTATGCACTCGACGTGGTGAACCAATCAGCCCTGTCAGACCACCAATATAAACGATCCTCATAGGGAGAAACGAGAAGTGGAATGTCCAGGATTTCTTTGACTATGTCATTTGGTAATACATTGTTAAGTTTTTCCATCCACCATCTACCACATAAAATATAATCACTAACAGTTTCCTCTATGTTATTAATTTGGAGACAATCCTCCCTAGACATCAGAGAGGAAGTTGTAATCCAATTATCCTTCCAAAATTTGATAGAGGTTCCATTTCCTATTGACCATATTAGTCCCGTCTTAAATTTATCAATGAGAGTTTCCAGTTTGACCCATTGCCATGAAGAATTTCCTCTTTTCTTGTATTCAAGGATGTTAGCTGAACATAGATACTTGTGTTTAACGAGTGTAACCCATACATTTTCTGGTTCTATAATTTTCCTTAGTAGTTTCATTTGAAGGGCTTCATTTATCTATTTCGATTTCCTAATTAAGCCCAATCCCCCCCCCCCCGGTATTTTTTCGGTCTGCAAATCCTATCCCAACTAATAAGCGGGCAGTATTGAAGATCTTTATTCCCAATGAACATTTTGTTAATCTGGTCAAGCTCTTTATGTACTAATGAGGGTAACAGAAAGTTTTGCATTATATACAACGGTTTGGCTAATAAGTTTGTCTTAATAAGGATTGCACGTCCATGTTGTGATAGAACGTTAGCGTGCCGTTTACTTAGTTGTTCTTTATATTTAAAGATGATATCTTCAAAAGTGTGTTTGTTTACTCTACCATTAATAATCGGAAATCTGAGATATTTTTCCAATGAGTTTTCGTTTGTAATACTTAAACAATTGCTATGTTCTGAGATCCTAGACTTCGATCGGAATGCCTTTGTGGTTTGGAAGCTAGATTTATGGTAATTAACTTTTTGTCTATGAACTTTACAATATGTATCAGTTAATCCTCTAACTTTCTGTCCCACATCAACTCTGCCTCTTGCGAAAATAATGATATCGTCGGCAAATGATAGGAAAGGAACCCGAGGGCCGCTCCTACCGAAGGAAAATCCAATTGGACTATTATCCACATTTGTTTATCTTGAAAGTTTTTCAAGCTAGGATTTCTACACCTAAGATAAACAAGAAAGGGGATAGAGGATCCCCTTGACGCAGACCACGAGAGGGGAAGAACATATATGTAGGGCCGTTGTAAACAAGCACGGAGAATGACACATTCGTTATGCATTCCATATAGCCCACGTGATGAAAGTAGGGTGAAGGTGAAACTCGAATTTTTCTAATTTTTTTGTATGAAGTTCCAATTAACTCTATCGTACGATTTCTCCATGTCTAATTTTATTGTCAACCATCCCTCCCTACCTCTCCATGTCTAGTTTTCAAAATTGCTATTATAATGATTAAAGATAATTGTAATTTTTGAAAAAGTGAAAAAGTTGAAAAAAATTACTGATTTTTGTTTAAAAAATTTTCTTAAAAAGTGTATAAATCTTAAAAATGACATATTTTAATTATCGGAGAAGATACAAATCATATACAATGCATAGTTTGTATGTGTGTATCCAAAAAATACAGTTATTTTACGACTCTAATTTTCTTCATTCGTCAAGAAAAACATGTCGTTTTAGGAATAAAATCTTGTTAAGAAAAACATGTTGTTTTAAGTATTTTGGTGTTCACTTTTCAAAATTACTCTTGTAATCCCTTGTACTACTAATGATTAGGGATTTGTTAGATTTAGTTTTCAATAAAGTGGAAAAGTAAAGTAATAATTAGAGATATAAGTGTATTTTTATTTACTTTTATTTGTCTTCTTAAAAAACATACAAATGTACATGTTTTAATTAACTATATGGAGTATTTCCTTTCCTCTAATCATTGGGACCCAACTCGATCTTGTACCTAAGCCAACCCATATGTATTCATTTTAATCATTTCAGGATGGCAGAATGCTTGGCATCTTCGTTGTCAAAAATATTACAATCACTCAAATCAAACACACCCAATTTCCAATTATAATCAAATTATTTCACCCAAATTGATCATCATATCCGAACACTGAAAATATCATCAAATACAATTTTCAAAACTGATAGGATATATGCTACTACAATTTTGAAAATAGTAGAAATAAAAAAAAAAAAATTCGACTACAATCTATTGCACAAACCGTTAAAATATTTTCCATTTATTTATGTTTACTACATTTAAATAGCGGAATGAAGAGAGAGAAAGGATGAAAGAAGATACACAAAGAAGACAAATGCTTAGTAGATATATATTCATATAATTAAGCAAAGAAAGAGGAGGCCGGATTAACTCATTTATAGCTACGATGAAATACTCATTTTGACATTAATTAAGAAAAGAGTACGAAAAGCTATAAAATCAAAATGGATGCACATGACACCTATAAGCTAACTATACAGACCACAACATAGGCCAAATATATATGATTTCTTTAGGCACAATATTATACATCTACAAATTGTAGGCCTTTAATTAGACGCCTGAATTTCAATTAAAATTCTATGTATACAGTATCGCAATATTTTTTTAATTAAAACCTATATTTACTCCCTCCGTCTCGCAATATTTGTTATATTTAGACCGTATCGCGATACTGTGTCTCGCAATATTTCATTTAAAATATATTTCAACAAATATTTCAATTAAAATTCTATTTAGACAGTATCGCAATATTTTTTCCTTACTCGTAAAGTGCAGTGTACATTTCAACATTTGTTCAATTTGAAATTGCTCTATGTTCGTGATAGACTAAATATATACTTTCACCATTTGCAAATCGAAACTGCTTATTGGTTTTAAAGTTCATGTTTGTTTTTTGGGAATGAAAATTTCCCATCTCACATCGAATTTGAAAAAAATTAAAATCATAAAACATAATATAAGGGTCCGGGATGAAACTCTTACCAAAAATATTACCTTAAGTTGTACAGTATGATTTTTAAGTGATTTTTTTTAAAATTATTTTAATGATATTTATTCACATTTTTAATAATGATAAAAATATATAAATATCAAATTTTTATATTAATTCTATATCCATAAGTCCATAACACAACTCTTGCTTCATATACAACCTAAATCGTATCAAAGCCACTATAACATAATGAGGCCGACAAAGTAAGTTGGGAATCAAACATTTCATCCCACATCGGGGATTGGAATAAAAGTTAAGAAGAAGCTCTTTATAAATTACGTAGTATAAATTATGGAGTATTTCATTAACACAATTTATACCTTTTTTTTTAAATTTACATTGTTTAAAATATAATATAAAAATGTTAATTAACCAAATACTATTTAAATATAGTATAATTATTAATGCACTATATATAATTAACATGAAATCCAAACACACCCTAAAAACCGTACCCGGTATTTAATTATTATCTTCCCTTGAAAATTTGAACTATATTTATGTTACTAAAATACCATACCGAGCCCGGTCTATTCGAAATCAATGACGATGAAAATAACAAAACAAGCAACTCGTTTTTTCAAATGAAAAGTAGTATTATTTTATTATCGTTAGAGGAAGAAAATTGTGGTGTCAATCTACAAAATTTTCTACAAGAATTACTTTTGTTCACACCACATAGGCTCAAGCTATCCTTTTACTGTTAGTGGTAAAGAAGTCAAGTCTGAGATAAATGGGTTTAATTTAGTTTGCCTAAATCATATGTTAGATTTTCGCAAATCACAGTTTTGTTGATTGTAAGTTGTAATGCAAATAGCGTCAACTAGTCAAGGAGGTGTTTGGTTTGAGTGGATAACACCAAGCCAACATCTTTGAGAAAGCAACACATCAGCTACTTCAATATCTCAATTGCAACACTTGATGGGATATGATAAAATACAAAATATAGTTTATATTTCTGTATTGGGCTAATAGCCCATTCCAAGAAGTGTTATAAATAGTTGTAAAACTGGTTATATTATGGCTTAATGAAAAAAATCGAAAATATGATATTTTCCTTCTAAGTCTATATTTTTTTTTCCTCCAGTTTTCCATTCCTTTTTCAGATATGATTCTAATTTGATGGTCAAATCAGTTTTCCAACATGGTATCAGAGCATAGATCATCGATCTAGTTCTCTCTTTCGAATTTTTCCACAAAAATAACTAAACACCTTTTCAGTGTTTTTTTTTTTGCGCTATAACTTCCATGGCCGGTGACGATTACAATCAAATTGATCCGTCAAACCCGTTTTAGATACATCCGAGTGATCATCCAGGAATAATTCTCGTTTCATCAGCTTTTGATGGAAAGAACTTTGGCGAATGGCGCCGATCGGTTTGGATTGCACTGTCTGCGAAGAATAAGGTCGATTTTATAATCGGAGATATACCGAAGCCAACTTCGTCGACTCCGAACCTTCGATGTTGAGAACGGTGCAATGATATGATGATTTCGTGAATTGTTAATAGTTTGAGCACAGAAATCCGTCGGAGCGTGATATACACTGACAAAGCTCGAGGAATTCGGAGAGAGCTGGAATCCAGATACAGTAAGCTCGGTGCTACTCATCTTTACTCGATCCAGAAGCAATTGAGCATGATCGAACAATGTACGAACTCTTTCCCAACTCACTTCCCTCAGCTGAAGTCTCTATGGGATGAGTTAGTTAGATAGTATGCGTAGCTTGCCTTTTTGCATATGTGGATTTGTTTTAGAGATTTTGAAATACAAAGAAAATCAAAGAGTTGTTCAGCTTCTTAGAGCAAGTTTAACGGTGCTTTTTCAAGTGGGGATACTAGAGCATAAATTAATAAAAAAAAAATTAAAACAGTAGTCTTCACGATACTTGAGCGATTCTCGTCTGGTATCGATACTAGGATGTAAAAGTAAAGCGTGTGTCAGAGTGAGGGTAATTAATTTGTTCAGATACATTGGAGCAAAACGACGTCGTTGCTGTGTGTAAATAGGAGAATTAAACGTGGTGCTGTAGCAGTGTGAAGCCAAGGCAAATCTCATTGTTTAAGGGTAAAATTTCGTGTTTGATTAAAAGTTATCGTATGAGCTCATGAAATTATTTTTGTGGAAGCTTTCATGTGATACGCTATATATTAAACACGAATACCAATTGGCTAACAATATTCACAAGCGAATAACGAGTGCACGAAATGTGTTACATATCAAACATATCATTTTAGTGTACTACAAGCTCGTAAGCTAAAATTTACAAATTTAATATGATAGTTGAGCATACGATAAAAAAAAAAGTTAAGCTGTTGAGGGCGCAAACGACAAATCCCGTTGCTGGGTGGCGAGCTTCTCGAAATCCAATGCTAGCTTGCTCAAGCTGTCCGATCTGATCTGCAAAATGAGAAGTTAAAGTTGAATTAGTGGGTTTTGGTTAAGAAAATCTACAGAATTTCTAATTGAAAGTTGGCCCAAAAGGAGCCATAAAGGCCGGCCCAAAACAATCTCCAAAATTGGGACGTGGCTGACAAATCTGCCAGATTTTTTTTAAGAGAAAGAAAATCAACAAATAGGTAAATAGATAGCTAAAAGGAAAGAAAAAAAGTTGTCATTATCTAAAAAGAAAGTCGGCCACTCTCCATATCAAAAAAGAAGATATGCAGTTAGAAAACAAAAGGATACAGTTTTATCTTAAAGGAAAAGGAAGATACAGAATCTTAAAAGAGCGTAAGATCTTTCCTATTCACTGGCCACTTCATCCTATATAAAAGGTGGCTAAGTCTAGGGTTAGAAAAAAAAGAGAGGGACGGCTGAATTATCACAGCAAACACAAAGAACAGACGCAAAAAAAAAAAAAAAAAAAAACACAGCACGTAAAGAAAAAAAGAGCACGCAGCAAAGAAGAGGAGGAGGCGAACAGGTAGCCTTCTCTCCATGTTGGGTTTTTGGTAATTCCCGAAGCCCCGCCCTTGCAAACCCTGCGGGCTTTCGCATGTGGCCTGGGTTTCGGAGTCATCAGATCGCCCTCAAATCAAATCAAATCGAAGGACCACGCAATCGACTCTCAAAACCCCGCCCTGGCAAACCCTGCGGGCTTTCGCTTGTGGCCTGGGTTTCGGAGTCATCAAATTGCCCCAAAATAAGTCGAAGTGCTGCCAAAATCGATTCTCGAAACCCCGCCCTTGCAAACCTTGCGAGCTTTCGCTTGTGGCCTGGGTTTCGGAATCATCAAATAGCCCTAAAAGAGGGCGAAACGCTGCTGAATTTTTCCTAAACTAAACGACGAATTCAGACAGACAAATTGCAAGACATTCAAGCAAACCCAAAGAAAACAACAAGACAAGAAATTGAAAGCAAAGAGAAGGAATCCAGTTCACACAGGACCAAATCCTAAAGTCTCTCTGCCTAAATTTATATTCAAAACACTGCTGGATTTTCCCTAAACTAGCAGGCGGCCAAATCAAGCAAACAAATTCACAAGCAGTCAAACAATGAAGTTGGAAAGCAAACATATTTGCTGTTCAGTTTCAAGCAAAACGAATCCTCAAGTTACTCTTGCTACATAATCAGGCTATTCAAGTCATAGCTGTTCAGGAATACACTGCTAAGATCTACACACAAAAAAATCTGCAGTGAAATTGATGCTAATCAACCCAGTGCAAGTTTAAGTGTTTGTGACAAGCAAATCCAAAGTCCTAATGACCTTCACCAAACTCTAAGAGAACAAGGGTGAAACTTGGCAAAAATCCATTCAAAACACTACTCAAATTTTCTGAATGAGCCAACAAGGTCACAAACAAACTGCAAGCAATCTCAAGGAGAAAAAAAAAAGAGATAGCAGAAACTAAGAACAAAGAAAGCACACAAATTTTCTGTTTTAGTTCAATTTCACACAAAACAAATCCTAAGTCAGAACTTTTCTAAAGTCTGGTTTTGGAGACAAAGGATTCACCTTGAACATAACAGGTCTCTGTAGTGAACTGGAGAGACAACAAGTTTCAAAGAAAAAAAAAACGCAACAACAAAATTCACAAAACTCATGCAGATTTTCAGTTCACATTAAATCTGTGCAAATTGGCAAGCAAAAGCTCCAAATCAGATGAAGGAAGAAGGGGCTAATCGATGGGAAGTGTTAGCAAAACAAACCTAACCAAGCAAAAGATGACGAATTATATATGTCAAGCAAAGCACTGCAGCAGATTCGCAAAATTCTGCATAAAGCATAACCAATCAAATACAAATAAAAAGAAAAAAACTCACATTACAAATCAACCGAAGCCTAAATCGGATAAAATTAAAAGCAGATTAAAGAGGAAAAAGGGGAACGAACCTGATGGTTCTTCAAACAGCAGAAGCTCCCGGATGTCCAGCCTCGAGAGCCCCGTTTCATGTCTCTGTCGGCCTTTTCTTCGACGGCTAAACCGAAAAGCCCTAAATCCCATGAAATCGCAACCCTAAAAAATTGCGAATGAAAGTTGGTCAGAACTCGAAAATTGAGGGTTTGGTTAGAGGCAAGGGCGAAGGAAACTCCCAATTGGGACTTCAATCGTTCAAACATGGCTGAAAAATTCAGAATCGAAGGAAAAAAAAAACCTAGAACATGGTCAACATACCATCGACCGGGTTCCAAATCGCCTTGCCCTGGCTCGACCCGCTCCCTAGCTAGACTCGCTCTCCTCCGTTCCGGTTGCTCAACCCCCAAATTTCCGGCCAGCTACTGATGAACGAGAAAGAGAGAGGGGGGTCAAGCTGCTGGTCTCGTTTCCACAAAAAAGGAGGAAGTGAAACGAAGAGGACAGAGATGACGTCGTCTTTGTTTTTGTTAAAACAAAAAGTGGGCTGGATTTGATTTAACAAAACAAAATAAAGAGGAACTGGGTTGGGCTTAATTGAAACTAAAATGGGCTCAACTAGTTTACTTATTTCTTTAATGATTTGAAAATAAAAGGAGAGTGGGGGAATAAGTCAAAAACAAAAGGGCAACTATGCCTACGTACATAAGCTCATTTGGAAGGAGTTTTGCTTAATTGCGAAACTGACCCATTTAAATCTAAGAATTATAATTGGTACAAATTAGAAATTGGGTTTAACAAAATCATAAATTTAAACTCGTAAAATTTCATTGCCGGTTTATTCTAGTGGGTCGATCTCAAAATCGACTTCTAAAAGAAAACGAAGTCAAAATCTCAAATCAAATTTCCTCAAACTCAAACGGTTCTTAAAAGAACTACGTGAAGACTTGATACTCTTTTCTGAGCTACGTAGGAAATCCGATATTAAAATTCAATATATATTGGATTCAGTCGACCATCTCAAATCAAATTAAATTTGTCCTTAAAAGAACTACGGGTGGTTTGATCCTGTTCCAAACGGGTACGTAGGACACCCGACATAAAGCTCGAGCTCGTCGGGTTCAATCACCAAAACCCAAAAATAAAATCAATTCAAATACTCTGAACTACGTAAGGCTTGATTCTCTTCCAAGAGATACGTAGGCAACCCGTCAAAATTCGGGTGCAGCCCAAATTACCAAAACCAGTTAAGTCTTGGTGTCGATACGACTTCGAATCAAGAGGATAACCAAAAGGGGTCGAACTCAAATTATAAAAAATTAAATAAAATATGTTTTACAATTATTCGCGCATTTTTGTTCAACACTCATGCAACAAGTGCCACATGTCGGAGAAGGCTTGGACTGGAGGTGGGGATGCTTCATGGCTTCCATGTGTTTATCAATGGACGGCTAGGATTGAAACTTTTGTGAATATTGTTTTACATATTTAAATCAATATTTCGGTATTAAAAATATAAAATAAAACAATAAAAAAAATACCACAATACTAGATTCATTTTTATCTACATATAGACATCAATTTCAAATATGTTTGACTATATTTTTTCAAAAATTATTTCTCTTTGATTATAAATATGTCAAATACAAGCCGAAAAATTGAATTATAATTATGGAATAATTTAAAATAATAAATAATCCAAGATATAAAATAAATAATTATTAAAAAAATATTTTTTTTAAATGTGGAAGTTGATGTGAGTAGTTTTGGCTATTTAGTTTATAAATCATATTATTCTAATATTAATATTTGAATAATAATAAATGAATATAATAATATAATCGAGATGGAAATAATCGTTGGGGAGGGATATATTTGTAAATTGAGTTGGTATGAAAAGATTGGTTTTGAAATACTAGGGATGCTAGTATGCTACTGATAAAGTGGGAAAAATGAGAATGAGATGCTTTGATGATGTGACGGAAAGAGAAGAATAAAATATTAGTATTCCTAGTATCCCTTGATAAACATGGCCTTACGGGGCTAAATGATGCTTTTACTACTGCAAGAGGGTCGATCCTAATGATGGATCCCTTTCTTGATATTAGTCGTGTATATAGCTTGTTATTGCAAGAAGAAGAGCAACGAGAGGTTAAATCTAGGCTAGACCTTAGCTCCTCTGAGGCCGCTGCTATGCACACCAAGGTTATGTCTCAGGTTAAGTCGTTTGTTCAGCCCAAGGCTGGATCACAAATTGGTTTTCGGAATGCTGGTAGTAGTGGTGGCTCACAGAATGGGAATAGTTCTCAGCTCAATGGTAGCAATGCAGTAGGAAGAAATTTTGGGGAGAGGAAACCATCGTTTTGTACCAATTGCAAGAAAACTAACCATACAATTGATCGGTGCTTCTTCCTAATTGGTTTTCCCCCTGGATATGGTAAGGATAAGAAGAATTTTGTGCAAGGAAAGGTCACAACTAATGCTTCTCAGGCCACAAGCACTGATTTCACTCCCGCCAATGTAGCTGTTCAAGAGAAACAACTGGTTGCTGAGGACTTTGCGGGGTTTGCAGGGAATGCTTTGTCTTCGCAAGTGTTAAATGGTGAATTGTGGATTATAGACAGTGGCGCTAATGGCCATATGTGTAGTCATTTGGCTTTGTTTAGAAACACATATGTGATTTCAATTTATGGTGACTCTCCCAACAAGAGAGATTACTTTGATCACCACCATTGGGACAGTGGAGGTGTTGGGTGGTCTTATGTTGCCCAATGTTCTATTTGTTCCAAAATTCAAGTGTAACTTGATTTTAGTGGGAAAGATCACCAGAGAATTAAATTGTTTTGTCCTGTTCATGGCTAAAGGGTGCTTTATACAGGCTCCAGCAATGAAGATGCCTTTGAAGATTGGTGATGACATCAAAGATTTATTCGTACTCAAAACAAAAATTCCATGTTCTAAGGATATTGGTCAACACAAAGCTGCAGCCAATATTGTCACAATGAGGTGCGGTTCTAATTTGTGGCACATGAGGCTAGGATATCTCCCATTTTCTAAACTTCGTTGTTTGAATCTTGATTCTGTGAGTGATGAACACAGATTTGATTTGAAGACTTGTGAGATTTGTGCCAAATCTAGACAGACATGATTTCCTTTTGATTCAAGCTTTGTAAAGACTTTATCTGCTTTCGATATGGTACACGCTGATGTTTGGGGACCATATCATGTCCCTAGTCATGACGGTTCTCGCTATTTCCTTACTTTGGTGGATGATTTCACTCGTTTTACCTGGATTCAAATGCTCTCAGGAAAGAGTGCTGCATTTATAGCCCTTAAACAATTTTTTACTTTGGTCGAAAGACAGTTTGATAAGAAGGTTCAGTGCATTCGTACAAACAATGCTTTTGAATTGGGTAGTAGCACCGACAATGCTCGGTTTTTGCTGGATCATGGCATTCAACATCAGACATCTTGTGTGGCCACTTCTCATCAAAATGGAGTGGTCGAACGAAAGCACAAGCACGCACCTCTTTGAGGTGGCTCAGAGTCTCATGTTTGAGGCTGGTTTGCCGAAGATGTATTGGGGAGAGAGCATCCTTACGACTGCTCATATTATCAATCGACTCCCTAGCAAGACTTTGCAGATGGCAACCCCTTTTTAGAAGCTTTATGGTCGACTCCCAAGCTATCAGCATTTACACTATTTTGGTTGTCTATGCTTTGTGTCCTCCTTGCGACATGATAGAGATAAGTTTGTTGAGAGAGCACTATCGTGCATTTTGTTGGGATATCCCGGTGGAAAGAAAAGATATAAAGTGTTGCAGTAATCCACCAAACAATTAATGTTTTCTCGAGACATTGTGTTCCATGAAAACGTGTTTCCTTATAGAGTTGCTTCTCAAGGCTCTTTTTCTTCTTCATACACCTTGCACCCACCTGGGTATGTTATTTATGATGATCCTCCTTCTTCACGTGCGTCTACTAATTCTCATTCTCATATTTTGCCCCCTCGACGCTCAGCTCGAGAACATCATCAACCTTCTTACTTATCCGATTATGTATGTTCTACTGCCTGTACGTGCTAACACTGTGTTTTGTATGCATACTTTGACTTCCAATGTGTGTTTTCCCATTGCCAGTGTTGCAAGTTCCTCATCACCCGATTTTGAACCCCTTACCTTTGTCGAGGCTTCTGAGTATTTTGTGTGGCAATAAGACATGGCGGAAGAGTATAAAACTTTGGATCTTAACCACACTTGGGACATTGTCCCACTTCCGAAGGGGAAGAAACCAATTGGATGTAAATGGTTTTATAAGGTAAAGCGTAAGGCTGAGGGAAGTGTCAAGCGTTATAAGACTCGGCTTGTGGTTAAATGTTTTATGCAACAAGATGATATTGACTACAACGAGACTTTCTCTCATGTAGTTAAGATGACTACATTTCGTGCTTTGATCACGGTGGCTTTAAAGGGGGTTAGGATGTCTCGCAATTGGACGTTAACAATGCCTTTCTACACACGACATCTCGATGAAGAGGTGTACATGAAGATTCCTCCACGCCTTACAGTGAGTAGAGGACACAATGTTTGTCGATTAAGGAAGTCTTTTTACGGTCTTAAGCAAGCTTCAAGGTAGTGGTATTCTCGGCTTTTGGTTGCCTTGTTCAAGCGAGGTTACTCTCAGTCCCAAAGTGAACATTCTCTGTTCTACAAAAAGGTAGGAGGCAACTCTACTTTTGTCATTGTGTACATCGATGATGTGCTCCTTAGTCCTTACAGGGATTGATCAGACTAAGATGGCCAGTCTCAAATTGTTTTTGGGCTCTGAATTTCGGATCAAGGAATTGGGTTCCCTCCATTTCTTCCTCTGGATCAAGTTCCTCAAGGTTGTCAATGGGCTGCTATTGAGCCAACATAAGTTTAATAAGGAGCTTTTTGCTGATTTCCCTTGCTCATAGTCTAATGTGGTCAGTCCTTTGGATCCCCAACTTCGTCTTCTTCCTGATTATGGTGATCCCCTACCAGATCCTTCGGTTTACCGTAGATTGATTGGGAAATTAAATTTCCTGGTTCATACCAGGTCAAATTTATCGTTCTCTGTTCAGTTTCTGAGCCAATTCCTTCAATCCCCTCGTACTGCACATATGGATGTTGCTCGGCATGTTTTACGTTATCTTAAAGGCTCTGCTTCAAAGGGGTTGCTATTGGAAAAAGACGGTGATTTTCGGCTCCAGGCCTATTGTGATGCTGAATGGGCGAGTTGCCCGATCTCCTGTCGACCTATAAGTGGATATGTCGTCTTCCTTGGCTCTAGCTTGATTTTGTGGAAGTCCAAGAAACAACATGTTGTTTCTCTTTCATCTGCTGAGGCGGAATACAGATCTTTGCGGCGGGTTTGTGCTGAGCATGATTGGCTTAGTCTCCACCTTGGTGATTTGGATGTCCCCGACATCACTCCTATTGATGTCAAGTGTGATAATCTCGTTGCCATGTACATATAAAGGAACCATGTATTTCATGAGCGCACCAAACACATCGAGGTCGACTGTCATTTCGCTCGTGAAAAATTTCTTGACGGTCTTATTTCACTTTCATTTGATCCTTCCCACGCTCAACTTGTTGATCTATTGACGAAGAGCATTGCTGGTGTTCGTCTTCCGCCATTGTTGAGCAAGCTTTGTGTGATTTTGGCACCACCCCAAGCTGGGGGGGGGGGGGGGGGAGGTGTTGGGATATGAAAAATACAAAATATAGTTTATATTTATGTATTGGGCCTATTTATGTATTTGGGCTAATAGCCCATTTCAAGAAGTGTTATCAATAGTTGTAAAACTGGTTTTGTTATGGCTTAATGAAAAAATCAAAGATATGATATTTTCCCTTCAAGTCTCTTTCTTCTTCCACTTGTTTTCCATTCATTTTCAAGATCTGGTTCTAGTTTGATGGGCAACTCAGTTTTCCAACAAAACTAAACAAGATTAAGCTTCAGTTTGAAGATAAATGAGAGATTTAACTTCACTTGAATGTTCTGTCTGTTTCTACATTTTTTTATTAAGTAAAAATTCAACGCATCGGATAGGCGCGGTGGGTCGATAGGCCGAAACAATCGGTGACGGAAAAACCGTCAATACATGTAAAAGAAAATGAACAAACAAACAAAGTAGAAAAAACTAAATTACAAGGGTGCAGTTACAAACGCGGGCTAGCATTAACGATGAAAGAACAGTAGCAGTGGGAGATAACTTTTTTGCCAGTTAGAGGCGACGCAAGGAATCCCTAGGGAACTAAGTGAAAACCTCATATTTGGACTCAGATAGCAACAAGCCTTCGGATTTCGATCACGTCCATAACCTCTCGCACGTCAACAAAGGAGAAAAACACCGATCCAAACCGCTAGCCACAAAGCCAAATAATCACATCACCAAGCAACTTGGCATAACCTAGCCAACTCAAGAAAGATATTTTCTTTTTCTTTTTTCCACTTTCCGCTTGCCTCGGGATCAAGCCAAAACCTTGGACCCAAAGCAAAAATTCGAGCCAAGACCAAACAACGACGGGCCACCTCGGGCCCAAGGCAAAACAGGAGCAGTCGGTCCAAGCCGGAGCACAAACCGGTAGCCTGTCAACCAATCACCTACGATCTGAGACACATAGAAAAGGCTGGCGAACTGGGGACAGTGGGCAAGTAGAAGCGAAGCGGAAGCCATCGATCTCCAAAAGCCCCAACCCAATTTCAGACGATGAGGAGCCTCGATACACCACCTCGGACACCACGAGGGGGATCCAAGATGCGAGTTCAAGGGGGGGGCTAGAATGGAAGAGGACAACGAAAAGCCAAGGACGGTGTTGTCGGTACCGCTATGCGCACAACCCTGGACATGGTTGAGACAATGGTGGGAACTGCCAAATGTTAGACCGATGAGGGGAAAAGGGAATGAAATCGTCCACCAAATCATTGGTGGCACGGGAAAGGAATCTGTAAATTAGAAATTGGTATGGTAGATTTGGACAAGAATGGATTGATAAGGAAGGAGGATTGAGATCATTGTTCACTAAGAGAGAAACTCTCACGTTTCAAATCTTTCGCTCATGAATTTGCCAACCGAGAGTTTTTTGTTGTTGTTGTTGTGTCCTTTGCCAACCGAGAGTATCCAGCCGGATGAGGTCTAGAAGACCTGAGTTATTTAGGACTTGTGCCCCAACGACTTGGTGGCTAAGGTGTGCAACCTTATTAACCACCAAATTACCTTCGCATAACACATGATTAAATGATACCGTTTGAAATGACCGAAGGTGGAAGAGGGAGTCCAAGATGATCATCTCAATTTCCCAAGGGCTTTTCCACGTCCCTTCGTGGGAGTTAATGAAGTGAGGCTATCTCCCTCAATTTCCATATGGATAATTCCTAATCCTTTTGCAGCAAGGATTCCTTTTACAAAGGCTAAAGCTTCTGTATTTAGGGCTGAATGATTGCCAAATTTTTCGTATCCGATATGCATACTCCTACCAAGATCATTCCTAATGATAAATCCGATCGAAATTTGTCCAGATCTACAAACCTACCCATCAAAGTTTAATTTGAAAAAAATCGCTTCTAGGCTTTAACCATTTTGTTCTACCACTTGTTCTTCTATTTTGGTGGGAAATGGGCCTATGTTGCTCATCAACCTCGATCATATAGCTGCCTTTTTGTTTATTTCTCAATTGTAAATCATTGTCAGTATAAATCGGTCCAAATTTTTGGGTGTTGTTCGAAAATCGATTGGTTTCTAGCATGCCAGGTACTACACCATATCAAAGCTATTATCCCTCTCATGTCTTCAAAGTTTTGTTTCAAGTTCTCTCATTAAGTCTTCGAAATCTCTATTTTGAGGACTCAATTCTTCTAGTATGTGAGTTATGGCATGATACAATTTGTTATGAGTATGAACACTCGCATAATAGATATTTCGTGTCTTCACACATGTGATTGCAAAATATTCATTGCATGAGCAGTGAAACCTTTTTGTGCTAACCTTTCTTTTGTTGGTATTTCTTTGTGGAAGAGTTCCCCCCCCCCCCCCAAAAAAAAATTTAATCTTTTGATATGCATCGATTTTTCAAATCCATTCGGATTTGTCTTGTGGGAGGGTTATAGTTTTGGTGATAAAGCCCATGGCGTTCGTCGCGTAAACCATCCATCTCTACGTGGCCACCACCAATATAGTTTATCTTGAATATTATTCTCGGGGATATGGATTTGAAGTATTTCCTATGCTAGTTCTTTTGGGAGAGCTCTACGTTAGCTATGTTCATTCCATTTCTTGTAATGGTCATTGTAATCATTAACCTTCTAGGAAATTTGTATCTCATTTATATAATCAATTTTTTCAATAATCGGATCCGTCCAAAAGTGAATGGAATCTTCATTCCCCACATTCCTAGTTAGTCATTTCTAAAACTCATCTCGTAGGTCCATGAGTTTTGCCCACTGTCATGAGAGATTTGACTTTTTACTATAGTCAAAGATATTAGTTACTTTAAGTTATTTCTCTTTAACAATCCTAATCCATATATTATTTGATTCCGCTAGTATGTTCCAACGAAGTTTAAAAAGCTACTCCTATTTAAAAATAAATTGATTATGGGGGTGTATGGGGACCCTTTTAGTAGTTTATAAAATGCTAAATAACGAGGTTTAAATTATAAATTGTGTATGGAGCCGTTTAAAGTGGTTTTTTTTTTAAACGGAGTTTATATTATTACATTAATCTTTCAACCTTTATTTCACATAAATTTTCAATTTCAACTTGTTTATAATTTTAGTCGTTTTTTCTACCTCGCCCCATACATACCCAATGACTTTCCCTTCATTAGTGCTAAAATTGATTTTTATGTACAGAGTTGATGAGATACTATTCTCCTTTAATCAAGGGCGTTGAATTTAAACCGTGTGAAGAAGCAATTTATCTTAAAAAATTATGTCACAAAGTGAGACGAAAAGAATAAAGTGGTTTAATTTTGCACCATAAAAGGTGTTCTAAAGATGGACAGAAAAAAAGGGGCAAATAATTTACTATTTTATTTATAACAATGAAACCTACAAAAGCTTGGATGAATTACATAAAAATGAAGATACCCATTTGGAGTGACCATTGGGCCATGGTTTTAGTTACACTAGAAAGAAGAGGTCTCCTAAACTGGAAAATTTACCTAGTTAAAAAGTTGCCAAAAAAACTAAGGAATAAATTTCTCCTTTTACATGTGAAGTTAGGGCTTTTAACTATCTAGCTATGTAGGTGGAAAAAATCTGTTGAGGTTGAATGGTAAGGTGTAGAACTCCTCATTCCTGTTATCACCTCTGAATGTTCTGAACTTGACCCACCATGGCATTCCTCGGTCCTTCTTCGACTTCTCCACCTCCAGCGTGTTGTCGAGAAACACCGCTATGATCAGCCCCACCATTGCCGATGATGCGAATATGGTGTTCACAAAGGCATTGAACTGCAAACACACAAGGTGTTGTGTCAAAAGCCAGATTTGCAAAAGTCGCTTATTTCTTAACTAGAAGTCTCGAGTTTAAAGCATTGAGCTTACCCAGCCTGCATTGGTACGCACGAGGCCCCTATGAGGTAGGTAGTCGTAGAAGAACTGTGGGATGGATATGCCGAGGAAGAGTGAAAGACCGGTGATGAAAAGATTCCTCATGGAGTTCATGTTTGTGAACTGCAGGAACGAGAGTCCAACCGAAGCTGCACACATGAGACAACAAGAAAGCCGAAAAAATGTTCTTAAGAGAGCCAATAGCTGGAAAAAAGGATCACAGAGAATGATTGCATAGAATGATTTTCGTACACACAAGGCCGAAAAGGACACAGTATAGTGCAGCAAATATAGGGAATGGTATGGATGCGAACAACGCTCCAAACTTGCCTGCATTCGTACAAGCACAAGTTAGCAATCCGAAACGATTCTCAATTAGGTTATTGTAGAGAGTTTAACTGGATGTAAATACAACCTAAGATGGAGAAGAAAATCATGAAGCCAGCTGATATTTGGACTACTCTACGACTTCCGACTCTTGTAAGTCCAAGAAGTCCAACATTTTCCCTGATAAATCAATTTGAAAGCACACATAAGCAGCTTATGTAGGCAAAGAACCATTTGAATCTTGTATATGAGTGGAAGACGGGTTTTCTTACACCGATACAGTAGAGCCAGTTACGGTTCCAAAGAGACCATCTAGCAAAACCCCAACACCCTGCATTCACGAAAACGCCATCAAATAACAAGGACAAGCAACAATGTTCTTCAAAGAGATGGAACTGTTTGAAAGATGCTTAAAAATGAGAACTGTGGTATAAGTGAATACGAATTTACCTGCCATCCAATGCCTCGGCTTAGTACATATGCAGGTGGAGGTGTAGCAATAGCTAGTCTCGATGCTGCCTTGTATGCACCTGTTGACTGCACAACATTGACTTTTAGCATTGATTCCCATTGCTAGTCTAGTATTTGCAAAGTACTAGTTTGATATACCTCTACCATTGAGACGAGAACCGCTGACATCATTGCAAACGAATGACCAGCGGCAAATGTAGGAGGACCCCACTGGAGAGGGTATGGAAATTTGAACCTGTTAAAAATCAATGATGACTATCAAACTAACAGAGAATACAAGTGATGGGAATTATATGAAGAGTCGCCTTCAAGTCTGCAAGGGATTACCATGGTGCAGTGGATATCAGATTTGCTCGGTCAGTACGACAACTCATCTGGGTCTGAAGGGGTTTGTTCCGGTAAGCACCAGCTGCAGTCAAGATGACTGCATAGATCCATACAATTGTTACGCATATAAGCACTGGAAACCGCTCAAAAATAGGCATGTCCCGTACTGGTCTGATGTGTTTCAGATACTGCAAAGGAGTTGTAGAAACACAACAGATGATGAGATAGTAAGCTTATAAGATCAAAGGAATAAAAAAAAGGAAACCCAAATGGACGCTGCACCGCAGTTATACTCACTTGAGAAAAACCAATGACAAGTAACAGCATTGGAAGCCCGATTTCTATGCAATTCCCTAACTGAAGAAAAAAACCACATTCAACTAATTCGGTTAGGGTGAGTTGAAAAGGTAAAGATCTGAATGAAAGTATAGAAGAATTCAGTTTAACACAGATTAAGGGGACCTACTGCTGGAAACCCTCGGTGAAATAAACCCAAACCGACGAGTCCTACAACGGGTGTCATACCAAGAGGGCTAAAGAACCTGCAGAAAACCCGGATAGAAATTTCAGAACACGAAATACAGCATGTTAATTCTGTTTTTCTTGTTGATGAAATAAAGAAAACATAATTGACATACCGAGAAAATAGACCCCATACTTGGCTGTAACCTAAGATAATTTGTATGCTTGAGGCTACAATCAGTGCCCCTTGGATAGCTCTCATAGTTTGTATGAATCTCTGTTATGTTCAATTAAACAAACCTGTTAATTGTTATGAGAAAATAAATACAGAATTTCGAAAGCTCAACTTCAAGAACTATGACACTCATAGTAGGGTGGAGGGGAGGATTTCATAGCAGAGGATAGGCACATTTTATTTAAGATCCATAGGCAAAACTAAATCATGGGGCAGTGCTATTTATTAATGGCTCATTCAATCAAGACTCGCTTAGTTCAACCTGTTACCTAATTTACTAATGCAGTTTGAAGCAAATGCTTAGTTTGAAATGCGAGAAGACATTGAAAAGAAAAGGAAGGACGAACTTACTTCATGAGGATTCGAAATCCTTTGTAGGGACGAGTCATTTATGATATAAGCTATAGGAATTACATAAGCAAAGGAACCTCCAACTACAGCTGGTAACCGAGTGCCAAACAAAGCTTGGAGAAGCGTGTTGATGCCGGATACAAATAGGAGAGTTTGTATCACTCGTGCCTTTTCACCCTGATCAAATGTAAATATTAAAAAAATTGTAATTTTCCAACGAAAAGAAATTAAAAAAAAACACAAAGAAAATAATGTGCATTTAACCCCTAATGTCACCCTAGACTCGGACACAAAATTACAGATTCTCATCCACAATGATGCTCTAGACTGGACTAGAGATAGACTGCAGCCGGACCTAACTACTTTCCTTTATCAAAAAAAAAATAAGGAAAGAATAGCATTTGAAGATAGTTAAGTTTAATTATCCATCCGATGTGAGGTCTGGCTAACTGGCTATAATATTGAAGGAAAGTGACTGGTTTCAGAGTAGGCTACTTACATCAGATCCTCCCATTGCAGGCACTAATAACGAAGGGATCATTACACTGCTTCCCAGGATCAGAATGTAGTTTTGAAATGCAAGAAGTATGGTTTCAACTGCAACAAGTCAACATCAATATAACATTAAAATCCAATCAAATTAGATCCAGTGAAAAAATATTCATACATTGAAACATCATATAGCACAATATAGCAGCAACTAAGAAAATGATGCATTCTCCAGTTCTGTTTGTAGGCATATAATGGGAGTACTTTCATTGAATCCCAAAAATAAATAAACCAATTTGAATGCAGATTATCTTCGATTTGACCCCCAAAAAATGCATCAATCTCACATTTGAACCACAAACGTTTCGTATCATAGCAATCAATCACAGCTGACTCAGGAGACGTTGATCACAAAATTGGGAGATGCAGCCAAAATCTGAATATTGCCTAAAGGATTTAAGAACTAAGGTATGACAACACAGTGAAGTCAAGTTCCACAATTTTACACCATCGCGGAAACAATGTGTGAAAGTCAAATGAATCAGTAAACGATACAAAAAAGATGCATCATTTCACACTTGAGTCTCATCTCACTTTATTCCCACCCAATGTTACATTAGTCCAGGGAAATGACAGAAGAATGATAAGGCGCAAAGGGAAGAGAAAAGAGTGATATTGAGTCACAAAGAAGCAGGTGAATTTGATGCTTAGCACAAATTTTCAAGCTTATGAAATGGGCCAATCAGCAACTGAATGCAGAATCCGCCAACATTAGTCTTTGTAAGCTCAATTATTAGGAACTGAAGCCAATTAGCCATAATTTACTTCTAAGGTTTTTTTTCAGACATTCACCAATAAGAAATCAAATTTTCCCACAACATTTGAGTGTTATTAGTAAGTCAAATTGTCCTACAACTAAAATCCAAATAGGGAACTTTGGTTAGTTGGACATCTCAAAACAAATTGGAGACATCATTACTCATCCTACTAAAATATACCAGTTTAATAATAAATTAATCAGAAGAACCGTGAAGAGCACTCTCAAGTTAAAGTCACACAATCTCTATTTTCCCAGAATTTGTTAAGAAAGCCGAAAATCAAGCATCATCTATTTAGGGATTTTTAACCTAGCAGTAAGCCAGTAATGCAGTATCATCACATCAAAAGAAAATGCAGGTGGGGGGAGTTCTCATTCATCATACATGGTCTAACATATCTCATCAACCAAACAAAACGGGTAAAGTAAAAGCATCAAACCACTTGGGGAGAGAACCATAAATTTCTTCCCCAAATAGGTAAACTGTGAGGTTGTTGATGATGATGATATGATGGATGTCCCCCTCCAGATAAATAATCAATACCCGCAAAAGGGAATGTGAAGAGGGGGGGAAAACACACACAGAGACATTTTAAGCAGAAAGAAAGCAAACACAAAATCACAATCAAGTGATTTCAGGCCGATGAAGTCCAAAAGGCTCCACCTTTTGTAGGGTTTTTCTCTTAGGGTGGGACAGGGATACAAAAAAATGTAGACTTTTTATGACCCCTATCACGGAAATCACAGCCTGCATCGAAAAGGGGGGAAATGGAGACGGAAATTTCAAAATCAAGAGAGAGAGAGAAGGAGAGAGTACTCCAAGGAGGGTTAGAGTCGATGCAATATTCAAGGTCCTGGAGCTGCTCCATGGGTGGATGGCTGATATCCGCCATTGCTGCCTGCTGGGACGTCCCCAAAAAGCTTCGCCGGGGAAGAAGAAACAGGAGAGAGGGGGGGAAGAAAAAGCAAAGATGAGATTTTTAATGTTTGTTTACTGATAAGGGGGAAATGGGCGAATATTTGAGGAAGGAGGAGAACAACCCAGTAACAAAGTAAAGTTGCAGTGAGAGCAAAAAAGGAAGAAGAAAGAGAGAAGATAGATGCAAAGGAAAGCCAAACTTATTCGCTTAACTCTCTCTCTCTCTCTCTCGCACACACACACAGTTGGATTGAGAGAGAAAAGTGTGGGATTTTGCTTTTTGATACCCGTTGGAAATCTAGAGCTAATTTTGGGTCACTCTGTTTTATGTTTTGAATTGTGAAATGTGAATGCCATGGGGGTGTTGAGTTGAATTGAATTGAATTGTGGGTTGACAGAAGTAACCCCAGCTGTTCGATTAAATTACGAAAAGGACATCCCACTCCCAAAGTCCCCACCTCTGCTGGGCCCCACTCTGTTTCAAATAGTCAAATCGGAAGGGCCTCATTTGTGAGGTGGGTCCCTCAGGTTCAGGAGGAAGAAGAAGAGATGAAAGCCACTCGATTTAGTCGAGAGTTGAGTTGAGAGAGGGGAGTGTCAAGTGAACACTTGAAAGACAGGAGTGACATCATTGTACTATGAGAGCGTCCTACCAAATCAATTACTACTTCACTCCCTATGTTCCAAAATAGTACTCCGGGTGTGTTTGGATTCAAAATGCATTATATTTAGTACTACCTCCGTCCAAAAATACATGGACTTTAATATTCACGCACGTTTTTTTAAGGAGGTAAAAACTATATAAAAGATTAATTTTTTTATTAATTTTTTTTAATAATTACAAACTTATTGTAATAAGTTTGTAATTATTAAAAAAAATTCATAAAAAAGTTAATATTTTATATAGTTTTTAACTCCTAAAAAAACGTGCATGAATAGTAAAAGTCCATGTATTTTAGTGCAGTACCCGTGCCCGAGGCACGGGAGTATATGAGTAAATTGTAATCAATATATATATATATATATATATATATATATATATATATATATATATATATATATATATATATATATGATATAATTGGTTTTTCTAACTTGCGATCTTGTGACATAAATTTATAAAATTTGTTGAATTCAGAAAATATTATATGAGATTAAGTAATTTGTTATAATAGATAGAATAGAGAGGAGAAGAAGGGAATGAACTGATGTATTATTGGGGTCTTCAGGACCCTTTATATAAGAGTTTACATAGGGAACTAGGGTTTACTAGTGTTTATCCATCCCTAATATAATAATATTATAACACTCCCCCTTGGATAAACATCCTTAAATACTACCTCATTACAAATCTCGCCTAGAAAACCCAATGGGACAAAACTAGGATCTAGAGAACAAATACATATGACATTTGATATGCTTTGATGATCTGCCTCGTTAAAAACCTTGTCAGGAAAACCCAGTGGGACAAAACCTGATCGAAGGGAAAAAGAGTGCAATGCGTATACTCCTCCTGAACTCAACACCCTTCTTGTAGTCTTCTCATTCGGGTAGGCTCTTTGAACTTCTTGATGATGTTGACTGTATGAGTTGCATAGCCGAGTCTCAACATTTCCTTTGACGTGTATAAGTTGAGATGTCTAAGTTGCCTCATTAAAAACCTTAACTTGGAAAAACCCAATGGGATAAAAACCAAGATCAAGGAAAAGAGTACAACATTGTATGGTACTCCGGGACCTAATGCAATGTCACCATTTTCACAATTATAGGTACTTCAAGTACTCTTATAAGGATCTTTAACCAATTGCATGTGTCGGGACTTTGATATTAATGCTTCATGCATTTTCAATCGATCATTTCCATTTATATGGGTATGCACCTACCACGTCCGTCATTTCCATTTGGATCCAAAATTATATTCACTTCTGGTGAATACATTCTCCATATAACCTTTGATAGGTCGGCTTTTGTGCAATCAAGTTGGCTTTATATTTTATTTTGTATGAACACCCACTTAAAACCAAATGATGTTACACTTTTCGGTGTTGGAACTACAGGTCCAATGCCATCATGCTTAAATAACCCATTCTTGCATGAATTTCCTTTTTCTAGCTCTTTACTATCATTTCGATGTCGACATCCATTTGTTTATTTGATGATCATCATATTCTCATAGACTCTTTCCACTTCTGGGGAATCGTATACCAAGAGCCTAGTGATCTCCAACACTTCTGGTGTACTTGAGAATCACTTGATATTCATTGAGTTGGAGTTACTTCTGGAACTTTCAAATGAGCTAATATATGTGACTTTGTCACTTTCTTGGCCTTTTGGTAAATGCTTTCAATGACATATTTGCTAAACCTTATAATCATTTCATTTATTGAACTTCTGGTTCACTTGTATTTATCCGCGGATATGAAATGATAGAGAAGTTGCTTCCGTGCAATCTCTTTCTTAATTGTCTCATTTCCTCTCCCCCTAAATACCGAGCATTTTATCACCATTATAAAGCTCTAGGTATTTGATATCAATAGGGACTCAAACCCCATATATCATCCAACTTCTTTGTGGTCTCATTGATAGTTCATTTGGAGGAGGTATGTCTTGGAACATATGTTGCTCATTCAAAACCTTTGAATGACATGCTCTCTTCTGGAGATAATTAGGGAGATGTTATTGTGTCAAATTCGAAATGCAAACATGCATGGGCCCATTTGACCAACAACTTTTCTGGGTCGTCGTGAGCTACCTTATGCTCAACAATGTTTTTGATAACATTCTCTACCTTATGTTTCATATGACCAAAGTATTGAGGCATCTGTAATCTTGGAATTACCTTGGTCTATATGATAGTGTTCCGTAGCTGTCTCATTGAATCCATTCAAGAGACATTAAAGACTTTGCATTTACTTTGAATATAGACGATCTTATTGTTGATTTTGCCAAGATGATAGACCATATATTTTCGGTCATCCTTATAGAGGATCTTCGGGTCCTAGGATCTTCTGGTCCCTTTTAGTGGGTGTGTATGTGAATGTCAATGATCCCGCCCATCATCGTTTCACATGAATGACCGAATGCCACAAAGAAAAACATTTTATCATTAACTAACTTATGGTTAGTGATATGTTTCAATGGGATAAATGAGTGTCAAATAAACCATATATATACATTTTCAATTCCGTAAGACTTGCTTCTGGCTAGTCATATGAGATATTGGTGTTCAATACCATGTCAGTTCATATATATGTGTTATTGTTACTTCAGGTAACAAGATCAATGCTCTTCTAGAGCTATATGGTATTCATCTTGGTTTTCCATTCAAAATTGTTTGAGAAAACTTCGGGTTTTCAAAGTTGTTTGACACTTATAAAACCATAATATTCAACCATTGAACTTTGTATATGGTGATCTATTTAATTTAATTTAGATGCCACTAAATGGGTATTGTCAGAACTTTCGTTGGTGTCATACTTCAGGTATGAGTCATTGATAATGTTCTTCAAGATATTTAGAATTAACCGTATAACAGACCTAGCTATAAGCCACAACAATAACTTTGGTCAAGCGCTTAACCATAACCTCTTTTACACCCTCTACCGGAGGGGCATGCTTCAGGCAATGCTTAGAGGATAGTCAGGAAGTGGCCTTTTTACCCGGATCGTATTATATGGTTACTTTTATTGGTTGTACCAACCGAATGATAATCGTTCTGAACTTGATAAAACCCACATTTCATGTACTTCTTCAAGAGTACAAATGATGAGATTAGAATCATATACTCTTCTGGAGTTTATAGGAATCATATACTCTTCTAAAGTTTATAAGAATCATTCACTCTTCTAGAGTTTAATAAAAATCCACCAGTAGAGTCTTCAGGCTCTTAGGTTGGTGTTGAAAAACTTCACAATCTACGGGATTGTGGTAAACCTTTTTCACAAATGTTCATTTGCCAAATAAAACTTCGTATTTGACGCTCATGATAAGTTGTTTCTTCGGGAAACACTTTGAGCTTTGAATTACAATAAGTAAAATCATAATAATTTTATTCAATATAAAGCAATGAATATATAAAAAATAAATAAATAAATAAAAGAAATTTGTATTTGTCCACTTCAGGTGGAACCATGAGAAAAACTTGTCAATTTATCATTTTCTTCAAGAAATGATTTTATTCATAAAATGATTCATTTGTCAACTTCGAGTGACAATTAGTCTCTTTTATGTATATTTCGATCATATACTCCAAAAGATGATAAGTTGCAATTCAAAAATATAGTTAGTTGTCATATAAACATTGTCCTTATTCTTCAAGAAATGGTATGATCGATTATTACTCACATCAGGGAGAAGACAACTTGTATACATTCACTTTAATTTCTACACTTCTGGGTATTTGTGCAACTTTAAAATAAAACTCATACACTTCTGGGTATGATTTTAAATAATCTTTATGAGGATACACAATATATCTCTAATCATTCATTTACTTCAGGAAATGAATATTGTCACTTCAGGGACAAATTTGTATTGATGAGAGAGAGACATTTTATGAATTTCCTTTTCATATACAACTCTTCAGGAGATGATTGTCGTTACTACAGGAATGATTTATGATTATGTGTCCATCCACTTCAGGTGATGCCTTTATATATTTCAAGAGATAATGATAAATAAATAAATAAATAAATAGTTGATATAATTGATAAAACTATAAAAACATAAATAAAGAAAATCAAATTGGCATATTGTCAACTTCTGGTGACAAGAAAATGAACATCTGCAAATACATGTTCGTCTAGTTCTGGAGACTGGTGGAGAAACCATAATTTGCTTGTTTAGCTATAAAAATCATCGGTCCAGGGACGATTATGAATTTTAAAATTTTATCTACTACGGGAGATAAATTTTATCATGATATATAAGCTAAAATATTTATTTTCTTTAGGAGATAAATAAGAATTTCATCTTCTTCAAGAGATTTGATACATAAAAATTGTGTTTACTTTATCTACTTCAGGAGATAAACTATCACTTTTGGGATGATATTCAATTTTATCAATTTATATCTCCTTCGGGAGATAATGTTTGTCTACTTCTGGAGGCAAAAAAAAATTACAAATTGAAATGAATAATAAAACTGAAAAAAATTCATAACTACGGGGATGATTTTCAATCGTTCACATCTACTTCAGGAGATGTTCGTTCATCTACTTCGGGAGATGAAGATTAAACAAATATAATTTAAATAAATTAAATTAAATAACATACATATAAAATAAATAAACATAAATAATAAATATAATTTCATCACTACAGGGATGAAATTTATCGGCTTGATCATCTCTGCGGGGATGAGATTTATCGGCTTGATCATCGCTTCGAGGATGAGATCAATTTATCATTCATCTACTTCGGGAGATGCACTCGTTCATCTACTTCAGGAGATGATTTCGTTTATCCACTTCTGGAGATGTTATATAAATTTATCTACTTCAGGAGATAATTTATCTACTTCGGGAGATGAAAAATAATTAAAAAAAACATAAGAATAAGATAAATAAAATAAATAAATAAATCACTACATGGATGAAATTCGATCGATTATCACTTCAGGGATATAATAAAATAACATCCACTTCAGGGATATGATACGACCGATTGATCCAATCGCTTCGGGGATTGAGATTCCGCTTCAGGGGATACGACCGATTGATCCAATCGCTTCAATCGCTTTGGGGATTGAGATTCCGCTTCAGGGGATACGACCGATTGATCCAATCGCTTCAGGGATTCAGATTCCGCTTCAAGGGATACTACAACTTCGATTGATTCATTCACTTCAGGGATTGATATTCCTTTATTCGATTAATTCAATCACTTCAGGGATTCAATCACTTCAGGATTTTGAGATTAGTGATCTAGTCTCAATTCTTTGCATCAATCAATCAAAACTATTTAAATTATTTATATTCACCCCGTGTCAATTATATATATTTCTAACCAAATTTGTATGGATCCGATCAGAATCTTAAATAACCAAGAAGGAAGAAAAATGTATATATATCCATATATATATGACACAAAGCGTTAGATAGAGAATACCAAAACCTTCATGAATATATGGATGTCAAACATGAACTCACATGCGATACTAATACACAAGCTATACGGTCATTCCTCATTCCCGTTGATTATCAACTATAATTGTTTCGATTGATATGGTCATTCCTCATTCCCGTCTTGATTTTCATCATCCTCTTCATCACTTCCATATTTTATTTACTATATCCAGAGTATTATATTTCCCTTATAATCTTCTTTATCCCCATCTACATGCTTGTACACACCAAATATTGCATGTTTGCCTTCTACATATGCTTGTAATAGTATAGTAAATCTAATTATACAACTTTAAATTAATTCATAAGTTCAAAGTTTTTTATTCCAAAAAAATACATATTATTGTTTTATTTTTATATGCAAAGATTGTTTCTGCTTTTTTTTTTTAATTATCTTCGAATTCTAATCTTTTAGAGTTTGTTAGTTCTTCGCCGTAATAAAGGTCATTCATTATTGATTATGTAAAAAAAATACTCATGAAAGAAGAAAATGTAGATATATTGATACATTTAGAGAAAATGCGGGAAAAAAAAAACTTTGAAATTGGAAGTACAAATATGATAGAAATAACATGTTTATTGTATACATATATACATGTAAATGTTTTGAGTTATTGTTTTCTAAAAAAAATTGAAAAAGTTATAGTTTGTTGTTATTTGATTAATGGTAAATTAAAATTGATCAATCTAGGGAATTCAATCACTATCAAATGAGATGATTGGAGGAAATTAGATTACTTATTAACACATTATAAATAGGATTTTAATTAATTTTATTTTGAGTACGTATTTGTTAGATCAAAATTGGCAAATCAAATAAACATGCATATGTTCAAATAAATTTGTGAAAATACCCACCAAGATTTAATGAACATGTTTCAAAACTAATATGGATGTATGTGCATGTGTTCAGATTAAACATAAATTTAGGTGGTAAATCAAAATTTAAATTATAACTTCATAATTTTTTAAAAGGAAATGATTAAATTATAAGTAAACTGAATAAAATTAATAACCCAAATATATCAGAGTATCAACTAACAAAATAAAGAAGTTTATGAAATCTCTTGATTTTCTCCTTTTGTTAAATTTATTTATTTATAAATAACTGTAAATGATGAATTTTAATGAATAATTATACATTATAACATTTTTAATATTTTTATTATTTATTTAAATCATATTGGATTAATTGAACGCACTGAAATTAAATCAAGCATTAGTTATTTTTGGATCTTAGTCTAGTTCAATCGAGCTTCACGTCGACTCGACACATAGATCATGTATTGTATCATTGTATGTTCTATTTGTTTAACTGACAAATGTTAATTAGAAATAATGTCACAGTATAAGGTAAAGCCAAATATGTTTAGTGATGTTGAACCTGTATTAATTAGGAATTTACATAGTATAAGGTAAAGCCACAAATGTTGAGTAGATTTTTTTTTTACTAAATTGCTTAGTATTTCTAAGATTTTTTATTATAAAAATGGAAATACATTTTACATATAAAATATCAAATCAAATCGTAGGGAAATGTCCTTTGAATTTACATATATATATATATATATATATATATATATATATATATATATATATATATATATATATATATATATATATATATATATATGATCGATGACTCGATTCTATAACAACACAAACAAAGAGAAATCCGGATAAGTAGAAAAACTATATTTTCATTTAAAATTAAAAAAATAATATTTTGCCTCAAATTATACTTACCACTTCAATTTTACAAAAATAAAAAAATCAACCCGAATTAATCCTTTAAAGTTTCCTGCAGTAATGGATCAGATATATACCAAGATCACGAATTATCTTATAAGAAGATCTACTTGATCTTATCATCAATTTATTGATTAAACAAATATATTGATTAAGATAAGGAGGTTATCATCATGCATGGTTTTGCATATCTAGTAATCCAAAGGATTTTTCAATAGCCTATTGATTATTGACTATAAGAGTATAAATTAAATATCATTCGACAACTTTAACCAAAAAGATAAATATATAAATTAAATATAATAATAAAATCTTCACGTATTGTTATTTTATTAAATATTATATAATTCCAACTTATGTTAATTAGTTTCAATTTTTAAATATCCGAGTATTATGGAATCCTCAAATATCTTGACCAAAAAAATCAATAAACAAATTATTTAAATATTATTAAATTATTAATTCAAACAAATCTCATTGTTAAGTGTTTTCAAATAATTGGTTAAAAAGTATTGGATAACTTAATTTAAATTTATTAATAATATATTGATTTATTATTTTTGGCTTAAAAAAATCTGGGATTAAAAATAATCTGCAAATTTGGAGAAGTTGTTATGATTCGGTCAACAAATTCAATATTTTAATTAATAATAAACAATTTTAAGTATATTTATTTTAAATATATATATATGGGGTATGTTAAGTGAATGGCTGCCACGTGTCACTTTCAATGTGAGGCTACCACGTGTATCCTTCGCAGCTGTTTTAGTATTATATTAGATATTAGATGTAAAACGGCGCGGATATCTACACCGCTAATTTTTACTATTTCCACCGCTAATCACCGCATATCTATGCGCCTGCGGTGAGTTTAATGACAGTCAACGCACCCACCGCATAGGTATGCGGTGACCCACCGCATGTATATGCGGTGGGTAGACCCGTATAGAGACCCACCGCATCGTAATGCGGTGGGTATGTCCGTTCCGTTCAAACCCCACCGCATGGGTATGCGGTGGGTATCGGATAACCTGATTTTTGGTTAACTATTTGGAGGACCGGACCGGACCGGTAGAGGGCCGAGACACACCGCATGGGTATGCGGTATGTGCCTGTACAACGAATTTCACGTTTAATATAGGGACATATGCGGTGTTTTCCTACTAAAGTGGAATTAACATGTAATAAAGGGCGTTATCGGAAAAAACGCATATGTTGAGTTCAAAAGAAAGATAATGTAGCTTGACAATCCACAATTAGAATAGTTGAAAACGAAAGTGGGATAAATATCCTGGATGACGAAAATATGGAGTTCGAAAAATAGTTTGTGAAATGGCATAGACAAAGATACAACCCAATTGAACATATGAAGTTCGAAAAATGACACCAGAAAGTGGAAAGTGCTAATACGATAGGGGACGGCCACCATCACAACGGCGGTAAGCTCTATATCGTGTAATCCTCGCCGCAAACTGCTCTTCCCAACCGTCGACCGTGCGATCGTGATGCCGTGTCCATGTAACGTAGACTAGAGGAAGAGGTGAACCAGGCAACAACCAAATATGTGAATAGAAGGTGAATATTGACATCAGAAAAGAGAAACAAAACATTAACAAATTAATGAATATGAAATACGAAACGTACCGGAACGAAGTGGTTGCTGTTGCCGACTAAAGCTATTCCATCTAGCTCCTCATAGGCCGGTACTGACGGGCCACCGGTGGCGTACAGAGGTAGGCACAACATAGGCATCATCTGTGACAAAATCACCAAAGGACGCTGGTGAAGCGTGGAAAACACCTCGCCCATGATCGGAATCTCCATCCAATACGTAGCATCATGACACGTGCCGAAATAGTTGACCCTCATGATGAGCTCATCTAAGGCAGGATAGTAATGGTACCGATCTGAATGCAGCTGCAACTCAACGGCCGGCTCTCGTCGAACTCGAGGCCATGCGTCTTGTCCCAAGTTCAGAAGACAAGCAAAAGACCTATACCCACAGTGACCATCACCTGCAACATTTGTGACGGCTCGTACGAAAGTAATCATGAATTCGTCGATGTTGCCAGTGCCCCAATTGAAATCTACGTGAGGTAGATTATGTGGTGGAAGCGTCGTAGGTGCTGGTGTTGGAATGTCACCTACAATATCCGGAGCTGGCTTCGACGCTGATCGACCTCGTCCACGTCCCCTCCCACGACCCCGTCCTCGACCTCGTCCTCTGCCTACTCCTCGGCCCCTAGGAGGGTCGTCAATGGCAATGACGTTGGACCCAGTGGCCTCCTCATTGCCTTCCACGTCATCTGTTTCATTTGATGCCGGTTGACCCCGACCTCACCCTCGCCCTCGTGCTGATCCACTGGTCGCCTGTTTACCTGCCCGACGTTGAGCCCGATCACGCTCACGTTCCCAAGGTAGAGGGTGTACGGTCCTCCGGGTCAGGGGGGTCAACGGTGTATGGGAGGGACGATCCCCGTCGTTGAATGCCGATGCGATTCTCCAACGAGTATCCTCGTCCATAGCTCCACTCTGGAACAAACTGATCATGCGCGACATGTCCACATCAGCTCTGCTGAGGGGAGTGTTATCCTGGACGTTGTCAACATGCGGCCTCTTGAAATCCAATTGCTTCCAAAAAATGTGAATCTGGGATGGTCTGATGGGTATCTGCGTGTCTCGACAAGCTTGCATCTCATGTGTGCATGGGAGACCGTAGACGTCCCTCCAGTATCTATCACTGCATGGTTGCGAAGGTGGCTCGGCTTCCATCTTTGTGTAGATTTCGAACAATAGGTTAAAACATTCCTTCGACACAATATTCCGAATTCGATCGAAAATCCATAGGTTGTGGGAGTCTGTAGGCCAGGTGTTGTTCGCTCTCCCCATTGTATTCTTCACCTCACTTATTTGATCCGCCATCATCAGGTCGATTGTGTTTATCACGTGAGTGAAATCACCGACCGCAGAGTTTAAGGTCTTTTTCAACACAGAATGAGCAGACTCCACCCTATAAGATAAGTGAGACTCGTATGTGAAGATCGTTATATGTAAACAAATTACGTGTATAATGAATTTTATAATGAAAAAGTAGGTGCACCTATTCGTCGTGGTCGTACCAAAATGCTGGATTGCGTCTGTCCATGCACGAACTATATTCTCCGAGTAATCTCGTAACCACGTCGCCTCCAAATACGGCATAAGCCCTTCGATATGCCCCCACTTTGCATGCATACCCTTCCTAGCAGCGAAAGTTTCAACCGATCTGGATTGGAACAGGCCAACACATGCGTTCTTGAAACGCCTAGCAACATCAAGATTCTTTGACTTTTGGAAAGCAGCTTCTTCGCATCGTCGGAGGACGTGCACTGTGCACAACATATGCCTGACATTGGGAAGAACTTCTCGTAGCGCCACAATCAACCCCAACTCTCGATCTGTGACAACAATGTTAGGAAGATTACCTCGCATGAGGTAAACGAGCTGCCCCAACGCCCAAATATACGTATCTGTGTTCTCGTGCGACATGAAGCAGAACCCGATGACGAAGTTCTTCTTTGTGCAAGTGAATCCAACGAACTCACACAAAGGGATCTCGTACCTGCACCATGAAATATTTGAGTTTGCAAACCCTGGTGGGAAGGGTTAAAAGAATAAGTGTAGATAGAAACGTACGCATTCGTCCGGTATGTACTATCGACGAGGACGACGTATGGAAAGATGGCTAGAAGATGGCGAGCGTCTGTATGGGCGATGAATAGATCTTGAAGCTTGTTGGGATCGTCAGGGGATCTCCTCGTAGAGTAGAAGTAACCCTTCTCCCGCAAAATGCGGAGTGCTTCCTGGGTGACTGTTCGATCTCCTCTCGCTTCAGCTTTAAACTTTGCCCTCGCATTGTACACTTGGCGCCGCGATGTGAAGTTCAACTTCTGCCGTGCGTCAGCTGTCTTCTTCAAGGTGGCTAAAATCGGTTTTGGTGGGGTACCAGCCACGGTAAGGGCCAACGTAGCGTCCCTTTCCTTTGTATCAATCCGTCCGACGTACGGGTGACCGTCCAATGCACCGGGGAGTTGATGGTTGTGCTTGCCATGAAGAATGTCCAGGCCCCATTCGCCCCGTTTGAACTCCACGCCAGACAATGCAAACGGATACCCCTCACATGTTCCCGCTTGCGCGTGTTCCCGCTTGCATCATCTCCGGCTACTCGCGGTCTCTTATGGGTAGTGTACTCGCTGTACTTCTCACATGCGAGCAATAGACTCCCACGCCTTGTAGGAGTGCTCCCCCAAGAACGCTTGATTGTCAAAACCATATTAAGCTTTAATGCGGTGCCACGACAGTGCTATAGGAGATCGTCGCGATTGGTCCACGTCTGCGATGTAGCAAAATCAGAAGTGTAATCGCGGTACTCGTGGTTACGGGCCTGATCGTCCTCACTGTCTTCCGGCATCGGATCAGCCTGCTCCTCCAATGGTAGCTGTCGGCATGCAAACAGTACATATATATTACGTGACCCATTCATGGTTTCCGTTCGCTCTAATTCATAACCTAAGTTATTCCACTACATTTAAAAACCGGTACCTATATTTTGGAAATGTACCGGTACGGGTACACCGTGATCTTCGTCCGCCATCGGAGTTGGCGCCCAAATTACATCCGTCGAGGGAGAATGAACCTCTTACAAGAGGACGAAGTTGGGAATTTCCGTCGGAACGCACGACGGAATCTCTCATCTTCGTACTTTTATAAGAGGCTCACTCTTCCCCGACCGATGGAATTTGGACGACCAACTCCGACGACGGACGAAGATCACGATGTCCCCGTGTCGGTATGTTTCCGCATCTTTTTAGACCACCGCATAGGTATGCGGTGTGTACATACCGCATGCCTATGCGGTGGTAGACACCGCATAGTTACCTGGTGTGTACACCATGAAAACTATAAATGCATGACGCGGAGCCTATGGCCCTGTCGCCAAATGAAAACACAATGTCCACTACCAAAGTGTATGACGCGGAGACAAGATCGGATAGTAGGTTTAGACTTACAGTCGAAACATTTCGTACGCCAACTGACGATTTATTGTGCAACTGTCAGCACAGAAGCTGGAAATGATGGTCGTTCTGCCTTGTCCAAGTTGTATGCGGAGAACGCGACATAGGGAGGGTTTCCCATTCGGTTGAACTAGAGTGCGTCCAAGGAGTGACTTACGAGGATGTCCGCATGACAAGGGCGTACTGGTATAACGATAACCTTGCCGCATATTATGTTTACGTGACGGATGCAATAACGGAGCTTGTTAGCGACTTCTTCTTCGATTTGGGATTGGCTAGTGCATCGCAGGTGGCAAGATACGCAGTGGAAAAAGTTGTGCGGCGTGCAAACACTAAGCTTACGAAGTACTCATTCTACCGAATAGAGATTAATATTTTGCCGAGCAATGTAGAGGAGTCGGTTGGTAGTTGTTATGTACCATAGGTAAAATGTTGCCGGTTGGTAGTTGTTATGTATCATATAAGGTTAATTTATCAGGTGCCTAGTTAAACCAAGAATTATAATTATCACGTACATCATTTGCACTACATAATTGATAATATACGCCAATCAACCGCCACGAGCTAATGGGTCATACGACTCATACGTATACACTACATGCTCTACGGAACAACTACCTACTGACTCCTCAAGAAGACGTGGGTTAATGTGGATCTCAATGCGGTTGAATGCGTACTTCTTCACTTTTTCGTTCGCTGGACGGACTGCGTTGTCGACAGTGAACCTTGCAATTCGAAGTGCGCAGCTTAGCCTGACATCGCTGAATAGGTCGCTGATTGCGCATTTGATTGCCTCAACCGCCTCGCGGTAGTATGACTCAGGGTCCTCAATGTGTAATTGGTGACCTTTCACACACGCCAATTCAACCGGCTCCGAGAATGCGTAGGTATTGCCTTCAACGCCTTTATAACATTCAACGTGAAAAAGACAGCAGGGAAATGATTGACACACCTCTTGTGCTGGCAATTGCACAAATAATACTCATATGGACGCGAAAACTTTTCAAGTATAATTTTGAAGGACACACCACTATCTGTCTCACCTTCAAACTCATTTACTCTAACCATTTGTTCGATTGTTGTGATTCGTAGTCTTGTAACGCAAGAAACCGAATGAGCCGGTTGTATCATTTTATAGACAATCTGTTGGGTGTTAAGGACATACACCGCATAGGTATGCGGTGTATGTCACCGCAGACCTATGCGGTGCGGGAACGGCTACAATGCAATTCTTGAACCCGGACCGGACCGGTCCGGTCCGCATACACCGCATGGTCATGCGGTGTATGCACATCGCATGGGCATGCGGTGTGTGGCCTTTAAATCCTGACACAACACCACTGGGGCTGTACAGGGAACCACAAAATGGTCAACACCTTCGACACATACCGGCGAACGGCAGGTTATTTGGAGTACAAGGTTACGTTAATTCGATGCATGGAGCCACGGTGGCCGGAGGAATGCACCTGCAGGCATGCGGCTTACCTTGCGGGAAATTCGTGCGTTATACTTCAGTGTCAATTTGAGACGGACACTGACATAGCGTATCCGATCGAGTTTTCTTATGCGCATTGTTATGACGACAGAGGCTTTTCGGAATCGTATTACTTAGATGCGGAGGCGCGGATCGTGAATCACATTAGGAGATATTGTCGTTACGATCTTTACATTGAAGGGGCTGAGGGCCTATGTGATCGTGTCATCCGAAAGCTGAGAGCATTCAACGCAGGCGAAAGGTATTACGCGTTCAACCAAATGAATATTGTCATTTCCATTAATGAGAGGTCATCGGACGAAGGTAGTGACTAGACGTGCATTACCAAGTATGTAGTGTGTTGTGCAAGTGTTGTATTTTCATTTGTAAGCAATTAAACCTTTTAATGAAAATCTCCTTCGGATTCAGATCAGTGATTTTCATGACATATTATTTAAAATGTTGTAAGGAAAATGGTCAATATGTTGCATTAGGAAACACATAACGCAAAGAGGGTACCAAGCCGACTTATTATTCAAACAACATTGTTACAACTACAAAGACGGCAAACAAACTACTACACATACAACAATAACAACAACTTCATCACACGAACACAAACAAACCACTACAAATGCGGCTGATAAACGCAGAAATCCTAGATCTGGTCGGCATGCTTGTTGTTGATGTGCCTCTTCAGATGACCGTGCTGCAGATTGTTCGTCACTGTGTAACGATGACCGCAGTGACGACACGTTGCGGTGAAAGCGATGCCTCCTAGCGCTTCCTTGTTGTAGTGTTTGGTGAACAGGTCTTCACGTGGAACTTGGGCTATTTCGGAAGACATTGTCGCCGATGAGGTGTGTTTCCGGCGGCGGTAGGGGTCAGCCTTTTATAGACACTACCACCGCATACCCATGCGGTATATGCCACCCTATATATTGGCTGCAGTCCCCCGACAAGGTACCACACATCAACATGTCGGACAACAGCGGCGACAGCTCAAGAAACGACATAATACGTCAAGGCACGATGGAAGAGTTTGAGGCGGTTCTGTACACTGGAAGTCCACGCTCACAGACGGTGGAGTCGATAATAAAGAGACTACGGGATGAAAATCGGTCGTTGCTTGTCGAAAACCAACAAGCCCGTTGGCGGATTGATATCCTAGAGAGTCAAATCGCAGTTCTGGAAGAGGAAAAAAAGGCTCTCGTCATGAAGCTAGATCAGGCTAATTTACGTAACCCATGACTATATTAGGCTTGTATTTGGTCGAATGTAATTTATAAAGTTTGTTTCAAGTCATGATATTTAAGCGCTAACTTATGAGCGAAAAATGAAAGCTGTGTACGGGCATAATATGCAAATTTGAAATCGATCCAAAACGCTAACAAACCAGCAAATTCACCCCGAAAACACTAAATACATAATCCCAGATCGAATAACCAACTACTACACAAAAAGTCATCTCCAACCCAGCAGAACAACCAAATACATCTTCCCAGATCGAACCGTCACGGCGGAGGGGGACCCCAAAACTGCTCATAGATGCGCGCCAGATGTGCATCTGTCAACGGAACTCCTAGGGACCTGAGTCGCTCAATCTCCAACCCAGCAGCATGATAGCGCTGCTCGATAATCGTCGACGGGGGTGGCGGCGGCGAGATGATGGGCTGGTGTCGAGGAGTGTCAGGAAGTATGTATGGATGACTGTGGCGGTGTAACCATTCCACATAGTCATCGGCCACGCCATATGGGTACTCAACAGAGGTCCTTGGCAACTCCTCCATGGGGAACAGATGATCGAACCTATGTGCCCAGTGGTTGTCGGCCGCGTGGAACAACGCCTCCTTCTTGGCCTTGACGGACTTCGGTCTGTGCACTTTGCTAGGTCTGATTGGGTCAGCAGGAATGTGCTGAACCCGACCAAACTGTTGCAGCACACGGTCGAGCATATACGGCTCCTCCTCGAACAACCACCGGATGGTGCCCCTATATCGAGACAGACGCAGCTCTCCATCAATATCCAAGTGCCTACCAAAGGGCATGAACTCGATCTGCAATGGAAAAGAAATTGTTTATACGACTCAAATGTTCAAAATCTAGTTTATTGTCTCGCCAATGTAAGTGCGGAAGTACAATGTGTTCGTACCTCGTCGACAGTCATCTCATCTAGCCTCTGCCGCATAACATCCAGTCGCTCAATGCGAGGCCTATCATCCCGGGACATCGTAGTGGAAAATGGTGTCGCCCCAGGACGTACCTCAACCCGTGTCGCGGATCCCGGGCTAGCCTCCGATTGAGCGTCATGCAAACCTTGAACACCGGAAAATACAGCCATATCCACACCTACAATGGAACAATAATATCAGCACCATAGTCATTGTAACTTAGTGAAAAAACTGGAAAAAATTCATGCATAAGAGAACGAATGACTTACCTCCAGCAGTTTCGTACAACCATCCATGTCTTTGGCCAACTCCCTGGTCGCCTCGCCTAATCCTCGATACAAGCACGCCAAGACCCCTACCGCTAAAGAAAGATTCGGAACAGCCGCTGCATCCATAAACCTATGAAGCACCTCCGGACGCAATCTTCCGCCCGACTTGTCGATAAACAGCGTCGCAGTCGCAATAAGCCCCAACGCAACAGCCACGATGCCCTCCATATCATGCTCTAGTGGGGCGCCATCTCGAACCCGCTATCGCATCGGTGCTATCTTCTGAAGGAGGAGCTGAACAGTGGGGCCTCCATGGTTCCATGCGCTCTCCCGCTCGTGCTGTGTCAAGCCGTACAAGTCCCCGACTCTCTCCCTCCCGGCGGCCACGTCATCCACATGAATACACTGCTCTCCGTCCAAACCAAGCCCAAGTATGAATAACACATCGTGCAGTGTGATAGTGATCTCTCCCCATGCAAAGTGGAAACTGTTCGTCTCGGGGTGCCAGTGCTCAACAAACGCACTGATCAGACTGTGATCCACATGATCCCACTCAAAATCTCCCAGCTCCCGGAGCCCAGTGTCACGCACTGCGGGAAACCAGGACTCCCGTCCATCCACCTCCAACAACGCCTCTACCCGGCCCAACAAGTGCCCCCGTCTCTGCACACGCACACCCCTCCGCAAGGCTACCTCCTCCCGTCTCCAAACAGCCTGTGCAATGTGGGCCTCGTAATCTCTCAGAAGTGAAACTATATGTGGCCCCCCTGGCCATTCGGGCAGAACTGCCCGAACTTCCCCAGAGCTGCTAGGCTCACCATGCTGCCTATGACCTCCTGCACTACTTCCCTCGCCATGCTGCCTATCACCACCTGCCCTACTGCTCTCGCCACGCTGTCTCCGCCTCCGCTGCACTACACGGACGGGGGCATGTGTCGCCTGATCACCTCCCCTGTCCTGACCAACATCGTCAGATGTCCCCCACATCGGATCATGCGTCTCCTGACCCCCAGCAATCGGCTCAGCCTCCAAGTTCCTAGGGGTCGCCGATGGCGCCGCATGCTGACTACCAGTAACCGGCTCACGCTCCAAGCTCCTCGGCGTCGACGGTGGCGCCGCATGCTGACTCCCAGGCGTCCTCCCTCCACCCGTAGATACTAACGGTGTGAACGACGCAAAATCTATCTGCCCAACTACCCATGGCTCCTGGTCGCCCGCTCGAGCATGACTCGTCCCAACACCCACATCTCCGAGCAGAGGTGTCGAGTCGTCATACGAGTTCAATTGCTCGCTCTCAAACGCAGTCCCAAAGTATGCCTGGTAACCGTCTTGCTGAGTCTGCAACTGCTCATCCACTCGCTCAGCTCCAGCCTGCTGTGCTCGGTCCCCTCGTAGGTACTCCTGCATCATCTCATAACCCTCCCCTTGTCTAGACTCTTCGGTCGACTGCACGACTGGGTCATCCATGTGGTCAGACATCAACTCCAGCTCAATCTGCACCAGACTCTGATATGTCTCTATAAACGACTGTGACGTATGCCCCAAACCGTCAGTATCAGCTCATACCGTCTCACTATCCCTCTCCGGAGGATCCACTACATCCTCCAACGTCTGCCTCTCCCTGACGGCTGCCCCGGTATCATCACCTACCGCGTCACTATCCATCTCCATAGGATATGGTACATCCTCCAACGTATGTCTCTCCCTAGCGGCAGCCCTCCTAGCAGACTGCAACACCACCCTCTCTCCTAGACCTCTCGATAACGTGGACTGTGTAAATTAAAATATATTTGTCAGAATCCTATAGCTCGATTACGATACTATATCGTATGACTAACTAAATGTTGCAAGATTTTCCTAGGGTTTATTAATGATTTCAACTTCATACTATCAATTCCTAAGAAAACAGAAATATATACTTATTCGATTTCAATTTCCCTACACCTAGTAATGATTTTAACATACCTTAGGCTGAGGCTGTGTCTGAGTCTATGGTTGTTGCTCAGGTTGTGTCTCAGGCTGTGGCGGGACATCTGTCGTCCTCCTCCTCTGTATAGTCGGTTCGGGCTACATTATATATAACAATTAAATGTTAACACTATCTCCTTCAGCTTAAAAAATAATCCAAAATGATTTTTATAAACATTCAATGTTACTTGTAACGGATGTCTCCGAAAAGGACCGACACGATCAGACGCCTCTTTTCCACGACTGTCTTTCACCATCTCAACACTCGGGTACAAAGTGGGGGTAGAAAGAGGGACGGGAGAATCGACGGAACCAAAAGTCGGGCTCGGAAAGAAAGGAATCGTAGAAGAGTCGGAAAGTGTGTCGGAGAAATGGGGCCCGCACGCCTATTTATAATGGGCCCCCACCGCGGTTACACCGCATACCCATGCGGTGGGTGGCTACCCAATTTTTAAAAAATGTAACAACCCACCGCATACCCATGCGGTGGGTTTCGGATAAATTCGACCCAATCGGATTTCTCTACAACGGAGTCTGTTTTACCCTAACCCACCGCATATACATGCGGTGGGTTGCCATACGGTCAACGCACCCACCGGATGTATATGCGGTGGGTCAGGCTAAAATTTGATTAAGTCGCCGCATAGGTATGCGGTGGCTTTGCGGTGTACATAGTAAAAATTAGCGGTGAACTTATCATCACCCAATGTAAAATGATAAGACAGTGTTTGGTTAACATAATTTTTTGAGGTTTTTAAATTATGGTGTTTTTGGATTTCACGATGTGCTAACTATAATACAATTATTTTATTTCTTTTTATGTGATTATTTGGTTAAATTAGGGTTTTTACGAGATTTTTTATTTTTAAAACCAAACACTCACATAAAACGAGGTAAAATAATTGTATTATAATTAAAATGTAATGGAATCCAAACGCACCAGGACATATTTGTACAAGTTCTTTACTTTTACTCCATATTTTTTATAAATTTTATTACTATTTTTTAATAATGTAGTACATATTTTAACCAATTAAAATCTTTTAACAAGTCAATAACATGCAAATCAATACGGAGTAAAAATTATTACAAACCCTTACCCAGAAAAAATAAAAATCACCGTGATAGACTATTTTCCTGAGCTATTATAACATGAGAATTGTCCATAAACTTGGATAGAAAAACAAAAACAATCATCTAAAAACTCATCTATTTTGGAATTGAGGTAGCACTCCCTTACTCATCTCTCTTTAAGACATAGTACTATTCAACAGAATCAACACATTTTTAAATTATTATTATTATTTTTGAAAAATTACTATCTTCGTCTTAAAATATTGTCATTTTATTTTTTGACACGTTTTTTTTTTGTGCTAAAAGAGGGCGAGGCCTTGTTTTATCAATGCATAAACTTAGTTCGATCCCTCGATATCCAAGAATGAGAATACAAGGTCTCGGATACAATCCAGCCTTTCATCATACACAATAAATGAATCATCCATTTGGATAGCCACATTAGCTAGCACGTCTGCTGCACTATTGGCTTGTCTACGAACTTGACGGAGCTGCACCTTCCAGTGTGTACTTCTGATAAGCTGCCTACACTGATCCGGCCTTCCTAAGTATGTTTGCGCTGGTCATTTCCAACACCAATTTGACCCTGCTCTACCGTGGCATCTTGTATCTCGGATTTCAGTTTGTTTGTTTATGTTTTGAACTTAAATAGTTTTGCTCGAACTTAGAAAATAGGTCAGGTTCGATATGTAAATATGGGGTCCCCAATGGACCTATCTCGGATTTAGGGTTCGAAATCCCTTCATTCAAACTAATCCCTTTGTTTTGAAACTCAACCCGTGCCTGAATTGCAAGATCCGAATGAAGGTATCAATTCCTTCGAAACGTAACCCGGGTTCTATAACTCGGGTTGTTACATAATATTTTGCCAACTACATGTTGTTCATCGTCTGTGTTGACAAACGTGTTTTTTTAAAAAAAAACTTTCCAATATGGAAAACCAATGTCAAAAAAAATGGCTACAAATTTTGTCGATATCAACTTCCTGTGTCGATAAGCTTTTTCAAGCAAACAATATTTTTCGATATTGAAAACCGGACGTATATTTGGCAAAACTTAAGCATGCATATAACATGATACTTTTAGTGATTGTCGACCGATTTTTTTATTTGTTCATTCAATTTAAGTTATTGTTGATCAATGTTACAATTGATTCATAATTTGCAAAATATTTAACAAATTAAAATTATACTCATTCGCTGAGAAAAACATATCGTTTTAGGGAGAAAATCTTGTTAAAGAAAAAATGTCACTTTAGATAATTTGGTGTTAACTTTCCAAAATTGTCTTAATAATGATTATAGAGATATTTGTTGTAATTTTTGATAAGGTGAAAAAAGTAAAGTAATAATTGTGGGTATAAATGTATATTTATTTGCTTTCTTAAAAATTGTACAAAATTCTAAAATGACATATTTTAATTAAGGGATGGTGTATTTATTTCAAAATAGAAAATATTTATAACATATAATAAATACTTAAATTTATATAATAGATAAACTGTTTGAGTTGGACAATGAAAAATTTAAAAATTTGTTTAATTGTTAGGGCTCGTTTGGTTGACAAATGAAAAACATAGAAAGTAGAAAACCCCACAAAGTAGATAATATATATGCATTTGGTTGGATTTTTTTTGTCACATACAAATACAAGAAGTTTAATCAGCAGGAATTCCATTTTATAGAAATTTAACTCGTCTACACCTCCTAGGTAAGATGTAATTCCACCTTTTATAATTAGAAATTTCTAATTCTCTTTAAATCTTGTCATCTAAAATTCAACCAAACATATTTTTTACATGTGGTATTTCATTGTTCATTACGAAGTACTAATTATAATGAATTCAAAATAACATTAGAAAGTGACAATTGTGAACAACACTATATGCACTGAGCACGGGTGCTATATGCACTCAACATGAATGTATAATAGATCTGTTTGAAACTCAACTTAATATGTATTAAGCATTGAATACGCCTAACATTTAAAAAAAGTAATGAACGAATTAAATATTCGTTCAATATAACAAACAGATCTTTGACCCGTTCATATGTTTTTTATTACAAAAAAATAAGTTTAAAATTTTTGAAAAAAAAAAAATACATGAATGGATCACAGATCTGTTCGTTTTGTGTTTTTTTTTTTAAAAAAAATAAGTTGCAACTTAAAAAATTTATCCGCATTCGTTATTTTTTTGATGTCATACATGTTTAATGCTAGATACATGTCAAAGTGAGATTCAAACCGATATAGAATTTGTTCGTGTTGATGCATATAAGTATATAACACATGTACTCGGTAGATATAACAATAACCATTGTGAATTACACTTCTCCGTACGTAGTATATAGTTTGACTTATGGAAGTTTATACTTCGTACAACATTATATTATATTAATGCTGGATTTCCTTCATAATTTCAAGCTAGTGGTGTCAGATTGTCAGTGGAGAAATGTACAGTACAAGTTATTCTCTTTCAAACCCCCAAAAAAAAATAGGATGTTGCTCCATGGTCATCATTTCTCACTTCTCTTAGTCGGTTGTCCTCAAATTGTTAGGATTAAGTTTCACTTGTTCACTCAGAATTACTCTGTATGTGTTTGTCACCGTTTATATTGCATCTTTTTTATTTTATGTTTTAACGGTTCGTCATAGTCGACTTTATCTGTATCTTGAAGACCAAGTATATCTGACCATCGAATATTTTCCTATTAAAAAAAACACTTCTCACTTGTCCTTGGACCATTTTACCCAATACCCATTAGTGATGTATGTCTGTAGGTTGTTGTTAGCTTTCCCATAAAGGGAGCAAAGAATATATGCCTTCTCTCTTACTCCTATTATTTTATTAATATAAAGTAAGACAAGTAACAAACATTATACTAATGAAACAAAATAGATGAGAGTAATGTTTGTACTAGAGTCTCCAATCTATTTTTCACCTTTTCTTACTCCTATTATTTTTAGAAGCTGTTGTTAAACATAGGATTGTTTCTGAGTTTGTCAAAGCACCTTCCTAGCTTGTTGGGAGAATCTAAAATTTGAAACAAAAGATGATATTCAAGTAAAAAGAATAACATTAAGGGCGTGTTTGTTACCGGATCGAAGGGATCGAGGAGGTTCGAAAAATTGCATCAGGGTGTGTGAAACTTTGAGCATTAGAACAAATCAACAAGTTAATGGTGAAGATTCAATGTAACGTAAAAGGATCAATGGTCATGCATGCACATTTTAGAGATTATAGTTTAATATAATCTTCAAAATTATAGAATCTTAAATTATACCCTTGGGTTTAGCAGATTTGGGAATTGGGACTAATTTGGCATTTGACAATTCTAATAATTAAAGTAACGGTTCTTTTATCTTATGCCTTAAGAAACCTAATTGGAAAAGATTCCCTACCAAATAAAACATCGATTCTAAAAAACTAATTTTAAAACAGGCTTAAATAATTAAACTAAGGTGAATCATTTCTAATTAGTCTTCTTATCTAGAGCATAGGATAGAAAATCCATTAAAGCAAAACCCCCTTTCCACTTTACTATCTCCCAGAAAAAAAAAAAAAAAGGCCTCAAAGTAGCTAGTTTTACAACATCTTTCATAATGTTAGTAAAATGCTCATTCAACAAATATTTGGACACTACCTGAAACAAATATTTTTGACATTAAATTTTAATGCGTCAAAGATCTTAGACATTAAATTTTAATGCGTTAAATACATTAGACTTTGCAGTGATCTCTTACTTTAGCGGTAAGAGTGAGACGTTATCTTGTGCCTCACTACCATGAGGTCAAAGATTCCAATCCTACTAATAACATTTGTGCTAAGGGTACTTGCAAGGCATAAGCTTGTTTGGCGATTTGTTGCTTGACTTTCCCAATTCGAATGTTTTATAGGTTAATGCATAGGTTTGTCGTTTGTCGTTTGGCTTTCCTGATTCAAGTGCTTTACAAGCTAGAGTTTTTCTTTTAGTTTCTTTCTTTTTGAAGCATTTAATTAGACTATAGGTTTAGTAATGATTAAAATAATTATCTTAGCTACAACTATCATTCTATAAATTGACATCAATTTCTACAAATTGAAATTTTAAAATTGAAAAGGTTATCAAACATACTCTTGAATTTTAAAATTGGAGTTCATGCTTGTGCTTCCTTCGTACTTCGTTATAGGCATTCAAGACAACGCACAAATTCAATCAGTGTTAAATTATGGTTCAACTTGCTTTCAAGTTTGGGATCAATTTAGTTTGAGTTAGTTGTCAATTGGTATATTCGTTCGTATTTGTTTGAGTTTCTAGCCAATTTGCGGTTTTGAAGATTATGGGTTCAACCTGTTGTAGAATCATTCTTGCTCGTCCAGTGTTGAAATAACATGAAGATATTGCGTTAGCCACGCAACTAATCCGCAAAGATTGGGGTTTCGATTCCTGCCAAATGAAGACAATTTAAGATTGCAACAGAGAGATTGCAATCAGATTAAAATAAAACTGAACAGAAAACAAAAACACTACTTGGAGTTTCCCTCTATCGTACACCTTTGTAATTGTGGTACATGTGATCTATGAAAAACGTGAGTGAAAACCACTCAAGTCAGAACCCATAGAACACATGGTATCTGCTCCCTAATTGTACCCCAAGAAATCAGATTAATTCACGAGATCTCTTTGGAACTATGCCTCCTATATTATAACACCCAATGATTTGTCATCTCATGTATGTACACATATGCATCCCATTAAGCGACTATAATGCACATAAGAAAACGCAAAGGATAATGTAGCATACCACAAAAATCAGAGCACCAAGTTGAGGTGCACACAGGCATGGATGGATGCTCATCAGTCCATCACTCCGTCGCCTTTTCAGGGCCGAAATACATTGTGCAACAAACCGAAACCAAAATAAGCAAACATCCACTGAGCCCAGTGAAAGACGGTAGGATCCCAGAAGCAGCAATGCCCCATAACTGAGAAAAAGCAACCTGAAAGGCCAATTCATGCAGAATGGAATAAGTTTCTGAATCGCATCCAGAACATAACAAAAGACTGATGCATAAGCTATAGAGATCTCATACAATGCACTACTATCGTTGAGAGTTTGGAAATTGAATGGAAGAAATTTGAGGATTTGCATAACTAGTCATCCATTAATGCAGCTCAATTATTCTACTTCCATATACTAACTAACCCTGGGGATAATCAAAAGCAAAATTAAATACAGTATCTTTTTTGGAACTTCTTGGAAAATCAAACCGTTGAAAAGGTTATAGCACTTTAAACGATTGATAAAGAAAAATACCCCAAAATATTGCACATTTAAAACTTTGCTGGTTTTTTCAAGGTGCAGCCGTCGGGCTGCTAAAACCTGCAAAAGAGAAGAATTTGAAAAATGACAAGTAGTCAAATAATTGATCAGCAAATGGATAAGATGTAATAATGTAAAACTTGAAGCATGTCAAACTTGTTTAATAGTTTGGGAATAGCACCTCAGCAAGGAAGGCCAGTACCCCAAGTATAAACATGAGAACAAGTGAATATAAACTAGGAAAAACAAACTCCTGCATCAAACAAAAGAAAATTAGTAAGAAATATCACAGTAACAGCTTAGAGAAATAAAGGACTTGCAAGATTTCATATTCTGCTTTCAGCTAAGAAGCATTTCCGCAAATAAAAAAATAAAAAAAAAATCATTGCAAAGTAAGCTTGGGGTGCAAACTTAACATCTCTCAAAATTTTGAGATCCAAGTTATGAAACTCACAATATAAAAATGTGGATAGTAAAGTTATATTCCAACAAGTGTTTTGATGAAATTATATACAAGAGTACAAGACAACATCAAGGTGGGGTTTTTTTTCTCTAGTCTGGGAGTACAAGTAGGGATTAGGAGATTTTGCAGAAAAGTATTATCCATATATTGATAAAATTGTTTAGATATAGGATGCAGAAGACATTATTAAACTGTTGTTACTTGATCAACTAGCTATTTTAGATAGGTGTTGTTGCATGGTTTGGGGTCTCTAAATTAAAAAGTGGAGATCCTGGCTAAATGACGCTGTTTCTTGGAATTGGAAGTACCGAAAAAACTGTAAAAGTTGGTAGTTAAACTATATAATCATTACACTCACCTCAAAGAAAATGGTACAAACAGCAGTAGCAGGGCTTGCCAGAAGAGCAAAAAAGAAGACAGTACAACTGCAAGATAATAGGGTCATATCTAAATTAGTTCCATAACAGTTGTTTTAAGGACTCGATTTTTCATAGACACTATTCAGAGAACATTATCAGGCAACATGATGCATTATTTTTACCAGGAGCTAGGAATAGAAAAAAAAAAGAACTTTTTCTAGTCTCCCCTTTCTTGGTGCATACATGTCAATGGAATTCAGCAAACAAACTACGTCTCTTCAGCTATTGATCAGTTAACTAAATTTCTTCTCGAATATTAGAAAAGAATGTTAATACTTAATACCTTCTTCAATCTGAACATTCTCTATTAGTAGCCAATGACACTGACACTGTCAGTGCAATCTTGGGACACAATGTAAAAAAAATCGAAAGTCGTACAGTGGAAAGATGAAGATGTTTTTCCATTTTGGTAATCTCACCAGACTGGTCACATTTCAACAACAGTAAAGACAGAGCAATCACGAAAGAAGACAGGACTGTGAAAATAATGACCAGCATTGAACTTTATCTCTTTAGAGAAAAACAGAGCAAAGTGAGTTAGTAATATTACATGGGTTGATCAGAAGCTTTTGCTCCTGCTCTTATGAGGCAGTAGCTGGCTCCACCAGTTACCAATACTAACAACCCCATCAAGATTGAGTTAACACGGTTGCTTTCTGAAACATAAATCTCAGTGCTGGTCCCAGCTTTGATCAAATGATCTACAGAAGGACAAGTTAAACCATAAGTGGGATATTTTGCATTTTTCAGTAGGGTTCCTCATCTATGTTAAACCAGAAGAACAAAATGAATGATCATCGGTCTCAGTGGTAATTTATTTACCTCCAGTAGCAAGTATTGGGTGGAAAATGAAGAGAACGCCAAAGAAGCTGCAAGCAAGACCTGGGGAGAGGGTAAATGCTGACAGATCAGGACAGACAGAGACCGACTTCCAAGGGATGATCACCATACAATTGTACATTATTTCACACATTACTGAAGGTTAAAAATGAAATCAAAATCTCAACACCATGATAAGACACACTAGAATTTTTCTGCAAACAACTCTTTCTTGTAGCTGATGCAAGTCGCATATTTTCCATTTCAGTAGTGATGCACAGATCCGTATACATTGACCTTAAAATGAAAATAGGACTATATTATGTATAAAATTCTGTACTTTACAAAATCCATATTCGAACACTGACAAACTTTATCAATAATAAAGCACATCGAATAGTTAGCTCATATCGTTTGTGGTATTGTCATCAGAAAACTTCTTAAATGCTTTAAGAAGTGCAATTAAAGATCAATCACCAGTTAAAAGAAGAGCATTAACTAGTTACCTCCAATCTCTGCAATCCTTAACTTCTCTTGCAAAATAACTCTTGCCATAATTGAAGCCAAAATGGGAGTGGTGAAGCTCAAGACAACAGATTGAGATAATGGTAACCTTTGGAGACTGCAAAAGAAAAGATGCTCTTATTTAATTTAAATAAAATCATCATTAAAACCAGGAAAATCAGTGCAAACTCATCATTACAGTCATGAATGTTCAACTGCTAGATCCAGAAATATTCATTACAAATATTTCGACATTTTAGGATGCAAAGTAAACATGATACATCACTCATTCTAATAATAACATAAAAAAACATCATAAATCACTCTCTCAATGCCTACTTGCCAATTCATCCTAGCAAAATACTGATAATGCATCCTGCTAAAAAGATATATAATAACAAATCTCAATATCATCAACTGCTATTTCTTCATCTGCAAAGTTATCGTAACTTGTGTTTAGTATAAGACATTAAGCTGTGCATTTACATCAAAACTGCTCTTTCACAAAACAATTGAAAATCCATGGTTCCCCAGAAAGTTGGCATCTAGGAGGCACAGTCCTAGCATAATGAATACCAAGGTGCCAGTGTTTAGCAGGAAAGAGGCATTAGGAATCCGAGCCTCATTCATTGCAATTTGTGAAATTTTCGACCCAATTCCAGATACCCCAGCAGATGGGTCTCACATACACAGGCTTCCTTGTGGGTAATACCAAAACCTAATTTGATTCATAAATCTACCTACACGCCCATGATCATCTACTGAGACAGAGCTCAATACCTAATCATAAACGTATACCCAAAGTCAAACGCCACCTAATAACTTTGAGATGTGCATAAGTTTGCTCCTTCCATGTTAAGTAGATCAGCATTTGTAAAGTCAGTTGTCAAGAAATTAGATTAAATTTATCATGTGCCTTTGGTGGCAAATACTTCCAGGTTATATATAAAGGTTTTGGTCAACAGAAGAACTAGAGCTTGTTGTTCAAAATGATTCTATTGTTCTGATGCCATCTAAGGTATCATTTGATGCATTTGGAAATAGTATCTTCAGAAAAGTACATTCTAGGAGGCATATCACCATACATTGAAACACCAAACCATGCTCCTGGAAAGATGGTGGTTACCATTTTATTTTGGATCAGTCTGTTTATTAGACCTTTTTATGACTCATGTGGAAGGACAACTCATATAAGTTTTCATCATTATTGCAAAATAGTTAAGTTTTCTGCAATTTATCCTGAGGACAATGTATCCTTCAAATGAAAAATACATATAGAAATGAGAGCTACTACAGTTCATATGAAAGGATCAGTTGCATGAGCCATCCTAAATACAAGATAAACCAACATAATCCCAGATAAGATTCTAGTAAAGGTTCTTCGTGATAAGACCCTATTCTCCTTGTGTACTCGGATCTTATGAATTTTTTTTAAAACAAAAAAGTGTTATTTGAAGCCAATTAGTTGATAATACATTTTTTTCAAACAGTAACACGAGAACTTTTAAATGGACCATGGTTCTGAAGAACAAAGAGTCTGAAAATGATGGAAAGTAAAACACCACTAAGCTATAAAAGAGCAGCTTATAAAAGAACAGCATTATGACACACGTCAAAATACCACTAAACTTTCAATATCTACATGGTTGAGAACCTGGGACGGTTACCTTCTTATTTAATTGCCAAGAAACATGCAAAAAAAAAAGGAATTTAGAAAAGATAATCCACAAAAAGATGCTGAATATCATCTCGAGGATGGCATAAGCCTCAACTTCCATGAAACTCACTATTATATACTGCTACTTACCAATATATGCCACTCATCATGGCAAGATATCCTACGATGGCCATAGCAATTAAAAGTTTTCTTGCATTTGCTGGACCAAAAATTGGCTGTCCACTCCACCGCAACCAAAAAAAGGACAACAAGAGGGTTATTGTACATTGAGTAAATGCAGTCTGGAGTAGGGGTACTGGTTGAGCTGTAATTAGAAAGAGAACATTGGTCATGTAACAAAAAGGTGAAAAAGACATGAAAGCACAATTGGAGATGGATAGATCTGAAGTAGGCGAAAAGAAACATATTTTGCATTCTAACAACCCTCAACAAGAACCACATGTCTTCTAATATTATTAAATACTGAAGAAAAATCATTGTGAGGAGAGCATAAATGAATGAATTTCACAGGTACCACCCACGAAATGAATTTTATGGGATTTGAAGTTAAAAGAAAAACCAGCAATTGATACTAGCATCAATGATTGGAAATTCCCATGAATAAATCCACATTTCCTTTAATTCTCCCATGAAGCAATGGCAAGGACAGTTAAAATCACACACAATTAAGAAATTCCCATGAATAAATCCACATTTCCTTAAATTCTCCCAAGAAGCAATGGAAAGGACAGTTAAAATCACACACAATTAAGCAAGACAAACAGCTAAGCTAAGATACTACAGTATGAACTTTTACAACATCCAGCTTAGTTGCTGACTTGCCGTACATCACTTCTCTTAGGAAAATATCTGCTGTACAGTAGTGAGTGGCACATATTATGCAAGATGCATATCAAATACTCAAAATGCAGCTAAAAGGCAATTCAGCACAGCATCAGAAAATGATTTCAGTTTCCTAGCAGTCAGATTCCCCGTGATTTATCACTGATATTTCTTTCACTGATACTAAACTATAGGAATAATGTTACACCGTGAGAATTACGCTCAATGACCAGGCTGGAGAACATATAAGTTATAACTAAGTTGAAAAAAAAATCCCCGTGGAGGGTCAGAGAAACAGTAATATTATCAAAAGTTCATCCCAGATAACCTAAAGGTCCTAAACATACCATTGCCGTTCTATATATGAGGCTTAGATAATAGCTAACCTGAGAAAGTCTCTGAAATAGTTCCCATTATGTAGTATACAGTAGAAGACAATGCCATGCACATAAAACCAGAGTATCTAGATCCACCCCATGTCCAAGAAAGTAACTGAGGAACTACAGATGTCTCAACTTCTGTTAACCATGTCACTGGTTCCTGGCATCACAGAGAGATATCTCCATTTAAAAAGCATACTTCTTTATTACAAGTCAAATTCTAAAAACATGCTAACGAAGTATGCACAATTATCATAGGGCATATGAAAATGTCTATCATTCCAAGATAAATCAACGCAAGCCAAAAACCTTAGCAAAGTCCAGTTTATCACAATCTAACTCCATGGAAGAATATTACAAGTCAAAATAAACCCCCAAAGACAAATAGTCATCAGTGATAGCTCCATCCACTTTATCCTGAATTATAAGATAATCACCATTCAGTACAACATTAATTAATACTCCTTCTAAAGTACAAGATATCATAGTTCATCTTACTGCAAAGTGCACACGTATCTGAGTGTCCACCTTCTAATTAAAATCAAACAATCAATACAGGTAGAAGAAGAGGACAGGTAAACTACAGACACAAATCTAACACTTAAAAAGTAGAGCAGCTCACTACAAGCTAATGGGGGAATAGAAGCAGGTTGACTGGTAGCACCTGCACTAGGTCTGTTTTGGAGTATGATTTAAGCTGATCAGTGTCGATACCTTTGAGCCTAAGATCAAATGTTGAATGTTATGATCTGGTCTATTTAGTTACTTTCCAATTAACAAGTGACAAAAGAAAATATTAGTTGAAATCTAAGCTAAGAAATTTTACCAATTCATCCTCTATCAACCAACAGAACGTACTCCGCAAAGAAACGGCAAAATGAACATTACAATTTCGAACTCAAAAACAGAAAATCACATGAAAAGTCAGAAAGAGAGAGCGGAAGCAAGGAAGAAAATTACTCTAGGTTTTCTGCGAGGGTAAGAAACGGAAAAGATGTTCATCATGTGATTCCGCCTGTCAGTTTGGGGCAACAAGGGAGCGATCTCATTCGACAGCCCCTCAGCCACCGACGAGATCGGCTCCGACTCAAACGGACTCCTTTCCGGTAGCGGAGGCGGATGAGGAGGGGCCGGGGCCATCTCCAGCACAACTGTATGGTGTAGATGGTCCGATCCACCTCCATTGCTGGTCACCGGCGAAGCCATAGCAGGTTCGCGCTGGATCAAATCGGGGATCTGCCTAAGAAGAGATGAGTTCCTACGACGGCGAAGGTGGCGAATTCAACGCATTTTCGGCGGTGGTACAGGGGAGGAAGGGAGGGGGAAGTTGCATTGGATTTGAGATGATAGAGACCGGGAAGCTTGAATGAGATGGAAGCAGGGATTGAAGGGGACTGGTAAACGGTCAATCTGCGTCATACGAATAAGATACTGTCAAAATGTGTAACAGGGTTAGCCTGTTTATACGTTTATATTTCAAATAAAGAATTCTTGGGCTTTTGTATGGACCTTGATCCATTTTCAGTATTGGGCTGCGTCCCACATTTTGGTTGCGAAAGGAAATTAGTTTCCTCGAACCTGTCTCCTTTATGTAATCGCATCCATGGCCATTTTCAGTTTATCCATGGCCATTTTCCTTTGAAACTCAACTTAAAATGTATTCATCATTAAATACGCCTAACATTAAAAAAAAGTAACGAACGAATTAAAGATTCGTTCAATATAACAAACAAATCTTTGACCCGTTCATATGTTTTTATTACAAAAAATAAGTTTAGAATTTTTGAAAAAAAAATTATATGAATGGATCAAAGATCTGTTCGTTTTGTGGTTTTAAAAAAAAAATTAAGTTTCAACTTAAAAAATTTATCCATATTCGTTATTTTTTTTGATGTCATACATGTTAAATGCTAGATACGTGTCAAAGTGATATTCAGACGGATATAAAATTTGTTCATGTTGATGCATATAGCGTAGATATAACAACCACCATTGTGAAGTTTGACTTATGGGAGTTTATCCTTCCTAAAACATTGCTCGATTTACTCCATAATTTCAAGCTAGTGGTGTCAGATTGTCAGTGGAGAAATGTACAGTACACAGAACATGTTGTTCTCTTTCAAACACCCCCCCCCCCGGTTACTGTATTCTCCACGTATTCGTATTAGGATTAAGTTTCACTTCTCTTAATCGGTTGTCCTCAACGTATTAGGATTAAGTTTCACTTATTCACTCGAAATTGTGTGTTTGTCACTGTTTATATTGTATCTTTTTTATTTTATGTTTATATGTTTTGACGGTTCACCATAGGTGACTTTATCGGCTCTTGAGGGCCAAGTATATCAGACCCTCCAATACTTTCCTATTAAAAAAAGAATCTCACTTGTCCTAAGACCATTTTACCCATTAGTGATATATGTCTATAGGTTGTTGTTAGCTTTCTCATAAGGGGAGGAAAGAATATATATGTCTTCTCTCTTACTCCTATTATTTTATTAATACGGAGTATGAAGTAAGACAAGTAACAAACATTATACTAATGAAACAAAATAGATGAGAGTAATGTTTGTACTAGCGTCTCCGATCTGTTTTTCACCTTTTCTTATTCCTATTATTTTTAGAAGATGTTGTTAAACATAGGATCGTTTCCGAGTTTGTCGAAGCACCTGCCTAGCTTGTTGGGAGAATCTAAAATTTGAAACAAAAGATGATAGATATTCAATCAAAAGAATAACATTAAGGGCATGTTTGTTACTGGGTGGAAGGGATCGAGGAGGTTCAAAAAATTACCTCAGGTGGTGTGAAACTTTGAGCATTAGAACAAATCAACAAGTCAATGGTGAAGATTCAATGTAACCACTAAAAGGATCAATGGTCATGCATGCACGAGTTATAAAGAATTTTTTTTTAGAGGTTCTAGTTTGAATATAATCTTCAACATTATATAATCTTAAATTGTACTCTTGAATTTCACAAATTTGGCACTAATTTGGCATTTGACAATTCGAATAATTAAAGTAAAAGTAGCTAGTTTTCTATCCAAAAAAAAAAATAAAAACACGGCCTCAAAGTAGCTAGTTTTACAACCATCTTTCATAATGTTTGTAAAATGCTCATTCAACAAATATTTGGACACTACCAAAAACCAATACTTTGGACATTAAATTTAATGCGCCAAATACTTTAGATATTAAATTTTAATGCCTTAAACTTTTAACTTTACAATGACCTCTTATTTTAGTGGTAGAAGCGAGACGTTCTCTTGTGTCTCGCTACTAATGACATTTATGCTAGGGTTACTCATGCCTTGGCTTGCAAGACATAAGCTTGACTGGACATTTTCTGCTTGACTTTCCCCGTTCGAATGTTTTATAAGTTAATGATTAGGTTTGTTGCTTGACTTTCCTAATTCGAGTGTTTTAGAAGCTAGTGTTTTTCTTTTAGTTTCATTCTTTTTGAAGTATTTAATTAGGCTATAGTTTTAGTAATGATTAAAATAATTATTTTAGCTATAACTATCATTTTATACATTGACATCAATTTCTAGAAATTGAAATTTAAAATTGAAAAGTTTATCAAACACATTTTTGAATTTTAAAATTGGAGTTCATGTTTCGTACCTGGCTTCTGCTTCCATGGTACTTCGTTATAGGCATTCAAGACAACGCACAGATTCAATCAATGTTAAATTATGGTTCTACTTGCTTTCACGTTTGGGATCAATTTAGTTTGAGTTAGGTGTGGATCGGTATATTCGTTCTTATTTGTTCGAGTTTCAAGCCAATTTGCGGTTTTGAAGATTTTGGGTTCAATTTGTTGTAGAATCATTCATGCTCATCCAGTGTTCATGAAGATATTGCGTTAGCCGCGGTACTAGTCCGCAAGGCTTGGGGTTTCGATTCCTGCCAAATGAAGGGAATTAGCCCTTTTGTGGGTGTGATTTACCCGTTAGGGCGTCTTCCCCCGTAAGCCATAATGGCCACGGAAAATAGTCTACCAAAAGAGAATATTCTATAAAATGTTCTCTTTTGGCCTATTTTACGATTTTGCCATTTCCTCCGTAGGCCAATTTTGGTAGGTTAAACTTCCTATAAATACTAAAGTAATCATGAAATTTCACATCTCATTTCCGTCACTCGATCTTATCTTTATTTTTTATTATAATTTTGATGAATCTATAATTAATAAAAAAGATTCATGTTATTTTCTAAAAATATTATTTATACAATGATAATTAAAATATGTCAAATATTATAGTCATATCGAATAACTCTTGAATGTCTTTACAATACAACTTTTATTTTTAATTAAAAATCATAATTATATAATATTTAGATTTATGATTGTATTATTTATAGGTTTATATAAAAATTAAACAATTAAAAATAAATAAATAAATAAAAGATAGGATTTGGCCTTTCTTTTTGAAATAGGCCAAAAACAAAAAGGCCAAATTGGGTTATGGCCTAGGGTGGGAGTAAAATTAGGCTAAAACCCAATTTTTAGCCTACCATGGGAGATGGCCTAAGATACAATTTAAGATTGCAATAGAGAGATAAGAGATTGCAATCAGATTAAAATAAAACCGAACAGAAAACAAAAACACTACTTAAGAGTTTCCCTCTATCGTACACCTTTGTGGTACATGTGATCTATGAAAAACGTGAATGAAAACAACTCTAGTCAGAACCCATAGAACACATGGTATCTGCTGCCTAATTGTACCCCAAGAAATCAGATTAATTCACAAGATCTCTTTGAAACTATGCCTCCTATATAACACCCAATGATTTGTCATCTCATGTATGTACACATATGCATTCCATTAAGCGACTATAATGCACATAAGAAAACACAAAGGATAATGTAGCATACCACAAAAATCAGAGCACCAGGTTGGGGCGCACGCAGGCATGGATGAATGCCCATCAGTCCATCACTCCGTCTCCTTTTCAGGGCCAAAATACATTGTGCAACAAACTGAAACCAAAATAAGCAAACACCCACTGAGCCCACCGAAAGACGGTAGGATCCTAGAAGCAGCAATGCCCCATAACTGCGAAAAAGCAACCTGAAAGGCCAATTCATGCAGAATGGAATTAGTTTCTGAATGGCATCCAGAACATAACAAAAGACATGCATAAGCTATAGCGATCTCGCACAATGCACTACTATCGTTGAGAGTGTGGAAATTGAATGGAAGAAATTAGAGGATTTGCATTACTAGTCATCCATTAATACAGCTCAAGCTTATTCTACTTCCATATACTAACCAACCTTGGGGATAGTCAAAAGCAAAATTAAATATCTTTTTGGAACTTCTTCGAAAATCCAACAGTTGAAACGGTTATAGCACTTAAGCTAAACGATTGATAAAGAAAAATACCTCAATATATTGCACATTTAAAACTTTGCTGGTTTTTTCAAGGTGCAGCCCTCGGGCTACTAAAACCTGCAAAAGAGAAGAATTTGAAAAATGACAAGTAGTCAAATAATTGATCAGCAAATGGATAAGATGTAATAATGTACAACTTGAAGCATGTCAAACTTGTTTAATAGTTTGGGAATAGCACCTCAGCAAGGAAGGCCAGTACCCCAAGTATTAACATAAGAACAAGTGAATATAAACTAGGAAAAACAAACTCCTGCATCAAACAAAAGAAAATTAGTAAGAAATATCTTAGTAACAGCTTGGAGAAATAAACGGACTTGCAAGATTTCATATTATTGAATCGGTAAATAAAGAGCGGTCATTCCGGAGTTCGAACCGGGGACCTATGGGTACTACCCACAAGTCCTTTCCGGTGAGCCATTCCGGAATGGTTGGTTGCAAGATTTCATATTCTGCTTTCAGCTAAAAAGCATTTCCGCAAAAAAAAAAAAAAAAAAAAAAAAAAAAAAAAAAAAAAAAATCATTGCAAAGTAATCTTGGGGTGCAAACTTAACATCTCTCAAAATTTTGAGATCCAAGTTATGAAACTCACAATATAAAAATGTGGATAGTATATTTATATTCCAACAAGTGTTTTGATGAAATTATATACAAGAGTACAAGACAACATCAAGGTCGGGTTTTTTTTTTTCCTCAAAGTTTGGGAGTACAAGTAGGGATTAGGAGATTTTGCAGAAAAATATTATCCATATATTGATAAAATTGTTTAGATATAGGATGCAGAAGACATTATTAAACTGTTGTTACTTGATCAACTAGCTATTTTAGATAGGTGTTGTTGCATGGTTTGGGGTCTCTAAATTAAAAAGTGGAGATCCTGGCTAAATGACGCTGTTTCTTGGAATTGGAAGTACCGAAAAAACTGTAAAAGTTGGTAGATAAACTACATAATCATTACACTCACCTCAAAGAAAATGGTACAAACAGCAGTAGCAGGGCTTGCCAGAAGAGCAAACAAGAAGACAGTACAACTGCAAGATAATAGGGTCAGATCTAAATTAGTTCCATAACAGTGGTTTTGAGGACGTGATTTTAGTTCCATAACAGTTGTTTTGAGGACGCGATTTTTCATAGACACTATTAAGAGAACATTATCAGGCAACATGATGCATTATTTTTACCAGGAGCTAGGAAAAAAAAAAAAAAGAACTTTTTCTAGTCTCCCCTTTCTTGGTGCATACATGTCAAGGGAATTCAGCAAACAAACTACGTCTCCTCAGCTTTGATCAGTTAACTAAATTTCTTCTCGAATATTAGAAAACAATGCCAATACCTTCTTCACTCTGAACATTCTCTATCAATGACACCGACAAGGTACTGTCAGTGAAATCTTGGGACACAATGCAAAAAAATCAAAAGTCCTACAGTGGAAAGATGAAGATGTTTTTCCCATTTTGGTAATCTCACCAGACTGGTCACATTTCAACAACAGTAAAGACAGCAATCACGAAAGAAGACAGGACTATGAAAATAATGACCAGCATTGAACTTTATCTCTTTAGAGAAAAACAATCTCACATCAAAATCTAGCAAAGTGAGTTAGTAATATTACATGGGTTGATCAGAAGCTTTTGCTCCTGCTCTTATGAGGCAGTAGCTGGCTCCACCAGTTACCAATGATAACAAACCCATCAAGATTGAGTTAACATGGTTGCTTTCTGAAACATAAATCTCAGTGCTGGCCCCAGCTTTGATCAAATGATCTACAGAAAGTAAAGTTAAACCATAAGTGGGATATTTTGCATTTTCCAGTAGGATTCCTCATCTATGTTAAACCAGAAGAACAAAATGAATGATCATCGGTCTCGCTGGTAATTTATTTACCTCCAATAGCAAGTATTGGGTGGAAAATGAAGAGCACACCAAAGAAGCTGCAAGCAAGACCTGGGGAGTGGGTAAATGCTGACAGATCAGGACAGACAGAGACTTCCAGAGGATGATCACCATACAATTGTACATTATTTCACACATTACTGAAGGTTAAAAATAAAATCAAAATCTCAGCACCATGATAAGAAACACTAGAATTTTTCAGCAAACTACTCTTTCTTGTAGCTGATGCAAGTCGCATATTTTCCATTTCAGTAGTGATGCACAGATCCGTATACATTGACCTTAAAATGAAAATAGGACTATATTATGTACAAAATTCTGTACTTTACAAAAATCCAAATTCTAACACTGACAAACTTCATCAATAATAAAGCGCATCAAATAGTTAGCACATGTCATTTGTGGTATTGTCATCAGAAAACTTCTTAAATGCTTTAAGAAGTGCAATTAAAGATAAATCATCAGTTAAAAGAAGTGCATTAACTAGTTACCTCCAATCTCTGCAATCCTTAATTTCTCTTGCAAAATAACTCTTGCCATAATTGAAGCCAAAATGGGAGTGGTGAAGCTCAAGACAATAGATTGAGATAATGGTAACCTTTGGACACTGCAAAAGAAAATATGCTCTTATTTAATTTAAATAAAATCATCATTAAAACCAGGAAAATCAGTGCAAACTCATCATTACAGTCATGAATGTTCAACTGCTAGATCCAGAAATATTCATTACAAATATTTCGACATTTTAGGATGCAAAGTAAACATGGCACATCAACTTTTTCATTATAAATATGTTCATTCTAATAATAACATAAAAAATCATCATAAATCACTCTCAATGCCTACTTGACAATTCATCCTAGCAAAATATTGATAATGCATCCTGCTAAAAAGACATAATAACGAATCTCAATATCATCAACTGCTATTTCTTCATCTACAAAGTTATTGTAACTTGTGTTTAGTATAAGACATTAAGCTGTGCATTTACATCAAAACTGCTCTTTCACAAAACAATTGAAAATCTATGGTTCCCCAGAAAGTTGGCATCTAGGAGGCACAGTCCTAGCATAATGAATACCAAGGTGCCAGTGTTTAGCAGGAAAGAGGCATTAGGAATCCGAGCCTCATTTCATTGCAATTTGTGAAATTTTTGACCCAACTCCAGATACCCTAGCAGATGGATCTCACATACACAGGCTTCCTTGTGGGTGATACCAAAACCTAATTTGATTCATAAATCTACCTACACGCCCATCATCTCCTGAGACAGAGCCCAATTCCTAATCATAAACGTATACCCGAATAAAAGTCAAATGCCACCTAATAACTTTAAGATGTGCATAAGTTTGCTCCTTCCATGCTAAGTAGATCAGCATTTGTAAAGTCAGTTCACTCAGTTGTCAAGAAATTAGATTAAATTTATCATGTGCCGTTTGGAGGCAAATACATCCAGGTTATATATAAAGGTTTTGGTCAACAGAAGAACTAGAGCTTGTTGTTCAATAATGATTCTATTGTTCTGATGCCATCTAAGGTATCATTTGATGCATTTGGAAATAGTTTCCTCAGAAAAGTACATTCTAGGAGGCATATCACCATACATTGAAACACCAAACCATGCTCCTGGAAAGATGGTGGTTACCATTTTATTTTGGACTAGTCTGTGTATTAGACTTTTTTATGACTCATGTGGAAGGATAACTCATATAAGTTTTCATCATTATGACAAAATAGTTAAGTTTTCTGCAATTTATCCTGAGGACAATGTATCCTTCAAATGAAAAATACATATAGAAATGAGAGCTACTACAGTTCATATGAAAGGATCAGTTGTATGAGCCACCCTATGATACAAGATAAACCAACGTAATCCCAGATAAGATTCTAGTAAAGGTTCTTGGTGATAAGACCCTATTCTCCTTGTGTATTCGGATCTTTATGAAATTTTTAAAAAAAAGGTGTTATTTAAAGCCAAATAGTTGATAATACATTTTTTTTCAAACAGAAAAAACACAAGAACTTTTAAATGGACCATGGTTCTGAAGAACAAAGGGTCTGAAAAATGATGGAAAATAAAACACCACTAAGCTATAAAAGAGCAGCTTATAAAAGAACAACACTATGACACACGTCAAAATACCACTAAACTTTCAAAAGATAAGAGACATAAAGATGCTGAATATCATCTCGAGGATGGCATAAGCCTCAACTTCCATGAAACTCACTATTATATACTGCTACTTACCAATATATGAAACTCGTCATGGAAAGATATCCTACGATGGCCCTAGCAATTAAAAGTTTTCTTGCATTTGCTGGACCAAAAATTGGCTGTCCACTCCTCCGCAACAAAAAAAAGGACAACAAGAGGATTATTGTACATCGAGTAAATGCAGTCTGGAGTAGGGGTATTGGTTGAGCTGTAATTAGAAAGAGAACACTGGTCATGTAACGAAAAGGTGAATAAGATATGAAAGCACAATTGGAGATGGATAGATCCGAAGTAGGTGAAAAGAAACGTATTTTACATTCTAACTACCCTCAACAAGAACCACATGTCTTGTAATATTATTAAATACTGAAGAAAAATCATTGTGAGGAGAGCATAAATGAATGAATTTCACAGGTACCACCCACGAAATGAATTTATGGGAATTGAAGTTAAAAGCAAAACCAGCAATTAATACTAGCATCAATGATTGGAAATTACCATAAATAAATCCACATTTCCTTAAATTTTCCCAAGAAGCAATGGCAAGGACAGTTAAAATCACACACAATTAAGAAAGACAAACAGCTAAGCTAAGATATTATGAACTTTTACAACATCAAGCTTAGTTGCTGACTTGCCGTATATCACTTCCTTAGGAAAATATCTGCTGTACAGTAGTGAGTGGCATATATTATGCAAGATGCATATCAAATACTCCCTCCGTTTAGTTATAATTGACGTTTTAAGGATTTTTTAAGTTTGGTAATTTAATTGACGTTTTGGCTTTTCGAAATCCATCGGTCCCACCTCCTATCTCTCAGTTAATTTCGTACCCTGTGCTTCCTCCTCCTCCCCACTTTAATTCCAAAGAGATTTGCAAATTACGGAGCAATTAAAAACAGAAGGTTTTACTCCGTGTTTTTTAGCATTAATTAATGCAGTGAATGATGAAAATGTGCAGGTCTGTAGTAGTCTTTAATTCTTGTGCCTTCACCCAAAACGTTAGTTAATTGTAAATGGAGGGAGTATTCAAAATGCAGCTAAAAGGCAATTTAGCACAGCATCAGAAAATGATTTCAGTTTCCTAGCAGTCAGGTTCCCCGTGATTTATCACTGATATTTCTTTCGCTGATACTGAACTATAGGAATAATGTTACACCGTGAGAACTGAGAATTACGCTTAATGACTAGGCTGGAGAACTTATAAGTTATCACTAAGTTGAAAAAAAATCCCTGTGGAGGGTCAGAGAAACAGTAATATTATCAAAAGTTCAACCCAAATAACCTAAACATACCATTGCCGTTCTATATACAAGGCTTAGATAATAGCTAACCTGAGAAAGTCTCTGAAATAGCTCCCATTATGTAGTATACAGTAGAAGACAACGCCATGCACATAACACCAGAGTATCTAGATCCACCCCATGTCCAAGAAAGTAACTGAGGAACTACAGATGTCTCAACTTCTGTTAACCGTGTCACTGGTTCCTGGCATCACAGAGAGATATCTCCATTTAAAAAGCATACTTCTTTAGCAGGGTTTTTTTTTCTTCACATTCTAAGAACATGCTAACGAAGTATGCACAATTATCATAGGGCATATGCAAATGTCTATCATTCCAAGATAAATCAACGCAAGTCAAAACCCTTAGCAAAGTCCAGTTTATCACAATCTAACTCCATGGAAGAATATTACAAGTCAAAATAAACCCCCAAAGACAAATATATCAGTGATAACTCCATCCACTTTATCCTGAATTATAAGATAATCACCATTCAGTACAGCATTAATTAATACTCCTTCTAAAGTACAAGAGATCATAGTTCATCCTACTGCAAAGTGCACAGGTATCTGAGTGTCCACCTTCTAATTAAAATCAAACAATCAATACAGGTGGAAGAAGAGGATAGGTAAACTACAAACACAAATCTAACACTTAAAAGTAGAGCAGCTCACTACAAGCTAATGGGGGAATAAAAGCAGCTTGACTGGTAGCACCAGCACTAGGTCTCTTTTAGAGTATGATTTAAGCTGATCTGTGTCAATACCTTTGAGCCTAAGATCAAATGTTGAATGTTATGATCTGCTCTATTTAGTTACTTTCCAATTAATAAGTGACAACTGACTAGGAGGAATCATCACATTATAGAAAATATTAGTTGCAATCTCAGCTAAGAAATTTTACCAATTCATCCAATATTTGGAGAAGTGGCCAGGCTTCCTCCTCTATCAACCAACAGAAAGTACTCAGCAAAGAGACGGCCAAATAAACATTAAAAATTCGAACTCAAAAACAGAAAATCACATGAAAAGTCAGCAAGAGAGAACGGAAGCAAGGAAGAAAATTACTCTAGGTTTTCTGCGAGGGTAAGAAACGGAAAAGATGTTCATCTTGTGATTCCGCCTGTCAGTTTGGGGCAACAAGGGAGCGATCTCATTCGACAGCCCCTCAGCCGCGGACGAGGTCGGCTCCGACTCAAACGGACTCCTTTCCGGTAGCGGAGGCGGATGAGGAGGGGCCGGGGCGGGGGCCATCTCCACCACAACTGTATGATGTAGATGGTCGGATCCACCTCCATTGCTGGTCACCGGCGAAGCCATAGCAGGTTCGCGCTGGATCAAATCGGGGATCTGCCTAAGAAGAGATGAGTTCCTACGACGGCGAAGGTGGCGAATTCAACGCATTTTCGGCGGTGGTACAGGGGAGGAAGGGAGGGGGAAGTTGCATTGGATTTGAGATGATAGAGACCGGGAAGCTTGAATGAGATGGAAGCAGGGATTGAAGGGGACTGGTAAACGGTCAATCGTGCGTCATACGAATGGGATACTGTGAAAATGGCGAAACTGTTGTTGCGGAACCGCGGGTTTCTTCTTCCTTTTCACCTTTTGGGCGAGAGGTTAGTCCATCCAACCATGTAATTTTAGACGGTAGCAGACGGGTCACCTTAATCCTGACCCTCCCAAGCCACGAACCCGCCGACTCGTGAGTCAAGGCTTGCCCTTTTTTTTAGGGTTATTTGCACAAATATGCATCTTTTTTTGTGGGTTTACAAAAATACCACATTTTTAGAAAATTTGCAAAACTACTATATGTGGTATTAGTGCAAATAGGATGGGGAAATTGCTATGCCGGTTGCAGGTTGTCCCAAGGGGAGAGAGAGAGAGAGAGAGATGGGACATCGGATTTGGTGGGGGATTTTGGCGCCAAAATTGGAGAGAGAGGAGGTGAGGTGATGGGAAAGGCTTTCCCTCCATTTTTAAAGTCTAATAGGAGAGGAGGAGAGAGGCCATCAGTTTCGGTCTTCCCGTGGAAAAGAGAGCTAGAGAAGAAGGCCACCATTGGAGAATAACCCATCCGCATTAAGGTCCAGTTGCTGAGCACGTGTCGGGCTCTTTATTCGTTCGTGTCAGTGTTTGTAAACTTCCGTGTCACAGAGATATCTGAGAAACCCTAATTCTCAGTTGCAATGGGTAGGCTTCTCTCCTATTTCTCGTCATGTTTCATGAAGAGTAGATACCCATTAACAATGGTGCTGATCCGAGTTTTCAATTGCAGGGCAAAACGCCAAAGGGGGAAGAAGCGGGTCATCCGATAACGATAGGTGATGATGACGACCTTGAGGCTTTTAAGTTTCTCAACTCGAAGTCTGGGGAACATCCATGGCCCATGGCGATATATGTTGGTCCAGTGGTGAAAGAGAGCCTTCAAGTACCACAACCCGGCGTCGGGGAAGAATGCTTGAGTACCACAACTCCTACTTCTTCAGCTATCTGGAGAGGGAGTGGAAGGAGTACAACTCAAACGTCGGGGGGTATGAGGCGAGTGGCATACTCCTCTCATACTTCGACGGGCGGGCCCCGGCGCCCATGGCCCGTCCGTGGGCAGGCGTGGACCTCGTCCTCCTACCCCTCAACCTGAGGGGAAGACATTGGGTTGCCGTTGCTCTTGATCTGAATGAGTGGCAGTTGAAGCTGTATGACTGCGATGTGCACTGCGTGATAGACGCCGAACTCCCACCCCTGCTGATGCACGTTACCCACCTCCTCCCCATCATCATGGATGCACACGCTGAGTTGAAGGTGAAGTATGCATCGAAGCTGCCAGGCTCGTTTCGCATAATCCGCGACAAGCGCGTTCCGCTAAACAAGCTCAGGTATGATTGGTGCGACCCCTGTATTTCATTTAACTTGATGATATCTCCGCCTCTGTTTTGACAAAATCTCCGTGATTGCAGTGGTGACTGTGGCCCTTACACGATCAGATTCATGGAGCTCCTCATGGAGACCGATCCCACCTTCGATGGGCTGGACGACACGTTTATTGGGCCGTACAGACAGATGCTAGCGGCTGCCATCTTCAATGGTCGGCTCGGTGGACGCATAATCTGATAGTCGTTTGGGTGTAGTTATGGAAGTGATTTGTTGTCTTTTGTTGTGAACAACGTTGGTTTTAATCTTGTCCTTTGGTTGTTTGGATACATTTACCTTTGGCAACGGGTTACACTCTAGTGGTAAGTGGTAAAGAACTTCGCATTACTTTTAGGGATGGATTCTGTAAATAACCCCTGTCACCCTCTTTGTATTACCGTGTCAGGTTGAAGGGGTTATCATGTCACTGGTTTTAATTTCATGTTTATCAATCCAGAGGTCACACTTTCATAATGAAATCACCCATGCACTGGCACTAGTTTCAGGTCATGTTTAAATTCCTGAGTGTTTGTGTTACTCGTGTACATTTTGTCACCGTATTCTCCTCAGTGACACGATAATTATGTAAGTTGACACGGGATTCCAACTTTGCTGACACGGGTGATTACCAAACAACTTCTAACCAAAGTTTCCACCATGCCAACATCGTCAATGACTGCCTAAAAAATATCACAACAATAACAAGACATGACGGTGGACACCTCCTCTCTATACTTTGATAAATTTGTAGACTCATCATTGTTTATTTGTATATATTTTGATTTAAAATGTTATATAATTTTTTATTTTGATCTCATTGGTCTTAACATCTACGTGGCTCTTATTAGTTTAAATGTATACATCTTTGCAAGACCTTTAAAATGATATATATATATATATATATATATATATATATATATATATATATATATATATATATATATATCATATCTCTTTGGCGTGTTCGTGTCATATGTTTTGTTGAAAATGCCGTTTCCGCGTGTCTTCCCGTGTCCGTGTCCGTGTCCGTTTCCGTTTCCGTGCTACAAAGTCTACAACACATAACCACCGAATGAAGATAAAGAAATCGAAACACTTAGTTGTCGTTCGGCAAAACTTGTCGTTCACTATTCACGCACGCTTTTTTATAATGAAAAAAACTATATAAATATAATTTTTCATAAAAATTTTGTAACAAGTTTGTACTTGCTAATAATAGCTACGAAATTGTTTTTAAAAATAATTACAAAACTAGATATTTTATATAGTTTTATCTCCTAAAATAAGCGTGCGTGAATAGTCAAGTGACAAGTTTTTCGGAACGGAGGTAGTACTTCATAGCAACGTACAAAATACCAACCTTGTGACCATATTGAAATGTATATTTGTGTAAATTGACCTATATTTAATGTTGAAGGGGTTATTATGTTAGTTGACACGGGATTCGAAATTTGGTAACCCTCCCCCCACCCCCCACCCCCTGATGGAGCCCCTCTCTCTTCATAAATATCACTCCATCGGTCCTTTCACTTCCACTCTTCTCTTGCAAGCCACAACAAAATTCGTGAAGAAGAAGCAACGCGATCGTGTTTGGTTCACCAGTGGTGCTCATCCTCATCGAAAAGCTTTCAATTCCAAGTAAGTACAACCCCGATTGGCATATGTGTTGAAAAAAACTGTTTGGATTTTAGGGTTTTCATCGATTAGAAGTTTGTTTTGAATGAAATCTGAGTTGTTAATAGGGTTTTCGACATAGAGTACTAATTGACGACATCGAAAGCTTTCCGATTAGGGGCTACGGTTTATGCCTGTGTATGCTGCAGATTTTGGGTGAATATGTCCATGGATCACTGTTTTATGGCTTGTGCCTTGTGTAGTTCCCTGTTTAAAACATCCATTAGTCTCTTATCTTGCATGTGCTTATTACATACTTATGTTGAGTAGTTGCTTGGAGTTCCTATATGTGTTTATTGGTTTAGGCTTCATATATGCAATTACTTGGTGGAATTTGCTGAATTGAGGGTGAGAATACAACCAGTCAAGTATATATACTTGCTGACACGGGATTACAATTTTGGTGACACGGGTGATTTCTAACCACCTTTTTGTAATTGGTCTTTGCTTGCACATAATTCTCTCCTTATCAAAATTATAAGGTGCTTACAGTAATTTAGCTTATATATTACATTCTCCTTTAGTTGTTTGGTGACATATCATCTCACTCTCCCATTCATCTTCTTCATATATATGTACTTGTTAGGCTTGAAAAAGAAATAGAACATTTTGGATCCTTTTTGTGTGAATCTAAAGCATAAATATGATTAAGCCTATGAAAGTTGCAACCTTTCTCTTTGTCTGTGAAGGTTCTTAGTAGGAAGTCTGTCAAGTATATATATTTGGTGACACGGGATTCCAAATTTGGTGACACGGGTGATTTCTTCCCATTTGTTATATAACTTTGTGAAAACTTTAATTCATTGATATGAGTTTGTTATCAGAATTGTGGACTCCTTGGCCACATGCATCTTACAAATGGCATCTTCCAGAAATTTCATTGATATGAGTTTCATATTCACACTTGTATTTACCATTTCCAACTTTTGCACATAAATCTCTCCTTCTCAACATTCTAAGGTCCAGACATTATTTTAGCTTATATATTACATTCTCCTTTACTTGTTTGGTGACATATCATCTCACTCTCCCATTCATCTTTTTCATATATATGTACTTGTCTCCATTATAAAACATGCTTAGATATTTTTCATATGTATGTATGTTCTTGTGTTTGGTTTTCTTCTGCCATCTCACGTTTATTTTCCCTTGTACTGGTAGGAATCATGTGGCCGTACTCAGACAGCGACATTGACACATACTCCAATAGCGATCGGAGCTACCAGAGCGGTGACGACCGGAGGTACTTCTGGCTGCGTACAGACTACGACTACGGGCGGAGCCGTCGGGACCGTCGAGATGAGGAGGAGGATGATGATCAGTCAGACAGAAGAGACCCCGAGCAGGTGGCTGAGGACAACGCGCTATGGGACTTTGCCGCCGAAGAGCTCACCGACCTTCGCCAGCGAGTTCAGTCGCTGCTGAACCGGGATGCTGCCTGGGAGGGAGCTATGGCCGCACAGCGCACTCAGCTGGAGGCCGCCAACACGCAGGTCTAGACAACCACTCTTCAGCTGCAGGCTACCCAGTCCACCTTGGAGGCCACAACTACTGAGTTGGAGGTTACCCAGAGCTCGCTGCAGGCCACAATGGAAGAGAACATGGTCCTCGCCAACAAGTTGGTGAGGAGCGAGGCTAGCAACAAGCACCTGACGCAGCGGCTGGCCGAGGTGGGCTCCTTCCTCTGTGGGCAGTGGGTCGGGCACGCTAGCGAGCAGCTCCGCACCCGACAACTCACCCGCTGGAACAGGCTCTTGGGGTGGATTCTCGTGCTGATGATGGGAGTTATGGTGCGTCTGGTCACCAGGGCTTAGGACCTCCGAAGCCAGTTCTCTTTGTTTTCTGCCAAAACTTGTGATGTTGTTGTAGTAGTTGCCAAATACTGATGTGATCCCAAACATATGTGTTTTGTTTGGACTTGGAACAACTCCGTATGTGGCGGATGACCCCCATTTTTGCAGTTAGGGGCCTATGTAAGGGTAGTTAGAAATAATGTCTCACCCACGCTCGGTTAGTTGTCGTTTTTTGGAACGCCGAGTGTGGTTGCACCGTTATGAATGGTGCCTGTATGATCGGATATGGTATGTATAGGGCAATGTCCCTCCTATATTATGCATGTCTATTACATTTCCACTTGTTGGTGTTATGCATGTGTATTACATTCAATTATCCATGACAAAATGTACACTTATATGGTTTCTATGATTGGCACTTGTAACAATTCTTATATGAACCTATAAATACATAAACAAGGTTAGAAAATCACCCTACTCACCATATTGACATCAGTGACACGGATAATCACGTGAGTTGACACGGGATTCCAAGTTTGGTGACACGGGTGATTTCCTTACAACTTATAATATGCCTTTCAACCGAGTAAGTTTCTTGCCACATGACATTCAATTATCCATGACAAAATGTACACTTATATGGTTTCTATGATTGGCACTTGTAACAATTCTTATATGAACCTATCAATACATAAACAAGGTTAGAAAATCACCCTACTCACCATATTGACATCAGTGACACGGATAATCACGTAAGTTGACACGGGCTTCCAAGTTTGGTGACACGGGAGATTTCCTTACAACTTATAATATGCCTTTCAACCAAGTAAGTTTCTTGCCACATGACATTCAATTATCCATGACAAAATGTAAACTTATGTGGTTCCTATGACAGGGACTTGTAGCATTTCTTATATCAACCTATCAATACATAAACAAGGTTAGGAAATCACCCTACTCACCATATTGACATCAGTGACACGGATAATCACGTAAGTTGACACGGGATTCAAAGTTTGGTGACACGGGTGAATTCTGAACTAATTATAACCAATGTTTGCACCATGCCAACATCGTCACTCACTGCTTAAAAATTATCATACAAATAAAGTAATAGTCCACAACACATAACCACTCACTGAAGATAAAGAATGCAAAATAGTTCATACCAACGTACTAAAATACCAACCTAGTGAACTACCGTCCACAACTAAATGTGAGAACCAGCAACCATGTTCATAAATATCCAACACAATAAAAACGATGTTCATAAGAAGCTTATACCATAACATAAAATTTCATAGCACTGGGCAATGGTGATCACAACTGAGATCATAACCGTGTACCATTGAAGATGCGAACAGAGAGCATGTGCCTGTACGCCCCGATGAATACGTCATCAAGACCGTCGTAGGTGGGGGCGTCCTTCGTGAGGAGTTGCATGAACCTGATCGTGTAAGGACCGCAGTCTCCACTGCAATAGAGAATCGCCGGAGTCATATTCATTACAGCCGGATGCAACTATGAGACGAAGAGATATTTAAGTGTTGGACAAAAATTACCTCTGCTTGTTTTGCGGAATCCTTTTCTCGCGACTAAGGGCGAACGGCTTTGGCAACTTGTCGACGTAGGTGGCCATCAACGCGGGGTGGGCATTCATCAGTACCGGGATAAGGTGGGTGATGCAGCTTAAGTGTGCCGGCAGATGGCAGTCCCTCACGATGTAGACATCCGAATCATAAACCCTTACCTGCCGCCCGACCAGATCTATCGCTACGGCGATCCAGTGAACATTGTCTACGTTCAACGGTAGGAGGATGAGTTCCGCCCCTTCCCACGCCCGACCTATCGTCGCCGGGGACCGCTCGTCGAAGTAGGCAAGCAGCTTCTCGTCGGCTTGGTAGCTATCCGCCTCGCTCTTGTATTTGCCCCACTCGGTCTGCAGATAGCGGCCGAAATATGTGTCCACAACGACAACTCGACCGCCAAAGTCGCCGGCCCTCTCCGTTACCCCTTTCCGAAGAAGATAACATGCTTGTTCCATGTGCTGCATCGATTACAACCCTAGTCAAAATCCAAAACTATTCCACTACCTATTACAGTACATACCGTGTCATTCACTAGACAAAGGTAGTCACTTAGGCGGGTTTCGTACCTTAGAGTTTAGCCAAACTGTGGGCGTTTTTAGTGCGGTGAAGAACTCCTTACTCAGCGTCGTGCCGTATGCAGTCTTCCAGCTGTCCTCATCCCCGCTGCACAACCACAACCACAATGTTAGGGGATTGGAGTCATCTATGCAATAACTTGGGTACGTCTGCTGATGAGTGTCACCTATCCATCCAGCGGAGGAACCCATCGTTGTCTGACACGGAAACAAGACCCAGCTTAATCGCGGTCGCGCCTTCGACAACGTTCTTCCCTTTTCGGCCCCGCGTTTTCTTCTGAGGCGGGGACTTCACTTCTCCTTCACCTCCTGGACCTCTCTTACTCTTCCTGCCTCGAATGGGCTCCGCTCTTGCAGCCTCTGGGATCTGCCAATTGGTTAGACAGTTTCAACGGTCAAGGCAAAAATGTTTTGACCCCCGTGTCACCCCAATCTGTACTCGTGTCGGCTAACACTGATACACTTGTCACTTACGTACTACTATAGATTCAAATGACAATGTGAAGTAACAGGCATTTTACCTTCTTATCCTGTCCTTCCGGCGTTGCTTGGTCGTTCACTGTAGGTGGTACCTCCGTTGAACCGGCTTTACGGTTTTTGTCCTCAGCATCCCTATGTTTCCCGACTTTCTCTCCACTGACATCTCCCCCAGTTCCTCCAACGGTCTCGTCTTTGACCGCCTCTGAGATCTGGCAATTGGTTACGGTTATTTCAACTGTGATTCAGATAATATATTTGTTCCCTTGTCACTTGACATATTAATACGTGTCGCTTCACTTTAACAACCGTGTGAGTTGTCTACAAAATATTGACATATTAAAAATTGTTGATTCTATTACCCCTTCACCGTGGATTCAGAAAATACCATGTCAAGTAACAACCAATTTACCTCCTCTTGTCCTTCTGGTGGCTGGTCTTCCACCTTAGTTTGTCCCTCTGTCCCCCCGTTCTTTTGGTCGTTATCCTCTCCACGGACATCGCCCATTGGTTTCTGCTCACCTTCTGCATTCGACTGGCCATCTCGCATCCCATTCACAACACCTTCCAACACCTTCATCTGATACACAAAGTACATAAATGAGGGGTGGTTAGCGAATGTTATTCGGCATTGGGAGATAAGTAACCCGTGTCACCTTTGAAAAATACCCGTGTCACATATAAAATATACCCGTGTCACAAATGCCGTAAACGTTACACATACCTTGTCATCCATGCTCCGCATCCATGTTGACATGGTTCCCAGCCTATCCAAGATCAGTTCTACTGACTTCCCCAACTTATCCTCCCAGGATTCCCTTGTCCCATCTCGTTGCTCCGAACTCGGGCCGGACTTGCCAGAGCCTTCACCGTAATAACTCGGTGCCAACGCAGCCTCAATGTCATCAAAGTAGAGGTCAGGCTCCTCATGTTGGTAGAAGCACCCGAGCATCAATTCATACTCGCCGGCCTTCGGTACTAGTATCGGGTTGTCTTCGACCTTGATTCTATCCGATTTTTCAGGGTCCATGCGGGACTGGATCGTCTCATACATTAGATTGTCGTCATCGGCTGTCCACCTCAGCATGCGAGGCAACGCCGTGTTCGACACCCGGTTCGCAAACGCCACGCCAATCCCCGGGACAGCTTCGTACAACCAAATCTAAAACAACCACGCATATTACTCGAGTGCATCAATTGCGCGTAATAGTTCAAGCATAACTTCGGTCAAGTAGCTTACCTGGAACGCATACGGAAAACCCATAAGCCCATATCCATATCGATCGTCCTTGTCGTTCGCCTTCGGCTTCAAGTCAGCGACACGTCGTTCTATGACGCCCGACAGGGACTCGTGGGTGGCCTCGTACACAATCCTGCCCCAGGGGTAATCCAGAAATCGATCAACGTTCTCCACAAGCTTCACAATCCACCCTCGTATGGCTTTCCTGGGTTCTCCCCCCAGCAGAACTCCTTCGACGATGAGGAGGAGAGCGATCTTAAAACGCCTTCTCGCACTCGGCTCCTTCAAGATGGAGTTCTTGAAGGCATTTTCCAGCTCACCCACCTTCATGTTGTCCGTTCCGAATAAGTCCTTGAGAGCCTTCTTTGTCTTCTTGTCATCCTCCGTCTCTGTGTCTTCCCCTCGAACTCGACCACACCGCAGCCCAGTCACGAGCGCAAACTCCTTGATAGAGAATCGCCGCAGCTTGTCTTGAAGCATGTACCAAGTCTCCCACTTCTTTTCTGTCACAAGCTGCCTTTGTAACACGTAATGCAGTAGTTGCGACGAGAATTGAACCCGGTTTGCCATTTGCACAATACCCCCAAATTGGCTTCGCAGCAGCTTCTCCCAATCGGCGGGGTCGACCCAGTCGTCCATGTTGACGAGCAGAGACACTTTGGAACACTGGTTGACCCGCCCTCGGAAATGCTTCTCCTCCGGCACTGCGAGTCGGGGCTCCACCTTCTTCGGTGGCCGGACACCTTTCCTCCTCAAATTCTGGGACCGAACCATGTTCTTCCTGCAATTACATGGACATGAACATAATCAATATCCACACAAAGTCACCCCCCTACTTAATAAATCTGTCTGCGACTGTTTCACGAGAAAAGGCCCATGTCACCTACTGAAGTAACCCTTGTCACCCAACAGAATAGCTTATGTCATGAATGTCAATTGTCTTCTCCCAATTGTCCTACAGTACCCGTTTATGACAGGGGTTATTCTCCACTCTCACAATCTGGGTTAAAGGACCCGCAAGCCTCCCACGCTCATCTTCAGCCTCCCTCGCTCTTGTCGCTCAATTCCTCAGTTCCCCATACCCCTTTTACCCCAGATCTGTATTTCCCCGTATCCCCAATTCCCCACATGACCGTTAATACAATTCCCCAATTTCCGATTTTTGTCCAATCCCAAATTGCATGCCTTTGAACGAAACAATGGAAGAATGCAAATGAAGTGGGGAAGATTGCAAATTAAGTGAAGATTCAGACTAGTAGAGATGGGTGAGGACAGATTTCAATAATCAATTGAGTTGTACCTGTATTCCTGCGCCTTCCTCTCCGGTACTGCCTTCTCCGGCGTCTTGCTCCCTTATCCGGCGACTTCCTCCCTCTCCGGTACGAAACAATGGGAGAATGCAAATTAAGTGGGGAAGATTGCAAATTAAGTGAAGATTCAGAGTAGTAGAGATGGGTGAGGACGGATTTCAATAACCAATTGAGTTGTACCTGTTTTCCTGCACCTTCCTCTCCAGTACGGGCTTCTCCGGTGTCTTCCTCCCTTCTCCGGCGTCTTCCTCCCTCTCCGGTATGGGCTCTCCTCTTTCCCTTCACTTCACAACCGCCTCCCTTCACTCCTATTAATATTCGGTCTCTCTCTCTCTCTCTCTCTCTCTCTCTCTCTCTCTCTCTCTCTCTCTCTCTCTCTCTCTCTCTCTCTCCTTCCCTTGTGTAGGTGGTGGTTTTATTCCCCAACTGCAATGAATGCAAGTTACTTTTGCTTTTCTTTTGTTTACCTTTTAATTTCGAGGAACACAACATTTTCTTTTTATTTTTTATTTTTTTTTGTAAGTAGGTCAAAGAAACTGTGCAACCAACTGCCACCCTGATAGATTCCTTTTCCTTTGTCGTTTTGTTCTTTTATCCCAGTATCGGGTCCCGTCTTTCCATGCACGTGTCACCTGACAGGTTTTTTCGTGTCACTATTGACTGTCTCATATTCCTACATATAGTGTAAATGACCCATGTCACCCCTTTTAATCCTCGTGTCATCTAACGACATATACCTTGTCACCAAATTGGATAGATACATGTAGCTACACTGGCAAGTTTAACATGTCCACATACCTACTAACATATACAAATGTTCACATTCGACAACTACCAAGTTTCAAAAAATATCCAAATGTTTTACTTCAACTATTACAGAAGGATGTTATGATTGGAAGCAAGTGTTCAACTCCAAAGTCTAGCATCCGAGTCGACCATGGAATACCCCAACAGCTAGCATCTGGCGGTATGCCTCAATGTACGTGTCGTCCAATCGATCGAAGTTCGGGGCGGTCTCCAGCAGGAGGTGCATGAATCTAATGGTGTACGGGCCACAATCACCGCTGCAATGGGGAAGAATCGGTCAGAACGCGGACACCGATTCCACATCCAATCAAACGAAATTTAACCATGTCATCCAACTTACCTTTGCTTGTTCTGTGGATGGCTCTTGTCCCGGCGAATGGCAAACGGCGTGGGGACCTTATCGGCATACTTGACCTTCAGATCGGGGTGTGCACGCATGACGGCAGGGATCAGGCTCGTCACAGGCATTAACAGGGGCTGGAGCTGGCGTTTCGTCACCATGTGGATGTCGCAGTCATACACCCTTACCTCCCACTCCTTAAGATCGATGGCAAGGGCAACCCAGTGTTTGTTCCTAACGTTGAAGGGGAGGAGGATGAGGTCCGCACCTGACCACGGTCGTCCCAACGACTTCGGCGACCCCCCATCTAAGTACGCCATCAATGCATCACTAGGCTCGTACGCTTCGAGGCTGGCGCTGTACTCCTTCCATTTCCGAGGTAGATAAATTCCCGCCAAGCACGTATCGACTACGATGGCTCCACTGGCAATGTCACCCGCTCTCTCTGCGACCGCTTTGCGCAGAAGGTAGCAGCACTCCTCCATCTCCTGCATGAAGTGAACCGCAATTACAATCCAAAATCCTGACACGGGAAATTTTAAAGGTGACAAGTGTTCATACCACAGTTCCAAACCAATCTTGGGGTTTCTTCAGGCGGTTGAGTAACTCCTTCGTCATATCCACACCGCAAGGTGACGTGCGCACCTCCGCGTCCCCACTACACGGTAAGTTTCTGTCAGGTATTGTGGACGTTCAACTATCTACCTTTGTCGTCTATTCGAGAGTAAGACACATAAGCTACGTACCTTGCCACCCAACTTGTCATGGCGTCGTTGTCCGTCGCTGACACCTTTCCTAGCTGAACAGCATCAGCGGGAACAGTGGCTGCCTTCTGGGCTCGCGGTTTCTTGTCCGGGGGAGCCAGCTCCTCTCCAACACCCTTCCTCGTCTTCTTCGCCCCCTTAGATGCATACACCTGAGCTACCCGGGGCTTCGGCCTCTCATCACCTTCAATTTTCTTTCCCCCTTCCTCAGGACCAGACCCCTTTAAACCAACCTCTCCCAACTGCAAACATAACAAACTTCAGCTAAGATTGACACTATCCCTTGTCACATAACAGATATACTCATGTCGTGCAACTACAATGTCCCTGTCACCAATAACTGATAGAAAAAACTTACATCCTTGCTCTCTCTTGCCGTCCCATCCCTTGCCTTGACGGATTCACCTTCACCTACCTTGTCCCCGACATCAGATTGCTTGTCCCCTGCCTTGGTCTGAAAAAATTTCATGTCACTTGCCATAAACTTTCATGTCACATATATAATCACCTTTTTTTCATAAATAAACCTGACCTCGTTGGTCTTTCCTTCCCCCCCATCCCCTGCCTTGACAGATTCAGCTTCATCATGCTTGTCCCCGACATCATCACCAGCTAGCTTGCTCTCTCCTGATATCTCATCCCTTGCCTTCACAGTTTCAACTTCTGTGTGCTTATCCCCGCCATCATCCACTTCACTTCCCTTCTCAACAGCACCTCCTAACTGCAAATGAAATCAACATTCAATTATGCATCAAACTTTCCAGTGTCACTTAACATAACAAATCATGTCACACAGCTACAATCTTCCTGTCACATTCTTCCAGTGTCGCTTAACATAACAAATCTTGTGATGTTTACCAACAACTAACCTTACCACCTTGTCCACCCTCACCGGCTTCAGCCGCAATTGACTCTATCAACTCATCAAGTTCGACCTGTAAAATACATATTAGCATTTGATATTGAATCCCCAATTTCAAGCAGGACTAAACATCGAAACGCATGTCACGCAAAAACAAACTTACAAACTCATCCCGTTTTTTCTCATCTCCAGCTTGTTCTTTATCGGTTGCTTCTTGCCAGGCCGTCCCCTTACATTGACCATCCCGCAGCTCAGTCACGGCCACCTCCAATAATTTCAGCTGCAGGTGATAAAATTATTACTTCATATCACCATAAGGTGACAAAATTCAACACAATTCACACTTCATATCACCATGAGTAATGAACACCAAATAATTCCTAATTCACACTTCAAATCAGACTAAGGTCACCTAATTCAGTTCTAAACAAACACATATCAGGCTAGGCCCCCCTCAATTTCATACCACATTCATTCATTATCTACACTACGTGTCACTTGTCCAATTTCACGTGTCAGTAGTCCATTTACCCTAGTTCACAGTTATCCAGAGTCTCCACAAAACGAATAATTGGGAAGTTATTGCGTACCTTTTCATCAATCTTCTCCATCCCTGTTGACATTGTCTGAAGCTTGTCCATAACTTGTTCCAAAGTCTTGGCCACGTCCCCCACCCAACCATCCTTCTCATTGCCTCCTCTTCCCGTCCTTGGGGACCTCCCACCAAGGGCTTCGAAATGTGTCAGGAAGGGTGCAACTAGGTTGTCGAAGAAGGGGTCGGAATTCTCATCATCGTAGACACAGCCATCCATCAGCTCCAGCTCAGCCTCCTCTGGTATGAGTATTGGGTTATCATCAATCTCTATGGCCTCCTCTCCCTCAGCTTCGGTGCGGCTGGCTATATCCTTATAAGCGAGGTTCTCGTCCTTGAGGGTCCATCTCATGCAACGAGGGAATGCCGTCGTCGACACCTTCGTCGCAAACCGGACCCCCCATTTTGGCATGGATTCCAACAACGAAATCTGTACCGCATCCCCTCTCAAATTAATACATTTTCAGCATATGAATTACAAAATGATCATGGGTGTGATCGAGAAGGTTACCTGAAAGGATAGCGGATAACCCATCAGGCCATAACCATTGCGCTTCTTTCGATCTTTTGTCTTTATCTCAGCCTCCCGGCGCTTTACGGCGCCGTTCAGCGACACGTGTGTTGCAGCATAGATGACCCTCCCCCATGGGAATGCCAAAAACATATCGACATTCTCCACCAATTACCGGACGATCCAGCTCCGCAGCCCCTTCCTCTGCTCCTCCCCTAACAAAACGCCCTCCACAATGTACTAGCTTGAATCGTCTTTGCGGGCTCCGCACCACCATTATTGAGTTCTTCAGCTCGGTCTCCAGGTCACCGACCGTCATTTTCTCGTTTCCAAAAAACTCCTTGATAGCTTTCTCGTCGTCCTCCATGTCACTAGCTGTTGGTTGACTGCACCGCAGCCCGGTTACTAAGGCAAACTCCTTGAGGGAGAACCTCCGGCGCTTCCCCTTAATCCGGTACCACGTCTCCCACTCCTTATCGCTCGCAAGCTGTCGCTGGAGTGCATAATGCACCATTTGTGAAGAAAATTTCACACTGTGCGCCAGCTGCACAACCCCACCAAGCTGGGAGTCAAGCAGCTTCTGCCAGTCGCTAGCGTCAACATAATCATCGATGTTGTTCAGCATTGACAGTCTTGAGCCCTGGTTGACCCGGGCCCGGAAGTGCCTAGCTTCAGGGACTACGTATTCAGGCTCTTTGTTCTTCGAGCTCACATTCTTCATCCTCACCATTTCTCTCCTGCAATTTCCATCACACAAACAAAGTCAGCTTCTACCAATTATATTCGTCTCCCTCTGTCACCTAACAGACTAACCCATGTCACTCTACCCTTGTCACTCAGTGTGAAACCCATGTCACCCATTATGAATCGGAAGCCTATAACCAATACCTCAAACCTCCTTCAATAGGACACCTACAACATCCACATATCCCAATTTCCACACCTCGTCAATTCCCCTATTTCGCCTACCACAACAAATTTAGAAACCCTTCTCTCCAAATTGGAAACCCATATCACCCAATGTCAAACCTCTGTCACCCAATTCGAACCTCAAACCACCAATTTCCCCTATCCATAGTTCCCTGACTGTTTCCCTAACCCATTCCGAAAACCACTGTCACCCAATTGGAAACCCTAACCACCGATTTCCCCTTTCCATACCCGAAAACCACCCATGCCACCACCACCCACCATTATCCAAACAAGAAAACCACCACCCCGACCCACCATTCAGACCGCCATTGCCCTAACCCCTTCACCCACTGCTTCCCCGACCCACACTCGCGCACCCTACCACCAAAGGGAGAAGAGTAAAAGGGCGTACCTGTTCTGTATGTCGTCGGGCCGTGGATGCTGTGTCCTTTTCGGCGACGCTGGACTTGCCCGCTCTCTCTCCTTTGGTGTATGCAACTGTCGAGGAAGAAACCGCAACCGCCCTCTCTCTCTCTCTCTCTCTCTCTCTCTCTCTCTTCTGGCGTCTCTGCAACTGCCTCTCTCTCTCTCCTTGCTATTGTATTGGTTTGAAACGGGAGAGAGATGGTGATTGGATTACCTTTACTCCTTCCCGCCTTGCCTCTCTCCTACTAGGTAGGTAATGATGCCTCTATTTTCTTTTTCTTTTTTTTTTGGCAATAATTACAAGCGATAGCCGGTTTGGGGGGGGGGTGACAACCTGGACAGTTTTGCAAATTTGGGGAGAAAATGGCATTTCTGCCAATTTTTCCAAAACGGTGGCATTTTTGCAAACTTTTTTCAAATTGTGGTATTTAGTACCATTTCCTCTTTTTTTATATAAGAAAATGTTTTTTGAGTTTATTTAAAAAAAAAGAAAAAAAATAATTAGGCTCGTTTGGTTGAATGCAGGAAGTACTATTCTCAGGAACTTACTTCACATAAATTGAATTCCTGTGAAATATACTTTCCATGAATCGAAGAAGTTGTTTGGTTGAATTTTGGTTTTTAGAAATATAAATGGGAAAATAAAGAAAATTACATTAAAAAATGGTGGAAGTTGAACTTACTTAGTCCCCTAAATGAACTTCCTACAATTTGGAGGAATTAAAATTCCTGAAAAGTTGAATTCTTGTATCTTTTTATCAACTAGATACAGGAATATATTCTACTTCACGAGTTTTTAAACTTCTTGGATTTTTAACTGACTAACCAAACAAGACCTTAGACAGGTTTTCAATTGCTTCCATATAAAATTTTCACTAGCTTCATGCCACATGTATTTATGGCAAGAGCCCTAGTTTACACACTAATGCTAGTGCGCAATTACTGCACGAAGAGATCAAAAGAACACGAGACAGTTGATATGATTGAACATTTCTAGCATATTGATCATATAATTCTTGAACTAAAGGTCCAGACTTATCAAATATAGTATGAACATTTCTTCTGAGACCATCTTCAATACTTAACATATGAAAATATTTTCTAAAAACCTTTGTAAACTAATCATTTTCTATCAAGGGTCACCAAAAAAAGGCTCATCTCCCCCATGATGTAGGTGACGCTGGGTACATTTAATCTACGAGTTCGACATGCCAGGTCCGCGGGTCAAAGTCAACACGACCCTATCTCAATCTCTTAACCTGCATAGACCCTTGACCTTTGGTGACCTTGATCCGGTATCTACAATAGTTTTGGTTAAAAATGTTTATATTTGTACAAAGTGTGTAAAAACACACATCACTTTTTAGTAATTTGCTTCATTGGTGAAATGTACATTTTTTACAACATTTAAATACATTTAAAATAAAAAGAAAAATAAAATCATAAAAAAATAAACTAATAAAATGTTTTGCTTTTTGTAAAAGTTTTATACATATGGGAGTAAAACACTCTCTTTTGAGAGTTAAGGAAATCCATCGAGGTTCCCCCCTGACGGCCCGAACCACCACCAATGCGGTGGTCTTTAAACATCCTTCGACGGTTTTCGGCTTTTGTTGAACCTGAACCCCTCTTCGGAGGCTCTATAACCCCTCTTCGGAGGTTCAATAACCCCTCTTCGGAGGCACTCAATCCCTCTTCGGAGGTCGGTTATCCTTTCGATCGAGGTGCTCCTCGTCGGAGGTTCTTAATCACCTCTTCGGAGGACGCTTCCCTGCTCCGCCGGTCTTTGGAGGGCTAGCCCAGCTCTCACGGAGCGCTCCCAATACGGCTTCGGCGTCCTTGTAGAACAAGAACATGGCAATTTCAATTCCGAAATCATCGGGATGTTTACAAAACCCAAAATCAATTTCGGGCCTTTTGTGCTTCTTGGCTCGTGGTCTCGACCTCATCTTCCCCATGTCTAATTAGTGCTTCAAAACCCATAGCTACACCTCCCTCTCCTCCTCGCCATCTTCTCTTTGCGGTGGCGCCGCCATCATTGAGGTTGGGCTTTATCGCCTTCAACCTTCCCTACTTTGCTTCGACGGTTGTTGTCCCTGCTTGTCGACGTTTCCTCGCCGCCGTCGACAGGCGCTGCTGCCGTCTCCGATCTCTTTTGAAGCAACCCGGGTTTTGGCCTCTAACCTCACCTCCGGTTTCTCGTCCGGCCATCTTCCTGTTCGCCCCTCCGCCCTTCTTTTTCGTGGTGTTGCCGGAGGTGTAATCTCGGTGCCGATGGCTTCTCTCCCCGTCACCGTCGGCGATTCTCGGGTGTTCGCCATCCTTGCGCTCCAAGGTTGTTGGCCAGATTTTCCGAGATCCCTTTCCCTGCTTTTGCCTTGCAAGGCACGGGAAGGCGTTTACAATTGGATGGGACATCAAAAGGGGATTAAAATAATACTAAAGATATTGGTTTATTTTTATAAATATATATATATATATATAAACCACCCGCAAGGGCTTAAATAAAATCACGTAAGGGTTCGAAACACCGCTCAAAAGAGCTTGGATTAAACCCCGTTAGGGTTTGATCGATCCGTTGTGATCAGTCCTTCGTGGTGCGGTTTGTTCGGGTGGCGTGCATCTCTTCTTTGGTGCGGATAGGCATTCTTCTTCTATCATGGAATTCTGGCAGTCGGAGTCAGGTCTGGCTGGGATCGAGGTGGTGTGTACGGGGCGACTCCGTGTTCGGAAGGAGCTTCCTGGAGGTTCGTCTTCAACACCCACAGGGATTCCTGATGTATCGCCGGCCAGCGGTGCTGTTTTAGGATGGTGCTTGGCTTTCGTCCGTAGTCTACGTCCCCTTCGTGTTAGATTTAGTTTTGCCTTGGTTCGTTTCTTGTAGGGTGCGTTTCCACTTGTTGTATTGCACCACTTATGTTTTCGTTTGTAAGTTTTGACGGGTTTCCGTCTGGCGACTTGTCGGCCATCGAGATTCAGGTTCATCTGATCTCGAATTATTACCTAATCAAAAAAAAAGTTTATACACATGGGGAGCTCGAGTGCTCAAATTTGCACATCACATGTTCAAATGTGTAAATTTGCATGCATCTAAAATAACCAATGAAGCAAAAAAATATCTAAAAATACACATTTGCACTTACTGTGTATGGTCTTAGTATCAAATCGGTCGAATTGCCAGATTGGTATAAAAAGTACACCCCAAATGACATATTGGTATAAAAAAAATCAAGGTGACAAATAGGTATAATAAATCGTATCAAAGCGCCAAATTGACATATTTTCTCAAAAAATGGTTTTGAATCAATCAAACCCAATTTTCCAACCCCCTCCCACCCCTCTCTAATTACAGAAAATTGAATGAGTTAGAACATGTCATATATATGATTATATAAATAAAATATCTCATCATTACATGTAATATGTTGTTCAAAACTGGCGGACAAAAAATGTTAAACAAGTGGTCATTAAAGATATGTTCCTAGTAGTTCAAAGTTTCAAAAGGATGGAAGACATTCCCGTCATGGTCTAGTTTCTCTTATGACAATCCCTTGACTAGACATAGAAGATCTATACACAATTCCCTCTTCAGTGTAATGGATGCGAATTCTTAGATATCATCTACGAATTCAAAAATCACACGTTATTTAATATGTAGAATATTAATGGTGGTGATGGAAATAAAAGTAGATAGTATATAAGTACCTTCAAAGATATGGTATGAAGTCGAATGACCTGTCCTATTCTTCTGAGCTATTAGGAGTTTTTTATTCACTCCCCTGATTTGAAGCAACTCAGGAACATCATATTCTAGTTCCTCTCCTATTTTCTCATCACATTCTATAGAATTATCAAAATATGCTTCATCGAAATCTTTGCCTTTCTCTGTATGTTCTCCCATGTGATCTATTTCTAAGCTCACATCTTCATCCTTAGCAAACTGCGCAGGTATTTCTCCCTCACCCTCGTTTGTACCCTTCATAGTATCGTAAACCTCATCCTCATCCATTTGGAAATCAAACAGGTCAATTTTGTGATTTTCGTAAGGCATCCGGTGCTAATAACAATGAAGTAAAGGTCAATGGTGGAGGTGGATCATCTGTGGAAAAAATGAATTGAACTCAAGACATAGCCAAAATCAACCCAAAAACATTACATGTCAAACAAAAATAACATTCCGTAATCAAAATTGGACACCCAAGTCAAATTAACCAAATTAATATGGGAGAAATCACCACCCGATAAACTTTGTTGTGATTTTGTCATTGGAGCACCTTGTCGAGTTGCTCAGTCACCCCTAAGTCGCCGCCTCTTGATATTTCGTTGTTTTGATGTAAAGAGTTCATCAATTAGAGTTATTCTTAACCAACTCAATCACTTTTTTTTAAAAGAACCGGTCCAATGTTTGATTAAACCTAAAAAAATTATACTCTATTGCAACTATACTCTGTTACTGGTGGATTGTGAAGGAAGAACTATTTTATTTTAATTTTTTGTCGCCAAATAATTAAAGGCAAAATGGTCATGGATAGACCATTTTCTTGCCAAACTTGCACAAATAGACCAATGGGGGAAAATTTTGCACAAATAGACCCTTTTTGTTTTTTTTTTGCACAAATGTGCCCCTACCCTCACCCATTGTAGCCGATTTTGGGCGGGAAAATAAAAAAAATAAAACATAAAAAAAAGGGGTGAGTTGACAGGGCAATTAATGCCTCACATCACCACACTCTATCTCTCTCCATCGGTTTTCCATCTCTCCAAATTCCAAAACTCCAAACCGTTCAAAGGGAGAGGAAGAAGAGACAACGCCGGCGACCACCAAAACCCGTTCGAAGAAGAGACGCCGGGAACTGTCGGAGTGGAGAAGAACGCCGCCGACCACAAGGAACGCCCCTTTCTCTGTTGTCCCTTTTCTTCGAATCTGGGGTTTGGGATGGGAGGTTGAAGGAACCTACTATGGTGGTAAGGGATTGAACGTCAAAGGTGGGTTCATGGATGGGTTGTGGAGGGGTGACAATGGTGGTTGCGATTGAAGGAAGAGAAGGGCGGTTTTGGGGAATGGATAGGGCAAACCGACGGTTAGGGTTTAGGAAGGCCGAAGAGGATGGCTATGGTGGGAGTCGAAATTGGAAATAGGGAAGATTAGGGGTTTGATTGAAGAAGAAGGATGGAGGTTTTACATGTGTTTAATATCGAAATTTGGTGTGGTAAAGAGAAAGAGGGTGACATGGGTGGGAAATCTGGGTGACAGGGGCTTAGAATCTGAAACTAGAATTGGGTGTTTGACATTGGGTGTGGAGTTCGATTGGTATTAGGTATGGTAAACACATTTCCATTAGTTTGAAATTGAGATTTCGGGAGTTGATGTGGAATGTATGGCGTCATTGGTTTAGAAACTGTCTGACATTGGTGACATGGGTTTAGAAATTGATTGACATGGGTTTAGAAACTGAGTGACATGGAATAAAAAATATCTGGAAAACTTATTGTTGCTCTTAAACTGCAGGAGACAAATGGTTCGGACAAAAAATGCAAAGAGTGACAAGCAGCGGGTGCCCCGTTACTGTGTCCCGGAAGAAAAGCACTTCCAAGGACGGGTAAACCAAGTGTCGAGGTTGGCGATGCTTGCCAACATTGACAACTACGTCGACCCGTACGATTGGGATAAGCTGGTGGACAGCCAATTTTGTGGGATCATCCAGCTGGCGAACCGGTGCAAATTCTCGTCCCAATTAGTACATTACGCACTACAACGGAAAGTGGTTACCAAGAAGAAGTGGGAGACATGGTATATGATTCAGGGGAAGCTGCGACGTTTCTCGATGAAGGAGTTTGCCATTGTCACGGGGCTCCAGTGTAGCCGAGTGAAGCGTACGGTAATGGAGGAGGACAACAAAGTTGCGAAGGACTTCTTCGAAATGGAAAGCGTGAAGGTGGGAGAGCTTGAGTTCGCCTTGAAGAGCTGTCTGCTGAAGGAGCCGAGTGCAAGGAAGAGATTCAAGCTCGTTCTCCTCTTCATCGTGGAGGCAGTGCTGTTGGGGGGGGGGGGGGAAGAGGAAGCCTTTGCAGGGGTAGATAGTCAGGCTCATGGAGAATGTCGAACGCTTCTTGGCATATCCATGGGAGAGGCTTGTTTACGAGACCACACACAACTCGCTCTCCGGTGCCGTTGAGCGGCGGTTGGCCGACTTAAAGCCCGATCTTAAGAGCAAAGACCGCTTTGGATACGGACTGATGGGCTATCCGATGGCCTTCCAGGTAACGTTATCCACCACCCTCATGCTACTTTACTCCATTATGCGGTGTAGGTTTGTAAATGGATTGCGGTTGGCTATATGAATCCATTCCGGACTTCGGCGCCGTGTTTGCGAACAAGCTGTCCTAGAAGTCGATCCCTCGGTGCACGAGGTGGTTTGCCAACGAAGACAACCTTTCCTATGACAACATTGTCAAACGCATGGACCCGGACGGGGATGAAGTCATTACGGTTACTGAGAACCCATTGCTACTACCGGAGAAGGGCGAGCTGTCATTGTTGGGTGGGTGCAACCATCTGGATGAGGAGCCTGACCACCTTTTTGATGAAATTGTGTGGCCGTTGGCACACCATTATGATGCTCCTCTTGACACCCCTCCCCCCGCAAGAACCAGTGCACGAGCTGAGGAGACGGACGGTGCTAGGGATAGCGTGGTGAAGACACTCGACAAGATTATGGATACCTTGGAGAAGATGGATGAGAAGGTACTTCATTTTTTTGCATTATTTTCTGCATAATCTTAATAAGTTCAGTGACTGGGGAAAATAGACTAATGACATGGGACATACACTAGGTGACACGGGAAATAAAAGTGTTGGAGGAGATGGTGGTTTTGTGATCTGGTTTATTGAACTTAGTATGTAGGATTGATTGTAACAACTCATTGTGTGCAGATAAAAGTGTTGGAGGAGACGATCCATGAATTGCGGGATGGTAAATGGATGGGAAGAGGCAAGGAACAAAGAGTAAGGGATAGTGAAAACGAGGTTGGAGATGTCGATAAAGAGGAAGATGGATCTGGAGACGGACTTTTGGGTGAGACGTACGCGGAGGACATCGTTGGTGAGAAAGTTGGAAAAAGCGATGCTGAGGACAAAGTATCGGGAGCACGAAAGGAGAATGAGGAGGTAAGTTTATTTTTGGATGACATGTGGTGCTCTGTTGTGTGACATGGGATTGAGGGGGTTCACTTGCAAGAATGTTTTCGTTTTCCACGTTCAGGTGCATAACGTTACCCAGACTGAAACAGAAGATGGTGGGAAGGCTGATAAAGAACAAGTTGCTAAGGTCAGGTCCAGTGGCCTGCGTCACTTCATAGAAAGAAGGTAGTCATATTGGAATCCATTTAACTTGTAGATCGGTTTTGCAGGTTGTTGATGTTGATGTACCACAAGGGACTGGTACTGAGCTCCAAAAAGAGCCAAGCCAGCAAGAAGGTGATAAGGTAAGGTCTTGTCTTATGTTGATGTGTAAGTTGGCAATGTCGTTATGAAATGATGATGATATGGATTATTATGTAGAGTGACATGGCGTTTTATGTTGTCTGACAAGATAGATGCGCATTAACTAAAAGGGTTGAATTTTTTGGTTAGGCCGAACATGTCCAAGGGGTAATAGAGAGCTCAAAAGCAGCCGGTGGGGAGCCTGAACAAGCAGACAGGGATAAGGTAAGCAACTCTGACATTGAATTTGAGTTCTGAACTTTTATTCAGTTGATGCTACTTTATTGAAAACACTTATTGAACCCCTTTTTCTTTTCCAAGTGGAACCTGGTGATGTTGTACCAAAGGGGACTCTTACTAAAGCTGTGGAGAAGCCCCGACAAGTTGCTAAGGTACGCTCCCTGTGGCCCGTGCCATTCATCCTTTATGTTTTCAATTGTGGCATAGGGATGTTAGGTAGGCGACAAGGGTTATTATGTTTGGTGACATGGGAAATTTTTTTGGGAATTCAGAGGTTGTTCGTTGACCAGGTATTTCAGAGAAAGGCATCCAAGAAGATGAAGAAGGATGAAACAGTGGATGTGGGCCCACCGACGAAGAAACCGCGGGCCTATAAAGGGAAGGACGACGTCGTTCTCGGTGACGCTGTTGCCATGGGACTAGTTTCTGCGGCCGACTATGAGGCCCTATAGGGGTGGCTCGCAAGGTAACCCATCGTCTCATTTCAGTCTTCATTATACGACAAGGTTACTCATTGATTAATTCCACTCCATTGTACGATCCAGTGCGGAAGCTGAGAACCGGTCAACGGGCTGCGATAGGGACCTGTCAAAGGAGTTCTTTACCACCCTCCAGACGCCCCGCTATTGGATCCACTCAGAGGTACGAAGCTGGTATATTGTAGTTATCACATTTGATTATGATTCGCCTTACATACGCATTTGGGTTGCACTTGGACTATGTTGTGGGTTGTAATGGGGGTTAACTTGTCGCAGCACTTCGACCAGTCATGCTTCCTGCTACGTAAAGTAGTCGCGGAGAGGGGTCACGACATTGACCGTCGAGTCGTCGTCTTGGACTCCTACTTCTCCACCTATCTGGAGAGGGAGTGGAAGGAGTACAACTCAGACGTCGGGGGGTATAAGGCGAGTGGCAGAGTCCTCTCATACTTTGATGGGCGGTCCCCGGCGCCCATGGGCCGTCCGTGGGTAGGCGTGGACCTCGTCCTCCTACCCCTCAACCTAAGGGGCAAACATTGGGTTGCCGTCGTGCTTGATCTGAAGGAGTGGCAAGTGAAGCTGTATGACTGCGATGTGCATTGCGTGATAGACCGCCAGCTCCCACCCCTATTGATGCATGTTACCCACCTCGTCCCCATCATCATGGATGCACACCCAGAGTTGAAGGCGTTGTATGCATCGAAGGTGCCAACCCCCTTTGGCATACACCGCGACAAGCGCCTTCCGCAGAACAAGCTCAGCTATGTTGGGTGCGACGCCTGTATTTCATTTCACTGGATGATATCTCCTCTATTTTGACAAAATCTCCGTCATTGCAGTGGTGACTGTGGCCCTTACACGATCAGATTCATAGAGCTCCTCATGGAGACCGATCCCACCATCGATAGGCTGGACGACACATTTATTGGGGCGTACAGACAGATGCTAGTGGCTGCCATCTTCCATGGTCGACTCGGTGGACGCTTCATCTGATTGTCGTTGGGGTGTAGTTATGGAAGTGAACTGTTGTCGTATTTTGTGAACAACGTTGCTCTTAAACTTTTCCTTTGGGTGTTTCGATACAATTACCTTAAATAGTTGAATTAGGGGCTGACAATTATTTTGTGGTTGGACATGAATGTTGGAAGTAGGACTTCATACTTATTGTACTTGCTTGATTACGAGCGTTTATTTATGACCATTTTGGGTGTCTAATTGACTCGATGCATATACACAAAGAAACAAGTTCGATAATTGAGATGAAAACCGGCAAGTAGTTTCACTCAAGGTGACACGAGGATTTCAACACATGGCAGGGGTTAGATAATTCAGTTGGGCAAAATGGCAAGCACGTGATGCAAGGACGTTACACGTGTGTGGTAGACATGACACGTGGCTATATTTGATAGGAAGTTACCTTATTTTGACTGCCTGCAAAGATAAAAGAAAAAAAAAAGGAATCTCCCAAAAGGAAGTTACATTTCCAACAACTTCCATTTATTGCAGTTGGGGTAAAACAAGGGAATCTCCCAAAAGATAAGGGAATAGTTAGTGGGTTTTTACCTACAAACACGTGAAGGGAGAGGCCACATCAGAGCAAGTTGAGAAGGGAGGTTGAGAAGTGGGAGGCCGCCGATTGCAACAAAGGCCACGCCGGAGCACGTTCATCGTCGGATTTGTGGTAAGCCGCACACCGTTTCCTTCAAATCTTTGTCCCTCCTTTGCTTTTGGAAACTTGGATCCCACTTGTCACTCTTCGTTGATTGCAAATCTGAAAATTGTCTCCTTATCCCCAAAAATTGTTTGGAGGATGGATGGGTGCAGTTGACGAATTCGGAGGGTGGGTTTGGGGTATCCAACATGAAACGATGAAATTGGGTTGAGGGAGTTGTTGCATGTCAAATTGGGATGGGAAATTAGGAGTCGGGGATGTACTGGTTTGAGATTGAAGATGAACGGGGGAGTGTGGGCCTGGGATGCTATTTAAGAAGATCGAGTTCAGTGACATGGGTTTTGTAGTAGGGTGACACGGGGTAGAAAACGTGACATGACGTTTTTAGTATGTTGACATGGAAACTTTAGAAGGGTGACATGGGGATAATGACGTTGTGGGTGTATTTGATTCCGTTTAGGTTGACATACTTGTAGGAAAGAAAGATATGGTCCGGTCACAAAATTTAAGGAGGAAGGGAGTCCGGCCACCGAAAAAGGCGGAGCCACGGTTCGCAGTCCCAGAGGAGAAGCATTTCCGGGGACGTGTAAACCTAAGTTCGAGAGTGTCGCTGCTCGTGCACTTGGACGACTGGATCGACCCAGTCGACTGGGAGAAGTTACAGAGAAGCCAACTTCGGGGGGTTGTTGAATTGGCAAATCGAGTACAATTCTCACCACAGCTCGTGCATTACGTCTTGCAGCAGCAGCTCGCAACGGAGAAGAAGTGGGAGACGTGGTACATGCTGCAAGGGATGCTTCGGCGCTTCTCGATCAAGGAGTTTGCGCTCGTGACTGGGCTGCGTTGTGGTCGAGTGCGGGGAGTATCCATGGAGGAAGACACGAAGGCTATGAAGGACTACTTCTCAATGGACAACATGATGGTAGGTCAATTAGAGTACGCATTCAAGACATCTCTCTTCAGGGAGGCCAGTGCGAGAAAAAGGTTCAAGATAGCTCTCCTCCTCATCGTCGAGGGAGTTTTGTTTGGACGGGAAACACCCATATTTTGGGTAAACAGTGAGGTACAAACGCAGGCTCATCGTTGTCCTTTGTTTATTGAATGCGAAATGGCTTGTCCTGATGTTTGTCATTGACGCATCACATGGAGCAAGCATGCTATCTTCTACGCAAAGGCCTAACGGAGAGGGCAGGTGAAGCTGGCAGTCGAGTTGCGGTTGTGGACTCCTATTTTGGGTGGCTTCTGCAGACCGAATGGGAAAAATATAGCAGCAATGCGGACAGCTACGAAGTGGATAAGAAGCTGCTTAGCTTCTTCGACGGCCGGTCCCCGGCGACTATGGGCATGTCATGGGCAGGGGTGAACTAATCCTTCTGCCTTTGAACCTCATGAATGTGCATTGGGTCGCCGTAGCGATTGATCTGAACGACTGGCAGGTGAGGGTTTATGATCCGGATGTTCACATCGTGATAGATCGTCATCTCCCAGCACAGTTAAGATGCATCACGCACTTCATCCGATCCCCATACTGATGAATGCCCACCCGGAGTTGAAGGCCACCTACGCGGACAAGGTGCCAAAGGAGTTCATCCTACACCGCGACAAACGGGTGCCGCAGAACAAGCAAAGGTAATTCCATGCCCAGCCTTAATTTCTATATCGTCGTGCGGTATGGTGTTAGACAGGCCATTTGAATATGACCATTCACATCCCTATTGCAGCGGAGACTGCGGGCCATACACCATCAGGTTCATGCAACTCCTCACCAAAGACGCCCCCACATTCGAGGGACTGGACGACGCATTCATCGGGGCGTACAGGCACATGCTCGCTGTGGCCATCTTCCATGACAGACTGTTATAAACCAGTTTGAAATTTATATGAATGCGTGGTTGACCTCGTTGCCGAACATTAGTTACTTGATCTTTGTTGATTCATGTCATTGGTTACAACTTTTAAGACATTATCATATCAGTTGGTTACTTGTTTCACTCATTTATGACATTGATTGCTCTGTAGATGTAATACTTTTATGAACATCCTCTGTAGTTGGGGTTTTCTCTATCCACGTACTTGCTTTCATATCGAATGTGTGAAATTAATGGTGACACGTAATATATTATAGGTGATACGGGCATATAAACACGTGACACAGGTAAAAGTTGACACGTTAATTATGACAGGTGGCACGAGAATAATAACAGGTGAAATGTGAAATTGATATTGATGCCATTTCGATTTACAGAATAAGTAACTGTGCATCCACAAAATACCTGAAGTTTTAAACCAACCTACTTCCCCAAAATTACACCAAACTACAACGCCCAATACCTGAAGTGTGTGAAATGTGCATATGGACCCAAAGGGGACTCCAACCTACTTACCCCGTTCCCCAACCTAGTTACCCAAAATTGTACCAACCTACCTACTAACCACAAAAGTATTACGAAGTTCTTAACCACATACCTTTCAAAATGGTCCAACCCCTGACCCCAAAAACTGATAATGCAAAGTAAAACCCAGCTTATGAGGTAAGCCGTTGGACCACAAGCAGAACAACGTAGCTACGAACGACGACGCTTCACGCGGGAAAACTCTCCTTGGGATGGGTACCTGGATGTCTTGGGCCGACCATGCCGCCGCTTTAGAGCCGGGGGGCACGCCATGCTGGACATGCCAGGGGGAATCCTCCATTCTGATCTTGGAGGGAGTGGGTATAGCACATCCGCGTAACACGCCTTCCATGCCGCGGCTTTGTAGAAATCAGAAAACAGCTTGTCGAACTCCGCCCTCGTGTACGCCTTCGCCATCGAGAAGAACAATTCCAGCAGCCCCGTCACACCCTTGTACTTGCACCTAACATTACAAAATAGATGCCAAACGCAAAACCCTTGCTTCGCAAACACATAGTGGTCCCTAATACCTTGGACGATGCTCAGATGGCGATCAGATACAAACATGAGGTCTGGTGTGTCCTCCATAACATGTAGCATGTTCCTGAAGAAGAAGCCCCATGACCCGTGATTCTCCCCATCGACAATCGCAAATGCGATTGGGTACACTTTGTGGTCTGCATCTTGGGCTGTGGCAAAAAGAAGTGTACCCCTGAACTTACCTTTGAGAAAACTCCCGTCCACTGAAATCACCTGCACATGCACATCGATAAATGTTGGATTTGTGACATGGTCTATCCTTCTGGTTGACATGTACAAATAAAGAGGTGACACGGGGCTTACCTTTCGAAGGTGGGGGATCGCCTTGCGCCATACCCCAAAGCTAACAAAGGCGTACTTGAATCTTTGGGAGGAGTCCATCTCTACCCTAGTATATGTCCCGGGGTTCGTCTGTTCTAGAACGTGCAAGTATGGAATAATATCTCGGTAACTGTCTTCATCGGTCCCATGCTTGACCTCTCTCGCCGCCAATCGTGCCCTTCGGGCCTTCCAGTAGCTGCACGTGACGCCGTAGTCAGACTTCGTCAGTGCCTGCACTTGGTCGGGAACGAGGTTCTTCCGAGTGCCGGTGAACCTACAAGTTATAGGCCGAGTTACTTTCCCCCGCACAAAAATGACAGGTGACAAGTGAAATATAACATGTGACAAGGATTACAGTATTCACAACTATCGTCCAACTTACTTGGACTCGAGGTTATGGCCAATCATATCAGACGTAGCATGTCGGTTATGGTTGTGGTTCACGTTGATCCCACATGTGTGCTCCTGAATATAATTGCGGATGGTCCACATAGTGGTGCGGCGGTAAGGCGAAGCCCTACACGTCCACGTGCAATTTGGGTCCACACATACCACGACTATCACTTTTGTTGTAGACCTCTTCGCCGTAAACTCGAAGCAATTCTCCACAGCATTCTAGCGAAGGCGAGTCAGCACCTCAGCCTTCGATGTGAATAGTTGTCCCTCTGAAAGTTGAGTAATATTGCGTCGTGGGTCCTGGGTACGAGTCGTTGCTCTATCCATCATAGCATCAATGTTCTGATTCGTAGGTGGGGAGACGCTAGTCCTGGGCTTAAAATTTTCAAGTTCCCTCATCACCTCTTCCTCGACTTCCTCGTCCACCAACTCCCTCATACTCCTGTCCTCCTCCACACCGTTGTATTCCAAGTCATATTCCCAATCTTCTTCGGGCTTCACTTCATAATCTTCGGCCTCGAACGAGCTCCTAAACTCTTTCGTGGAGGTTAGCCCATCATCCTCTTCCTCGCTGCTAAGGCATATCACATCCAAACCAGGCGCCGTCTCACCTGAAGAGGTATCCGTGTTACCCAACTCTATCAGCTCAAGACCATGTACCCTGTCACCTACACACATTCCCTTGTCACCTGACGTTTTATCCTTGTCAGGATTGTCCATCCCAGGCAAACCATGTACCCTGTCACCTGAACACATTCCCTTGTCACCTGACGTATTACCCTTGTCAGGATTGTCCATTCCTGCCAGCTTCTTACTCTTCCGTATGACCTCAGTCACCACTCCCTCAGCATGTAACACACCATCTACACACAAGGGGGTTTGATGTGCCTTACCGGATGCATCATCGTTAACAATCTCAGCCAAATTGTCCACTTTTTGCGACGACGGAGGTCCACTGAGGCGTTCTTCCCCGGCAGGTTGCTTCACTTCAAAGCTCTCCATCTCCAATGGCCCGACATATATCGCCAGGGGCCATGGGTCTTCTCCGCACTTCAAGTTCAGATATTTAAACGCCTCGAGGTCGTCATCAGCAGCAATAATGATCAGCTGACCCCTTTCTTTCGACTTCGGCACGTACCACAACGCCCACTCTGCATATGAGGCACCATCGCCACCCACATACACCCATATGAGGCACCATCGCCACCCACATACACTCATTTAGCATGATTACATTTTTCAAAGAGTTGAAGTCGATGTCCTGTTTTATCATGATATTCTTCCGAGCCGTCGAACCCACATACACCCATGTGCCTTTCTCGACCACCCAAGAACCATGGAGGATGAGAGTGACGCATACCAAGGTGTTGCCACCTGAAAAACAAAACCAAAGTTCAAAAGAGAGATTGATGGGTATTTAATGCCATAGATGAAGAGTACTTCGCATAAAACACTTACCCCTTTCTTCTGCCATCAAAGGTTTCTGGGGCATCACATTGACACGGAGATTTTGATCAGTGACAGGTGCACAGATTGAAGCCGACACGTGCTCTGGAACTGGAGCAGCAAGTCGGGAGCTTGTCTTTCATGGTGGAACATTCTCCTTATCTCCCATCTCTCTCTCCATGGGTTTCTACTTCAGAAATTGTGGGGAAGAAGAAAATGAAAAACATGCCCTTTATACCATACAAAATGGAAAAGGGTTCCACAAAAAATCACATCACATCACATCACCTTCTATCTCCCATTTTGGCGTCAAACCCTCTCTCTCCCATTTCTCTCTTCCCTCTCACATGTTCCCTCCCTTTTGATTAACCTGCTACCAGCCATTTGGATCACTTTCTCTATTTGCACAAATAACACCATAGACCACTTTTTAAATTTTCCAAAACATTGTCTATTTGTGCAAAGATTTCTAAAAAGTAGTCTATTTGTGCAAATAGCCCATAATTAAACCTAAATTTTTTTTCATGCAATGGAGAAGGTAAATTGTGTACGTACAAAGTATAAACAAAATTGGAAATGATTTGGGCTGGTAAGTTTTGGGCCAAAGTTTCTCATTTTAAGTCTTTATCTGATTTTATTTTGACCCTAGCAAAATTTTAATTTTTAGTTGTTAAGATAAAATTTGACCCAACAATTGCTGGGTCTGCTCACCAAAACATCCGCCCCTACAACCCGCTCGGTCCGCCTAACCCGTCCGGAAAAATATGTGGGCTTGGACATAGTAGTTGGCCCAAGCGGACCGACGGGCCCGACCCAGTTTTATATTAATATTATACTAGTACGATCCCCCCGTCATGGCACGGTTTTTTTTATAAATAATATTTAGATATGGATTAATCATAGACGTTAGATTTAATTCAATATTTTGAATTAAACCCATTGATTAGTAAATGTGTTAAAGTAGTAGAAAAAATACAATTGGGTTAAAGAGGTAAAGAGAAAATAAAAAATAAATAGTGAAAGATAAAAACTTTGAATTAATCCCATTGGTTAAAAAATGTAAAATCAAATAATATTGTGTGATTAGTATTAGAAAAATTTCCGCAAAAAAATAATATTAGAAAATATAGTTTCCATAATAAAATGATATATTATGTAAATAATATTTCCACAAATAACTTTGAACACGGAGAGGACATGTGGCATAAATGTTTCTCTTTTAATATAGAATATAGATAGATGGTTAAAAAATGTAAAATCAAATAATATTGTGTAATTCGAATAATGAATAGCATCACTTTGATTAGTTTTAACAGTACAAATAATGAATTCAGGCATACTCTTTATGCCATTCGAATGTTCTGTATGGATTGCTTTCATTATAAAACTTATAAGATCAAATTCTGGTTATTAAGAAGCATTAGAAAAAGAATAATCAAAGTGTATAGCAGTGTGTTGTCTACTGGTTGTGTTAGTACCAATGATCCCAAAAAATACTGGATTAGATGTGATTATAATCGGCTTAACAGCCAGCTAGTTGGGTTAACACCCCCTGTGCAACATCCTAATAACTATGAAAGTCACATTTATTTCCTTGAAAAAATTGGTCATATTTTGGTTAATAGAATTTCTTGGAACCACAATCAATTTCAGCTATGGCTATATAACTTCGATAGCATGACTCCGATCAGATTCATCAAGGATATTCATGGAACTATGCATACTCTTTACTGTTTGTGCCACCTTCATCAAGAAGTTTTTGAAATCAAATATCAAACTAGCAACATCTGTAAAATAAGAGTGATCAAAAGAAGAATCATATTGTATCTTTGCAAACGGTTTTGGAAAGATGTGCAAAATCCCAATAGCTATGAGTTCAAATTTCTATTATCTTTGAGATATTCAAAATATCCTTATAGATCTGATAATGGTTACTCTATATTGTCAGTCATGTTATATGCATGTTTTAGAAATGCTCACAAAGCGGGTATGTATAAAATATTTTATTAAATGACGAATATCGCATATTGGAATATCAGGGGTGTGAGAAAATCTAACTTGTGGCAAGATTTAGCTTATGTTCAAAAAAGAAATAAACTGGATATTTTAGTCCTTGCAGAAACCAAGTCAACTGAGCCACCAGCTCAATCCCTTTATATTAGAGCAGGTTTTAACAATGCTCATCGTATTGCCTCAATAGGAACAAAAGGAGGTTTATGGATTTTACTTAAGACTTCTAAATTTACTGAATCATTTCAACAAATCTCAGCATCAGATAAGTACATTATTTACCGGGTTAAAATTGATAATTTTAGCTTTATTATTACTTTCATTTATGCTCCGTCGAATCAAATAGATAAAAATAGGTTCTGGAATGAGTTATTCATTGTCATCCATAACCAATCTCTCCCATGTTTGATAATGGGAGACTTCAATGAAATCGAATCAGCATCTGACAAAATTGGAGGACTAATTCCACGGGCTAGTAGATTTCTACGTATTCAACAGATTGTGGAAGAATTAGAGGTTCATACGATTCCTTGTACAGGTAGTCTAATTACGTGGAGGAAGAGTCAAAATCTTATTGATAACATTTATGAACGATTAGATAGAGTAATGGTTCATACATATATCTTAACAAAGTTCCCTAATTTATCAGTACACAATCATCATGTTACGACTTCTGATCATTCTTTAATGTCTATGTCTATAGGAAGTACGAAAATTAGGGCTGGTTCACCGTTCAAATTTGAAATGTCTTGGACTAGTAACGATAACAATAACAGATTAGTTAAATCAACTTGGCAGAATAAGCTGCAAGGGTCGTTTATGTTTACACTATTACAAAAACAGAAACTTCTTAAAAAAAATACAAAGATCTGATGTAAGTCTCACCCAAATAATAATTTCCAACAAATAACAGATATTGAAAATCAGCTGTTGTTACTTCAAACACAACGAATTGGTGGAAATTCAAACGATACAATAAACATTAAACGTAATAGATTGTTAAGTAAGCGTGAAGCTCTCATGGAATTTAATAATATTTTTTGGAAACAACGAGCTAAATCTAATTTTCTTAGGTTAATTTGGAGACAAGAATACCAAATACTACCAATCAATATCTAAAATAAGAAATTCTAAAAATGTCACTCATAATTTTACAAATAAACATGGTTTATTGATTGAAGATGAGGATCAAATTAGAGATGAAATTACGACTGAATTGGCCGAAAGATTCATTTCTAATAATGCACTGATTAACAGTAATCCGTATTTCCTAAATTTAATTGATCAAACCATTACTGAATCTGAAAACAGAATTTTAACACATCCTTTTTCAGATAAAGAAATTAAGGATACCCTATTCTCAATGACAGATGACAAGTCTCCAGGTCCTGATGGGTTTCCTCCAGAGTTCTATAAAAAATACTGGGATATTGTCGGTAAATTAGTTTGCAAAGCTGTTCAATCTTTCTTTTATTCTGGTGTACTACTCAATGAAGTAAATTCAACTTTTATTGCACTTATTCTAAAAATTGATACACCTAGTTACATTAACCACTACCGTCCGATTAGTTTGTGTAATACTATTTATAAGGTTATCTCGAAACTTTTGGCTAATCGTTTGAAGCCTATCTTACCACGCATTATTAATCCATTTCAAGGATCTTTTGTTCAAGGTAGAAATATCCAGGATAACATTCTAATAGCTCATGAGGTTTTCCACTCTTTTCATAACAAAAAAGGTAAACTTGGATGGATGGCTTTAAAGCTAGATATGGAGAAAGCTTATGACAAAATAAGCTGGAGTTTTATTCGTATTATTCTAAACAAATTTGGTTTTGATTCCAGATGGATTAATTGGGTTATGACCTGTCTAACTAAAACTAGTTTCTCAGTTTTAGTTAATAATTTGTCGGGCCGTACTTTTCATACTTATAGGGGAATTCGACAAGGAGATCCTCTTGCTCCATATATTTTTGTATTGGTTATGGAACTATTAGAGAGAATGTTGCAACAGGAATCTTTGAAATGTGACCCTTTGGTTGGAATCAAACTTACAAATAACAGTGATCCTATTCCATTTCTTCCCTTTGCATGCAGATGACAATCTAATTTTTGGACGAGCTGATGATTTAAGTCTTCATACGATTAGAAATCTTCTGAATACTTTCTCCAATATGTCTGGATTAACTATAAATTATAATAAAAGTTCTCTACAAGTTTCTAAAAATATTCCTTTCAGTAAAGCCCAGTCCCTTGCTCAACTGCTAAATATTCCAGTTACAAAATCAATGGAAAAATACCTTGGGATACCACTTATTAGTGGCAGGGTTTGTAACGTCTTGTTTGACGAGGCGATAAGTAGCCTTAAAAAGCAGCTATCAAAGTGGAAATCTAATACTCTCTCTCAAGCTGGTAGATCGGTTCTAATTCAGGCAAACCTAAATTCTAAAACAAATTATTTAATGCAGTCATTTCTTCTTCCAAAAAGAGTTCTACAAAAGATTGATCAGATCAACAAAAATTTCTTTTGGAATAAAATTCAATCGGATAACTATCATCATCTTATCAGCTGGGAACATTTGTGTACTCCTAAAAAAGATGGTGGGTTAGGTTTTAAATCAGCTGAGCAAATTAATATTGGTATGCAAATGAAACTTCTTTGGAGAATTATAGCTAATCCTGATAATATTTGGTCGAAGGTTATTACGGATAAATATCTCTCGACAGAATCTCTAATGGAAAGAGGCAGTTTCAAAACCTCTTGGCAGTTTGGTAAACTTCTTAATATCAAAGATATTTTCTCTAAAGGCCTGCTCTGGCTAGTGGGTAATGGAAAAACCATAAATGTATGGTCTGACATTTGGGTAAATGCGCAATACCTTCAAAACTTTCGGAATGATCGTAATCCTAACTTAAAAGTTTGTGATTTATTTACTAATACCAACTCTTGGGATATTGATAAATTAAATAGTATATTCCCCTCTCATATTGTTCAAGCTATTACTAATATCCATATTCCAATAATTGATATTCCAGACAGGTTAATTTGGATTTATAGTAGTGATGGAAAATTCTCTGTTAAATCCACATATTCTATTTGTAATACAGAGAATACTAAGAAAATTCCAGCAGACTGGATTTGGAAACTTAATATTCCTCCAAATATGAAAAAATTTATTTGGAAAATTATTTTAGATATCCTACCTACCACGACCCATCTAAATAGATATATAAATAGAGTTCCTAGTACTTGCTCTCTTTGTAATTCTGATACACCATTTATTGTTTAATTGTCGGATCACAAGATCTCTTATTCAAAATCTGGGTGTTAAGTTGGGAAAATGTTATAATATTCCAATTCTAACAAGTAATGTTTCGGAAAATATTTTAAATACTAGAGCTCTTAATATAGATTTTACAGACTTATGTCATTTATGACATTCTGTTTGGGAACTCAGAAATAGGATTATTTTCGCAATACTTCGGATACAAGTATTATCTATGCTCTAACTCAAACTATAGACAAAATATCTTGTTGGAAGAAACAGCAGGTAAAAAAGAAGTTACCTAAACGTGTTAGACCTCCTGATAAATTAATGTGGAAATGCTCTCCTATAAATGTCATTAAGATCAATGTAGATGCTTTGGTGAAAATTGATACTCAATCGCAGGTTGGTTGTATTGTTAGGAATAATGATGATCTAGTTCTTCGGATTCATAAATGTAACGTTAGGATGAGTTCGGTCATTCTAGCAGAAGCTTTTGCAGTTTATACAGGTATAAGACTGGCAGTGGAGATGGGGATTCATAGAGTAATAGTTGAAAGTGATTGTGCAATCATCGTCAATGCCATCAATCAAGTGAACAATATACCATGGGAGGTCTCTCAAATAATCCAAGAGATCCATTCGTTAAGCAAAGATTTTGAGAGCGTCACATTTCAGCACTGCTATAGAGAGGCAAATGGTGCAGCTGATTTTCTTGCTAAATCTCAATTGAATAGTACTTTTATTTTGAGTTCCTGTTGTTGTGAGTTCCAGAACATCATCATGCGAGATGATCATGGATGTCGTTAGTACATCCAATTTATTGCCTACTGTAAAAAAAAATTGTGTAATTAATATTAGAAAATTTTCCCCAAAAAATAATATTAGAAAATATAGTTGCCATAATAAAATGATATATTATGTAAATATATTTCCACAAATAACTTTGAGCATGGAGAGGACATGTGGCATAAATGCTTCTCTTTTAATATAGTATATATATATAGATATATAGATATATAGATATATAGATAGATGATTAGTAAATGTGTTAAAGTAGTAGAAAAAAATACAATTGTGTTAAAGAGGTAAAGAGAAAAAAAATAGTGAAAGATAAAAACTTTGAAGTAATCCCATTGGTTAAAAAATGTAAAATCAAATAATATTGTGTAATTAATATTAGAAAATATAGTTGCTATAATAAAATGATATATTATATAAATAATATTTCCACAAATAACTTTGAACATGGAGAGGACATGTGGCATAAATGCTTCCCTTTTAATATAGTAGATAGATATAAAATTATAATTATATAAGTTATATAGAATATTATAAAAATATATACATAATTTATATAATCTGTAACTATATTGCGGATGACATACTACTTCTAAGTTCTCAATAAGAACCTTAAATGCTCTCTCTCTCTCTCTCGCATAACCCGAGTGTCGCTTGAAAATATTGGTACAATATAACCTTGATTTGCAATTGTTAGTAAGCTTATACTGTCTAGATTTGCCTCAGAATTGAAAGTATTTATACAATGTTGTGATTTGCCTGCTTTTATTTTTTATTTCGTTACTTCGATTTCGGACAGAAAACATTTTGATACGCTAGGTCCACTAGGCGGCTTGGCACGGCAAAGAGGGCGGGCTTGGACAAGACACTAGGCCCAAATACCGGGCATGGGTCAAACCCGGCCCGATATAATGGGCTGAAAATTTGGTCAAGGTTCGGCCCGACCCATGCTCAGGTCTACCTACAAGACCGGAGGAGGGTGAACACGAGGGAGTGGGTTAATCACCGGCGTCGAGTGAGGCCGGAGAAGGAGGGCAAGATGGGAAAGACAAGATTGGCGACGAGGAAGCCAGAGATAGCAAACCGACCAAGACAAAGGAGATGGGCCGAGAGGATTTGATACGGTTAGGGAGACATCAATGGTGAACCAAGGAGGTTTGAGGAAGGAGGGTGGATGCGCGTGGGACAATGCCCCAGCGCATTCTTCACAGGCACGATGCGGCTAGGTTATGTTTAAAACATATGTTATATAAAGACAACCACTTCTTAACCACGATTAAGCTTAGTATCAAATCTAACCCAGAAAAAAAACAGCGTTCATTCTTCCCTACTACAAGGAAGGAAGCAAGCACGGAAACCGAGCATTCCTCCGATCGAATCGACACCATCATTTGCTTGATATATATAGCTGTCCTTTAAATCAACACGCACAAATTCTTGCTCAACGGGCCAAGTCTCTGTTCCTTTTGCCCACAATTCTTGAACCTTTGAGTCAACCTCGGTAACCCTCTCCACAGTGAAATTACCGATGAAAATATAATCCGAACTACTGGTTCCAACTGCGCTCATGATGAAACACATTTTGTTCCCCTTCTCATCAACATCAATCATTGTACCTGATTCCATTTGGAATGGCTTCACAGGTCCCTCGAAGAGATGAGGGAGAGGCTGAAAGCAAACAACCTTCCCATATCAAGTTTAATTGTTAACCAGCCCTCGGTCCCTTTTCGTGTTTTAAAAGAATGAAACACTTCATGTGCAATTAGAATATTGTCTTGAATGGCTCTGTGAGACACGAAGGCACCTTGAAACGGGTCGATGAGTCTTCCGATCACTTTTTTGAGTCTCTCGGTCAAAATTCTGGAAATTATTTTATACATCGTAGAGCATAGGCTAATGGGTCTGTAATCTGTCGTTTTAGACGGGTTGTCGCACTTTGGCAATAAAGTTATAAAAGTGTGGTTGACTTGCCTGAGTAGTTTACCAGAATGGAAAAATGCTTTTACAGCTTTAATGACATCACTCCCAACTATGTCCTAGTAAGATTTATAGAATTCTGCCGTCATGTCATCTGGGCCTAGAGATTTGTTTCTACCTAAAGCCCAAACCGCGCTCTTAATTTCACAATTTATTGGATGTTGACTGAAGCTCCTATTTTCCTCCTCTGTGATCGTGTGTGGTATTAAATCAAGATACTCATTTAGTAATGTCATGTTAATTTGTTCTTTGGAAAATCGCCTTTCAAAATCGCATTTAATTTCTTCCTTTATGTTTTCTTCACCCACAATCTGTGTCCCTGACGTGCTTGCAATGCTTCGAATTGTCTTCCTATTTCGTCTTCCCGATGCTATTCTACGGAAGTAAGTCGTATTTGAATCAGCTAGCTTAATATGTTTAGATTTCGCCCGTTGTCCCCAGTATTCCTTTTGAAATTTAAGTAGCTGTTGTTTTTTATTAATTAGTTGTTTTTCCACTACCATCTCCTTGCTCGTCCTCGGAGGATTTTTTAGATTGGATATTGATAAGCTCTTCTTCTACTACTTTTATTTGACAGAAAACATTTCCAAATGTGTTCTTATTCTAGTTTTTGGCTCGGTTTTTCAAAAGTTTTATTTTATACATTAGTCTGTATATTGCTGACCCCGTGCACCTTACTCTCCATGTTTGCTTAACAATATTCCTGAAATCCATCCTATGCAACCACATATTTTCAAATTTAAACAGTGGCGGAGTAAATTTTTGTCCAGAATCTAGGCAGATAGAGATGGGACAATGATCTGATCCCAAAAACGCACCGTTAAAGGTAGAAAGGTCGGGAAAAGAGCTAAGGAACTCGTGCTGAACGAGGACTCGATCTAGTTTCTCCCAAATATTATCTTCCCCTTCCTTTTTTTTTCCTCCAGGTGAACTGGTTTCCCGAAGACGGAATCTCAATTAAAGCACATTGATCTTTAAAGTCGTTCAGTCTAGAGTATCTAGCTACATTGTTTGACACTCCTCCAACTTTTTCACTTCTATTGCTAATTTCATTCATATCCCCAATAACTAGACACGGCAAAGGTTCACTAGTAATTATATCCAAGAATTCTGCCCAGAAGGGGTCTTTGTCAGATTTGTGAGGGGGGGGGGGGCATACACAAAGAAAATTATCCCTGTAAAATTCTTGTCAAGGCACTCATATTTTACTCGTATTACTCTAGGTAATATTACCTCGGCTTCAATTGATTCGTCCGTAAATGCGTTCTCGTTCCATAATAATCCAATACCGCCCGTTCTATCTTCCCCTACAGACCAAATGGCCTTATTAAAACCCGTTGATTTCCAAGTTTTATCCTGGGGAATTTTGTTCGTTCGGGTTTCTGCGATTGCCATCAAAGTTATATGCTCATTCATTCGCATTGCTTTGAGATATGTCCATATATCTCCCCTTCCTAGACCTCTAATATTCCAAAAGCATGCTTTCATTTTATAACTACCTGATCTATCAGAACCCGAGGGTGTGGAGCTTCTGATAGCAAAAACATGTTCTCCGTTATGATAATTCCTAAGTGCTTAATCACCCTAGCATCAGCTAACCAGTACTGAGTATTGAGTTCTATATCTTCTACACGAACATTAGTTCTCTTTACAAACTTTAATTTGCAAACATAATTTCTTCTTCTTTATGCTAAGAAAGACAAATTGAACCCATTTTATGTCATTGATTCGTTTATCACAGTAAACAATTGGGAAGTATTCATAGTACAACTTCTCCTTGCATTCATAAAACATGAGATAGTTTATTAGCACAGTCCATAAGATGCAATACAAACTGGCATTTGATCCGAATTCTAGCAAGAAGTTTCCCAAAATACTACATAATTTAAGCTTAGACCTAGACTTGGACATACACAGGAGCAGATGACCAACTAATTTCTCACAAACCAACACCAGATTTAAGAGAAATGTAGACAACAACACAACACACATGAAATTTGCACAAGGCAAAGGCCTTATTCGCTTCTTAATCGGCTTAGAAATTACTCTACAACTGCATCTGTCTAATTTTTGTGTCACCATTAATTTAATACTAGCAGTTGCCGAGTAAATCACTGGGTAGTCACAGAGGTAAGGAAATCGCCCATTAAACTCAAAACATGGATTAGTCCAATAGTTGCAGATTCTAATTTTCTTGGTCTTTTTTTCGGCTTTCTTTCTCATCTCAGAGTTTTCACCATCCAAGGAGCCATGATGCTCCTCAATAATCCGAATGCCTCTCGGCAGAGTTGGCTTTTCATGGTTTTTTGACAGATTAGGGGTAGGATCTTCTACCCTCATGGGTTTTTTCACTTTGTCAATCAGGGAGGGAGAAACATACCTCCAAGCTAATATACGTATCAAACAATAATCCATTACAGTTTTACACCAAAGGAAACCATAGACATACCTACCGTCATCTAACCACGTTCTAGATAGGATAGCAACTATCAATTGATAGATAAACAAACAGATAACACCGGTATAAATTCGATTTCTAAATCCAAGAGGGTTATTTTGTAGTAGCCCATGACACGAGAATGTAAGACAGTTATTTACAAGATGATAAAAATCCTGCTCATTGTGAATGTTACCTCTTCTCCCACCAAACGGCAACTGGGAGTGCAGAAAGAGCCTAACAGCAAAGCTCACATGGCAGCCAAATTCCTTAATTAACAAATGGACAAAGAGCATAGATGTTACTAATTGATACCTATGGCAACACCAATTAATACTCCACTCCTCATAATAAGTAAGATGTCTTGAAACACCTAAGAAAACCAACCTAAGCCATTTACATAACCTACTGATTTTTAAATATATCCACCATCTTAATACAAACTATTTGACCATACCTACATTACACTGCACAGGTTCTTGATTGCCTTTAAACATACCATGACCCCACTCACTAGTTAACCAAAGCAAAGAGAGGACCAAGCAAATATTATAAACAAAAGTGTAATTAAAATTCCACCACAATATATGAAGATTGATCAAAGGGACCATGACATTACTGATCTTCACATAGAGATAGATGCACAAGACCCAAATACCCATATCCTTGGTGAATATTCTAAGAATAATCCGCAATATAGAAATGAAATACACTGCAAGCACCAAAAGACCAATCATATAAAAATGAATATGTTGACACAAAGATGAATAGCCTAGATAACATTTTATCAGAGCATAAGCATATGCAGAACCATTCAAATAAAGGAAGCCCACTATATAGAGGTGATGATAAAAAATTGCACAAGTAAAACTTACCACCATAAACAAGTTGATGAGTCTAATTGTGACAACACAGATGCACAGCAACATCAACATATATCGACTAGCACCATGGAAACAGCGGTTAACCCAGCCCATGGTAAGATCCTTCATAATGTCAAGCCTCAGTTCAACCCGAATTTTAACAATAGAGATTAGCTGAAAAGCACTAGGCCGAAAATTCCAAACATACCTAAACATTTCTCCGATCTGTTTAGTCTCAATTGCGTCACCGACGATTATGCGCCTCTTAAGTCTTTTCTCCTCTTTGGGTTTTGACTTTGATTTTTGCACATCAATGGAGCCATTCCGCTTCCCAGGGAGTTTAGTGCCCTCCGGCAACTTTTCCGCTTTGGCCATTCTGCTTGCATCATGATCTTCCTTGGACATATGGGTTTTCTTCGTGAGTTTAGAGCCCTCCGGCTTCCCCTTTCGGGTATTAGTCATTTGAGGTGCAGGATCTTCTGCAACCATTGGTTTTTTCCCCTTATCCACTCCCGATGTAGCCATGAACAAAACACACACAAAGATGAACAATATTGAGTAAAAGAGATTGAAAATATAAGGGGAAGAAGTGCAAGAAGACCAGCACCACCGCCCCAGCCTTAAATAGTGAGAATCTTTAGTAGAAAGGAGAGAAGAGAGACTAGCGAGAGAACAAACCCTTCCAGAGTAGAGAAACGTGCCCCAAAATACCAATTTGTTGCAATGACCCACCCCGGCAATCACAGACGAACAGATTGAAGGATCAATTGAAATCACACAGAGCCCTTGCGATCTGATTTCCGTACACACTGGATTAGGCGAAGGAGGGGGGCGGAAAGACCAACCAAGAGAGATCATCCCCATCAGCACCCCAGACCGCACCATCGATGATTTAGTGTAGGGAGATTAGGCCTTAGCTTAGTCTCATGCGCTATCCAGAAATTAGGGATTTCACCGGCAATTAAAGGGATTTTGCCAGCACAAGATCTATAGAGGCGTTTGATGATACAAAGTTGGGGATTTATAGGCCAATCGACAAGATTTAGGAGAAGGATCAGAATTTTGGCAAGAAGAGGGTACGGCCATGGCTTCTTCATCACGAACAAGGGCAACTTTGGGGAGGCAGCACAAAGAAGAGTGGACAAGGAGGTGTTTCTCGCGCGTGTGAGGCGCGTTCTTTTCACATGAAGGGTTTTCTCTTTTGTCGACGTTTTCTTGCTAGTTTATGAACCGGTCCAATGTTTAATTATAAGTAAATCGGTTAGTTTTATTACAAGTGAAATTGATAATTGGTATTTAAATAATAAGCAATTCGGCCGTATCAAATCTAACCCAATAAAAAAACTTTCATTCTTCCCTACTATAGACAGGTGAGACAGGAAGGAAGCAAGCACGTAAACCGAGCATTCCGATCGAACCGACACCATCATCTGATTGATATATATAGCTGTCCTTTAAATCAACACGCACAAATTCTTGCTCAACAAGCCAAGCCTCTGTTCCTTTTGCCCACAATTCTTGAACCTTCGAGTCAACCTCGGTAACCCTCTCCACAGTGAAAGTACCGATGAAAACATAATCCAAACTACCGGTTCCAATTGCGCTCATGATGAAGCACATTTTGTTCCCCTTCTCATCAACATCAATCATTGTACCTGATTCCATTTGGAATGGCTTCACAGGTCCCTCGAAGAGATGAGGAAGAGGCTGAAAGCAAACAACCTTCCCCATTGAGGTGACCAAGAAAGCTACAGCGTGCAAAGGCCAATCCTCATCTGTACGGTCATGTACTATTGCAATTAGCACATACAGTGGGTTGCTTGCCTCTCCATAAGTGAATCCTCCAACACACCTTCCGATTCCAAGACTTAGAATTTGCAACACATCCCAGGCCCTGAAGGGATTCAGCCTCGGGTATGAAACACTGGGACATGGCGCTTCCCAATTCCCTGTCTTAGAGCCAAACACCAGACATTTTCTAGTAGCTACAGAAAAGATGCGGTGACCGACCACCGCGTGAGAATATATGTAACCCATGTCCTTAACTGTTGAGACAGCTGACCAGCGGTCATGATCAGAGCTGAGAACCTCATGGGAAGTGATCCAACCACTACAATAGCGCTCTAGCTGCGGAGGAACAGAGTCGATCACATGCGTTTGGCCATCAATCTTCTCAACTATAGGCCATAATTTGGGCTTCTTTGGCCGGACAATGTCGGCTTTAGAGAGGGAGAGGGTATGACCATCCATAGACAAGGCATATATGTAAGGGAATGAACCCTTGACCTTGCATGTCCTGCAGAAGGTTCTGTAAAGACTGATACCTCGAGGATCCTGACCGCAGTAATGAATACACTCATGATCACGCTTCCCAAAGGAGGCTGGAAACTTTTGGCCACCAATCATGTATGCACGTGACCCCAAATTCAACAAACCCACAGACGTAGGAAGACGCTCCTCCAGCAGGGCCAGAGTACCAATTTTGGGAAGGGGCGGTATATCATTAGACTGACCTTTGTCCTCCTTGAGATTCAAGCAAAAGATCTCATAACCATTTGAAACACAAAGATACCTCGGAATCTCCCCAACCTCATTTTGCTCCATGCTTGAATTGAATTCCTGAAGTAATAATGAGATATTTAATCAAAATAAATCTACAGCCAAACAAAATAACAAAGGTTATCATACACATATAAGATACAAGGTCCAAAGAGGTGTAAATCTGTAAAGAGAACATACCCTTCGGCCTTCCTAGATAATGTAAAAACTCTATCCATGGCCCCAGGTAACATAAAAACGTTACTAAAGATAGGAAGTAGCATATATAATATAAGTAGAGGAAAAGAGGAAGAGGTAAGCATATCAAGACATGAATACTGAACAGGTTAGGGCAAGTATAATGCAGAGTTCCCATTTCACTAATTTATAATAACCACTGGTAAGATTGGAAACAAAACAAATCAACGGATCCAATCAAATGATATATTTCAGTATCACTAGCCCGTAAAGCCACAGATTAAAGAGTAACTCAAAGGTTAAATTTTTACCTTATTGAACTGTAGTGTGGATAGCAAAAGGTAGGAAGGAGGCTCGGACAAGGCAAGAGTGGGGATTTCAGCCAGCCCCGTTAAATTCAAACTCTGATGATTCATTGGATACTCTGAACAACTCCTATTCCTCGCTTGCCTGAAGTCAAGTTCATCAAAAAATTAAGGAAAGATGAAGGTTGAGCAGTAGTAGTAGCCATAGTTGACTCCACAGATAAACAAGATAATCAAAGTTAGACTTTTCCGCATCCTCGACAGAAAGAAATCAGTCCCACGCACCAAATCATAAGCAGAAGAGGCATAAGAGATATGCTGAACTGAACACAAATTTTATACCAAATAATCAAAAGCAACAAAATGAACAAATTCTATAGGTAGGTAATCCGCCTATTACGACTTGTGTGGTGGGGTTCTAGGCAGTGACAGATCCAAGATTCTTGCATGGGGGCTGAAAACTACAAAGAACGATTGCGAGTTTTCATGTTCTTTTTTTCAATTTTTTGCAATGTTTTCTTTTGGTAGAACATTTTTTATCCCTAGCAGGAACTATATCTTCACAATTTGTATCTTCTTTGCAATGCAATCTATCTTCTCTATTTACAATCCACTTTCTATTTTCGAACACTGTAATTAATTTTTCTGCAGGTTCGATGTTACATCACAAATTCAATTCACATAAAATAATGAAATAACAAAATTCATTCTCAAAATCTCAAACCTTAATCAGAATTTCAAAATTGATTCTCAAAATCACAAACCCTATTTTCACAAAATTGATTCCTAAAATCAAACCTTTTCAATTTTGGCGATTTCGGATATGGGATTGGGAGGGGAAGAAGAAGCGGATGGTTGCTGCAGTGCTGCGTTCGAGCGGTTCGGTGTACAGGAGGCAGGAGGGCACAGGCCGACGGTTCGGTGGAGGAGGAGCCGGCAGTGGCGGCGGACTGGAAGGTGTTGTTCGAAGGTAAATCGCCGCTTCAATCGCCTGTCGAGTGAGTGTCTGTCGAACTGTCATCAAAAGAAAAAAAGCCCTTCTGAATGTAAAATCCCAGCATTCATAAAAAAGCGTTTCGGCTATATACACCGCAAATCCCCACGTCCTTAAGGACGTGCAAGTGGGGTGAGAGCCACCCGAAGCAGGACGTGCTTGCACGTTTTTTTCTTTTTTTAATAACGTGCAAGCCCGTCTTCTAAAAGGCTAAGAGGACGTGCCTCTTCGTCTTCCTTCCTTCTTCCTCAGAAACCAGAGCGAGAGCGAGAGAGAAATCGAGAGCGAGAGAGAAAGAGAAGGTCGCCGGAGAGAAATCGAGAGCGAGAGAGAGCAGTGCCAGAGCGAGAGAGAGACCGAGAGAGAGAGAGAGAGATGGAGGCAGAAAGAGAGAGAGCTCGAGGCGGCGGTGGCGGCCTTGGAGGCGGAGGCGACAGCGATGGAGGCGGAGGGTGGTGGTGGTGGAGCATCGGGGGAGGCGGTGGCGGTGAAGCCGGTGGCTGAGGGGCTGGAGGTGCTGGCGGCTGCGGCGGCGGAGGAGGGTGGTGGTGTTGGGGCGGCGGCTAGCGCCGGCGAGGGAGCCCCAACAGTGGCCGAGGAGGAGGGTGGTGGTGGTGGGGCGGCGTCTGGCGCCGGCGACGGAGGCCGAGCAGTGGCCGAGGAGGAGGCGGAACCGCCGCGGAAGCGTCGGTCCATTGAGGTGTCCCCGATCCCGACTCCACCGGTATGTTATTTGAATTACTTTTTGTTTGATTTATTTTTAGAGTTTGAAAATATAATTTGATAGATAATATAGTTTTATAATAGAAATTTATAGAATATATGATTGATAATATATATTGTATAATAGAATATAATTGAAAATAGATTTTTTGATTTATTTATATATTATAATGTTTTTTTATAGTATATAGTTTGATAGAAGAGAATATAATTGTAATTTGATAGAATATAATACATAGAAACAAATTACAATTGAAAGACAATAAAAAACATTAAAATATATTATAATACTTCAAAAGTATTTAATTAACATTAAAATATATTTGAATATATTAAAATATATTCAAATACATAAAAATAAATTTATATTGAAAGATAATAAAAAAGATTAAAAAAATATTAAAATACTTCAAAATTATTTCATTTACATTAAAATATATTTAAATATATTCAAATACATAAAAATAAATTTATGCTGAAAGATAATAAAAAACATTAAAAAAATATTCAAATACTTCAAAATACATAAAAGTATAATAAAATACATATAAATAAATTTAAATTTAAAGAAAATAAAAAAATTAAAATATAATAAAATACATATAAATAAATTTATATTTAAAGAAAATAAAAACATTAAAATATAATAAAATACATAGAAATAAATATAAATGGAAAGAAAATAAAATCATTAAAATATATTAAATTATATTAAATTATAATATAATAAATTATAATAAAATACATTTCATAATAACAGGCAGGGAGGCTCATGAGGGGGGACGGTACCCTCCGGCCTGTTACGTTCGCCGACCGGGCAGCGGTCAGCCAGATTCCAGGGAGGACGGTACCCGACAGTTCGACATCCACAGTCGACGATCTGCTCGCGTCTGCAGAGCGGTTGCAGCAGTCGATGGGGACCCCCCCGACCGACGAGAACGACACCTTCTGGTCGGGTATGCCAGGTTGGGATCCTTCTGGCGATGCGATGATGGGGTTGCAGCCTTCTTTAGAGCCCCTGAGGTTTTGAGTAGCTGCATCACCGACGTAGTCGCTAGGCGACGGGCCGACATGGGTAGACGTCCTACTCGTGTTCCACCCACCATCCCGGAGGCATCTTCTTCAGCCGTTCCGGAGACTTCTGCTTCAGCCGTGCCGCCAGAGGCTTCTACTTCAGCTGTGCCAGAGGCTTCTACATCTGGCACACACGAGCCCGAGCCTTCGACCTCCGCCACACCAGTGACGATCTCCTTGGCCTCTGCAGATGATGTGATCCCTGACGTCGTTGAGGAGGCTGACGACGGTCAGGAGGGGCAGGCTCAGGGCCAGGGGGGCCCACAGGTACAGCCCGAGCCCATCCCTGCGCAGGCTGCCGCACCGGCTGTGCAGGTCGACCCTTCATTGCCGCCGGGAGAGCTGCTTGTGTCTTACAGGCATCATCGGGCGTACCAGGTGTGGAGAGATCCTACGGTGGAGCTGCCGCTACTGAAGTTCCACCACCGGGCGACTCACTTGGTGCCTTTCGAGCCCTACATATTTGAGGGACCGGGGACCTGGGTGTAGGATCTGCTCCCATCCGGCGTCCCCCAGCTGAGGTCACTCCACTGGCAGTGTGTCGACGAGTTCACCTGCACGGCATTTTTGGAGCATTGGCACCCGGAGACCAGCTCCTTTCACTTTCAATGGGACGAGATGACCATCACGCTGCACGATGTTGCCTGTCTGATGGGACTTCCGATTGATGGCCAGCCCTGCACGTCACATCTGCCCGCGGCAGCTTTGGTCCCCGCCATCGCGGAGTACTACCAGCTCACCCCTGCGACTCTGAAGTCGTACAGACACGCTGGCGGCCCTCCAGTGACTGGGTTTACTCGCCTGTGGCAGGAGAGACACGGGCCGCTCGTCGACCCCGCCCCCGCCGATGACCCAGAGGCCGCGGCTGATCCTGAGCAGATTCGGCTGCGCACGCATGTGGGAGGGGGGCAGCCCGAGGATCACCCTGCACAGCGTCTGTTTCTGCACAGGACCTACATGGCCATTGCTTTCGCCGCGACTTTGTTTGTGGACAAGTCGCAGAGCCGGATCCCATGGAAGGTATTGGGCCTTGTTTGGGACATCCCACGTACGGCCACCCTTGCATTGGCTGCTGGTGCCCTCGCATGTCTCTACAGGGGCCTAGGGGAGGCTACCCGCTCAGGCGCGAAGGGCATAGACAGCTGCACGCCGATCCTACAGGTACGAGACCGTTGAATTAGAGTTTTTAGTTTACAAATATTTAAATTATATGCTAACGACATACTATTTTTTGTGTCAAGGCTTGGATATGGGCGTACTTCCCTCGCTTCCGAGGTGATTTCTCCAGCGACCCGGCTAGGAAGGATGACCCTCGCTTCTACGCGAAGTTCATCGGTCCGAAGCAGCCACCGCGGATGAAGGACGACGCGAAGCTGAAGAAGATGCGGGAGCTGCGGGACGAGGTGGACCGTCTTACCGTCGATGATGTATGTATTCGAGACTCTATCTATATCACTTATAATTCTTAGCTGTGAATTAAATCTGATTTGTTTAATTGTAGGTTCGGTGGATGCCTTTTGGGCGTGATCTGGACTTCGACGGCCAGTACCGTCAGTCCACCTATCGGGGCACCATCACCTTCTGCGGGGAGGAGGAGCCGTATATGCCCGATAGGTGCCTCCGGCAGTTCGGACGGGTCCAGGGGATCCCGCAGGCCGTCATCGCGCCGGATCAGGTCTGCCGCGACACGACCCTGAAGAACGCGAAGTACATCGCCGTGTTTGCCCCGGGCCACAACAGGTGGCAGGACCTGCAGGACGAGGGTCGCTTCTACAGGCTGGCCGATCACAGGCGCACCAACGAGGATTGCCAGGCCGGTGTCACTGCGGATTACTTGCCTTGGTACGCATCGCAGAGCCGGCTGTACGTGCTGCCGACCATGCCACCCCATCCCGACCCGCCGGCGCCCGTCCACCCGATCGGCATGGACCCATGGGTGGACCTCCCTCAGCCTCCCGTCATCCGTCCGGCGCTGTTAGCCCGCTTTCGTGAGGTCGAGGGCTATTTGAGGGCCCTGGCGAACGACCCTCGCATTGAGCGGCTAGTGACGAGCTGACGGAGATTTTGGATCATGCTGTACGCCATCCACCTGGCCAGTGATGTACTTTTGCAGTTTGTATGTTGATATTATACATTTATATAACGGATTTTGTATCTATCTCTAGATTTCTATTAGACTCTTCTCATTTCTTCAGAGTCATATTGAACGTAAACATCAAAAACGAAAACGTTAATATGATAAGGTTGCCCGATAACGAAAACGAAAACGTTAATATGATAAGGTTGCCCGATACCTTCAAGATTGGCTAGGGTTTAAGGGTTTTGGCTAGGGTTTAAGGGTTTTGGGTAGGGTTTTAGGGTAAGAAAACTGCACGTCCTTAGGGACGTGCAGCACGTTCTTAAGGACGTGCAGTTTCCTTACCCTAAACCCTAACCCTACTCAAACCCTAAAACCCTAGCCAAACCCTAAACCCTAGCACGTCCTTAAGGACGTGCTAGGGTTCTGCTTACAATTAACGCAACAGTGCCTATTTGAAGCGATGGAGGACAGCTTGATTCCGCACTCCAAAACAAAGTCCGACTTCTTACAATTGAAGCGAAGGAGGACATCTAGAATCGTTATGGCCGAGCCGCAAAGCAATCCTCGTCTCCAAGTATCTCAGGTACGTATAGGTTTCGTAGAGTCAACATATTTCGTATTCGTTCCGTTTTGTTCATATTTTCAATTATGTGAATACAGTTTCGAGACTTTACGTCTGAGTTCTCGGACCCAAGTGTTTGGAATGACCGTGACGAAATGGTTACGCATTTCAAGGACTTGGGTCGGAGACACTGCATGATTTTAGTAATCAAGCGGTCTTGGACGGGGGCGTCGAATCGTCCAGGCGGGGTTCTCCTTGCTTGCGAGCAGTTTGGGGAGTACCGACCACGTGGGAGGAAGCTCCGGAGCACACAGTCGAAGATAAGTGGTTGTCCATTCTCTCTACACGGACACGAAGCTCCGCCGGGTCAGTGGCGCATGAAGGTAACCCATGGTGTTCATAACCACGGGCTTTCCACGAGCTTGAAGGGTCACGCCATCGCCGGACAGATGACAGAGGGGGAAAAGAAGATGGCGAGGTGGATGAAGGAAGTTGGCACTCCTCCAAAATCCATTGGGTACGGATTGAGGCAGTTGGATGATACCAGCGTCACGTCAAGGAAGAGCCTTACCAACAGGCTCGCCATGATGGTCACCGAAGAAAGAGGTAGTCGGACGATGACCCAGGATACCTTGCACCATCTGCGGGAAAGAAGGTACTACTACGACTTCAGACGACATCCGGATGACGACAACGTCTTGAGCGACCTCTTCCTCGCGCATCCCGACGGGATACGCCTTCTCCGAAGGTTCCATTACGTCATCATAATGGACAGCACATACAAAACAAATGCGTAAGTTACTTAATTACGATTACATTATTGCACATATAGCCAATTATAAAGTATTTTATATGTAACATATTTACACCTGCAGATATGGGATTCCTTTGTGCGAGGTGGTCGGGTTCACACCCTCAGGCAATACTTACTGCATCGCCTATGCCTTCATGTCGCAAGAGAACGAAGACACATATGCCTGGGTGTTGCGACAGCTTCAGATCTTGCTTGGGAGCGTTCAGCCTCAAGCTATCATGACTGATCGAGAGCTAGGTCTCTTGGCGGCGCTGAATGTTGTCTTCCCCGACGTCCAGCATCTCCTTTGTTGGTTACACGTGATGAGAAGATGCGAGGAAGCAGCTCTGAAGATCACGAAGAATTTAAACCACGCTGGCATCTTTAAGGGCAACTGTTGGGGGCTGTTCGAATCGAGGTCGGAGGAATCATTCAACCGACGTCGTCGGGCGCTACGAGCTGCATGGCACCCATTCCCAGGTGTGGTGGCGTATTTGGAGTCGGTTTGGCTTCCATACAGCAGGAGCATAGTTCGGTGCTACGTAGATAATGTCTTCCATCTCGGCACCCGTATGACAAACAGGTAATACCTTACTTCATATCTCCCATTACAATATGATATAATATCGAATATTTAGTGGTATGCACTTCAATATGTACAGAGTTGAGGGTCAACACAAGGTTCTGAAGGAGGCACTTCACTCATCGACTGGTGACTTCCGCATCGTGATCGATGCAATCCATAGAGTCAATGATTGTCAACTGCATGAGCTGCAAACTGCTTTGGAGATCGACCGCTTCAAATGGCCAACAGCGGCGTATAAAGTCAACCTTTTCGATGAGGTAAAGACTTTAATCTCTAAAAAGTGCTTCGATTATCTGTACAAGATGTGGCAGGACGTCGTGAACCAAAAGGTTCCTCCGGTATGCACGGACCGAGATTGGAGGGTTTGTTACGGGATCCCTTGTGTCCATGAGATTCAGGCATACGTCAACTCCGGTACTCCGATACCCGCCGAGGACATCCACCCGTTCTGGATGGATTTGACATGGACTGACCTCGACGACACCCCACTGCCGTATAAGCTGTCATCTTCATACACGGCTTCCAACGATGTATGCGAGGATGAGCTGCACCTACCCTCATCAGCAAGCGTCCGAAGGAAGGGGAGGCCTCGGGGGTCGAGGAATGCCTGCCGCACCAACCCGTTGCCATACGAGGAGGTAAGGGAAAGGTTTGAGAGAGAAGAAGCGCGTGCTGCTCGAAATGCTGCTCGGCCTCGTCCACAAGCGACCTCAGCTTGACGTGGACGTGGTGATGTGTTCGGAGGGTTCAACTGGGGTCAAAACAACGTTGATCCCTTCATGTTCGGTCATATTGAGACGGTGAGGGACACTGTTGGAGATGGTCATTGTGGCTACCGTGCTTTGGCGGCTTTGACATCACCGATTGGCGAGACTGCTTTCCCGAAACTCAAAACGTTACTATGCAATCACTTGGAGGATCACGCCGATCTGTACGTCGGTTGTTATACGGGAGAGTACCCATTTCAGCAGTTCGTCGACTACCAGAGATGGGCCGGAGCCACACATGGTGATAGGAGACGGTGGATAGAGCTACCCATCATGGGTTTAGTATTTGCGACGGTATATCAGATTCCTCTCGTCGTCCTAGCTTGGCATCATCCGTTCACATGTCTCCCCATGATCTCGCCGACATCTGCTAACAACCTTCCCCAATCAGCAACTCTTGGTGTAGCCTGCATCGGAAACCAAGACCATTTTGCCGCGGTACGACTTCAAACGTCTTTTTTATTACCTATTCATGCTTTTCATACATATGTCAATACTCTAACTCTAAATTTTTATTTTCATAGATCTGGTTGCGTCCTAACGTTCCTCTTTCGCCGCCTCCACTAGAATGGGTCGAACATCATCATCCGAGCGTCGAAGGATGGGATGCTCCGTTTCAAGCTCAGATTGAGAGATCTAGAGCCTTGCGTGCCGAGTGCGGTCGTCCTTTACTATTTTCCTAGATTGTATTCCACAACTTTATTAAACTTATGAATGTAAACCTTTTTTTCCGTTCCTTGTAACGTTATTCGCATATTATCCGAATGAAAACCTTAACAATTCTTGTGTTCTGTTTAATTTGACCCTAAATCCTTCAAATCCACTAGCTAAACACTTCAATTTTATCATTAACATTACAAAACCGTCGGAAAACCTAAACCCTAACCCTAAACCCTAAACCCTAAACGCAAAACCCTAACTAGGGTTTGCACGTCCTTAACAACGTGCAAGCATTGCACGTCCTTAAGGACGTGCTTGCACGTTGTTAAGGACGTGCAAGACTTAAATAGTGGACGTGCACAGTCCCAGACTTGCACGTCCTTAAGAACGTGCAAGCACGTCCTTAAGGACATGCAAATCCTTAATCCGGATTTGCGGTGTATATAGTGACACCCTAAAAAAAACCTTTCATTGCAATAGCTACAATCAATAATACCCTGGTCAAATATATTTGTTCATTGAGGGCATGTTTGGCATTAGCGTTTTAAAGGGTTAGCTTAGGGCATATTTGGCATTAGCGTTTTAAAGGGTTAGCTTAGGACATGTTTGGCATTAGCGTTTTAAAGGGTTAGCTTAAGCGTTTTACGCATCGTTTTCATAACGCTCTACATATCTACGTTTGGCAGTGTTGAAGCATTTTCAAAACACTCCCCTTTCATCTCCCCACAGCTTTGTAAGCGTTTCATCCGCAGCTCCCTGGAGCAAGCGTTGGATGAAAGTTGGAAAGTGTTTGAGATTGGAAAGGACGACTCATCTCAACTCCCTTCATCGCCTATTTCCATCTCTGCCTTCGTTTTCTCCTTCCATGAGAGGCGCAGGACGACGAACGCGGTGAGGTTTCTAATCGGTTCGATTTCTCAATAAGGTTTTGAAAATCACTGATCTATTTGCCTGTTTGCAAGGGCTCTTCGCAGGTTCCAATTCGCATTCTCCACAAAACTCTTTCACTTTCACGCTCTGCAGGTAACAACCCTAGTTTTCGATTTCAATTTCGATTTGCAACAATCTTGTTATCATCAATTTCACATTTAATTGTTTGGGTTTTTTTTTTATTTGGTCGATTTTAGGGTTCTGTGAGCGCCAATTTCTCCTTCGTGTAATTGTTGTTCTTCTATCAGAAATTGCCATGATTTGTCTGAAAAAAATACCTAATTGATCTGTTGTTGGCTTAATTTATGACATCGTTTAGGACGATGATAAGTACTTCTAATGAACAGAAAATGCTGACTGGAGTCTGATTTTTTCAAATGGGAACGGATAGGCAACAAGGTTATTGGGACCTCCAGCTCGATTCGAAGCATCAAAGCTGAAATCAGGGGGATGAGGTGGATAAATACTCTAGAATTGCCCCAGGGTCTACACTTTATCTCATTGTGACTTCACTGCTAATTTGACACTAACCATTTCCAACATTCTCGGCATTGATCAGGTATGTATCTTGAGTTTCATATGCATAAGTTGTGATGAACTTGTAGATTGTGCGAGTGTTTTTTCATAAATAAATCCCGAACTAGGTTGCAATGAGAGCTCATATGTTTGTCCACCTAAGATGCCATTTTATATAGTGATAACGGATTGTTGTTTGAACTGGTTTTGCTTGAATTGAGAGGCCGAAAGGGTAGAAAATTCTGCAGAATTGTATATTCTAGTAAGACAGACATGATTTACTTTGATCATTAGCAAAATATTGATTCAGTTTGAGAATCTGTCATCTGTTAAGTAAAGGGGTGTATTTCGATTGTGATATTAGTGTTGTGATTGTAGCTAAGAGGGTGGTACAACAAGGACGATGCTGTTGCGGAATGGAAAGAGGTAAAAGGGAATATGTGCATCCATGTCCACTGTTATGTCAGCAGTCCTAATCACTTATTTGATATAGCCGCTGAGTTCAGATACCACATTTGCTTGATTTGAGAGGTGCTCCTAACTTCAATGAACTTCTGAAATCTGAATTTTTTTCTTCAGTATGTGCTAGTGAGTTTGATTAATTGAAGTGAGCAACATTCTTATGGTTACTGTTTTATTTTATATATTATTAGATAGATAGTGTATGATTTTGGTTTTAATTATAATATGATGGGGAAGGGTGAAAGCAAAAAAAGCCCAATATGTATGCTTTGTTTTGGTTAATTTTTGTTACCCTTCAATGGATGCAACTAACGATTTCTTTTCCTTTTGTAATCCAATCTAGTTTGAATGGGTTTCTTTGTTGGTGAATTTGGTTGAATTTGGCCATTGGCCTTATTGCCTCATTACTTGTGATTATACGCTTGGCAAGGTATTTTGTTCTCTTTGTTCAATTGGTTTATTCTGATCTTTGCTGGCTATTCATTTTGAGACATCTTGCATATTGCATCTTGCATTTTGTGAAGTCTATTTTTACAAAAAAAAAACAGAGAGATTTTTATAACATGCATTTTGAGAAATCCGTTTTGAGAAATCTGTTTTTACAGAAAACAGATTTTCTATTTTTACAGAAAATAGATTTTGAGAAATCTATTTTACAGAAATATGCATCTTACATCTTGCATTTTGAGAAATCTGGTTTTACAGAAAACAGATTTTTATAACATGCATCTTGCATCTTGCATTTTGAGAAAACAGATTTTGGGAAATCTGTTTTTACAGAAACAGAAAACAGATTTTGAGAACCGTCAAAGTTAAGTTTCCACTTCCCTAGCGGCGGTTTATTCCATTTAACTTGCTTCTTTGCACCCATGTTATTCGGAACCCTACTTGTTTGATTTCTGATTTCATTTTTCTCTATAACAGTGTGTTTATCAGCCTTTTCCCATTCGTCGTAAAATGATTGGACCATTTTTAAGAATCCCTCCGTATTTGGCAGTTTTTGTTGTTGGAAGATTAGTTTGTTTCGTGTTAGTCAGATTGTCCACCAATGAAAAGCCAGTTTCTTTCTTTGCTAGCCATCAAGTAAGCCAGCAATAAAAGCCATTAATGACTCAATGTTTCTTGACGTTTTAATCTTGTCAGAATTTTTTGCTTTTATTGCGCCAGACAAAATAGGACAACTCAGTGAGTATTTACATTCAAAGAGAATGTGAGTAGTATCTTCTTCATGGTGATCACAGATAGCGCAGTATGGTGGAATCGCAATACCTCTCCTTGACAATCGAGCAGCCGTTGGAAGCCCATTATGGCAGACTTTCCATATCGAATTCTTAATCTTGGGTGGGGCATTCAGTTAACTCTGTCGTTTTTGTATTTAGTCTATATGCGCTCGATGTTGTGAACCACCTTTTTTTATCCGGCCACCAATACATTCTGTCCCGAATCTGGCTTACAGGGAGAGGGATTTCAGCAATTTGTTGTGCCACATCGCTTCTCAGCGTTGACTTAAGCTTCACCAAGTTCCATTCTCTACCAGTAATGTATTGGTCAACCGTTTCGTCCCTATTAATGCTTGCTAGATCGAGGCAGGTCGAGTTTATATTCTTTACAGGCGCCCATTTGTCCTTCTAAAATTTAATCGTTTTCCCATCACCTACCGACCATGCTAACCCTTCCTTGAATGGTCCAATGATTTTCCTGAGCTGTGTCCACTGCCACGAGGCGTTTCCTTTCTTTTCAAAGTTTAGAATCGGCACTGATTTTAAGTATTTATAGTTAATAATTCTTACCCAACTATTATCTGGTTCCGCAATGATTTTCCAAATAAGTTTCATTTGTAGTGCCTCGTTCATTTCTTTTGTCTTTCGTAATCCCATTCCTCCTTTAGCTTTAGGTCTACACACTCTATCCCAACCAATAAGTGGTTTGTACTGGAGATCCTTACTCTAGAAGAAAGTTCTATTAACTTTATCTAAAGCTAAATGTATTGTCACAGGGAGCATGAAGCTTTGCATTGAGAAAAGTGGTTTGGCGGCTAGCTAGGTTTGAGTTTATTAACATTGATCTACCATGTTGCGAAAGAGAGTCGGCCTTCCATTTTGATAACTGACTGGTCGCTTTTCCGATTAGTCCTTCGAATGTATCTTTATTCACTCTACCATTGACAATTGGACAACCAAGATACTTATCCAATTTCACTTGTTTTGATATTCTCAAGCACCCTTCAATAGTCGCTATCCGCGAAGCAGGTATCCCAGGGGTAGGCTGAAAAGCAGATTTGTTATAGTTCACTTTTTGACCAGACAGTTTACAATAGTCGTCAATGATTTTACTAATTTTATCGCATGTGGTCATGTTACCTTTAGAGAAGATGATAATATCGTCTGCAAAGGCAAGGAACGGGATTCTCGGACCTGAGTGACCAAATCGAAAGCCGATACCAGATTGGTTGTTGTTGGATTCCGAAAGTAAGCTTCATAGCAAGGATCTCTGCACCAAGAATGAAGAGAAAGGGAGACATAGGGTCACCTTGTCGCAGGCCTCGAGAGGGTTTAAACACTTTTGTGGGTCCGTTATTGACAAGTATTGAGAAAGACACCGTTGTAACGCATTTCATAATTAGACCGATAACTTGATTACTAAACCCGAATTGCCTCAGGATTGCCTCTGTAAACGTCCAATCCACTCTATCATATGCTTTTTCCATATCAAGTTTAATTGTTAACCAGCCCTCGGTCCCTTTTCGTGTTTTAAAAGAATGAAACACTTCATGTGCAATTAGAATATTGTCTTGAATGGCTCTGTGAGACACGAAGGCACCTTGAAACGGGTCGATGAGTCTTCCGATCACTTTTTTGAGTCTCTCGGTCAAAATTCTGGAAATTATTTTATACATCGTAGAGCATAGGCTAATGGGTCTGTAATCTGTCGTTTTAGACGGGTTGTCGCACTTTGGCAATAAAGTTATAAAAGTGTGGTTGACTTGCCTGAGTAGTTTACCAGAATGGAAAAATGCTTTTACAGCTTTAATGACATCACTCCCAACTATGTCCTAGTAAGATTTATAGAATTCTGCCGTCATGTCATCTGGGCCTAGAGATTTGTTTCTACCTAAAGCCCAAACCGCGCTCTTAATTTCACAATTTATTGGATGTTGACTGAAGCTCCTATTTTCCTCCTCTGTGATCGTGTGTGGTATTAAATCAAGATACTCATTTAGTAATGTCATGTTAATTTGTTCTTTGGAAAATCGCCTTTCAAAATCGCATTTAATTTCTTCCTTTATGTTTTCTTCACCCACAATCTGTGTCCCTGACGTGCTTGCAATGCTTCGAATTGTCTTCCTATTTCGTCTTCCCGATGCTATTCTACGGAAGTAAGTCGTATTTGAATCAGCTAGCTTAATATGTTTAGATTTCGCCCGTTGTCCCCAGTATTCCTTTTGAAATTTAAGTAGCTGTTGTTTTTTATTAATTAGTTGTTTTTCCACTACCATCTCCTTGCTCGTCCTCGGAGGATTTTTTAGATTGGATATTGATAAGCTCTTCTTCTACTACTTTTATTTGACAGAAAACATTTCCAAATGTGTTCTTATTCTAGTTTTTGGCTCGGTTTTTCAAAAGTTTTATTTTATACATTAGTCTGTATATTGCTGACCCCGTGCACCTTACTCTCCATGTTTGCTTAACAATATTCCTGAAATCCATCCTATGCAACCACATATTTTCAAATTTAAACAGTGGCGGAGTAAATTTTTGTCCAGAATCTAGGCAGATAGAGATGGGACAATGATCTGATCCCAAAAACGCACCGTTAAAGGTAGAAAGGTCGGGAAAAGAGCTAAGGAACTCGTGCTGAACGAGGACTCGATCTAGTTTCTCCCAAATATTATCTTCCCCTTCCTTTTTTTTTCCTCCAGGTGAACTGGTTTCCCGAAGACGGAATCTCAATTAAAGCACATTGATCTTTAAAGTCGTTCAGTCTAGAGTATCTAGCTACATTGTTTGACACTCCTCCAACTTTTTCACTTCTATTGCTAATTTCATTCATATCCCCAATAACTAGACACGGCAAAGGTTCACTAGTAATTATATCCAAGAATTCTGCCCAGAAGGGGTCTTTGTCAGATTTGTGAGGGGGGGGGGGGCATACACAAAGAAAATTATCCCTGTAAAATTCTTGTCAAGGCACTCATATTTTACTCGTATTACTCTAGGTAATATTACCTCGGCTTCAATTGATTCGTCCGTAAATGCGTTCTCGTTCCATAATAATCCAATACCGCCCGTTCTATCTTCCCCTACAGACCAAATGGCCTTATTAAAACCCGTTGATTTCCAAGTTTTATCCTGGGGAATTTTGTTCGTTCGGGTTTCTGCGATTGCCATCAAAGTTATATGCTCATTCATTCGCATTGCTTTGAGATATGTCCATATATCTCCCCTTCCTAGACCTCTAATATTCCAAAAGCATGCTTTCATTTTATAACTACCTGATCTATCAGAACCCGAGGGTGTGGAGCTTCTGATAGCAAAAACATGTTCTCCGTTATGATAATTCCTAAGTGCTTAATCACCCTAGCATCAGCTAACCAGTACTGAGTATTGAGTTCTATATCTTCTACACGAACATTAGTTCTCTTTACAAACTTTAATTTGCAAACATAATTTCTTCTTCTTTATGCTAAGAAAGACAAATTGAACCCATTTTATGTCATTGATTCGTTTATCACAGTAAACAATTGGGAAGTATTCATAGTACAACTTCTCCTTGCATTCATAAAACATGAGATAGTTTATTAGCACAGTCCATAAGATGCAATACAAACTGGCATTTGATCCGAATTCTAGCAAGAAGTTTCCCAAAATACTACATAATTTAAGCTTAGACCTAGACTTGGACATACACAGGAGCAGATGACCAACTAATTTCTCACAAACCAACACCAGATTTAAGAGAAATGTAGACAACAACACAACACACATGAAATTTGCACAAGGCAAAGGCCTTATTCGCTTCTTAATCGGCTTAGAAATTACTCTACAACTGCATCTGTCTAATTTTTGTGTCACCATTAATTTAATACTAGCAGTTGCCGAGTAAATCACTGGGTAGTCACAGAGGTAAGGAAATCGCCCATTAAACTCAAAACATGGATTAGTCCAATAGTTGCAGATTCTAATTTTCTTGGTCTTTTTTTCGGCTTTCTTTCTCATCTCAGAGTTTTCACCATCCAAGGAGCCATGATGCTCCTCAATAATCCGAATGCCTCTCGGCAGAGTTGGCTTTTCATGGTTTTTTGACAGATTAGGGGTAGGATCTTCTACCCCCATGGGTTTTTTCACTTTGTCAATCAGGGAGGGAGAAACATACCTCCAAGCTAATATACGTATCAAACAATAATCCATTACAGTTTTACACCAAAGGAAACCATAGACATACCTACCGTCATCTAACCACGTTCTAGATAGGATAGCAACTATCAATTGATAGATAAACAAACAGATAACACCGGTATAAATTCGATTTCTAAATCCAAGAGGGTTATTTTGTAGTAGCCCATGACACGAGAATGTAAGACAGTTATTTACAAGATGATAAAAATCCTGCTCATTGTGAATGTTACCTCTTCTCCCACCAAACGGCAACTGGGAGTGCAGAAAGAGCCTAACAGCAAAGCTCACATGGCAGCCAAATTCCTTAATTAACAAATGGACAAAGAGCATAGATGTTACTAATTGATACCTATGGCAACACCAATTAATACTCCACTCCTCATAATAAGTAAGATGTCTTGAAACACCTAAGAAAACCAACCTAAGCCATTTACATAACCTACTGATTTTTAAATATATCCACCATCTTAATACAAACTATTTGACCATACCTACATTACACTGCACAGGTTCTTGATTGCCTTTAAACATACCATGACCCCACTCACTAGTTAACCAAAGCAAAGAGAGGACCAAGCAAATATTATAAACAAAAGTGTAATTAAAATTCCACCACAATATATGAAGATTGATCAAAGGGACCATGACATTACTGATCTTCACATAGAGATAGATGCACAAGACCCAAATACCCATATCCTTGGTGAATATTCTAAGAATAATCCGCAATATAGAAATGAAATACACTGCAAGCACCAAAAGACCAATCATATAAAAATGAATATGTTGACACAAAGATGAATAGCCTAGATAACATTTTATCAGAGCATAAGCATATGCAGAACCATTCAAATAAAGGAAGCCCACTATATAGAGGTGATGATAAAAAATTGCACAAGTAAAACTTACCACCATAAACAAGTTGATGAGTCTAATTGTGACAACACAGATGCACAGCAACATCAACATATATCGACTAGCACCATGGAAACAGCGGTTAACCCAGCCCATGGTAAGATCCTTCATAATGTCAAGCCTCAGTTCAACCCGAATTTTAACAATAGAGATTAGCTGAAAAGCACTAGGCCGAAAATTCCAAACATACCTAAACATTTCTCCGATCTGTTTAGTCTCAATTGCGTCACCGACGATTATGCGCCTCTTAAGTCTTTTCTCCTCTTTGGGTTTTGACTTTGATTTTTGCACATCAATGGAGCCATTCCGCTTCCCAGGGAGTTTAGTGCCCTCCGGCAACTTTTCCGCTTTGGCCATTCTGCTTGCATCATGATCTTCCTTGGACATATGGGTTTTCTTCGTGAGTTTAGAGCCCTCCGGCTTCCCCTTTCGGGTATTAGTCATTTGAGGTGCAGGATCTTCTGCAACCATTGGTTTTTTCCCCTTATCCACTCCCGATGTAGCCATGAACAAAACACACACAAAGATGAACAATATTGAGTAAAAGAGATTGAAAATATAAGGGGAAGAAGTGCAAGAAGACCAGCACCACCGCCCCAGCCTTAAATAGTGAGAATCTTCAGTAGAAAGGAGAGAAGAGAGACTAGCGAGAGAACAAACCCTTCCAGAGTAGAGAAACGTGCCCCAAAATACCAATTTGTTGCAATGACCCACCCCGGCAATCACAGACGAACAGATTGAAGGATCAATTGAAATCACACGGAGCCCTTGCGATCTGATTTCCGTACACACTGGATTAGGCGAAGGAGGGGGGCGGAAAGACCAACCAAGAGAGATCATCCCCATCAGCACCCCAGACCGCACCATCGATGATTTAGTGTAGGGAGATTAGGCCTTAGCTTAGTCTCATGCGCTATCCAGAAATTAGGGATTTCACCGGCAATTAAAGGGATTTTGCCAGCACAAGATCTATAGAGGCGTTTGATGATACAAAGTTGGGGATTTATAGGCCAATCGACAAGATTTAGGAGAAGGATCAGAATTTTGGCAAGAAGAGGGTACGGCCATGGCTTCTTCATCACGAACAAGGGAAACTTTGGGGAGGCAGCACAAAGAAGAGTGGACAAGGAGGTGTTTCTCGCGCGCGTGAGGCGCGTTCTTTTCACATGAAGGGTTTTCTCTTTTGTCGACGTTTTCTTGCTAGTTTATGAACCGGTCCAATGTTTAATTATAAGTAAATCGGTTAGTTTTATTACAAGTGAAATTGATAATTGGTATTTAAATAATAAGCAATTCAGCCGTATCAAATCTAACCCAATAAAAAAACTTTCATTCTTCCCTACTATAGACAGGTGAGACAGGAAGGAAGCAAGCACATAAACCGAGCATTCCGATCGAACCGACACCATCATCTGATTGATATATATAGCTGTCCTTTAAATCAACACGCACAAATTCTTGCTCAACAAGCCAAGCCTCTGTTCCTTTTGCCCACAATTCTTGAACCTTCGAGTCAACCTCGGTAACCCTCTCCACAGTGAAAGTACCGATGAAAACATAATCCAAACTACCGGTTCCAATTGCGCTCATGATGAAGCACATTTTGTTCCCCTTCTCATCAACATCAATCATTGTACCTGATTCCATTTGGAATGGCTTCACAGGTCCCTCGAAGAGATGAGGAAGAGGCTGAAAGCAAACAACCTTCCCCATTGAGGTGACCAAGAAAGCTACAGCGTGCAAAGGCCAATCCTCATCTGTACGGTCATGTACTATTGCAATTAGCACATACAGTGGGTTGCTTGCCTCTCCATAAGTGAATCCTCCAACACACCTTCCGATTCCAAGACTTAGAATTTGCAACACATCCCAGGCCCTGAAGGGATTCAGCCTCGGGTATGAAACACTGGGACATGGCGCTTCCCAATTCCCTGTCTTAGAGTCAAACACCAGACATTTTCTAGTAGCTACAGCAAAGATGCGGTGACCGACCACCGCGTGAGAATATATGTAACCCATGTCCTTAACTGTTGAGACAGCTGACCAGCGGTCATGATCAGAGCTGAGAACCTCATGGGAAGTGATCCAACCACTACAATAGCGCTCTAGCTGCGGAGGAACAGAGTCGATCACATGCGTTTGGCCATCAATCTTCTCAACTATAGGCCATAATTTGGGCTTCTTTGGCCGGACAATGTCGGCTTTAGAGAGGGAGAGGGTATGACCATCCATAGACAAGGCATATATGTAAGGGAATGAACCCTTGACCTTGCATGTCCTGCAGAAGGTTCTGTAAAGACTGATACCTCGAGGATCCTGACCGCAGTAATGAATACACTCATGATCACGCTTCCCAAAGGAGGCTGGAAACTTTTGGCCACCAATCATGTATGCACGTGACCCCAAATTCAACAAACCCACAGACGTAGGAAGACGCTCCTCCAGCAGGGCCAGAGTACCAATTTTGGGAAGGGGCGGTATATCATTAGACTGACCTTTGTCCTCCTTGAGATTCAAGCAAAAGATCTCATAACCATTTGAAACACAAAGATACCTCGGAATCTCCCCAACCTCATTTTGCTCCATGCTTGAATTGAATTCCTGAAGTAATAATGAGATATTTAATCAAAATAAATCTACAGCCAAACAAAATAACAAAGGTTATCATACACATATAAGATACAAGGTCCAAAGAGGTGTAAATCTGTAAAGAGAACATACCCTTCGGCCTTCCTAGATAATGTAAAAACTCTATCCATGGCCCCAGGTAACATAAAAACGTTACTAAAGATAGGAAGTAGCATATATAATATAAGTAGAGGAAAAGAGGAAGAGGTAAGCATATCAAGACATGAATACTGAACAGGTTAGGGCAAGTATAATGCAGAGTTCCCATTTCACTAATTTATAATAACCACTGGTAAGATTGGAAACAAAACAAATCAACGGATCCAATCAAATGATATATTTCAGTATCACTAGCCCGTAAAGCCACAGATTAAAGAGTAACTCAAAGGTTAAATTTTTACCTTATTGAACTGTAGTGTGGATAGCAAAAGGTAGGAAGGAGGCTCGGACAAGGCAAGAGTGGGGATTTCAGCCAGCCCCGTTAAATTCAAACTCTGATGATTCATTGGATACTCTGAACAACTCCTATTCCTCGCTTGCCTGAAGTCAAGTTCATCAAAAAATTAAGGAAAGATGAAGGTTGAGCAGTAGTAGTAGCCATAGTTGACTCCACAGATAAACAAGATAATCAAAGTTAGACTTTTCCGCATCCTCGACAGAAAGAAATCAGTCCCACGCACCAAATCATAAGCAGAAGAGGCATAAGAGATATGCTGAACTGAACACAAATTTTATACCAAATAATCAAAAGCAACAAAATGAACAAATTCTATAGGTAGGTAATCCGCCTATTACGACTTGTGTGGTGGGGTTCTAGGCAGTGACAGATCCAAGATTCTTGCATGGGGGCTGAAAACTACAAAGAACGATTGCGAGTTTTCATGTTCTTTTTTTCAATTTTTTGCAATGTTTTCTTTTGGTAGAACATTTTTTATCCCTAGCAGGAACTATATCTTCACAATTTGTATCTTCTTTGCAATGCAATCTATCTTCTCTATTTACAATCCACTTTCTATTTTCGAACACTGTAATTAATTTTTCTGCAGGTTCGATGTTACATCACAAATTCAATTCACATAAAATAATGAAATAACAAAATTCATTCTCAAAATCTCAAACCTTAATCAGAATTTCAAAATTGATTCTCAAAATCACAAACCCTATTTTCACAAAATTGATTCCTAAAATCAAACCTTTTCAATTTTGGCGATTTCGGATATGGGATTGGGAGGGGAAGAAGAAGCGGTTGGTTGCTGCAGTGCTGCGTTCGAGCGGTTCGGTGTACAGGAGGCAGGAGGGCACAGGCCGACGGTTCGGTGGAGGAGGAGCCGGCAGTGGCGGCGGACTGGAAGGTGTTGTTCGAAGGTAAATCGCCGCTTCAATCGCCTGTCGAGTGAGTGTCTGTCGAACTGTCATCAAAAGAAAAAAAGCCCTTCTGAATGTAAAATCCCAGCATTCATAAAAAAGCGTTTCGGCTATATACACCGCAAATCCCCACGTCCTTAAGGACGTGCAAGTGGGGTGAGAGCCACCCGAAGCAGGACGTGCTTGCACGTTTTTTTCTTTTTTTAATAACGTGCAAGCCCGTCTTCTAAAAGGCTAAGAGGACGTGCCTCTTCGTCTTCCTTCCTTCTTCCTCAGAAACCAGAGCGAGAGCGAGAGAGAAATCGAGAGCGAGAGAGAAAGAGAAGGTCGCCGGAGAGAAATCGAGAGCGAGAGAGAGCAGTGCCAGAGCGAGAGAGAGACCGAGAGAGAGAGAGAGAGATGGAGGCAGAAAGAGAGAGAGCTCGAGGCGGCGGTGGCGGCCTTGGAGGCGGAGGCGACAGCGATGGAGGCGGAGGGTGGTGGTGGTGGAGCATCGGGGGAGGCGGTGGCGGTGAAGCCGGTGGCTGAGGGGCTGGAGGTGCTGGCGGCTGCGGCGGCGGAGGAGGGTGGTGGTGTTGGGGCGGCGGCTAGCGCCGGCGAGGGAGCCCCAACAGTGGCCGAGGAGGAGGGTGGTGGTGGTGGGGCGGCGTCTGGCGCCGGCGACGGAGGCCGAGCAGTGGCCGAGGAGGAGGCGGAACCGCCGCGGAAGCGTCGGTCCATTGAGGTGTCCCCGATCCCGACTCCACCGGTATGTTATTTGAATTACTTTTTGTTTGATTTATTTTTAGAGTTTGAAAATATAATTTGATAGATAATATAGTTTTATAATAGAAATTTATAGAATATATGATTGATAATATATATTGTATAATAGAATATAATTGAAAATAGATTTTTTGATTTATTTATATATTATAATGTTTTTTTATAGTATATAGTTTGATAGAAGAGAATATAATTGTAATTTGATAGAATATAATACATAGAAACAAATTACAATTGAAAGACAATAAAAAACATTAAAATATATTATAATACTTCAAAAGTATTTAATTAACATTAAAATATATTTGAATATATTAAAATATATTCAAATACATAAAAATAAATTTATATTGAAAGATAATAAAAAAGATTAAAAAAATATTAAAATACTTCAAAATTATTTCATTTACATTAAAATATATTTAAATATATTCAAATACATAAAAATAAATTTATGCTGAAAGATAATAAAAAACATTAAAAAAATATTCAAATACTTCAAAATACATAAAAGTATAATAAAATACATATAAATAAATTTAAATTTAAAGAAAATAAAAAAATTAAAATATAATAAAATACATATAAATAAATTTATATTTAAAGAAAATAAAAACATTAAAATATAATAAAATACATAGAAATAAATATAAATGGAAAGAAAATAAAATCATTAAAATATATTAAATTATATTAAATTATAATATAATAAATTATAATAAAATACATTTCATAATAACAGGCAGGGAGGCTCATGAGGGGGGACGGTACCCTCCGGCCTGTTACGTTCGCCGACCGGGCAGCGGTCAGCCAGATTCCAGGGAGGACGGTACCCGACAGTTCGACATCCACAGTCGACGATCTGCTCGCGTCTGCAGAGCGGTTGCAGCAGTCGATGGGGACCCCCCCGACCGACGAGAACGACACCTTCTGGTCGGGTATGCCAGGTTGGGATCCTTCTGGCGATGCGATGATGGGGTTGCAGCCTTCTTTAGAGCCCCTGAGGTTTTGAGTAGCTGCATCACCGACGTAGTCGCTGGGCGACGGGCCGACATGGGTAGACGTCCTACTCGTGTTCCACCCACCATCCCGGAGGCATCTTCTTCAGCCGTTCCGGAGACTTCTGCTTCAGCCGTGCCGCCAGAGGCTTCTACTTCAGCTGTGCCAGAGGCTTCTACATCTGGCACACACGAGCCCGAGCCTTCGACCTCCGCCACACCAGCGACGATCTCCTTGGCCTCTGCAGATGATGTGATCCCTGACGTCGTTGAGGAGGCTGACGACGGTCAGGAGGGGCAGGCTCAGGGCCAGGGGGGCCCACAGGTACAGCCCGAGCCCATCCCTGCGCAGGCTGCCGCACCGGCTGTGCAGGTCGACCCTTCATTGCCGCCGGGAGAGCTGCTTGTGTCTTACAGGCATCATCGGGCGTACCAGGTGTGGAGAGATCCTATGGTGGAGCTGCCGCTACTGAAGTTCCACCACCGGGCGACTCACTTGGTGCCTTTCGAGCCCTACATATTTGAGGGACCGGGGACCTGGGTGTAGGATCTGCTCCCATCCGGCGTCCCCCAGCTGAGGTCACTCCACTCGCAGTGTGTCGACGAGTTCACCTGCACGGCATTTTTGGAGCATTGGCACCCGGAGACCAGCTCCTTTCACTTTCAATGGGACGAGATGACCATCACGCTGCACGATGTTGCCTGTCTGATGGGACTTCCGATTGATGGCCAGCCCTACACGTCACATCTGCCCGCGGCAGCTTTGGTCCCCGCCATCGCGGAGTACTACCAGCTCACCCCTGCGACTCTGAAGTCGTACAGACACGCTGGCGGCCCTCCAGTGACTGGGTTTACTCGCCTGTGGCAGGAGAGACACGGGCCGCTCGTCGACCCCGCCCCCGCCGATGACCCAGAGGCCGCGGCTGATCCTGAGCAGATTCGGCTGCGCACGCATGTGGGAGGGGGGCAGCCCGAGGATCACCCTGCACAGCGTCTGTTTCTGCACAGGACCTACATGGCCATTGCTCTCGCCGCGACTTTGTTTGTGGACAAGTCGCAGAGCCGGATCCCATGGAAGGTATTGGGCCTTGTTTGGGACATCCCACGTACGGCCACCCTTGCATTGGCTGCTGGTGCCCTCGCATGTCTCTACAGGGGCCTAGGGGAGGCTACCCGCTCAGGCGCGAAGGGCATAGACAGCTGCACGCAGATCCTACAGGTACGAGACCGTTGAATTAGAGTTTTTAGTTTACAAATATTTAAATTATATGCTAACGACATACTTTTTTTTGTGTCAAGGCTTGGATATGGGCGTACTTCCCTCGCTTCCGAGGTGATTTCTCCAGCGACCCGGCTAGGAAGGATGACCCTCGCTTCTACGCGAAGTTCATCGGTCCGAAGCAGCCACCGCGGATGAAGGACGACGCGAAGCTGAAGAAGATGCGGGAGCTGCGGGACGAGGTGGACCGTCTTACCGTCGATGATGTATGTATTCGAGACTCTATCTATATCACTTATAATTCTTAGCTGTGAATTAAATCTGATTTGTTTAATTGTAGGTTCGGTGGATGCCTTTTGGGCGTGATCTGGACTTCGACGGCCAGTACCGTCAGTCCACCTATCGGGGCACCATCACCTTCTGCGGGGAGGAGGAGCCGTATATGCCCGATAGGTGCCTCCGGCAGTTCGGACGGGTCCAGGGGATCCCGCAGGCCGTCATCGCGCCGGATCAGGTCTGCCGCGACACGACCCTGAAGAACGCGAAGTACATCGCCGTGTTTGCCCCGGGCCACAACAGGTGGCAGGACCTGCAGGACGAGGGTCGCTTCTACAGGCTGGCCGATCACAGGCGCACCAACGAGGATTGCCAGGCCGGTGTCACTGCAGATTACTTGCCTTGGTACGCATCGCAGAGCCGGCCGTACGTGCTGCCGACCATGCCACCCCATCCCGACCCGCCGGCGCCCGTCCACCCGATCGGCATGGACCCATGGGTGGACCTCCCTCAGCCTCCCGTCATCCGTCCGGCGCTGTTAGCCCGCTTTCGTGAGGTCGAGGGCTATTTGAGGGCCCTGGCGAACGACCCTCGCATTGAGCGGCTAGTGGACGAGCTGACGGAGATTTTGGATCATGCAGTACGCCATCCACCTGGCCAGTGATGTACTTTTGCAGTTTGTATGGTAATATTATACATTTATATTACGGATTTTGTATCTATCTCTAGATTTCTATTAGACTCTTCTCATTTCTTCAGAGTCATATTGAACGTAAACATCAAAAACGAAAACGTTAATATGATAAGGTTGCCCGATAACGAAAACGAAAACGTTAATATGATAAGGTTGCCCGATACCTTCAAGATTGGCTAGGGTTTAAGGGTTTTGGCTAGGGTTTAAGGGTTTTGGGTAGGGTTTTAGGGTAAGGAAACTGCACGTCCTTAGGGACGTGCAGCACGTTCTTAAGGACGTGCAGCACGTCCCTAAGGACGTGCAGTTTCCTTACCCTAAACCCTAACCCTACTCAAACCCTAGCCAAACCCTAAACCCTAGCACGTCCTTAAGGACGTGCTAGGGTTCTGCTTACAATTAACGCAACAGTGCCTATTTGAAGCGATGGAGGACAGCTTGATTCCGCACTCCAAAACAAAGTCTGACTTCTTACAATTGAAGCGAAGGAGGACATCTAGAATCGTTATGGCCGAGCCGCAAAGCAATCCTCGTCTCCAAGTATCTCAGGTACGTATAGGTTTCGTAGAGTCAACATATTTCGTATTCGTTCCGTTTTGTTCATATTTTCAATTATGTGAATACAGTTTCGAGACTTTACGTCTGAGTTCTCGGACCCAAGTGTTTGGAATGACCGTGACGAAATGGTTACGCATTTCAAGGACTTGGGTCGGAGACACTGCATGATTTTAGTAATCAAGCGGTCTTGGACGGGGGCGTCGAATCGTCCAGGCGGGGTTCTCCTTGCTTGCGAGCAGTTTGGGGAGTACCGACCACGTGGGAGGAAGCTCCGGAGCACACAGTCGAAGATAAGTGGTTGTCCATTCTCTCTACACGGACACGAAGCTCCGCCGGGTCAGTGGCGCATGAAGGTAACCCATGGTGTTCATAACCACGGGCTTTCCACGAGCTTGAAGGGTCACGCCATCGCCGGACAGATGACAGAGGGGGAAAAGAAGATGGCGAGGTGGATGAAGGAAGTTGGCACTCCTCCAAAATCCATTGGGTACGGATTGAGGCAGTTGGATGATACCAGCGTCACGTCAAGGAAGAGCCTTACCAACACGCTCGCCATGATGGTCACCGAAGAAAGAGGTAGTCGGACGATGACCCAGGATACCTTGCACCATCTGCGGGAAAGAAGGTACTACTACGACTTCAGACGACATCCGGATGACGACAACGTCTTGAGCGACCTCTTCCTCGCGCATCCCGACGGGATACGCCTTCTCCGAAGGTTCCATTACGTCATCATAATGGACAGCACATACAAAACAAATGCGTAAGTTACTTAATTACGATTACATTATTGCACATATAGCCAATTATAAAGTATTTTATATGTAACATATTTACACCTGCAGATATGGGATTCCTTTGTGCGAGGTGGTCGGGTTCACACCCTCAGGCAATACTTACTGCATCACCTATGCCTTCATGTCGCAAGAGAACGAAGACACATATGCCTGGGTGTTGCGACAGCTTCAGATCTTGCTTGGGAGCGTTCAGCCTCAAGCTATCATGACTGATCGAGAGTTAGGTCTCTTGGCGGCGCTGAATGTTGTCTTCCCCGACGTCCAGCATCTCCTTTGTTGGTTACACGTGATGAGAAGATGCGAGGAAGCAGCTCTGAAGATCACGAAGAATTTAAACCACGCTGGCATCTTTAAGGGCAACTGTTGGGGGCTGTTCGAATCGAGGTCGGAGGAATCATTCAACCGACGTCGTCGGGCGCTACGAGCTGCATGGCACCCATTCCCAGGTGTGGTGGCGTATTTGGAGTCGGTTTGGCTTCCATACAGCAGGAGCATAGTTCGGTGCTACGTAGATAATGTCTTCCATCTCGGCACCCGTACGACAAACAGGTAATACCTTACTTCATATCTCCCATTACAATATGATATAATATCGAATATTTAGTGGTATGCACTTCAATATGTACAGAGTTGAGGGTCAACACAAGGTTCTGAAGGAGGCACTTCACTCATCGACTGGTGACTTCCGCATCGTGATCGATGCAATCCATAGAGTCAATGATTGTCAACTGCATGAGCTGCAAACTGCTTTGGAGATCGACCGCTTCAAATGGCCAACAGCGGCGTATAAAGTCAACCTTTTCGATGAGGTAAAGACTTTAATCTCTAAAAAGTGCTTCGATTATCTGTACAAGATGTGGCAGGACGTCGTGAACCAAAAGGTTCCTCCGGTATGCACGGACCGAGATTGGAGGGTTTGTTACGGGATCCCTTGTGTCCATGAGATTCAGGCATACGTCAACTCCGGTACTCCGATACCCGCCGAGGACATCCACCCGTTCTGGATGGATTTGACATGGACTGACCTCGACGACACCCCACTGCCGTATAAGCTGTCATCTTCATACACGGCTTCCAACGATGTATGCGAGGATGAGCTGCACCCACCCTCATCAGCAAGCGTCCGAAGGAAGGGGAGGCCTCGGGGGTCGAGGAATGCCTGCCGCACCAACCCGTTGCCATACGAGGAGGTAAGGGAAAGGTTTGAGAGAGAAGAAGCGCGTGCTGCTCGAAATGCTGCTCGGCCTCGTCCACAAGCGACCTCAGCTTGACGTGGACGTGGTGATGTGTTCGGAGGGTTCAACTGGGGTCAAAACAACGTTGATCCCTTCATGTTCGGTCATATTGAGACGGTGAGGGACACTGTTGGAGATGGTCATTGTGGCTACCATGCTTTGGCGGCTTTGACATCACCGATTGGCGAGACTGCTTTCCCGAAACTCAAAACGTTACTATGCAATCACTTGGAGGATCACGCCGATCTGTACGTCGGTTGTTATACGGGAGAGTACCCATTTCAGCAGTTCGTCGACTACCAGAGATGGGCCGGAGCCACACATGGTGATAGGAGACGGTGGATAGAGCTACCCATCATGGGTTTAGTATTTGCGACGGTATATCAGATTCCTCTCGTCGTCCTAGCTTGGCATCATCCGTTCACATGTCTCCCCATGATCTCGCCGACATCTGCTAACAACCCTCCCCAATCAGCAACTCTTGGTGTAGCCTGCATCGGAAACCAAGACCATTTTGCCGCGGTACGACTTCAAACGTCTTTTTTATTACCTATTCATGCTTTTCATACATATGTCAATACTCTAACTCTAAATTTTTGTTCTCATAGATCTGGTTGCGTCCTAACGTTCCTCTTTCGCCGCCTCCACTAGAATGGGTCGAACATCATCATCCGAGCGTCGAAGGATGGGATGCTCCGTTTCAAGCTCAGATTGAGAGATTTAGAGCCTTGCGTGCCGAGTGCGGTCGTCCTTTACTATTTTCCTAGATTGTATTCCACAACTTTATTAAACTTATGAATGTAAACCTTTTTTTCCGTTCCTTGTAACGTTATTCGCATATTATCCGAATGAAAACCTTAACAATTCTTGTGTTCTGTTTAATTTGACCCTAAATCCTTCAAATCCACTAGCTAAACACTTCAATTTTATCATTAACATTACAAAACCGTCGGAAAACCTAAACCCTAACCCTAAACCCTAAACCCTAAACGCAAAACCCTAACTAGGGTTTGCACGTCCTTAACAACGTGCAAGCATTGCACGTCCTTAAGGACGTGCTTGCACGTTGTTAAGGACGTGCAAGACTTAAATAGTGGACGTGCACAGTCCCAGACTTGCACGTCCTTAAGAACGTGCAAGCACGTCCTTAAGGACATGCAAATCCTTAATCCGGATTTGCGGTGTATATAGTGACACCCTAAAAAAAACCTTTCATTGCAATAGCTACAATCAATAATACCCTGGTCAAATATATTTGTTCATTGAGGGCATGTTTGGCATTAGCGTTTTAAAGGGTTAGCTTAGGGCATATTTGGCATTAGCGTTTTAAAGGGTTAGCTTAGGACATGTTTGGCATTAGCGTTTTAAAGGGTTAGCTTAAGCGTTTTACGCATCGTTTTCATAACGCTCTACATATCTACGTTTGGCAGTGTTGAAGCATTTTCAAAACACTCCCCTTTCATCTCCCCACAGCTTTGTAAGCGTTTCATCCGCAGCTCCCTGGAGCAAGCGTTGGATGAAAGTTGGAAAGTGTTTGAGATTGGAAAGGACGACTCATCTCAACTCCCTTCATCGCCTATTTCCATCTCTGCCTTCGTTTTCTCCTTCCATGAGAGGCGCAGGACGACGAACGCGGTGAGGTTTCTAATCGGTTCGATTTCTCAATAAGGTTTTGAAAATCACTGATCTATTTGCCTGTTTGCAAGGGCTCTTCGCAGGTTCCAATTCGCATTCTCCACAAAACTCTTTCACTTTCACGCTCTGCAGGTAACAACCCTAGTTTTCGATTTCAATTTCGATTTGCAACAATCTTGTTATCATCAATTTCACATTTAATTGTTTGGGTTTTTTTTTTATTTGGTCGATTTTAGGGTTCTGTGAGCGCCAATTTCTCCTTCGTGTAATTGTTGTTCTTCTATCAGAAATTGCCATGATTTGTCTGAAAAAAATACCTAATTGATCTGTTGTTGGCTTAATTTATGACATCGTTTAGGACGATGATAAGTACTTCTAATGAACAGAAAATGCTGACTGGAGTCTGATTTTTTCAAATGGGAACGGATAGGCAACAAGGTTATTGGGACCTCCAGCTCGATTCGAAGCATCAAAGCTGAAATCAGGGGGATGAGGTGGATAAATACTCTAGAATTGCCCCAGGGTCTACACTTTATCTCATTGTGACTTCACTGCTAATTTGACACTAACCATTTCCAACATTCTCGGCATTGATCAGGTATGTATCTTGAGTTTCATATGCATAAGTTGTGATGAACTTGTAGATTGTGCGAGTGTTTTTTCATAAATAAATCCCGAACTAGGTTGCAATGAGAGCTCATATGTTTGTCCACCTAAGATGCCATTTTATATAGTGATAACGGATTGTTGTTTGAACTGGTTTTGCTTGAATTGAGAGGCCGAAAGGGTAGAAAATTCTGCAGAATTGTATATTCTAGTAAGACAGACATGATTTACTTTGATCATTAGCAAAATATTGATTCAGTTTGAGAATCTGTCATCTGTTAAGTAAAGGGGTGTATTTCGATTGTGATATTAGTGTTGTGATTGTAGCTAAGAGGGTGGTACAACAAGGACGATGCTGTTGCGGAATGGAAAGAGGTAAAAGGGAATATGTGCATCCATGTCCACTGTTATGTCAGCAGTCCTAATCACTTATTTGATATAGCCGCTGAGTTCAGATACCACATTTGCTTGATTTGAGAGGTGCTCCTAACTTCAATGAACTTCTGAAATCTGAATTTTTTTCTTCAGTATGTGCTAGTGAGTTTGATTAATTGAAGTGAGCAACATTCTTATGGTTACTGTTTTATTTTATATATTATTAGATAGATAGTGTATGATTTTGGTTTTAATTATAATATGATGGGGAAGGGTGAAAGCAAAAAAAGCCCAATATGTATGCTTTGTTTTGGTTAATTTTTGTTACCCTTCAATGGATGCAACTAACGATTTCTTTTCCTTTTGTAATCCAATCTAGTTTGAATGGGTTTCTTTGTTGGTGAATTTGGTTGAATTTGGCCATTGGCCTTATTGCCTCATTACTTGTGATTATACGCTTGGCAAGGTATTTTGTTCTCTTTGTTCAATTGGTTTATTCTGATCTTTGCTGGCTATTCATTTTGAGACATCTTGCATATTGCATCTTGCATTTTGTGAAGTCTATTTTTACAAAAAAAAAACAGAGAGATTTTTATAACATGCATTTTGAGAAATCCGTTTTGAGAAATCTGTTTTTACAGAAAACAGATTTTCTATTTTTACAGAAAATAGATTTTGAGAAATCTATTTTACAGAAATATGCATCTTACATCTTGCATTTTGAGAAATCTGGTTTTACAGAAAACAGATTTTTATAACATGCATCTTGCATCTTGCATTTTGAGAAAACAGATTTTGGGAAATCTGTTTTTACAGAAACAGAAAACAGATTTTGAGAACCGTCAAAGTTAAGTTTCCACTTCCCTAGCGGCGGTTTATTCCATTTAACTTGCTTCTTTGCACCCATGTTATTCGGAACCCTACTTGTTTGATTTCTGATTTCATTTTTCTCTATAACAGTGTGTTTATCAGCCTTTTCCCATTCGTCGTAAAATGATTGGACCATTTTTAAGAATCCCTCCGTATTTGGCAGTTTTTGTTGTTGGAAGATTAGTTTGTTTCGTGTTAGTCAGATTGTCCACCAATGAAAAGCCAGTTTCTTTCTTTGCTGGCCATCAAGTAAGCCAGCAATAAAAGCCATTAATGACTCAATGTTTCTTGACGTTTTAATCTTGTCAGAATTTTTTGCTTTTATTGCGCCAGACAAAATAGGAAAACTCAGTGAGTATTTACATTCAAAGAGAATGTGAGTAGTATCTTCTTCATGGTGATCACAGATAGCGCAGTATGGTGGAATCGCAATACCTCTCCTTGACAATCGAGCAGCCGTTGGAAGCCCATTATGGCAGACTTTCCATATAGAATTCTTAATCTTGGGTGGGGCATTCAGTTAACTCTGTCGTTTTTGTATTTAGTCTATATGCGCTCGATGTTGTGAACCACCTTTTTTTATCCGGCCACCAATACATTCTGTCCCGAATCTGGCTTACAGGGAGAGGGATTTCAGCAATTTGTTGCGCCACATCGCTTCTCAGCGTTGACTTAAGCTTCACCAAGTTCCATTCTCTACTAGTAATGTATTGGTCAACCGTTTCGTCCCTATTAATGCTTGCTAGATCGAGGCAGGTCGAGTTTATATTCTTTACAGGCGCCCATTTGTCCTTCTAAAATTTAATCGTTTTCCCATCACCTACCGACCATGCTAACCCTTCCTTGAATGGTCCAATGATTTTCCTGAGCTGTGTCCACTGCCACGAGGCGTTTCCTTTCTTTTCAAAGTTTAGAATCGGCACTGATTTTAAGTATTTATAGTTAATAATTCTTACCCAACTATTATCTGGTTCCGCAATGATTTTCCAAATAAGTTTCATTTGTAGTGCCTCGTTCATTTCTTTTGTCTTTCGTAATCCCATTCCTCCTTTAGCTTTAGGTCTACACACTCTATCCCAACCAATAAGTGGTTTGTACTGGAGATCCTTACTCTAGAAGAAAGTTCTATTAACTTTATCTAAAGCTAAATGTATTGTCACAGGGAGCATGAAGCTTTGCATTGAGAAAAGTGGTTTGGCGGCTAGCTAGGTTTGAGTTTATTAACATTGATCTACCATGTTGCGAAAGAGAGTCGGCCTTCCATTTTGATAACTGACTGGTCGCTTTTCCGATTAGTCCTTCGAATGTATCTTTATTCACTCTACCATTGACAATTGGACAACCAAGATACTTATCCAATTTCACTTGTTTTGATATTCTCAAGCACCCTTCAATAGTCGCTATCCGCGAAGCAGGTATCCCAGGGGTAGGCTGAAAAGCAGATTTGTTATAGTTCACTTTTTGACCAGACAGTTTACAATAGTCGTCAATGATTTTACTAATTTTATCGCATGTGGTCATGTTACCTTTAGAGAAGATGATAATATCGTCTGCAAAGGCAAGGAACGGGATTCTCGGACCTGAGTGACCAAATCGAAAGCCGATACCAGATTGGTTGTTGTTGGATTCCGAAAGTAAGCTTCATAGCAAGGATCTCTGCACCAAGAATGAAGAGAAAGGGAGACATAGGGTCACCTTGTCGCAGGCCTCGAGAGGGTTTAAACACTTTTGTGGGTCCGTTATTGACAAGTATTGAGAAAGACACCGTTGTAACGCATTCCATAATTAGACCGATAACTTGATTACTAAACCCGAATTGCCTCTGTAAACGTCCAATCCACTCTATCATATGCTTTTTCCATATCAAGTTTAATTGTTAACCAGCCCTCGGTCCCTTTTCGTGTTTTAAAAGAATGAAACACTTCATGTGCAATTAGAATATTGTCTTGAATGGCTCTGTGAGACACGAAGGCACCTTGAAACGGGTCGATGAGTCTTCCGATCACTTTTTTGAGTCTCTCGGTCAAAATTCTGGAAATTATTTTATACATCGTAGAGCATAGGCTAATGGGTCTGTAATCTGTCGTTTTAGACGGGTTGTCGCACTTTGACAATAAAGTTATAAAAGTGTGGTTGACTTGCCTGAGTAGTTTACCAGAATGGAAAAATGCTTTTACAGCTTTAATGACATCACTCCCAACTATGTCCTAGTAAGATTTATAGAATTCTGCCGTCATGTCATCTGGGCCTAGAGATTTGTTTCTACCTAAAGCCCAAACCGCGCTCTTAATTTCACAATTTATCGGATGTTGACTGAAGCTCCTATTTTCCTCCTCTGTGATCGTGTGTGGTATTAAATCAAGATACTCATTTAGTAATGTCATGTTAATTTGTTCTTTGGAAAATCGCCTTTCAAAATCGCATTTAATTTCTTCCTTTATGTTTTCTTCACCCACAATCTGTGTCCCTGACGTGCTTGCAATGCTTCGAATTGTCTTCCTATTTCGTCTTCCCGATGCTATTCTACGGAAGTAAGTCGTATTTGAATCAGCTAGCTTAATATGTTTAGATTTCGCCCGTTGTCCCCAGTATTCCTTTTGAAATTTAAGTAGCTGTTGTTTTTTATTAATTAGTTGTTTTTCCACTACCATCTCCTTGCTCGTCCTCGGAGGATTTTTTAGATTGGATATTGATAAGCTCTTCTTCTACTACTTTTATTTGACAGAAAACATTTCCAAATGTGTTCTTATTCTAGTTTTTGGCTCGGTTTTTCAAAAGTTTTATTTTATACATTAGTCTGTATATTGCTGACCCCGTGCACCTTACTCTCCATGTTTGCTTAACAATATTCCTGAAATCCATCCTATGCAACCACATATTTTCAAATTTAAACAGTGGCGGAGTAAATTTTTGTCCAGAATCTAGGCAGATAGAGATGGGACAATGATCTGATCCCAAAAACGCACCGTTAAAGGTAGAAAGGTCGGGAAAAGAGCTAAGGAACTCGTGCTGAACGAGGACTCGATCTAGTTTCTCCCAAATATTATCTTCCCCTTCCTTTTTTTTTCCTCCAGGTGAACTGGTTTCCCGAAGACGGAATCTCAATTAAAGCACATTGATCTTTAAAGTCGTTCAGTCTAGAGTATCTAGCTACATTGTTTGACACTCCTCCAACTTTTTCACTTCTATTGCTAATTTCATTCATATCCCCAATAACTAGACACGGCAAAGGTTCACTAGTAATTATATCCAAGAATTCTGCCCAGAAGGGGTCTTTGTCAGATTTGTGAGGGGGGGGGGCATACACAAAGAAAATTATCCCTGTAAAATTCTTGTCAAGGCACTCATATTTTACTCGTATTACTCTAGGTAATATTACCTCGACTTCAATTGATTCGTCCGTAAATGCGTTCTCGTTCCATAATAATCCAATACCGCCCGTTCTATCTTCCCCTACAGACCAAATGGCCTTATTAAAACCCGTTGATTTCCAAGTTTTATCCTGGGGAATTTTGTTCGTTCGGGTTTCTGCGATTGCCATCAAAGTTATATGCTCATTCATTCGCATTGCTTTGAGATATGTCCATATATCTCCCCTTCCTAGACCTCTAATATTCCAAAAGCATGCTTTCATTTTATAACTACCTGATCTATCAGAACCCGAGGGTGTGGAGCTTCTGATAGCAAAAACATGTTCTCCGTTATGATAATTCCTAAGTGCTTAATCACCCTAGCATCAGCTAACCAGTACTGAGTATTGAGTTCTATATCTTCTACACGAACATTAGTTCTCTTTACAAACTTTAATTTGCAAACATAATTTCTTCTTCTTTATGCTAAGAAAGACAAATTGAACCCATTTTATGTCATTGATTCGTTTATCACAGTAAACAATTGGGAAGTATTCATAGTACAACTTCTCCTTGCATTCATAAAACATGAGATAGTTTATTAGCACAGTCCATAAGATGCAATACAAACTGGCATTTGATCCGAATTCTAGCAAGAAGTTTCCCAAAATACTACATAATTTAAGCTTAGACCTAGACTTGGACATACACAGGAGCAGATGACCAACTAATTTCTCACAAACCAACACCAGATTTAAGAGAAATGTAGACAACAACACAACACACATGAAATTTGCACAAGGCAAAGGCCTTATTCGCTTCTTAATCGGCTTAGAAATTACTCTACAACTGCATCTGTCTAATTTTTGTGTCACCATTAATTTAATACTAGCAGTTGCCGAGTAAATCACTGGGTAGTCACAGAGGTAAGGAAATCGCCCATTAAACTCAAAACATGGATTAGTCCAATAGTTGCAGATTCTAATTTTCTTGGTCTTTTTTTCGGCTTTCTTTCTCATCTCAGAGTTTTCACCATCCAAGGAGCCATGATGCTCCTCAATAATCCGAATGCCTCTCGGCAGAGTTGGCTTTTCATGGTTTTTTGACAGATTAGGGGTAGGATCTTCTACCCCCATGGGTTTTTTCACTTTGTCAATCAGGGAGGGAGAAACATACCTCCAAGCTAATATACGTATCAAACAATAATCCATTACAGTTTTACACCAAAGGAAACCATAGACATACCTACCGTCATCTAACCATGTTCTAGATAGGATAGCAACTATCAATTGATAGATAAACAAACAGATAACACCGGTATAAATTCGATTTCTAAATCCAAGAGGGTTATTTTGTAGTAGCCCATGACACGAGAATGTAAGACAGTTATTTACAAGATGATAAAAATCCTGCTCATTGTGAATGTTACCTCTTCTCCCACCAAACGGCAACTGGGAGTGCAGAAAGAGCCTAACAGCAAAGCTCACATGGCAGCCAAATTCCTTAATTAACAAATGGACAAAGAGCATAGATGTTACTAATTGATACCTATGGCAACACCAATTAATACTCCACTCCTCATAATAAGTAAGATGTCTTGAAACACCTAAGAAAACCAACCTAAGCCATTTACATAACCTACTGATTTTTAAATATATCCACCATCTTAATACAAACTATTTGACCATACCTACATTACACTGCACAGGTTTTTGATTGCCTTTAAACATACCATGACCCCACTCACTAGTTAACCAAAGCAAAGAGAGGACCAAGCAAATATTATAAACAAAAGTGTAATTAAAATTCCACCACAATATATGAAGATTGATCAAAGGGACCATGACATTACTGATCTTCACATAGAGATAGATGCACAAGACCCAAATACCCATATCCTTGGTGAATATTCTAAGAATAATCCGCAATATAGAAATGAAATACACTGCAAGCACCAAAAGACCAATCATATAAAAATGAATATGTTGACACAAAGATAAATAGCCTAGATAACATTTTATCAGAGCATAAGCATATGCAGAACCATTCAAATAAAGGAAGCCCACTATATAGAGGTGATGATAAAAAATTGCACAAGTAAAACTTACCACCATAAACAAGTTGATGAGTCTAATTGTGACAACACAGATGCACAGCAACATCAACATATATCGACTAGCACCATGGAAAGAGCGGTTAACCCAGCCCATGGTAAGATCCTTCATAATGTCAAGCCTCAGTTCAACCCAAATTTTAACAATAGAGATTAGCTGAAAAGCACTAGGCCGAAAATTCCAAACATACCTAAACATTTCTCCGATCTGTTTAGTCTCAATTGCGTCACCGACGATTATGCGCCTCTTAAGTCTTTTCTCCTCTTTGGGTTTTGACTTTGATTTTTGCACATCAATGGAGCCATTCCGCTTCCCAGGGAGTTTAGTGCCCTCCGGCAACTTTTCCGCTTTGGCCATTCGGCTTGCATCATGATCTTCCTTGGACATATGGGTTTTCTTCGTGAGTTTAGAGCCCTCCGGCTTCCCCTTTCGGGTATTAGTCATTTGAGGTGCAGGATCTTCTGCAACCATTGGTTTTTTCCCCTTATCCACTCCCGATGTAGCCATGAACAAAACACACACAAAGATGAACAATATTGAGTAAAAGAGATTGAAAATATAAGGGGAAGAAGTGCAAGAAGACCAGCACCACCGCCCCAGCCTTAAATAGTGAGAATCTTCAGTAGAAAGGAGAGAAGAGAGACTAGCGAGAGAACAAACCCTTCCAGAGTAGAGAAACGTGCCCCAAAATACCAATTTGTTGCAATGACCCACCCCGGCAATCACAGACGAACAGATTGAAGGATCAATTGAAATCACACGGAGCCCTTGCGATCTGATTTCCGTACACACTGGATTAGGCGAAGGAGGGGGGCGGAAAGACCAACCAAGAGAGATCATCCCCATCAGCACCCCAGATCGCACCATCGATGATTTAGTATAGGGAGATTAGGCCTTAGCTTAGTCTCATGCGCTATCCAGAAATTAAGGATTTCACCGGCAATTAAAGGGATTTTGCCAGCACAAGATCTATAGAGGCGTTTGATGATACAAAGTTGGGGATTTATAGGCCAATCGACAAGATTTAGGAGAAGGATCAGAATTTTGGCAAGAAGAGGGTACGGCCATGGTTTCTTCATCACGAACAAGGGCAACTTTGGGGAGGCAGCACAAAGAAGAGTGGACAAGGAGGTGTTTCTCGCGCGCGTGAGGCGCGTTCTTTTCACATGAAGGGTTTTCTCTTTTGTCGACGTTTTCTTGCTAGTTTATGAACCGGTCCAATGTTTAATTATAAGTAAATCGGTTAGTTTTATTACAAGTGAAATTGATAATTGGTATTTAAATAATAAGCAATTCGGCCGTATCAAATCTAACCCAATAAAAAAACTTTCATTCTTCCCTACTATAGACAGGTGAGACAGGAAGGAAGCAAGCACATAAACCGAGCATTCCGATCGAACCGACACCATCATCTGATTGATATATATAGCTGTCCTTTAAATCAACACGCACAAATTCTTGCTCAACAAGCCAAGCCTCTGTTCCTTTTGCCCACAATTCTTGAACCTTCGAGTCAACCTCGGTAACCCTCTCCACAGTGAAAGTACCGATGAAAACATAATCCAAACTACCGGTTCCAATTGCGCTCATGATGAAGCACATTTTGTTCCCCTTCTCATCAACATCAATCATTGTACCTGATTCCATTTGGAATGGCTTCACAGGTCCCTCGAAGAGATGAGGAAGAGGCTGAAAGCAAACAACCTTCCCCATTGAGGTGACCAAGAAAGCTACAGCGTGCAAAGGCCAATCCTCATCTGTACGGTCATGTACTATTGCAATTAGCACATACAGTGGGTTGCTTGCCTCTCCATAAGTGAATCCTCCAACACACCTTCCGATTCCAAGACTTAGAATTTGCAACACATCCCAGGCCCTGAAGGGATTCAGCCTCGGGTATGAAACACTGGGACATGGCGCTTCCCAATTCCCTGTCTTAGAGTCAAACACCAGACATTTTCTAGTAGCTACAGCAAAGATGCGGTGACCGACCACCGCGTGAGAATATATGTAACCCATGTCCTTAACTGTTGAGACAGCTGACCAGCGGTCATGATCAGAGCTGAGAACCTCATGGGAAGTGATCCAACCACTACAATAGCGCTCTAGCTGCGGAGGAACAGAGTCGATCACATGCGTTTGGCCATCAATCTTCTCAACTATAGGCCATAATTTGGGCTTCTTTGGCCGGACAATGTCGGCTTTAGAGAGGGAGAGGGTATGACCATCCATAGACAAGGCATATATGTAAGGGAATGAACCCTTGACCTTGCATGTCCTGCAGAAGGTTCTGTAAAGACTGATACCTCGAGGATCCTGACCGCAGTAATGAATACACTCATGATCACGCTTCCCAAAGGAGGCTGGAAACTTTTGGCCACCAATCATGTATGCACGTGACCCCAAATTCAACAAACCCACAGACGTAGGAAGACGCTCCTCCAGCAGGGCCAGAGTACCAATTTTGGGAAGGGGCGGTATATCATTAGACTGACCTTTGTCCTCCTTGAGATTCAAGCAAAAGATCTCATAACCATTTGAAACACAAAGATACCTCGGAATCTCCCCAACCTCATTTTGCTCCATGCTTGAATTGAATTCCTGAAGTAATAATGAGATATTTAATCAAAATAAATCTACAGCCAAACAAAATAACAAAGGTTATCATACACATATAAGATACAAGGTCCAAAGAGGTGTAAATCTGTAAAGAGAACATACCCTTCGGCCTTCCTAGATAATGTAAAAACTCTATCCATGGCCCCAGGTAACATAAAAACGTTACTAAAGATAGGAAGTAGCATATATAATATAAGTAGAGGAAAAGAGGAAGAGGTAAGCATATCAAGACATGAATACTGAACAGGTTAGGGCAAGTATAATGCAGAGTTCCCATTTCACTAATTTATAATAACCACTGGTAAGATTGGAAACAAAACAAATCAACGGATCCAATCAAATGATATATTTCAGTATCACTAGCCCGTAAAGCCACAGATTAAAGAGTAACTCAAAGGTTAAATTTTTACCTTATTGAACTGTAGTGTGGATAGCAAAAGGTAGGAAGGAGGCTCGGACAAGGCAAGAGTGGGGATTTCAGCCAGCCCCGTTAAATTCAAACTCTGATGATTCATTGGATACTCTGAACAACTCCTATTCCTCGCTTGCCTGAAGTCAAGTTCATCAAAAAATTACGGAAAGATGAAGGTTGAGCAGTAGTAGTAGCCATAGTTGACTCCACAGATAAACAAGATAATCAAAGTTAGACTTTTCCGCATCCTCGACAGAAAGAAATCAGTCCCACGCACCAAATCATAAGCAGAAGAGGCATAAGAGATATGCTGAACTGAACACAAATTTTATACCAAATAATCAAAAGCAACAAAATGAACAAATTCTATAGGTAGGTAATCCGCCTATTACGACTTGTGTGGTGGGGTTCTAGGCAGTGACAGATCCAAGATTCTTGCATGGGGGCTGAAAACTACAAAGAACGATTGCGAGTTTTCATGTTCTTTTTTTCAATTTTTTGCAATGTTTTCTTTTGGTAGAACATTTTTTTATCCCTAGCAGGAACTATATCTTCACAATTTGTATCTTCTTTGCAATGCAATCTATCTTCTCTATTTACAATCCACTTTCTATTTTCGAACACTGTAATTAATTTTTCTGCAGGTTCGATGTTACATCACAAATTCAATTCACATAAAATAATGAAATAACAAAATTGATTCTCAAAATCTCAAACCTTAATCAGATTTTCAAACTTGATTCTCAAAATCACAAACCCTATTTTCACAAAATTGATTCCTAAAATCAAACCTTTTCAATTTTGGCGATTTCGGATATGGGATTGGGAGGGGAAGAAGAAGCTGTTGGTTGCTGCAGTGCTGCGTTCGAACGGTTCGGTGTACAGGAGGCAGGAGGGCACAGGCCAACGGTTCGGTGGAGGAGGAGCCGGCAGTGGCGGCGGACTGGAAGGTGTTGTTCGAAGGTAAATCGCCGCTTCAATCGCCTGTCGAGTGAGTGTCTGTCGAACTGTCATCAAAAGAAAAAAAGCCCTTCTGAATGTAAAATCCCAGCATTCATAAAAAAGCGTTTCGGCTATATACACCGCAAATCCCCACGTCCTTAAGGACGTGCAAGTGGGGTGAGAGCCACCCGAAGCAGGACGTGCTTGCACGTTTTTTTCTTTTTTTAATAACGTGCAAGCCCGTCTTCTAAAAGGCGAAGAGGACGTGCCTCTTCGTCTTCCTTCCTTCTTCCTCAGAAACCAGAGCGAGAGCGAGAGAGAAATCGAGAGCGAGAGAGAAAGAGAAGGTCGCCGGAGAGAAATCGAGAGCGAGAGAGAGCAGTGCCAGAGCGAGAGAGAGACCGAGAGAGAGAGAGAGAGAGATGGAGGCAGAAAGAGAGAGAGCTCGAGGCGGCGGTGGCGGCCTTGGAGGCGGAGGTGACAGCGATGGAGGCGGAGGGTGGTGGTGGTGGAGCATCGGGGGAGGCGGTGGCGGTGAAGCCGGTGGCTGAGGGGCTGGAGGTGCTGGCGGCTGCGGCGGCGGAGGAGGGTGGTGGTGTTGGGGCGGCGGCTAGCGCCGGCGAGGGAGCCCCAACAGTGGCCGAGGAGGAGGGTGGTGGTGGTGGGGCGGCGTCTGGCGCCGGCGACGGAGGCCGAGCAGTGGCCGAGGAGGAGGCGGAACCGCCGCGGAAGCGTCGGTCCATTGAGGTGTCCCCGATCCCGACTCCACCGGTATGTTATTTGAATTACTTTTTGTTTGATTTATTTTTAGAGTTTGAAAATATAATTTGATAGATAATATAGTTTTATAATAGAAATTTATAGAATATATGATTGATAATATATATTGTATAATAGAATATAATTGAAAATAGATTTTTTGATTTATTTATATATTATAATGTTTTTTTATAGTATATAGTTTGATAGAAGAGAATATAATTGTAATTTGATAGAATATAATACATAGAAACAAATTACAATTGAAAGACAATAAAAAACATTAAAATATATTATAATACTTCAAAAGTATTTAATTAACATTAAAATATATTTGAATATATTAAAATATATTCAAATACATAAAAATAAATTTATATTGAAAGATAATAAAAAAGATTAAAAAAATATTAAAATACTTCAAAATTATTTCATTTACATTAAAATATATTTAAATATATTCAAATACATAAAAATAAATTTATGTTGAAAGATAATAAAAAACATTAAAAAAATATTCAAATACTTCAAAATACATAAAAGTATAATAAAATACATATAAATAAATTTAAATTTAAAGAAAATAAAAAAATTAAAATATAATAAAATACATATAAATAAATTTATATTTAAACAAAATAAAAACATTAAAATATAATAAAATACATAGAAATAAATATAAATGGAAAGAAAATAAAATCATTAAAATATATTAAATTATATTAAATTATAATATAATAAATTATAATAAAATACATTTCATAATAACAGGCAGGGAGGCTCATGAGGGGGGATGGTACCCTCCGGCCTGTTACGTTCGCCGACCGGGCAGCGGTCAGCCAGATTCCAGGGAGGACGGTACCCGACAGTTCGACATCCACAGTCGACGATCTGCTCGCGTCTGCAGAGCGGTTGCAGCAGTCGATGGGGACCCCCCCGACCGACGAGAACGACACCTTCTGGTCGGGTATGCCAGGTTGGGATCCTTCTGGCGATGCGATGATGGGGTTGCAGCCTTCTTTAGAGCCCCTGAGGTTTTGAGTAGCTGCATCACCGACGTAGTCGCTGGGCGACGGGCCGACATGGGTAGACGTCCTACTCGTGTTCCACCCACCATCCCGGAGGCATCTTCTTCAGCCGTTCCGGAGACTTCTGCTTCAGCCGTGCCGCCAGAGGCTTCTACTTCAGCTGTGCCAGAGGCTTCTACATCTGGCACACACGAGCCCGAGCCTTCGACCTCCACCACACCAGCGACGATCTCCTTGGCCTCTGCAGATGATGTGATCCCTGACGTCGTTGAGGAGGCTGACGACGGTCAGGAGGGGCAGGCTCAGGGCCAGGGGGGCCCACAGGTACAGCCCGAGCCCATCCCTGCGCAGGCTGCCGCACCGGCTGTGTAGGTCGACCCTTCATTGCCGCCGGGAGAGCTGCTTGTGTCTTACAGGCATCATCGGGCGTACCAGGTGTGGAGAGATCCTACGGTGGAGCTGCCGCTACTGAAGTTCCACCACCGGGCGACTCACTTGGTGCCTTTCGAGCCCTACATATTTGAGGGACCGGGGACCTGGGTGTAGGATCTGCTCCCATCCGGCGTCCCCCAGCTGAGGTCACTCCACTGGCAGTGTGTCGACGAGTTCACCTGCACGGCATTTTTGGAGCATTGGCACCCGGAGACCAGCTCCTTTCACTTTCAATGGGACGAGATGACCATCACGCTGCACGATGTTGCCTGTCTGATGGGACTTCCGATTGATGGCCAGCCCTGCACGTCACATCTGCCCGCGGCAGCTTTGGTCCCCGCCATCGCGGAGTACTACCAGCTCACCCCTGCGACTCTGAAGTCGTACAGACACGCTGGCGGCCCTCCAGTGACTGGGTTTACTCGCCTGTGGCAGGAGAGACACGGGCCGCTCGTCGACCCCGCCCCCGCCGATGACCCAGAGGCCGCGGCTGATCCTGAGCAGATTCGGCTGCGCACGCATGTGGGAGGGGGGCAGCCCGAGGATCACCCTACACAGCGTCTGTTTCTGCACAGGACCTACATGGCCATTGCTTTCGCCGCGACTTTGTTTGTGGACAAGTCGCAGAGCCGGATCCCATGGAAGGTATTGGGCCTTGTTTGGGACATCCCACGTACGGCCACCCTTGCATTGGCTGCTGGTGCCCTCGCATGTCTCTACAGGGGCCTAGGGGAGGCTACCCGCTCAGGCGCGAAGGGCATAGACAGCTGCACGCCGATCCTACAGGTACGAGACCGTTGAATTAGAGTTTTTAGTTTACAAATATTTAAATTATATGCTAACGACATACTATTTTTTGTGTCAAGGCTTGGATATGGGCGTACTTCCCTCGCTTCCGAGGTGATTTCTCCAGCGACCCGGCTAGGAAGGATGACCCTCGCTTCTACGCGAAGTTCATCGGTCCGAAGCAGCCACCGCGGATGAAGGACGACGCGAAGCTGAAGAAGATGCGGGAGCTGCGGGACGAGGTGGACCGTCTTACCGTCGATGATGTATGTATTCGAGACTCTATCTATATCACTTATAATTCTTAGCTGTGAATTAAATCTGATTTGTTTAATTGTAGGTTCGGTGGATGCCTTTTGGGCGTGATCTGGACTTCGACGGCCAGTACCGTCAGTCCACCTATCGGGGCACCATCACCTTCTGCGGGGAGGAGGAGCCGTATATGCCCGATAGGTGCCTCCGGCAGTTCGGACGGGTCCAGGGGATCCCGCAGGCCGTCATCGCGCCGGATCAGGTCTGCCGCGACACGACCCTGAAGAACGCGAAGTACATCGCCGTGTTTGCCCCGGGCCACAACAGGTGGCAGGACCTGCAGGACGAGGGTCGCTTCTACAGGCTGGCCGATCACAGGCGCACCAACGAGGATTGCCAGGCCGGTGTCACTGCAGATTACTTGCCTTGGTACGCATCGCAGAGCCGGCCGTACGTGCTGCCGACCATGCCACCCCATCCCGACCCGCCGGCGCCCGTCCACCCGATCGGCATGGACCCATGGGTGGACCTCCCTCAGCCTCCCGTCATCCGTCCGGCGCTGTTAGCCCGCTTTCGTGAGGTCGAGGGCTATTTGAGGGCCCTGGCGAACGACCCTCGCATTGAGCGGCTAGTGGACGAGCTGACGGAGATTTTGGATCATGCAGTACGCCATCCACCTGGCCAGTGATGTACTTTTGCAGTTTATATGTTGATATTATACATTTATATTACGGATTTTGTATCTATCTCTAGATTTCTATTAGACTCTTCTCATTTCTTCAGAGTCATATTGAACGTAAACATCAAAAACGAAAACGTTAATATGATAAGGTTGCCCGATAACGAAAACGAAAACGTTAATATGATAAGGTTGCCCGATACCTTCAAGATTGGCTAGGGTTTAAGGGTTTTGGCTAGGGTTTAAGGGTTTTGGGTAGGGTTTTAGGGTAAGGAAACTGCACGTCCTTAGGGACGTGCAGCACGTCCCTAAGGACGTGCAGTTTCCTTACCCTAAACCCTAACCCTACTCAAACCCTAAAACCCTAGCCAAACCCTAAACCCTAGCACGTCCTTAAGGACGTGCTAGGGTTCTGCTTACAATTAACGCAACAGTGCCTATTTGAAGCGATGGAGGACAGCTTGATTCCGCACTCCAAAACAAAGTCTGACTTCTTACAATTGAAGCGAAGGAGGACATCTAGAATCGTTATGGCCGAGCCGCAAAGCAATCCTCGTCTCCAAGTATCTCAGGTACGTATAGGTTTCGTAGAGTCAACATATTTCGTATTCGTTCCGTTTTGTTCATATTTTCAATTATGTGAATACAGTTTCGAGACTTTACGTCTGAGTTCTCGGACCCAAGTGTTTGGAATGACCGTGACGAAATGGTTACGCATTTCAAGGACTTGGGTCGGAGACACTGCATGATTTTAGTAATCAAGCGGTCTTGGACGGGGGCGTCGAATCGTCCAGGCGGGGTTCTCCTTGCTTGCGAGCAGTTTGGGGAGTACCGACCACGTGGGAGGAAGCTCCGGAGCACACAGTCGAAGATAAGTGGTTGTCCATTCTCTCTACACGGACACGAAGCTCCGCCGGGTCAGTGGCGCATGAAGGTAACCCATGGTGTTCATAACCACGGGCTTTCCACGAGCTTGAAGGGTCACGCCATCGCCGGACAGATGACAGAGGGGGAAAAGAAGATGGCGAGGTGGATGAAGGAAGTTGGCACTCCTCCAAAATCCATTGGGTACGGATTGAGGCAGTTGGATGATACCAGCGTCACGTCAAGGAAGAGCCTTACCAACACGCTCGCCATGATGGTCACCGAAGAAAGAGGTAGTCGGACGATGACCCAGGATACCTTGCACCATCTGCGGGAAAGAAGGTACTACTACGACTTCAGACGACATCCGGATGACGACAACGTCTTGAGCGACCTCTTCCTCGCGCATCCCGACGGGATACGCCTTCTCCGAAGGTTCCATTACGTCATCATAATGGACAGCACATACAAAACAAATGCGTAAGTTACTTAATTACGATTACATTATTGCACATATAGCCAATTATAAAGTATTTTATATGTAACATATTTACACCTGCAGATATGGGATTCCTTTGTGCGAGGTGGTCGGGTTCACACCCTCAGGCAATACTTACTGCATCGCCTATGCCTTCATGTCGCAAGAGAACGAAGACACATATGCCTGGGTGTTGCGACAGCTTCAGATCTTGCTTGGGAGCGTTCAGCCTCAAGCTATCATGACTGATCGAGAGCTAGGTCTCTTGGCGGCACTGAATGTTGTCTTCCCCGACGTCCAACATCTCCTTTGTTGGTTACACGTGATGAGAAGATGCGAGGAAGCAGCTCTGAAGATCACGAAGAATTTAAACCACGCTGGCATCTTTAAGGGCAACTGTTGGGGGCTGTTCGAATCGAGGTCGGAGGAATCATTCAACCGACGTCGTCGGGCGCTACGAGTTGCATGGCACCCATTCCCAGGTGTGGTGGCGTATTTGGAGTCGGTTTGGCTTCCATACAGCAGGAGCATAGTTCGGTGCTACGTAGATAATGTCTTCCATCTCGGCACCCGTACGACAAACAGGTAATACCTTACTTCATATCTCCCATTACAATATGATATAATATCGAATATTTAGTGGTATGCACTTCAATATGTACAGAGTTGAGGGTCAACACAAGGTTCTGAAGGAGGCACTTCACTCATCGACTGGTGACTTCCGCATCGTGATCGATGCAATCCATAGAGTCAATGATTGTCAACTGCATGAGCTGCAAACTGCTTTGGAGATCGACCGCTTCAAATGGCCAACAGCGGCGTATAAAGTCAACCTTTTCGATGAGGTAAAGACTTTAATCTCTAAAAAGTGCTTCGATTATCTGTACAAGATGTGGCAGGACGTCGTGAACCAAAAGGTTCCTCCGGTATGCACGGACCGAGATTGGAGGGTTTGTTACGGGATCCCTTGTGTCCATGAGATTCAGGCATACGTCAACTCCGGTACTCCGATACCCGCCGAGGACATCCACCCGTTCTGGATGGATTTGACATGGACTGACCTCGACGACACCCCACTGCCGTATAAGCTGTCATCTTCATACACGGCTTCCAACGATGTATGCGAGGATGAGCTGCACCCACCCTCATCAGCAAGCGTCCGAAGGAAGGGGAGGCCTCGGGGGTCGAGGAATGCCTGCCGCACCAACCCGTTGCCATACGAGGAGGTAAGGGAAAGGTTTGAGAGAGAAGAAGCGCGTGCTGCTCGAAATGCTGCTCGGCCTCGTCCACAAGCGACCTCAGCTTGACGTGGACGTGGTGATGTGTTCGGAGGGTTCAACTGGGGTCAAAACAACGTTGATCCCTTCATGTTCGGTCATATTGAGACGGTGAGGGACACTGTTGGAGATGGTCATTGTGGCTACCATGCTTTGGCGGCTTTGACATCACCGATTGGCGAGACTGCTTTCCCGAAACTCAAAACGTTACTATGCAATCACTTGGAGGATTACGCCGATCTGTACGTCGGTTGTTATACGGGAGAGTACCCATTTCAGCAGTTCGTCGACTACCAGAGATGGGCCGGAGCCACACATGGTGATAGGAGATGGTGGATAGAGCTACCCATCATGGGTTTAGTATTTGCGACGGTATATCAGATTCCTCTCGTCGTCCTAGCTTGGCATCATCCGTTCACATGTCTCCCCATGATCTCGCCGACATCTGCTAACAACCCTCCCCAATCAGCAACTCTTGGTGTAGCCTGCATCGGAAACCAAGACCATTTTGCCGCGGTACGACTTCAAACGTCTTTTTTATTACCTATTCATGCTTTTCATACATATGTCAATACTCTAACTCTAAATTTTTGTTCTCATAGATCTGGTTGCGTCCTAACGTTCCTCTTTCGCCGCCTCCACTAGAATGGGTCGAACATCATCATCCGAGCGTCGAAGGATGGGATGCTCCGTTTCAAGCTCAGATTGAGAGATTTAGAGCCTTGCGTGCCGAGTGCGGTCGTCCTTTACTATTTTCCTAGATTGTATTCCACAACTTTATTAAACTTATGAATGTAAACCTTTTTTTCCGTTCCTTGTAACGTTATTCGCATATTATCCGAATGAAAACCTTAACAATTCTTGTGTTCTGTTTAATTTGACCCTAAATCCTTCAAATCCACTAGCTAAACACTTCAATTTTATCATTAACATTACAAAACCGTCGGAAAACCTAAACCCTAACCCTAAACCCTAAACCCTAAACGCAAAACCCTAACTAGGGTTTGCACGTCCTTAACAACGTGCAAGCATTGCACGTCCTTAAGGACGTGCAAGACTTAAATAGTGGACGTGCACAGTCCCAGACTTGCACGTCCTTAAGAACGTGCAAGCACGTCCTTAAGGACATGCAAATCCTTAATCCGGATTTGCGGTGTATATAGTGACACCCTAAAAAAAACCTTTCATTGCAATAGCTACAATCAATAATACCCTGGTCAAATATATTTGTTCATTGAGGGCATGTTTGGCATTAGCGTTTTAAAGGGTTAGCTTAGGGCATATTTGGCATTAGCGTTTTAAAGGGTTAGCTTAGGACATGTTTGGCATTAGCGTTTTAAAGGGTTAGCTTAAGCGTTTTACGCATCGTTTTCATAACGCTCTACATATCTACGTTTGGCAGTGTTGAAGCATTTTCAAAACACTCCCCTTTCATCTCCCCACAGCTTTGTAAGCGTTTCATCCGCAGCTCCCTGGAGCAAGCGTTGGATGAAAGTTGGAAAGTGTTTGAGATTGGAAAGGACGACTCATCTCAACTCCCTTCATCGCCTATTTCCATCTCTGCCTTCGTTTTCTCCTTCCATGAGAGGCGCAGGACGACGAACGCGGTGAGGTTTCTAATCGGTTCGATTTCTCAATAAGGTTTTGAAAATCACTGATCTATTTGCCTGTTTGCAAGGGCTCTTCGCAGGTTCCAATTCGCATTCTCCACAAAACTCTTTCACTTTCACGCTCTGCAGGTAACAACCCTAGTTTTCGATTTCAATTTCGATTTGCAACAATCTTGTTATCATCAATTTCACATTTAATTGTTTGGGTTTTTTTTTTATTTGGTCGATTTTAGGGTTCTGTGAGCGCCAATTTCTCCTTCGTGTAATTGTTGTTCTTCTATCAGAAATTGCCATGATTTGTCTGAAAAAAATACCTAATTGATCTGTTGTTGGCTTAATTTATGACATCGTTTAGGACGATGATAAGTACTTCTAATGAACAGAAAATGCTGACTGGAGTCTGATTTTTTCAAATGGGAACGGATAGGCAACAAGGTTATTGGGACCTCCAGCTCGATTCGAAGCATCAAAGCTGAAATCAGGGGGATGAGGTGGATAAATACTCTAGAATTGCCCCAGGGTCTACACTTTATCTCATTGTGACTTCACTGCTAATTTGACACTAACCATTTCCAACATTCTCGGCATTGATCAGGTATGTATCTTGAGTTTCATATGCATAAGTTGTGATGAACTTGTAGATTGTGCGAGTGTTTTTTCATAAATAAATCCCGAACTAGGTTGCAATGAGAGCTCATATGTTTGTCCACCTAAGATGCCATTTTATATAGTGATAACGGATTGTTGTTTGAACTGGTTTTGCTTGAATTGAGAGGCCGAAAGGGTAGAAAATTCTGCAGAATTGTATATTCTAGTAAGACAGACATGATTTACTTTGATCATTAGCAAAATATTGATTCAGTTTGAGAATCTGTCATCTGTTAAGTAAAGGGGTGTATTTCGATTGTGATATTAGTGTTGTGATTGTAGCTAAGAGGGTGGTACAACAAGGACGATGCTGTTGCGGAATGGAAAGAGGTAAAAGGGAATATGTGCATCCATGTCCACTGTTATGTCAGCAGTCCTAATCACTTATTTGATATAGCCGCTGAGTTCAGATACCACATTTGCTTGATTTGAGAGGTGCTCCTAACTTCAATGAACTTCTGAAATCTGAATTTTTTTTCTTCAGTATGTGCTAGTGAGTTTGATTAATTGAAGTGAGCAACATTCTTATGGTTACTGTTTTATTTTATATATTATTAGATAGATAGTGTATGATTTTGGTTTTAATTATAATATGATGGGGAAGGGTGAAAGCAAAAAAAGCCCAATATGTATGCTTTGTTTTGGTTAATTTTTGTTACCCTTCAATGGATGCAACTAACGATTTCTTTTCCTTTTGTAATCCAATCTAGTTTGAATGGGTTTCTTTGTTGGTGAATTTGGTTGAATTTGGCCATTGGCCTTATTGCCTCATTACTTGTGATTATACGCTTGGCAAGGTATTTTGTTCTCTTTGTTCAATTGGTTTATTCTGATCTTTGCTGGCTATTCATTTTGAGACATCTTGCATATTGCATCTTGCATTTTGTGAAGTCTATTTTTACAAAAAAAAAAAGAGAGATTTTTATAACATGCATTTTGAGAAATCCGTTTTGAGAAATCTGTTTTTACAGAAAACAGATTTTCTATTTTTACAGAAAACAGATTTTGAGAAATCTATTTTACAGAAATATGCATCTTACATCTTGCATTTTGAGAAATCTGGTTTTACAGAAAACAGATTTTTATAACATGCATCTTGCATCTTGCATTTTGAGAAAACAGATTTTGGGAAATCTGTTTTTACAGAAACAGAAAACAGATTTTGAGAACCGTCAAAGTTAAGTTTCCACTTCCCTAGCGGCGGTTTATTCCATTTAACTTGCTTCTTTGCACCCATGTTATTCGGAACCCTACTTGTTTGATTTCTGATTTCATTTTTCTCTATAACAGTGTGTTTATCAGCCTTTTCCCATTCGTCGTAAAATGATTGGACCATTTTTAAGAATCCCTCCGTATTTGGCAGTTTTTGTTGTTGGAAGATTAGTTTGTTTCGTGTTAGTCAGATTGTCCACCAATGAAAAGCCAGTTTCTTTCTTTGCTGGCCATCAAGTAAGCCAGCAATAAAAGCCATTAATGACTCAATGTTTCTTGACGTTTTAATCTTGTCAGAATTTTTTGCTTTTATTGCGCCAGACAAAATAGGAAAACTCAGTGAGTATTTACATTCAAAGAGAATGTGAGTAGTATCTTCTTCATGGTGATCACAGATAGCGCAGTATGGTGGAATCGCAATACCTCTCCTTGACAATCGAGCAGCCGTTGGAAGCCCATTATGGCAGACTTTCCATATAGAATTCTTAATCTTGGGTGGGGCATTCAGTTAACTCTGTCGTTTTTGTATTTAGTCTATATGCGCTCGATGTTGTGAACCACCTTTTTTTATCCGGCCACCAATACATTCTGTCCCGAATCTGGCTTACAGGGAGAGGGATTTCAGCAATTTGTTGCGCCACATCGCTTCTCAGCGTTGACTTAAGCTTCACCAAGTTCCATTCTCTACTAGTAATGTATTGGTCAACCGTTTCGTCCCTATTAATGCTTGCTAGATCGAGGCAGGTCGAGTTTATATTCTTTACAGGCGCCCATTTGTCCTTCTAAAATTTAATCGTTTTCCCATCACCTACCGACCATGCTAACCCTTCCTTGAATGGTCCAATGATTTTCCTGAGCTGTGTCCACTGCCACGAGGCGTTTCCTTTCTTTTCAAAGTTTAGAATCGGCACTGATTTTAAGTATTTATAGTTAATAATTCTTACCCAACTATTATCTGGTTCCGCAATGATTTTCCAAATAAGTTTCATTTGTAGTGCCTCGTTCATTTCTTTTGTCTTTCGTAATCCCATTCCTCCTTTAGCTTTAGGTCTACACACTCTATCCCAACCAATAAGTGGTTTGTACTGGAGATCCTTACTCTAGAAGAAAGTTCTATTAACTTTATCTAAAGCTAAATGTATTGTCACAGGGAGCATGAAGCTTTGCATTGAGAAAAGTGGTTTGGCGGCTAGCTAGGTTTGAGTTTATTAACATTGATCTACCATGTTGCGAAAGAGAGTCGGCCTTCCATTTTGATAACTGACTGGTCGCTTTTCCGATTAGTCCTTCGAATGTATCTTTATTCACTCTACCATTGACAATTGGACAACCAAGATACTTATCCAATTTCACTTGTTTTGATATTCTCAAGCACCCTTCAATAGTCGCTATCCGCGAAGCAGGTATCCCAGGGGTAGGCTGAAAAGCAGATTTGTTATAGTTCACTTTTTGACCAGACAGTTTACAATAGTCGTCAATGATTTTACTAATTTTATCGCATGTGGTCATGTTACCTTTAGAGAAGATGATAATATCGTCTGCAAAGGCAAGGAACGGGATTCTCGGACCTGAGTGACCAAATCGAAAGCCGATACCAGATTGGTTGTTGTTGGATTCCGAAAGTAAGCTTCATAGCAAGGATCTCTGCACCAAGAATGAAGAGAAAGGGAGACATAGGGTCACCTTGTCGCAGGCCTCGAGAGGGTTTAAACACTTTTGTGGGTCCGTTATTGACAAGTATTGAGAAAGACACCGTTGTAACGCATTCCATAATTAGACCGATAACTTGATTACTAAACCCGAATTGCCTCTGTAAACGTCCAATCCACTCTATCATATGCTTTTTCCATATCAAGTTTAATTGTTAACCAGCCCTCGGTCCCTTTTCGTGTTTTAAAAGAATGAAACACTTCATGTGCAATTAGAATATTGTCTTGAATGGCTCTGTGAGACACGAAGGCACCTTGAAACGGGTCGATGAGTCTTCCGATCACTTTTTTGAGTCTCTCGGTCAAAATTCTGGAAATTATTTTATACATCGTAGAGCATAGGCTAATGGGTCTGTAATCTGTCGTTTTAGACGGGTTGTCGCACTTTGACAATAAAGTTATAAAAGTGTGGTTGACTTGCCTGAGTAGTTTACCAGAATGGAAAAATGCTTTTACAACTTTAATGACATCACTCCCAACTATGTCCTAGTAAGATTTATAGAATTCTGCCGTCATGTCATCTGGGCCTAGAGATTTGTTTCTACCTAAAGCCCAAACCGCGCTCTTAATTTCACAATTTATCGGATGTTGACTGAAGCTCCTATTTTCCTCCTCTGTGATCGTGTGTGGTATTAAATCAAGATACTCATTTAGTAATGTCATGTTAATTTGTTCTTTGGAAAATCGCCTTTCAAAATCGCATTTAATTTCTTCCTTTATGTTTTCTTCACCCACAATCTGTGTCCCTGACGTGCTTGCAATGCTTCGAATTGTCTTCCTATTTCGTCTTCCCGATGCTATTCTACGGAAGTAAGTCGTATTTGAATCAGCTAGCTTAATATGTTTAGATTTCGCCCGTTGTCCCCAGTATTCCTTTTGAAATTTAAGTAGCTGTTGTTTTTTATTAATTAGTTGTTTTTCCACTACCATCTCCTTGCTCGTCCTCGGAGGATTTTTTAGATTGGATATTGATAAGCTCTTCTTCTACTACTTTTATTTGACAGAAAACATTTCCAAATCTGTTCTTATTCTAGTTTTTGGCTCGGTTTTTCAAAAGTTTTATTTTATACATTAGTCTGTATATTGCTGACCCCGTGCACCTTACTCTCCATGTTTGCTTAACAATATTCCTGAAATCCATCCTATGCAACCACATATTTTCAAATTTAAACAGTGGCGGAGTAAATTTTTGTCCAGAATCTAGGCAGATAGAGATGGGACAATGATCTGATCCCAAAAACGCACCGTTAAAGGTAGAAAGGTCGGGAAAAGAGCTAAGGAACTCGTGCTGAACGAGGACTCGATCTAGTTTCTCCCAAATATTATCTTCCCCTTCCTTTTTTTTTCCTCCAGGTGAACTGGTTTCCCGAAGACGGAATCTCAATTAAAGCACATTGATCTTTAAAGTCGTTCAGTCTAGAGTATCTAGCTACATTCACTACAAAAAAAAATTCCTTTTGCTACACTAGTTAGAAACGGCAAAGATTTGCCGTAGCAAATGGTAGCTTTTTGTGACTGCTATGCTACGGCTCCAAAAAAAAAAATTATATCAGCTACACCACTTAGCAACGGCATGATTTTTCCGTCGCAAATTTGATTTTTTTGCCACGGCAATTCCTAGCCGTTGTAAATTTTGCAAAGTCTAGGAGTCGTCTTCACTTCTTTTGCGACCATTGCCGTTGCACAATTACAATGTATTTGGAAAAATAAAAAGGAATAGAGAAAAATAAAAACCCTACCATACTATTTTTCTCCCTCACTCTCCGCCTCCCATTTGCCAAACTCCCCCAAACTCCTCTCAGATCTCAAATCTGAAATCTCAGATCTAGGGCATCTGCATCCTTTCTCCTCTTTGCCCTCTTTACATCTCCAGTTCGCGATATAGTCCCCCGTCAAATGTCCCTCCCCTTTACAGATCTCCACCCTCCCTCCCAACCAAACCCCCTCTCAGATCTCCTCGAATGAGAGGCGTAAGTGGTTTAGGATTGATTTGCTCCCTCCCGTCTTTCAATTTGCTTCTTTTATTTGATTTGTGGCCTGAATTTGTTGTTTTATGGGGGTCTTGCTTTACTAGGGCAAAGAGGAAGGGATCGAGGATGGCGGGTGGACGGTGGAGAGAATAGAGTTGCAGGAGAGGGAGAGATGGTGATGTTCAGCGAGGAGGAGGTGAGAGAGATGAGCGATTTGAAGAAGGAAAAAGATTGCGTCGAGGTACTGTGCGGGTGTACTAGATGCAGGTACGGCGATGTTCCTGGCAGGTTTAGGGTTTTCCTCAGTGATGATCTCGAGATCTCCTGCGAGTCTGCGACTGCACCCCAGACTGTCAAGAAGGTTCTTTCTTTCTCACCCTCTTATATCTTTGTCCATTAAAGCACCTTCCATGGCCGCTGCATTGATTTCTGAAACCTTGCCCATCAGATGTTTGCAAAAATGCCTGAATGAAAAACGTGACCTTCATTAATACCACTACTTTAGGTTATGGTATAACAATATATAACTGAAAGAAAAAGAAAAAGATTATGTATTTAATTTAAATTTTATTTATTTGCAAGCTATCATCAATGACTTTTGCCGAATTGATGGATAAATTGAATTCATTGGATGATTTACAAGAGGTGCTTATCCCTTCCCTTGATTAGTTTTAGACCATAGGAAGGTCCTTGGTAGCTCCTTTCATAGGTTCATCCTAGTTTGACGTTAGTTCTGTAGCTGTGAATCTGTGACCCGTTTCACCTTTGAAGCCTGAATGTGTTGGCGGTTTCTTAATGGGATTGATCATATATGGTATCTGAGCGTGTTCCTGGTTTTTCAATTCAAGTCGACCTCTATTGAGCAAGTTGAAGGATTGAATCATGAAGGATTTTTTTCTTGTGTTAAATTCAATATCATCCTCTTAACAAAAATTATTGGTCTCCGCTGTTGATGTGCTCCTCTGAAGAAAAAATAAGTCCATACCTGGTGTATTGGGAATAGCAACTGCAATCTGGGATTCTGGGTGCTATTTGAGCTGCTTGAATACCATCTCCTCACCCTGATTTGTCACATTTTGTTCTTCTCTCTCGCAATCCTCTTTATGTGGGCAAATGCCAGCACTTTTATCAACAAGTGAGGCTTCTCTTGGTGTGTCACTTCATCCTTTTTATTCCTTTGCTTCTTTATTTTTTTTCACATTGAGACTGTCCCTTCCAAGTACAATATTAAAAATTACTAAATTTTCATTTTACAATCAGATTTGGGGCCTTCAAGAGTAAGAAACGTTGTTTTTGTTTCCAAATTTCCTTTTCCATGTTTCGATTTTTTTTCCATTTTTCCTCCTCTTTTCTTTACTGTCCATGGAATTTGTTCAATTATTCCATAACTTGCTCTTTTTTTTTTTCATTTAAAACAATTGCTGAAATTTATGGAATGTGAATTAGGAGCACAAGGAGTGACTCTAGAATTGGTCCATATTTTCTGTCTCATCATTTATCCTTGATTGTTCTTTGCTCTTGCAGGTATTTTCTATACTTCTGTAGTTCCTCCACTCCTAATTGCAGTTTGATTTAGTTGGATATGCATCTCTGGTTCCCTCAAATTTTAAGTTGGCTTGGATTTTTTTCCTTTGAATTTTTCTTTGAATTGTTTTGAAAATGAGTTCAATTGCTAATATGTCCCTACATCTACCCATTGGGGGAGATGGCTACCTCGATCTGTTGGATGCATTACATGTGTTCCTACTTCTCAGTTTTTTACTTCTTTCTTTATTTTGTTTCTTTGTGGAAGATGATTATATGTATTCATATTGTTATTTAATTTTTTAGAGATTTATAGTGTTCAAGGTGAAATAAGACTTGGGTTTGTTAAAATCATTTTATTCATTCTTAGTGCATTTGAAGTTTGGAGATTTATAGTGTTCAAGATGATTATATGTATTCATATATTTAATTCTTTGGAGATTTATATTTTCTCTTTTTTTCTTTTACTTTATGTTCATTCATTCCTTGCCTAATAGTATATTATTTGAGCTTGTTAATTTGCTTTGTTTGCTTCTGATGCATATTTTAAATTATGACAAGATAAAGATTGTAAAGAAACATTAAGGAAATGTTTGATTGAGTTTGAAGACTCTACATTCAGTAGCCTCACTGTAGGCTTTTCATTACTTGCTTATTTGACTACACATATATTGACCTCTAGGTAGTTTTCTTCAGTCTAAGGTTCCTTAGCTTTGAGGTTTAATTGTTGCTTGATTTGAGAATGGAGGTCACCCAACCCCAAGGCGAGTTGTCTGAAAAATACACCGTTGTAATATGAAAGTCTTTTGAATTGAGCAAGTTGTCTCCTTAATCCTCTATTCTATTTAAAGTGTTCATTTCATCCATTTGAATTTCCTTTCTAATTTTTATCATTCACATAATTCAACATATGAAGTCTTCTTTGTTTCAGGCTCTATTTGCTAGCCCATACAAGGAGCACAAGCTTATTTGCTTATTCTCGATTTTCTCAAAAGGTACAATATGTAAAATCTCTAACCTTTTTTTCTTGCCATTCCACCGGCTATAGATCAGGTAGTGAATGGCATGTATATATATTGAGCTATTGATCTTTGGTATTTTATTTTGACCTATTTTTATCCTGAATGATGTGAAAGGGTATTTATACCCTAACCCTAATACCTAATATCTACTAAGGTCATTATAATAGGGTCAAAACAGATTCCTAATGCATTCAAGATCTAGAACATATTATATGTATTTTCACATCAGGCCAAGAGTTTTTAGTATATCATCTTGGTACTTTTCTACTTTGTTTTGATTCTACGAGTATATAAACTTAAGTTATAGAGGAAAATCTGATTTCTTCTTTACGTTCCCTAACATAGATGTTTATGTGCAAAGAGTGGACATGACAGTAGCTCACAAGTTATAAGGCAGATGAGCCATATGATCATCAAAGTTATGAAGCTTTTTGTTGTTAATGTCACTGTTGCTTCTGCTGATGTTGCTAGTTGCCGTTTCTGAGCAAAATGATGATGGGCAGTTTCTTGAGGTTAGTGATAGGTAATCATAGGAGTGAAGTGTTTCTAGTTTTACTTGCATTTGTATTAAAGCTACTGTTGCCTTTTTTTTTTCAAACGAAGAGGCTGCATTTCTGTGCACTCTTGGCTATTAGGAAAATGACGGTGGTGATGGACCCACTGTTGAAGAAACGAAATGTCTTCTATCAAGAGGTACTGGACTGTAATTCAACTTCTAATTTGTTACTACTTGCCATAATTTATTTACTAGTTACTACTTAGAGGTTAACACCATTTCTTGCTTAACCCGAAGTGTGCCTTTTGCAATTTTGCTTTGTTCAGCAACTGCTATTTGTTAAATAATAAAATTGAAATTGAATCTAGGATGCATAAATGCATGTGGTCGTATGTCTGTCCCTACTCGTCTCTTTTATGATATAGGTCTTACCATCTTAGGATGGCAATGGTGGATAAATCGATACAATCCACCTTGGTTTTGTGAATGATGTTCTATTTCTCCTTCTTGCTTGATTTTCTTCTAACTCTTTTCATTTTGCTCTCAGTTTCTTCTACTTTTCTATGGTTCTTTGGTCGGCATTGTCTTTTCTTTATTCGCCTATCATTTAGTTTAGTGATCTATATAACCATCCTCTATTAACTAACTTCCAGCTTGTCTATACTCCTAATGAATTAATGATTTATGCAAGTGTTGTTGGTTTTATAGAACAAGCCTGAGACTAGGATAACTAAGGTTACACTTTTTCTTCTCTAACTAGCAAGTTAATAATGACTAGCTTACTAAGTTCTTATTGTTTATTTTCTGATGTTCTGATGTGTATTTCTCAAAGTGAATTATTTTGAAGCAGTTATTTCTTTTTTCCCTTTAAATGGTTAATGCCCTCATCTTGACTTGTTTATTTGATTATTGGCGAAGTACTTGGCTTACTACCTGATTGAGAAAATATTTACTCTTATTTGCAACCAAGTAGTTGGAAAAATACGTGCTTTTTTTTAATTACCTTCTAGGCTACTATAACACATTTGTTATAGATGAATGATTCTGGTTAGTTTTTTAAGCCTATTAGCTCAAATGGTAGAGCGATGTGTCGATGCACAAAGATGCGGGTTCAAATCCCGCATAGGCTATTATAATTACGTTTTTTTTTTTTTTAATTTTGATAATCCCATTAGAAACGGCATGTTTACCATCGCAAAAGGTCACATTGCACCAGGAGGAAAAAGGCGGGGAAAAAATTTGGCCAAATTTAAGGTGAGAACATGCCGTCGCAAATATCCGTCGCAAATTCCTTGCAACGGCAATACGCCGTCGCTCAGACTTATTTGCTACCCTAGGGCTAGCGACCGATGATTTGCCGTCGCTAAGCCGTGGCAAATGTTTTTTAGCGACGGCAAACATAGTTTTTGTGACGGCAAAGAGCCGTTTCTAAAGGGATTTTTTTTTGTAGTGATTGTTTGACACTCCTCCAACGTTTTCACTTCTATTGCTAATTTCATTCATATCCCCAATAACTAGACACGGCAAAGGTTCACTAGTAATTATATCCAAGAATTCTGCCCAGAAGGGGTCTTTGTCAGATTTGTGAGGGGGGGGGCATACACAAAGAAAATTATCCCTGTAAAATTCTTGTCAAGGCACTCATATTTTACTCGTATTACTCTAGGTAATATTACCTCGACTTCAATTGATTCGTCCGTAAATGCGTTCTCGTTCCATAATAATCCAATACCGCCCGTTCTATCTTCCCCTACAGACCAAATGGCCTTATTAAAACCCGTTGATTTCCAAGTTTTATCCTGGGGAATTTTGTTCGTTCGGGTTTCTGCGATTGCCATCAAAGTTATATGCTCATTCATTCGCATTGCTTTGAGATATGTCCATATATCTCCCCTTCCTAGACCTCTAATATTCCAAAAGCATGCTTTCATTTTATAACTACCTGATCTATCAGAACCCGAGGGTGTGGAGCTTCTGATAGCAAAAACATGTTCTCCGTTATGATAATTCCTAAGTGCTTAATCACCCTAGCATCAGCTAACCAGTACTGAGTATTGAGTTCTATATCTTCTACACGAACATTAGTTCTCTTTACAAACTTTAATTTGCAAACATAATTTCTTCTTCTTTATGCTAAGAAAGACAAATTGAACCCATTTTATGTCATTGATTCGTTTATCACAGTAAACAATTGGGAAGTATTCATAGTACAACTTCTCCTTGCATTCATAAAACATGAGATAGTTTATTAGCACAGTCCATAAGATGCAATACAAACTGGCATTTGATCCGAATTCTAGCAAGAAGTTTCCCAAAATACTACATAATTTAAGCTTAGACCTAGACTTGGACATACACAGGAGCAGATGACCAACTAATTTCTCACAAACCAACACCAGATTTAAGAGAAATGTAGACAACAACACAACACACATGAAATTTGCACAAGGCAAAGGCCTTATTCGCTTCTTAATCGGCTTAGAAATTACTCTACAACTGCATCTGTCTAATTTTTGTGTCACCATTAATTTAATACTAGCAGTTGCCGAGTAAATCACTGGGTAGTCACAGAGGTAAGGAAATCGCCCATTAAACTCAAAACATGGATTAGTCCAATAGTTGCAGATTCTAATTTTCTTGGTCTTTTTTTCGGCTTTCTTTCTCATCTCAGAGTTTTCACCATCCAAGGAGCCATGATGCTCCTCAATAATCCGAATGCCTCTCGGCAGAGTTGGCTTTTCATGGTTTTTTGACAGATTAGGGGTAGGATCTTCTACCCCCATGGGTTTTTTCACTTTGTCAATCAGGGAGGGAGAAACATACCTCCAAGCTAATATACGTATCAAACAATAATCCATTACAGTTTTACACCAAAGGAAACCATAGACATACCTACCGTCATCTAACCACGTTCTAGATAGGATAGCAACTATCAATTGATAGATAAACAAACAGATAACACCGGTATAAATTCGATTTCTAAATCCAAGAGGGTTATTTTGTAGTAGCCCATGACACGAGAATGTAAGACAGTTATTTACAAGATGATAAAAATCCTGCTCATTGTGAATGTTACCTCTTCTCCCACCAAACGGCAACTGGGAGTGCAGAAAGAGCCTAACAGCAAAGCTCACATGGCAGCCAAATTCCTTAATTAACAAATGGACAAAGAGCATAGATGTTACTAATTGATACCTATGGCAACACCAATTAATACTCCACTCCTCATAATAAGTAAGATGTCTTGAAACACCTAAGAAAACCAACCTAAGCCATTTACATAACCTACTGATTTTTAAATATATCCACCATCTTAATACAAACTATTTGACCATACCTACATTACACTGCACAGGTTCTTGATTGCCCTTAAACATACCATGACCCCACTCACTAGTTAACCAAAGCAAAGAGAGGACCAAGTAAATATTATAAACAAAAGTGTAATTAAAATTCCACCACAATATATGAAGATTGATCAAAGGGACCATGACATTACTGATCTTCACATAGAGATAGATGCACAAGACCCAAATACCCATATTCTTGGTGAATATTCTAAGAATAATCCGCAATATAGAAATGAAATACACTGCAAGCACCAAAAGACCAATCATATAAAAATGAATATGTTGACACAAAGATGAATAGCCTAGATAACATTTTATCAGAGCATAAGCATATGCAGAACCATTCAAATAAAGGAAGCCCACTATATAGAGGTGATGATAAAAAATTGCACAAGTAAAACTTACCACCATAAACAAGTTGATGAGTCTAATTGTGACAACACAGATGCACAGCAACATCAACATATATCGACTAGCACCATGGAAAGAGCGGTTAACCCAGCCCATGGTAAGATCCTTCATAATGTCAAGCCTCAGTTCAACCCGAATTTTAACAATAGAGATTAGCTGAAAAGCACTAGGCCGAAAATTCCAAACATACCTAAACATTTCTCCGATCTGTTTAGTCTCAATTGCGTCACCGACGATTATGCGCCTCTTAAGTCTTTTCTCCTCTTTGGGTTTTGACTTTGATTTTTGCACATCAATGGAGCCATTCCGCTTCCCAGGGAGTTTAGTGCCCTCCGGCAACTTTTCCGCTTTGGCCATTCGGCTTGCATCATGATCTTCCTTGGACATATGGGTTTTCTTCGTGAGTTTAGAGCCCTCCGGCTTCCCCTTTCGGGTATTAGTCATTTGAGGTGCAGGATCTTCTGCAACCATTGGTTTTTTCCCCTTATCCACTCCCGATGTAGCCATGAACAAACCACACACAAAGATGAACAATATTGAGTAAAAGAGATTGAAAATATAAGGGGAAGAAGTGCAAGAAGACCAGCACCACCGCCCCAGCCTTAAATAGTGAGAATCTTCAGTAGAAAGGAGAGAAGAGAGACTAGCGAGAGAACAAACCCTTCCAGAGTAGAGAAACGTGCCCCAAAATACCAATTTGTTGCAATGACCCACCCCGGCAATCACAGACGAACAGATTGAAGGATCAATTGAAATCACACGGAGCCCTTGCGATCTGATTTCCGTACACACTGGATTAGGCGAAGGAGGGGGGCGGAAAGACCAACCAAGAGAGATCATCCCCATCAGCACCCCAGACCGCACCATCGATGATTTAGTGTAGGGAGATTAGGCCTTAGCTTAGTCTCATGCGCTATCCAGAAATTAGGGATTTCACCGGCAATTAAAGGGATTTTGCCAGCACAAGATCTATAGAGGCGTTTGATGATACAAAGTTGGGGATTTATAGGCCAATCGACAAGATTTAGGAGAAGGATCAGAATTTTGGCAAGAAGAGGGTACGGCCATGGCTTCTTCATCACGAACAAGGGCAACTTTGGGGAGGCAGCACAAAGAAGAGTGGACAAGGAGGTGTTTCTCGCGCGCGTGAGGCGCGTTCTTTTCACATGAAGGGTTTTCTCTTTTGTCGACGTTTTCTTGCTAGTTTATGAACCGGTCCAATGTTTAATTATAAGTAAATCGGTTAGTTTTATTACAAGTGAAATTGATAATTGGTATTTAAATAATAAGCAATTCGGCCGTATCAAATCTAACCCAATAAAAAAACTTTCATTCTTCCCTACTATAGACAGGTGAGACAGGAAGGAAGCAAGCACGTAAACCGAGCATTCCGATCGAACCGACACCATCATCTGATTGATATATATAGCTGTCCTTTAAATCAACACGCACAAATTCTTGCTCAACAAGCCAAGCCTCTGTTCCTTTTGCCCACAATTCTTGAACCTTCGAGTCAACCTCGGTAACCCTCTCCACAGTGAAAGTACCGATGAAAACATAATCCAAACTACCGGTTCCAATTGCGCTCATGATGAAGCACATTTTGTTCCCCTTCTCATCAACATCAATCATTGTACCTGATTCCATTTGGAATGGCTTCACAGGTCCCTCGAAGAGATGAGGAAGAGGCTGAAAGCAAACAACCTTCCCCATTGAGGTGACCAAGAAAGCTACAGCGTGCAAAGGCCAATCCTCATCTGTACGGTCATGTACTATTGCAATTAGCACATACAGTGGGTTGCTTGCCTCTCCATAAGTGAATCCTCCAACACACCTTCCGATTCCAAGACTTAGAATTTGCAACACATCCCAGGCCCTGAAGGGATTCAGCCTCGGGTATGAAACACTGGGACATGGCGCTTCCCAATTCCCTGTCTTAGAGTCAAACACCAGACATTTTCTAGTAGCTACAGCAAAGATGCGGTGACCGACCACCGCGTGAGAATATATGTAACCCATGTCCTTAACTGTTGAGACAGCTGACCAGCGGTCATGATCAGAGCTGAGAACCTCATGGGAAGTGATCCAACCACTACAATAGCGCTCTAGCTGCGGAGGAACAGAGTCGATCACATGCGTTTGGCCATCAATCTTCTCAACTATAGGCCATAATTTGGGCTTCTTTGGCCGGACAATGTCGGCTTTAGAGAGGGAGAGGGTATGACCATCCATAGACAAGGCATATATGTAAGGGAATGAACCCTTGACCTTGCATGTCCTGCAGAAGGTTCTGTAAAGACTGATACCTCGAGGATCCTGACCGCAGTAATGAATACACTCATGATCACGCTTCCCAAAGGAGGCTGGAAACTTTTGGCCACCAATCATGTATGCACGTGACCCCAAATTCAACAAACCCACAGACGTAGGAAGACGCTCCTCCAGCAGGGCCAGAGTACCAATTTTGGGAAGGGGCGGTATATCATTAGACTGACCTTTGTCCTCCTTGAGATTCAAGCAAAAGATCTCATAACCATTTGAAACACAAAGATACCTCGGAATCTCCCCAACCTCATTTTGCTCCATGCTTGAATTGAATTCCTGAAGTAATAATGAGATATTTAATCAAAATAAATCTACAGCCAAACAAAATAACAAAGGTTATCATACACATATAAGATACAAGGTCCAAAGAGGTGTAAATCTGTAAAGAGAACATACCCTTCGGCCTTCCTAGATAATGTAAAAACTCTATCCATGGCCCCAGGTAACATAAAAACGTTACTAAAGATAGGAAGTAGCATATATAATATAAGTAGAGGAAAAGAGGAAGAGGTAAGCATATCAAGACATGAATACTGAACAGGTTAGGGCAAGTATAATGCAGAGTTCCCATTTCACTAATTTATAATAACCACTGGTAAGATTGGAAACAAAACAAATCAACGGATCCAATCAAATGATATATTTCAGTATCACTAGCCCGTAAAGCCACAGATTAAAGAGTAACTCAAAGGTTAAATTTTTACCTTATTGAACTGTAGTGTGGATAGCAAAAGGTAGGAAGGAGGCTCGGACAAGGCAAGAGTGGGGATTTCAGCCAGCCCCGTTAAATTCAAACTCTGATGATTCATTGGATACTCTGAACAACTCCTATTCCTCGCTTGCCTGAAGTCAAGTTCATCAAAAAATTACGGAAAGATGAAGGTTGAGCAGTAGTAGTAGCCATAGTTGACTCCACAGATAAACAAGATAATCAAAGTTAGACTTTTCCGCATCCTCGACAGAAAGAAATCAGTCCCACGCACCAAATCATAAGCAGAAGAGGCATAAGAGATATGCTGAACTGAACACAAATTTTATACCAAATAATCAAAAGCAACAAAATGAACAAATTCTATAGGTAGGTAATCCGCCTATTACGACTTGTGTGGTGGGGTTCTAGGCAGTGACAGATCCAAGATTCTTGCATGGGGGCTGAAAACTACAAAGAACGATTGCGAGTTTTCATGTTCTTTTTTTCAATTTTTTGCAATGTTTTCTTTTGGTAGAACATTTTTTTATCCCTAGCAGGAACTATATCTTCACAATTTGTATCTTCTTTGCAATGCAATCTATCTTCTCTATTTACAATCCACTTTCTATTTTCGAACACTGTAATTAATTTTTCTGCAGGTTCGATGTTACATCACAAATTCAATTCACATAAAATAATGAAATAACAAAATTGATTCTCAAAATCTCAAACCTTAATCAGATTTTCAAACTTGATTCTCAAAATCACAAACCCTATTTTCACAAAATTGATTCCTAAAATCAAACCTTTTCAATTTTGGCGATTTCGGATATGGGATTGGGAGGGGAAGAAGAAGCTGTTGGTTGCTGCAGTGCTGCGTTCGAACGGTTCGGTGTACAGGAGGCAGGAGGGCACAGGCCGACGGTTCGGTGGAGGAGGAGCCGGCAGTGGCGGCGGACTGGAAGGTGTTGTTCGAAGGTAAATCGCCGCTTCGCTTGGCTTCTCTTTCTCTCAATCTCCCGTCGAGTGAGTTTCTGTTGAACTGTCATCAAAACAAAAAAAAGCCCTTCTGAAGGTAAAATCCCAGCATTCATTTAAAAAAAAAAAAACTTTCATTGCAATAGCTACAAGTCTATAACGCAATACTCGTCTTTTTTTAGCAATTTCCACGTATAGAGATATAAACCTTTGCCCAAGGAGAAGTTAACCGTATGTTTTATGTATTGGTTGTTCATTGAGTGATTTTATGGTTTTTAGAATTGATGTAATTTCGATGTTTGGTTTAGTCAGTTTGTGTTTATGCAAATGATGCTAATAACCAACAAACTTGAGAAGCTTGAAGCCCTAAGCACTGCTCTTGTTCTTGTAGCAGCAACTGCTCTCTGTTTTGATCTCTCCTCCATGAAAGGCCCATCCAAAATCCAAGAAATTCTCTTGCAGTATGTTTTTCTAGGCGCTAGTGTCATCACCATATGCTCGAAATCTGTAATGCTCTTGGTAAAAGTCGTTGAACCAGAGATCAGCCTCGAACCACTTAGGGTACCTGACAAGGTCCCCAGCCGTGAAACTCATGAACTGCTGGCTTCCTTCGGGGACGACTCTCACCTCCCCTTCCTCGATGTAGACAAGCTGGTCTTCCATACGGACCATGGTGACGTGCCCAGCTCTGCTAGCCTTTCTGGTGATACTTTCCTTTCCACGCGTACATTGTATAGTTCTTCGAGAGACTTCTCCACCCTCATTGCCTTTATGATGGGGTACTTGCGCGTGACAGTGGGGTTACGATTGTTATGTCTAAGGCTGATTACCCCAACAGAGAAGGAGTTGAAAGTCGGGGCGACAAAAACACTTGTCATCTTCCGAACAAGTGCGCTCTCTTCACCTGAGAGTATAAGGAATTCCAATTTAATGCGGAGGAAGATGGAGGAGCAAAAACTTCGGAATATACATGCAGGCAAGATCTAAAATCGGAAGTGTAAAACATGATCAAGGAGCAGGCAAAATCTTCAGGAAGTAATCCTCTACATGATTGATCCTTATTAATGCTTTCAACTTTGTAAAACCAAGTGTCGGAAACTACGGAGTACATGCACTTGAATATACACACAAGGCACATATAGAAGCATAAAATAGTGTAAAGGATTAGAAAATCCTTAGCTGTTTGGTAAAACATTATTGCAATGTTGAGAAGGTCCAAAAATGCAGTTGAAAAGACATGATAAGATAACTCATACGATGATAACGTACTGATACAAGCAAGTCTTTTATGTTGTGCTCAGAAGCAGTGGTAAGCACAAGACTATACTCTCCCAATCCTTCAATAAGCAGCTTCATCTTCCCTGAAAATACGCAGTTTGAGTCCCAACGGATTTTATTCATCAACTCTATTCAATCTGCTAATGTCATTCCTATAGAAGTATAGATAGTGTTTCATAGCTTCTAATTTTTGGAATCACCCAACCCGGAGTAGGCGGGTGGGTATGAGCTAATGTGTTAAAGCTGGGAATCTCATTCCCGAGGTATCAAATACTCGGACAAGCCAAACACCGGGCATTTCTGTATATCCGGATGATTTCTACTCCTTAAACTACTTCTTGAACACAAATTACATAGATTTTTCAAGCCCCACAAATGTCTTCACTGCAATTTGAAGCACAAGGTGGGTTAGTCTACACATACTTTCAGCCTACAACAACTCCAACTAGCTTATGCTGATTGCTGACAGCAGATGCATCTTTCAGAAGCTCCATCAATTAAAGTATCAGATGGATTTGCTTCATTCCATCTATAAACCCTAAGCAAACCATAATCATATGCTGAATCTGAAGAAACCCAGAGATGAAAAATCCATCTCTAAAAATACTAAAATTGAAAGCAGGCATGAATCAATGCAGCTTAGCAGAAATTGAGACCTATAAATGCAATTTATTCACAAGCAGATATGAAGGCACAATAAAGAGCCAAAAAAGAAGAAAACTCTGCATTTCGACTAATTCCCTGTGCAAAATCAGACACCAAGAAGAGAAATTTCGCAACATCCAAAGACGAATTATTTAGTCGAAAATCCAAGATTGCAGAAGCCAATTACCTCCTGAAGATGATGAATCAATTCAAGGTCGCTGCTGATTTCAGCTGCAAATGAATGTGTGTGAGAGAGAGAGACAATGTCGAAGAGGGTAGAAGGAGGGTTTATGACTCGCAGGTTTATCCTGGTCGAAGTAACAAAGGTCAGACATCGCATCTTTTCCTTGAAATGACACATTTGCCCTCGCGTTGCTCCTAAATTTTCAACTTTTATCTTCCTTTTTCAGTTATAACGTGTCTACTTCTGGCTCACAGGAATTTGAGATCGGCTGGAGTGAAATTCGGCGATGGCGGTGCTCCAACTGCCACAACGAGTGTTTCTTAGTGGGGGCTTTCCTGCAACTCGATGATTCAGAGAACAAAGAGGAAGGGGAGTGTAGTGTTCCGCACTTGCATTTCCATGGAAGCAGCTCAAAATTCATCGCCTTCCAGAACTCAAGTTCGCATCTTTTCTCTCTTTCCCCATCAATTTGCATAATTGCATAAGCCAAGTTTCAGAAAATCACTTGCTAAGTTGGTCTTAGGTTGGCAATTTGTTGATAGATTAGCTTTATTGGGTGGTTAAGTGAAGAAACATGCATCAATCCTGAGTAATATCTGTTGATGTTGATGGATAAATTGTAACAATCAACCAACCCACCAGGCATTTGCAACTGTGTAAATTCGGCTTTATGTTTCGTGTTGAATTTGCAATTTATGAATTTTGGCGGGCTCTCATTTCATCTTTCAGAGGATTATGGACGATATTCTATCAACAGCGGAAGCTGGTGGCGCTGGCGGATCATACTCCTATAGCGCCTTGAAGAGATTAGACCAATTGTGGTCTAATATATGCACTGCTCAAACTGGTAGGACCTTGTATGATGCATTAGATAGAAGTTTCAAGGCATGTTCATCTGACTTTGATGTGATTTTTTGTTGTCGAAACACCTAGGCAGGTGGTTTCTACGATTCCTGCATCCTTTAGCGATTCCGGGTCAGATAAAAACATAAAGTTTGATGTTTTAGTATGTGGAGGCACTTTGGGAATCTTCATTGCAACAGCATTGATTGCAAAGGGTCTCCGAGTTGGTGTTGTGGAGAGGAATATACTTAGAGGGGTATATTTTGAAATTCATCCTACTCTATAATAGTCTGTGTTCAATCTGTATATGCTACCGGGAAAAAATTTATGTGGTGCTTTTGTGATTAGAGGGAGCAAGAATGGAATATTTCAAGGAAAGAGCTTCTGGAACTTGTGAAAGCAGGCGTTCTGGTTGAAGAAGATATCGAAGAAGCAACAGCAGCCAAGTTTAATCCGGTTAGTCATTTGTCCAATAAGCTGGCTTTCAATCTGGCTATTCATTGATTTATTTTATCACTAACTGGGTCAAAAGATCCTGCATCAAAACTAACTGAAGATGAAGTGAGAATGTTATGATTGAGTTCAGCTAGAATGAAGGACAATGAAAAAGCTAAAAAAATGTTCACCAAATTGCTCTCTTTGTGTAGAAGCATTCCACATAATGATACCCGGAAAACATGATATTGTCATCTTCGAGTTTGTTTAGAGGATGGATGTTAAAGGCTTAAAGAGATGGATGCATGTTAAAGGCTTAAAGAGATGGATGCATGTTAAAGGCTTAAAGAGATGGATGCATGTTAAAGGCTTAAAGAGATGCCTTGGATCTGAATAATCTGATCACTACATCTACATAGGATTATCCTACTTTTGGGATCATTTTTTGAGCTCACTAACACAAACATGTTTGAAAGTTGAAAGATTGTGAAGTTGACTTGTATATGTGAAGCATCACTCCTGAATCCTGTTAATAACATGTTCCTTCTTTTTTTCTCTCTGCCCCCAACTTTCATATTGGTCCCCTTTCTCATTTTTGTGGATGTGGATTTGAAGGGAAGGGAGAGATTTGGGTTGAAGACATACTTAATCTTGGCATCTCGTAAGTCTGTTTTCGACATTTAAGTTTGTGTAAAATGGTAGATATAAAAAGTGATAAACGCCCACCGTGGGGCTCGAACCCACGACCACAAGGTTAAGAGCCTTGCGCTCTACCAACTGAGCTAGACGGGCTTGTTGTACTCAAGAATTTATTTCTTCTTCATGGACTTATAGATTTCCTCTACAGAACACCCTTTATGGCTTTATGTATTATAATAATTCCAAATGTGTTGTTCCCATACAAGACTGACCATATGCTTCTTTTAATAGTATGAAAATTGAAAATTACTTGGTATGTTGCACTCGGTATGTTTTGCTTTAGCTGAATGCTTTCGATCAATATTTTACGTTATGTTATGTTATTGACCCTTATCAATAAAATTACCTTAACCTCTCCTAAATAGTTGATACATTTGATCCAGTTTATAGTTGATATATTTTCCCCCTCATTCTAGACCTGCAAAACTGATTGAGATCATGAAGAAGCGCTTCACTTCCTTGGGCGGTGCCATCTTTGAGGATTGCAGTGTTTCAAGCATATGCATATATGAGGATGCAGCGGTAAAGTTACTGAAAATTCACTCCTTTTTTAAGCAAGTGCTTGTTGATTTAGCTTCAAATGAATCCCAAAACACACACACCCTCAAATCTGCGTTTTATCCTGCTCTCATTCCCTCGAAGAAAAACCAAACAAACCCTTTTGATTCCCCTGTTGTAGCCGCCTCAAACCGCCGCCAGCAGTCATCCGGAGCCGCCATCGTCGAGCCGTGAGAGCAGATCTCCCCTGTGTGCCGTAAAGAGAAGGAGATGAGGAGAAGCTGTCCGACCGCAGCCGAGCCACCACAAGCGTTCCCAAGTTCCTCCGACACCCCAGGAGGTGAAGGAGAAGCGGAACCAGGCCAGCCGTGTAAGATTTCTATTCGATTTCGATCATTAAATCAATCAAACCAGGATCTAGATTTCATACGATTCAAACCCTAATTCTATACCGAAGACTAACCTTGGTCCATAACGTCTTCGTAGCGGAATCGTGAATCGACTTCTCGCCCCTTAGCCTTCTCTTTACTTTGTCTCAGATGGAAGAGACCTCTACTGCCTTTCTCTTTCACTTCAGGGAAGGGACGTTACTTATCAGGGAGAGGAAGAAGAAACCGTACAAAAGGAATGAGAGAAATAACCGTCCGTCTCTTCTTTCCTTTTATTTTCTTTTCCTTTTCTTTTTCCCTTTTAATAAATCCCATTATATTAATTTTATGAGAAAGATAAACTTTAATATATTATAAGCAAGGGGTGCTGGAGTATATTATAAACCCCCGGATTTAATTCCTTAACCGAGATCGATCAATCACGGTTTCGACTCTTATATTAAATCCAACAACATAATATACATGGACCAAATACTCAATTAAACCTAGACACATGAGCCACATCAAATGTTTATAAACATTCTAACATTCTCCCACTTGGCTCGTGTGACGACTTGATGACTTAATTGAAACTTTAAATGTACAACTATAATGTATAAAGCCCATATAACATTAATAACCTTTATAGAATTAGAACTGATCGGATCATGGCGGTCACAAGTCATTGAGCGACATGATTCCTTCCATGTATCACGGAACAATCCAAACTCAGTTATTCTTTAAATATGAGGATAACTATAAGCCTCAAACAACATGTCATCAAGAAACTATAAGTATGCATAAACACCATACTGATAACATGTCTGATAATGCAGAAACATAACCATAAGTGTATACAGAAAGTGTCATAACCATAATGAGCTAAAATCATAATAGCAAGGCTCTATCAATAATGCTCATACGCTCTACATGGCCGGTGAACGCCTTGGGCGGTAAACCCTTAGTCAGCGGATCTGCGATCATGAGATCCGTCCTGATGTGCTCAAAAAACACTCTACGTTTCTGTACTTCCTTCTTCACCGACAAGAACTTCAACTCCATGTGCTTAGCACCCCTCGAGTACTTGTCGTTCTTTGAGAAGAAGACGGCTGCGGAGTTATCACAATAAATTCTCAGCGGCCTGGCTATACTGTCGACAATCCCAAACCATGAGATAAAGTTCCGCATCCACAATGCATGAATCGTGGCCTCAAAGCATGCCACAAATTCAGCCTCCATAGTGGAAGTAGCAATGACAGACTGCTTTCCACTCTTCCATGATACTGCCCCACCAGCTAGTAGGAACAAGTAGCCAAACGTCGATTTCCTACTATCAACACATCCGGCAAAATCTGAATCTGAATATCCAATGACCTCAAGATGATCAGATCTTCTATATGTAAGCATGTGCTCCTTGGTGCCTTGCAAGTACCTAAGAACCTTTTTAGCAGCTTTCCAGTGGTCCAATCCAGGGTTACTTTAATATCGACCCAGCATTCCTACAGCAAAGCTGATATCGGGTCGAGTATAGGTCTGAACATAGTTCAAACTCCCCACCACTGATGCATAGGGAATATTCTCCATTTCCTTTCGTTCCAACTCATTTCTAGGACATTGCATTTTACTGAACTTGTTCCCTTTTTGCATTGGAACTACCCCTGCAGAGCATTTTCCATTCTATACCTCTCTAAGATCTTTTGAATGTAACTTTTCTGAGACAATCCTAACAATCCTTGTGTTCTATTACGGAATATTTCTATCCCAATCACAAAGGATGCCTCACCCAAATCCTTCATTTCAAAGTTCTTTGAGAGATACTTCTTTACATCATGTAACATACCAACATCATTTGCACCTAGCAGAATGTCATCAACATACAGAACTAAAACAACAAACTTGCTCCCACTAATCTTCATGTAGATACATCGATCAACGACGATCTCTACAAAACCATATGACGTGATAGTATCATCAAACTTTAAGTACCACTGTCGGGAAGCTTGTTTTAGTCCATATATTGACTTTCTCAGCTTACACACCAAGTTTTCCTTTCCTGTAGCCAGAAACCCTTCAGGTTGGTCCATATAAACTTCCTCCTCTAGTTCACCATTGAGAAAGGCGGTTTTCACATCCATTTAGTGAAGCTCGAGATCATAATGAGCTACCAAAGCCAAAACAATTCTCAAAGAGTCCTTCTTTGAAACTGGAGCGAAGGTCTCCTTGTAGTCAATGACATCCTTCTGGGTGAAACCTTTAGCAACAAGTCTGGTCTTATACCTTTCAATGTTCCCTTTCGAGTCTCATTTGGTCTTAAAGACCCACTTAGACCCAACCGTCTTGGAACCTTCAGGCAACTCAACCAAATCCCAGACTTTGTTGTCACCCATCGACTGGATTTCTTCTTTCATGGCATTTAACCACAAATCAGAATTGTTACTTTCCATGGCTTTCTTGAATGAGACCGGATCTTCATCAATGCTTAAGTCACATTCATCTTTAAGAGCATACACCACATAATCATCTGAAATGGTTGATCTTCTTTCCCTTACAGATCGCCTTAGTGGTTCATGTGGCACACTTATCTCTTCCTATACTGTGACTGGCTCATCATTTATATTCTCATGATGTGGGGTTTGGACATCATCTTGTTGTTCCATTATGTCATCAAGCTGTGATACGACAACTGGCAGAACAACCTTAGAAGAAATAACAGGTGAAGGAACTTCAACCCGAATTTCTTGAATGTCCACCTTTAGTGGTTCACCACTCCCACTAGTTTGACAATTCTCGATGAACCTAGCATTGCCCGTCTCAACTATTCTCGTACTATGGTTAGGGTAATAAAACCTATACCCCTTGGACTTTTCTGGATAGCCAATGAAGAAACTACTAACTGTCCGCGGATCAAGCTTCTTTTCTTGTGGATTGTACACCCTTACTTCTGCTTGACAACCCCAAACCCAAAGGTGCCTTAAACTTTGTTTCCTTCCTGTCCACAGTTCATAAGGGGTCTTAGGAACTGCCTTACTAGGAACCCGGTTAAGCAGGTATGTCGCAGTCATTAATGCGTGTGTCCACAATGTAAGAGGTAAGGTGGAATTGCTTAACATACTCCTAACCATTTCAATTAATGTACGATTCCGCCTTTCAGCAACACCATTCTGCTGAGGTGTACCAGGCATTGTGTATTGCGCACAAATACCTCTACTTTTGAGGAACTTTGCGAATGGACCTAGACATTGTCCACTCTCATTGTATTTTCCCACATCGATCAGATCTCACTATCTTTACTTTTCTATCTAATTGCCTTTTCACTTCGTCAATGAACACTTTTAGGACATTCACAGACTGAGCCTTTTCATGCAATAGATATATGTAACCGTATCGTGAGTAATCATCAATGAAAGTGATGAAGTACCTTTCTCCGTTCCAAGAAGGAACGTCAAATGGACCACAAATATCGGTGTGAATTAACGCAAGAAGCTGAGTGCTTCTTGTGGCTGGTTTCTTTGTAGTGTGCTTAGTCTGCTTTCCCTTAATGCAGTTTACACACACATCAAGATCACTAAAATCCAAATGAGGAAGAATTTCACTCTTCGTCAACCTCATTAACCTTTCCTTGGAAATGTGACCTTATCTTTGATGCCACAAGTAAGCAGAACTTTCATTAGAGGCACTACGCTTAATTCCCACATTACTTTCAACATACATAATGGATTCATAAAATTTAATATCAAGATTGAACCGGTAAAGTGAATCAATCAAAGTACCACTATCATAAAAGTAATCATTCCGGTACAATGAAAACCCAACATGTCCAAACTTAACATCAAAACCTAAATCGTCCAGTCTACTAACAGAAACAAGATTTCTAGCACAACCAAGTACATAGAGACAACCCTTAAGATCTATGTGACAACCAGTGTCCATGATCAATCTATACGTCCCAATGCCTTCAATACGTGCCTTCATCCTGTTCCCCATGAACAAGTACTGTTCACTTCCTTTTATGGGCTGGATCGTACTGAATCCCTGTTCAATATGAGAAACATGAGTAGTAGCACCAGAATCTATCCACCAAGTATTATTAGGCACTTCCATAAGGTTCGACTCAAAGCAAACAGGACAATAATGAATACCTTTCTTGTCAAACCACGCCTTTCTTTTCGGACAATCCTTCTTGAAGTGTCCTAATTTCTTGCAAAAGAAACACTTCATTTCCTTCTGAACACGACCTTCACTAACTTTCAGCGAAGTCTTGTCCTTCCTACTTGGCTTTCCTTTACTGCTGCTAGCACCATTATGACCCATGAGATGAACTGATTGCTCTGTCATCTTTTGCTTTAATCTCCTTTCCTCCTGTACGAGCATGGTCGTTAACTCTTTAATGTTCCATTTTTCCTTAATGGTGTTGTAATTCACCTGGAACTGATCAAACTCATAAGGTAGAGAGTTGATGATGAACTGGACAAGGAATGTCTCATTTACGTTCATCCCCATGGTCGACAACTTTGCTGCCAAATTGGATATATGCATCACATGATCATGGATAGGCTGAGACCAGTCAAATCTCTTCGTAGTCAGCTCAGACATAATGCTGCCTACAATCGACTTGTCAGCCAGATCTGACTTTGAATACTCTTTCATTGCAAATAAGAATTCCCTTGCACTCTCTGTCTTAGGAAGAGATGGCTTAAAATTTTCTGCCACCGTCATCCTCATAAGGCTCAAACCCAGCCGGTCAGACCGCTCCCACGACTCATAAAATGACTTTTCTGCGTCGAAGCTAGCCTCTGTAATGGCAGCGGGCGGTACTTCTGTACTGATTGCAAGGTCCAGGACCATAATACCCAATGTGAATCGGATCTGTTCGGACCAATCATCATAGTTGAGCCCATTGAACTTCACGACAGAGTTTGCAGATGCAAAAAGATTTGATGAAACTGCAGACAATTATACATGCTTACCTATTAGTGCTTTGAAACATTAATACAGATTCAGACAATAAACCTTAAAACATGTATTCAAGCAACCTTTGGGCAATACTCAAACACACATATAATCATCGATGCTAAATATATAAACTTTAATAGACAATCACCACACACATTAGACAAATAAACATGTTATCTTTGGATATACATACTACCCATCCTAGTTGTGGAAAATCATCCCTTTAATATTATCAACTATATTCAATGATCCACCTTTGGGTGATCTCCAAGAATTATAGTCAATAAAATCAATTGTTCAATCAAACCTTTATGTCATTTAGCATCCTTTAATTATGAACAATTCACAACCATAAATCAAAGTCTAAATTTCATTTCAACCAGGCCACTTTGGTGACTAACAAGTTCCTTACATAATTTAGACAATGAATTAACATACCTTAATGTATAGATAAATATCTTTTATAATGCGATTAAACCATATAACGCATATAACCTTTATACTATGCGAATTTTAGGTTAAACCTAAACCTACGCCGATTCATTTCATGCAATTTGACAAATACAACACCTTCCATATTCAATATTCCATGTAGCAATCGGCAAATTTTCAATAGTAAGTAACCGCAATTTGATTCAACGTACTTTTCATGAGTCAAAGAAAACGGCACTAATTTAATAAATATAATTCAACCTTTCATGAATTATACAAATCAACCTTTCATGAATTGTATAAATCAAATTGCGGTTACTTTAATACAAACTCAAATACGGCACTTTAAATCGAATTCAAATTGCGGTTACTTCATGAATTCGATCGGCAATTGCAGATAAAACCTTAAATCGAATGCAAGAATCACAGTTCATATTCAAATACGGCACTTTAATACAAACTCATTGAATTTGCAGCCAATCGATACATCCGATTCGGTAATTGCCTTGCGCCGATTAAACCGTAATACATCAATTTAATGGTGAATTGTAGAAATCTAAACCCGCTCTGATACCAATTGTAAGATTTCTATTCGATTTCGATCATGAAATCAATTAAACCAGGATCTAAATTTCATACGATTCAAACCCTAATTCTATACCGAAGACTAACTTTGGTCCATAGCGTCTTCGTAGCGGAATCGTGAATCGACTTCTCGCCCCTTAGCCTTCTCTTTACTTTGTCTCAGATGGAAGAGACCTCTACTGCCTTTCTCTTTCACTTCAGGGAAGGGACGTTACTTATCAGGGAGAGGAAGAAGAAACCGTACAAAAGGAAGGAGAGAAATAACCGTCCGTCTCTTCTTTCCTTTTATTTTCTTTTCCTTTTCTTTTTCCCTTTTAATAAATCCCATTATATTAATTTTATGAGAAAGATAAACTTTAATATATTATAGGCAAGGGATGAGGGAGTATATTATAAACCCCCGGATTTAATTCCTTAACCGAGACCGATCCATCACGGTTTCGACTCTTATATTAAATCCAACAACATAATATACATGGACCAAATACTCAATTAAACCTAGACACATGAGCCACATCAAATGTTTATAAACATTCTAACAAGCCGAGCCAGGACGACGCCGGAGGAGACTCGTTCTCGTCCCCTGTTTGTCTCCAAGGTCTATTTTCGTTTTCTCGTCAATCTCGATTCTAATCCTCTCCAATCGCACTCGTACTCATCTCTCGACCTTCCTAGATTCAAGGAAAGCACCTCCCCCTTCAATCGTAGCCGAAGCCGCTCTCGGAGCCCATCGGAGTCGGAGAACGGCGCCTCGGTAATTTCTCTTTTCTTCCTTCTTCCTTGTGTGCACTTTACTCACTCCATGTGGGTTCTGGTCGGATTTTGTTGTCGGTCAGGTGGGGAGAGTCTCGGGTTGAGGTGGTCGTAGGCTGGCCGGATTTCTTTCCCCTCCTCCGTCCATTTCCGTCGCTGCACCAGAACTCCGTTCTTTCTTTAGGAGGAAGATGGGTTCAGCTTCTCTCTTTCTTCTTCTTTTCTGGCCGGACCGGGTCCCTTTTATTCAGCCGGTTCACTTAAACTCAATCCTTGGGCTTCCTTCAGTTGGGCTTGGTTATTTTTTTGGCAAAAATGCATAAAACCACCCTTTATTCAGGGTAGTTGTCAAATAACCACCCTTTATTTAAAAATTTGCAAATAACCACCCTTTATATACAAATTGATTGCAACTAACCACCCATACCCTCTTTTCTTGTTAAATCTAATTAACTTTTTTCCTTGAATTTGTAAATAAAGAACGGTCATCCGGGGTTCAAACTGGGGACCTTTGGGTACTACCCGCAAGTCCTTTCTAGTTGAGTCATTCCGAAATGGTTCAATTAATTTTTTTTCCAATTCTAAACGGGTGATGAATGGCAATCGGGCGGGTCGGGTCGGGTTCGATTAGCCGGATTTCGGGTCATTCATGTTTCGGATAATTCTTAATAATTTCCGACCCGAACCGGAAAACCCGACCCGGTTGACCCGGAATCGATTGTCCTGAATGTCAGAAAATATAGTGAAGTATGTCACCCGAAAACCAACCCAGCCCGACCTATTTTGGACCTAAAATCTGAATAACTGATAACCGAAGCTCACCCAAATCCGAATAAACCGAACTCAATTCAACCGAAACCCATTAAGACCGTAACCTGTTATAACCGAAACCCAAAATAACTCAAACTTAAAGATACATTCTAGTAAAGTTTTAAAAATGAATATTGAAATAATAAAAACTTGAGACAATTCAAACCCGAAATAACTTAAACCCAAAATAACTGAAACCCAAAATAACTAAAACATGAGACAACTGAAATCCGTATAACCGAAACCCGAGACAATCGAAACTCAAATAATGAAAACCCGATACATCCGAAACCCAAACCCGACCCGGCCAATTGAATGACCAAATTATTAGACATTATCCGAAACCCGACTAACCGAACCCGAACCCGACCCGATCGATTGTCATTCATCACCCTTTTTTGTTTAGAATTGGAAAAAAGTTAATTAGATTTAACAAGAAAAGTGGGTATATAATGGGTGGTTAGTTGCAACCAATTTGTATATAATGGGTGGTTATTTGCAAACTTGTGAATAAAGGGTGGTTTTTTGCAAACAACCCTGAATAAAGGGTGGTTTTATGCATTTTTGCCTTTTTTTTTTAATTTAAGAGAGTGTGTCTTATGAGTTACTCCGTATGTTATGTGTTATGATTATAATTGTGGTTATATGTTTTGAGATTTTTTTTATTATTATTGATATTATTATTTTATGTTATTCTGAGTTCATGAACATATAAATTTTGAAATTTTACTATATTATAAAAGGGATTTAAAGGAGGCATTATTTGGGATATGTATTTAGTGTTGTTTTAAATGGTGATTTTAGGAATTTGAAATAAATTATGAGTTATGATTTATAAATATGGTTGTGAAAATATATTTATTTTGTGACAAAATGTCGGAATTTATTATGTAATGATTTTGAAAATAAACATGCCGGGATTGTGTTAATAATATGATTTTGGGAATTTGATAAGGATTTAAAGGATAAATATCGGAATTTGGCCAAGTATGATTTGAGAAATTATTTTGAATATGAGTTGACTTAATTTGGGATTTAAGAGTTTGGAAAATGTGGTTGGTACGATTTTATCAATGGGTTTGATTGGAAGAATGATTTTGGTTGATGTTGATCAAACCGAAAAGGTTTTGGAAAAAGGTTTTACTATCGATTGATTTCGAGTATGTTGAGAACTTGGGTTTCGTATGTATGAATGTTAGCCCGGTGGCTTATGGCAATGGCTTGATGGTAGGTGTGTCTGCCTTTTGGATTGCTTTGGACATGCATTTGGGCCCTTGCTTGTATTATCCTACTGTTCTGCATCTTCAGGTAAGTTCCCTAGGGGGCTTACTCAGGTTGGACTCTCATGCCTGTTGTTGCATTTTATGTTAGGTGCTGCATATGCATAAAAGCATGCCATGTAGTATCATGCTAGGATTGCATTGAACTGAGCATGTGGATTGCATTGAACTGAGCATGTGGTTACTATGTGTGTTTGAAACAGAACGACCGTTATCTGTGATAGTCCTAGAGTCTTTGCTAGGGTCATAGGGTAGCCCAGCCTCATCGGGTGCCCTGAGTCAATCGAGTCAATATGAGCATGTTACTATAGCCCATCACCATCGGGCAAGATTGGTTACGTTATGATGATTCCGTGGTCCGTGCACCACCACGAGGAAATTGCTATGTTATAGCACCGGTTGGCCAGGCTCTGCACTAATGGGAAGGGGTGCAGAGGTAGGAGAGGAATATGCCATTTGGCATTGTCTTGTGCCTTTTATAGTATTTCTGCACATTTTTATAACTAGGAGCATGCTAGTGTGTTTAACTTTCGTACTGCATTAGAGCATCTTTATTAGGTATAGCACATACTATGTGGCCTCAGCGAGGACTTTTGGTCCCGCATGCGTGGCTCGATCTGACTCCTTTCCCCGTTCTTCTTTTAAAGGTATTTTCTGCAGATCTTGTTTGTTCCATGCTTCTGTGACGGGAAATCCTTTGGCGAATCGAAGAATCTGGAAAATATTCTAACTTGGTAAAATGATAATCACTCACTTATGATTTGGTTTTAACCCGCCTCTGTCGTGACATTTGTATCCTAACTTTGCTTCCGCGTTACTTTCATTTGAATTGGATTTCGCGACATAGTCTTAGGACAGGTTAAGGGTACCCAACGACCCTTCGAGGTTTTAGGGTTTGAAATCACTCTTTCTACTAATCTAAAAAGGAGTTTGAAATCTCGACTCGTACCTGGATTGCAAGATCCGAACAAGGGGTTTCATCCCTTGAAACGTAACCCGGAAATCATAATTTCAGGCCGTTACAATATATATCAATCAGATGATGGTGTCGATTTGCTCAGAAATCTTTTTTTTTCTCGGTTAGATTTGATACTAAGACCATCCAAAATAGTTACGTGCAAATGTGTAAATAAGTATTTTTAAGACATTTTTTTTAGCTCTATTGGTTGTTTTAGATGTATGCAAATATACACATTTGAGCATGTGATGTGCAAATTTGAGCACATCATCTTCCCCATTTGTATAAACTTTTACATGAAGCAAAAATAATTTCATTGGTTTATTTTTAATGATTTTATATTCCTTTTTATTATAAATGTATTTGAATGGTGTAAAAAATGTACAATTTATCGATGAAGCAAATTACTAAAAAGTTATATGTATTTTTACACACCTTGTATAAGTGTATACATTTTAAACCAAAACCATTGTGGATACCGGGTCAATGTCACCAAGGGTCAAGGGTCTATGTAGGTTAAGAGATTGGGTTAGGGTCGCGTTGATTTTGACTCGTGAACCTGACTGACGCCGTGGGGGAGATGAGGCTTAAATGTTCGCAATATTATAAGATTATACCCGATAATTTTCGTTGTTGCTTTTTTTTTGGGACCCTTGATATACAATAAGTGCTGAAAAATTACAACCAATCTCATATAAATAATATTGGCTTGGGAGTAAGCAAGCATTTATTGAGGTTTAACAGAGTAATATCAATCCTCTCATCCAACTTCTTGTAGTTACTGATTGTTGTTGTATTGATTGCTGCCAATTTGATAAAGCATATATTGAGGTTTAGCAGAGAAATATCAATCCTCTCATCCAACTTCTTGTAGTTACTAACTGTTGTTCTATTGATTGCTGCCAATTTGATGTTATCCATTTACCTAAGGTGATCAGTAAAGAATCGATATGATGAATCTTTCTTCTACATTTCATTGTTTTCTCGTCAAGTGCTGAAAAATTACATCCAGTCTCTTGTTTTCTTGTCAAGTGCTGAAAAATTACATCCAATCTCATCTCATATAAGTAATATTGGCTTGGGAGTAAGCAAGCATTTATTGAGGTTTAGCAGATAAATATCAATCATCTCATCCAACTTCTTGTAGTTACTGACTGTTGTTCTATTTATTGCAGCCAATTTGATCAAGCGTTTCTTGAGGTTTAGTGGAGAAATATCAATGCTATCATCAAACTTCTTGTAGTTAGTGACTGTTGTTTTATTGATTACTGTCAGTTTGATTTTATCCATTTACCTAAGGTGATCAAAAAAGAATCAGTATGATGAATCTTTCTTCTACATTGCATTATTTATTTGTCAAGTGCTGAAAAATTACACCCAATCTTAACTCATATAAGTAATATTGGCTTGGTAGTAAGGAAGCATTTATTGAGGTTTAGCAAAGAAATATCAATCCTCTCATCCAACTTCTTGTAGTTACTAACTGTTGTTTATTAATTGCTGCCAATTTGATTTTATCCATTTACCTAAGGTGATCAGAAGAGAATCGATATGATGAATCTTTCTTTTACGTTGCATTGTTTTCTTGTCAAGTGCTGAAATATTACATCCAATCTCTTGTTTTCTTCTCAAGTGCTGAAAAATTACATCCAATCTCATCTCATATAAGTAATATTGGCTTGGGAGTAAGCAAGCATTTATTGAGGTTTAGTAGAGAAATGTCAATCCTCTCATCCAACTTCTTGTAGTTACTGACTATTGTTCTATTGATTGCTCCCAATTTGATGTTATCCATTTACCTAAGGTGATCAGAAAAGAATCAATATGATGAATCTTTCTTCTACATTGCATTGCTTTCTTGTCAAGTGCTGAAAAATTACACCCAATCTTAACTCATATAAGTAATATTGGCTTGGTAGTAGGCAGACATTTATTGAGGTTTAGCAAAGAAATATCAATCCTCTCATCCAACTTCTTGTAGTTACTAACTGTTGTTTATTGATTGCTGCCAATTTGATTTTATCCATTTACCTAAGGTGATCAGAAGAGAATCGATATGATGAATCTTTCTTTTACGTTGAATTATTTTCTTGTCAAGTGCTGAAAAATTACATCCAATCTCTTGTTTTCTTCTCAAGTGCTGAAAAATTACATTCAAACTCATCTCATATAAGTAATATTGGCTAGGTAGTAAGCAAGCATTTATTGAGGTTTAGCAGAGAAATGTCATTCCTCTCATCCAACTTCTTGTAGTTACTGGCTGTTGTTCTATTGATTGCTGCCAATTTAATCAAGCATTTCTTGAGGTTTAGCAGAGAAATATCAATGCTCTCATCGAACTTCTTGTAGTTACTGACTGTTGTTCTATTGATTACTGCCAATTTGATGTTATCCATTTACCTAAGGTGATCAGAAAAGAATCAATATGATGAATCTTTCTTCTACATTGCATTCTTTTCTTGTCAAGTGCCGAAAAATTACACCCAATCTTAACTCATATAAGTAATATTGGCTTGGTATTAAGCAAGCATTTATTGAGGTTTAGCAAAGAAATATCAATACTCTCATCCAACTTCTTGTAGTTACTAACTGTTAATCTATTGATTGCTGCCAATTTGATTTTATCAATCCTCTCATCCAACTTCTTGTAGTTACGGACTATTGTTCTATTGATTGCTGCCAATTTGATCAAGCATTTCTTGAGATTTAGCAGAGAAATAAAAATTCTCTCATCCAACTTCTTGTAGTTACTGACTGTTGTTTTATTGATTGCTGCTAATTTGATGTTATCCATTTACCTAAGGTGATCAGAAGAGAATCGATATATGAATCTTTCTTCTACATTGCATTGTTTTCTTGTTAAGTGCTGAAAAATTACATCCAATCTCTTGTTTTCTTGTCAAGTGGTGAAAAATTACATCTAATCTCATCTCATATAAGTAATATTATCTTGGGAGTATGCAAGCATTTCTTGAGGTTTAGCTGAGAAATATCAATCTTCTCATCCAACTTCTTATAGTTACTGATTGTTGTTCTATTGAATGCTGCCAATTGGATCAAGCATTTCTTGAGGTTTAGTTGAGAAATATCAATGCTCTCATCCAACTTCTTGTAGTTACTGACTGTTGTTCTATTGATTGCTGCCAATTTGATTTTATCCATTTACCTAAGGTGATCAAAAGAGAATCAATATGATGAATCTTTCTTCTACATTGCATTGTTTTCTTTTCAAGTGCTGAAAAATTACTCCCAATCTCATATAAGTAATATTGGCTTGGGAGTAAGCAAGCATTTATTGAGGTTTAGAAGAGAAATATCAATCATTTCATCCAACTTCTTATAGTTACTGACGGTTGTTCTATTGATTGTTGTCAATTTGATCAAGCATTTCAAGAGGTTTAGTAGAGAAATATAAATGCTCTTATCCAACTTGTTGTAGTTACTGACTGTTGTTCTATTGATTGCTGCCAATTTGTTGTTATCCATTTACCTAAGGCGATCAGAATAGAATCGATATGATGAATCTTTCTTCTACATTGCATTGTTTTCTTGTCAAGTGTTGAAAAATTACATCCAATCTCTTGTTTTCTTGTCAAGTGCTGAAAAATTACATCCAATCTCATCTAATATAAGTAATATTGGCTTATGAGTAAGCAAGCATTTATTGAGGTTTAGCATAGAAATATCAATCCTCTCATCCAACTTCTTGTAGTTACTACTGTTGTTCTATTGAATGCTGCCAATTTGATCAAGCATTTTTTGAGGTTTAGCAGAGAAATATCAATGCTCTCATCCAACTTCTTGTAGTTCCTGACTGTTGTTCTATTGATTGCTGCCAATTTGATTTTATCCATTTACCTAAGGTGATCAGAAGAGAATCAATATGATTAATCTTTCTTCTACATTGCATTGTTTTCTTTTCAAGTGCTGAAAAATTACTCCCAATCTCATATAAGTAATATTGGCTTGGGAGTAAGCAAGCATTTATTGAGGTTTAGAAGAGAAATATCAATCATTTCATCCAACTTCTTGTAGTTACTGACTGTTGTTCTATTGATTGCTGCCAATTTGATCAAGCATTTCTAGAGGTTTAGTAGAGAAATATCAATGCTCTCATCCAACTTCTTGTAGTTACTGACTGTTGTTCTATTGATTGCTGCCAATTTGTTGTTATCCATTTACCTAAGGCGATTATGTAACGACCCGAAATTTAAGTACCCGAATTAACCTCCATAAACCTACTTAGAAGGTAAAAAAGGTTCGGAATACTAGATTATCGGGGAACGTTATAGAAGAAGTTTGATCTTCTTCCGTGAGCTTTGGATCTTACGACCGAGTACGAGTTATTATTAGGTTCATTTAAGCGGAAGATTTAGTTGTCAAAAGATGGGGATTGCGAACCCCGAAAAGATCGTAAGCCCGTTGGAGGCTTCACCTGTCCTAGACTATCGCGAAAACGTTTCGAACAGAGATAAAAGCGGAAATCATAAATACAACAAAATGCCACGGCCACGCCGGGTCAAAACGATAAAACGTATGAGAAAAAGAGTGCGAATGTCAAGCGCCTCCCTCACTCTAATCATCCAAAAGGTCTGTCCCGACAACCATCCACATCAGTAAGTCATATCGGGTAAGGGGTACCTGAATCTAAAAAACAAGAAATAAATCGGGGTCAATCATCGGAAATATGCACACTCCGTGCCATATAAAGAGGCATACTTAAACTACATGAATGTTAAAATGCAACACATAAGCAAGTGTATAGATATATATAAATGCGAAATAAACACACAAGGGCCCGTATCATCATCATAATCATCATCATAATCACCATAATATCTTCTCAAACGTACTCATCCTTCTCAAACATACTCATCCTTCTCAAACATACTCATTCTTTCTCATCATAAGCCTTTCATCATTTCATTCGTGTTCCATCGAGTATAAGTCATTTATTCAGATTTTGACGGCCGTCCTACCATAGACACATAGCATACATATGAATCGTTGGATTTACTAAGTTCATCCTACGTCATATTACCAGTTTATATTCCTAACATGTTACTAGGTCGCGTGATGCATGAAGACTCTCGATAAGACAAAGAGTATCACATAAATCCATCATGAGTAAGTCCAGGGGACTTACCTGGAGTCCGGAGAATAAGCAAGCAATAAAGTGCACAACCAAGGATCCAATCAACAAGAGCCTATTAATTTCATTAAGCTTTCATTAGGTGGTATTCTAATGCATGGTACCCAACCTAATAATCAACATACATCCACATGAGGTTCACGATTCTATAGATTACACAATTTGGTTAAGTGATCCGGACTTAACCAGTTGTAATCTATATCGTATTATCACATAATCGATTTTCTTCTTATCGGATCATAAGTCAAGTTATGGGTATACTTCATTTCTGTATTTTATATGCTCTAATTTTCGGTTATGCCATCACATATTTAACCATATTCTTAGCATTCCCTTAACCAAGTTTTCTAACCGAGTCATTATAAACACTGGTTACTAAAATTATAATAACTCTTGATTCAACCGTTGGATTGCCGTAATTTTTGAAGGACAGATAGATAACATTCCCATGAACATCATATTAAGATTTCAGCCGAATCAGACCGTTGGATTGGAATTAAAGTCCAAATTACAGAGGCACATATATCCATTTTGTCTCTTGATGTTTGCTACAAAACGCAACCAAAAACACATAGAGGCTCCACTTCCTAAGCCCTTTCCAAGCACACAAGATCTATTCCTAGAGAGAGGGAAGGCGGATGAGGGATTACCTTCGAAGAATCCCACACAAACGACTCAAGAACACCCTCGGGAGTCCTTCGGAACACCTTTCAAACACCTTGCCATTTTGTCACCAAAAATCCCAAAACATGATTTAGATTCTTACTCAAAGTTGAAGAAAAGGAGTTATAAAACATGTTGGAACTCAGTTTTGGAAGAAAGGAAGGGTTCTTACCAAGAAATCAAGTCAAACTCTCAAGACCCTTCAAAAACAGTTTTCTGCAGCTTCAAAGATGGACGATTTTGGCTGAGCAAAAGACCTTGGATTTTTGTGTTTGAGATATGTATGGAAAGCTGGGTTCAAGACGGATCCATGGCCACCGAGTTTGCTCAATTTGGATGAGTATGGAGGGAGTTATGCTATTTCTTGTGAAGGCTGTCCAAAATGGACCTAAAATGGAGCAAGGCTCTCCTTCTCTCTCTCTCTCTCCTCTCAAGTGACGGTGGGGCTTCTTTGGATGAGCTCCTCATGAGTCTTGGGGTCAGGCTTATAGAGGAGAGGGGTGGTTGGCTTCATGAGTCAAAGCATGGGGGGTGATGGGATAAAGAGATGGGAGTGGTTGAATGTCTACATTCACAAGCAAGCCACAAGTCAAGGGTTTGGTGGATCAATGTTGGGCAATTTGGGTGGATGACCTCTTTAACATAATGTAAAACCCGAGCTCGCGAAGCGTTAAAATCCGTTACGTTTATAAGATACGAGAAAAGTGGCTTGGGCATATTTTTTCCGTCATTAAATCCATGTAAAGCTAGGCATAAAATTTTTAAATTTTCCGGGTTTTCATAATCATAAGGGAGGATAATATTCGGATTATCCTACGGATATTTTGTAAATATTAATTAAATTCCGGTCTTTACAATCATCCACCTCTAAAAACAAGTCTCGTCCCCGAGACAAAGAGGTTTAAACCGGCGGAGAAGGTTTTAAAACTTGAGTCCTTGAATCGTAACAAAAGGCACACGATCATCTTGGATGCGTCGTCCAAGAATCTCACGCCACCTTTGTCACGGCCGTAATAATCTCGAAGGTTTCATCAAGCATGTGATGGGCGCCCCCATCACATCTCGCCTCAACCTTGAAAGTATCACAACTCGAGAGGATAATCACACTACCGCTCGGTCTTAGCGAAAATTCCACGAGTGCCCCCGTGGAAAGCTCGTATCCACTTCGCGAAGTATAATAGGTTTACCCGGACATTGGAACCTTAAATTGCTCATTTCCGAACTAAATCTCAAAATCAAGGTGTTTGGCGTCCCGACTCGACATTAGACCTAGACACTTCTAGTCTCGACTCATCTCCTTCTCGGGAGGTGGTTATCCACCTCTAAGGATCAAACACACGATCTCACTACGACTCAATCAAAACAGAGGGTGGATTAACATCCACCTCTAAGGCTAAGCCTTATTCCTTTTCCTAGGTTCAATATTCCGACATACCATCATTTATCGACCATACTCACAACAACCACATAATCATAACGATATCATATCAGTCATATATCATAAAGTATCACACATCAATGATAATCACATCATGTAGGACCGCTCATGGGCCCCACCACGCATATCAATCACAGAAAATGCGCACTCAATCACAGAGATAAACACCCAATCACACATAGTACGGCTAAGGGTCCCCCTCCCAGGTACTCACCGGCCACTCACGCAGTCAAAGCTATATCTGCACGTGGCTGTACATACGACGCTAGCAACTCATCTAATACATCTCCATAGCTCGCCCGTATACTCTCCTCTGTCTCCCAAGTGGCCTCCTCGGGGCTTCTCCTAGCCCACTGTATAAGTACCAACGGTACCTCTCTGCGCCTCAGCTTCTTGACCCGTCGGTCAAGAACAGCAATCGGATGCTCCACGAAGGTATGGTCAGGTGCTATCTCTAATCCGGAGTAGTCCAATCTGTGACTCGGATCTGGCTCGTACTTCCTCAGCTGTGACACGTGGAAGACATCGTGTATACCGGCCAAACGGGGCGGTAAAGCAACTCTATAAGCAACCTCTCCCACTCGCTCGAGGATCTCAAAGGGGCCCACATATCTAGGGCTCAGTTTGCCCTTCATCCCGAATCGTCGGATCCCTCTCGTCGGTGACACTCGCAACCAGACATGATCTCCAACCTCAAAGGCCAACTCAGTCCTGCGCCTATCAGCATACTTCTTCTGTCGGTCGTGCGCAACCCTCAGATGCTCTCGGATCCGTCTGACCTGATCTGTCGCCTCCTGCATGTACTGTGGTAGTGTCCCCACTCGGTCTGCAGGCTCATCCCAGCAGATAGGCGACTTGCATCGCCTCCCGTACAACGCCTCAAAAGGAGCCATCCTGATCGATGAATGATAGCTGTTGTTGTACGAGAACTCTACTAGGGGAAGATGTCGAACCCAAAGGTTTCCCCACTCCAAAACACAAGCCCTCAGCATATCCTCTAGCGTCTGAATCGTCCTCTCGCTCTGCCCGTCCGTCTGCGGGTGATAGGCCGTGCTGAAATGCAACTTGCTCCCCAGAGCCTCGTGCACATGCCTCCAGAATCTCGAAGTGAAGTGGCCATCTCGATCAGATACTATCCTCTTGGGAACCCCATGCAACCTCACTATATGCTGTATAAAAGCTCGGACTAAATCAGACACAGGCCATGTCTCCTGAATCGGAATGAAATGGGCGGTCTTGGTCAACCTGTCGACCACCACCCAAATCGCATCAAAGCCTCGTACATCTCTCCTCAATCCTGTCACGAAGTCCATCGTGATATCCGTCCACTTCCACACAGGGTCAGGAAGTGATCGTGTCATCCCTCCGGGCTTCTGGTGCTCTATCCGCACCTGCTGGCAGACCTGACATCGCGCTACAAACAAAGCGACATCAGTCTTCATCCTGCGCCACCAGAACGTCCTCCTCAAGTCCTGATACATCTTATTCGATCCCGGATGGACCGAATAAGGAGTGGAATGTGCCTCTATCATGATCTTCTGCTTCAGGTTGTGCACATCAGGCACAGCAACTCGTCCCTGCAACATCAGCATCCCATCATCTCGGACGGTAAAAGACCTACATTGGCCCTGGGCCATGCGCTGTCGGATATCGGCAATCCGCGGACACTCTGTCTGCGCTCGTCGGATCTCATCCATCAACTCTGACTGAACCTCTAGGAAACTCAGCTGTCCACTCTCTCGCTGTGACCAGACCTCTATCCCACAACTGATCAGATCCCGCTGTAACTCAGGTCGAGCCGTCAATCTGGATAAAACAATCTCCTGACGAGTCTTCCGACTCAAGGCGTCGGCCACCACATTGGCCTTCCCCGGGTGATACTCAATCTCCAACTCGTAGTCCTTGATCAACTCCAACCACCTCCTCTGACGCATGTTCAGCTCCTTCTGCGTGAAAATGTACTTCAGATTTTTGTGATCGGTCATGATCCTCACTGACGTGCCATACAGATAGTGCCTCCAGATCTTGAGCGCATGTACCACTGCGGCTAGCTCAAGATCGTGCGTGGGGTATGACTCCTCCCCTGGCTTCAGCTGGCGTGAAGCGTAAGCGATGACCCGATCCCTCTGCTGTAGCACACAACCTAAACCTGAACTCGAAGCATCCGTGTAGACCACGAAGTCTTCCGTCCCCTCTGGTAGTGCTAACACTGGCGCGGATGTCAACTTCTGCTTCAGCAGATCAAAACTGGCCTGGCACGCCGGGCTCCACTCGAAGGGTACTCCCTTCTTCGTCAGTTGCGTCATCGGCCTAGCTATGCTGGAGAAGCCCTCGACGAACCGCCGGTAATAGCTAGCCAAACCTAGAAAAGACCTGATGTCTCTAACGTTCTTGGGGATCTCCCAAGCAACGATAGCATCAACCTTCGATGCATCTACTGATATCCCTGCTGTGGATATAACATGACCAAGAAACATCACCTCGGAGAGCCAGAACTCACACTTGCTAAACTTCCCGAACAGTTTATGCTTTTGCAGAATCCTCAGCACAATCCTCAGGTGCTCAACATGCTCCTCTCTGCTCCTCGAGTAGATCAAGATGTCGTCGATAAATACCACCACGAATCTGTCAAGAAAATCGATGAACACCCTGTTCATCAACTCCATGAAGGCGGCTGGCGCGTTGGTTAGCCCGAACGGCATAACCACAAACTCGTAGTGTCCGTATCTAGTCCTGAAGGCCGTCTTCGGGATGTCCTCTGCCTTCACCCTCAGCTGGTGATAACCCGAACGCAAATCTATCTTCGAGAAGACGACAGCTCCCTGCAGCTGATCCATCAAATCGTCTATTCTCGGCAACGGGTAACGATTCTTCACCGTAGCCCGGTTCAACTCTCTGTAATCTATGCATAGCCTCAACGACCCATCCTTCTTCTTCACGAACAACACCGGTGCTCCCCACGGCGAAGCACTCGGCCTAATGTAGCCCTTCCCAGCTAGCTCCTCCAACTGTGCCTTCAGCTCGGCCATCTCCGTCGGCGCCATCCTGTACGGGACCCTCGAAATCGGCCTGGTGCCCGGCTCCAACTGTATAGCGAAATCAACATCTCGCTGTGGCGGAAGTCCTGGTAGCTCGTCTGGGAAAACGTCAGCAAACTCACTAACAACGGGGACATCTGTCAGGCTGGGTCGCTCGCGATCCACCTCTAAAGCATAACACCAGTAGCTCGTGCATCCCTGGTCTAGAAGTCTCGCCGCTCGAACGGCGCTGATCTGGGCTCCGTTCCGTTTGGGGTCGTCCCCCCACACCTCGTGCTCAGTCCCATCCTCCGCGAGGATGGAAACTGTACGGGTCCTCAGGTTGAGGATTGCCCCATAGAAGTTCATAAAATCCATCCCCAGGATCATCTCGTCTGTCCGCAGTGGCATGACTATCAAGTCAGTAGGCCACTCTCGCTCTCCTATCCGAATGGGGCATCCTAGGATCTCACGCCCCGTCCTAACCCTAGCCCCATCCGCCATACGCACTACTAATGCGGGACATACCGAACATACAAGTTTAAATCTAGCTACGCATGAATCTGCTATAAAGCAGTGGGTTGCCCCGGTATCGAATAGAATGCGAAGAGTAGAGTCACAGAACGATATCGTACCTATGGAAGTCGGAGCTGTCGAATCACCGTTCCGCATCGGGAACGCGCGGGGCGGCGGGGGTGGTAAGAAATCAGTGTCTACAGCTATCGCTGCCAGCTGTGCAGAACCTCTGCCCTGGCCGGGTCCTGCCGACCCTGCCGACGACTGTGTCTGCTGATGCTGGTAAGATCCTCGGCCGCCTCGACCTCCTCCTCTACCTCTACCTCGACCTCCACATCGGCCTCGTCCTCCTCTAAAGCTGCTGTCTCCTCGACCACCTCCGTAGCTACTATCTCCTCGGCCAGCTCCCAAGGGAGTCCCCCTCCCCTGACCCTGTGCATAAGAAATCTGAGCGGGTCTCGGTGCCTCTGGAAGGCGTAAAGCTGAAGCTGCAGGAGTGACTGAAGATCTCTCGCCCTGCGGGCACATGATAGCACGATGTCCTACCCCTCCACACGTGTAGCAGGAAATGAACTTCCTAGGGCAGTCTGTCTGGTAGTGGCCCTCCTCGCGGCAGCTGTGGCAGATAATAGCTCTCACTCTAGCCTCGCGGTAGGATGATACAGGTACAGCTGGAATGGCCCAAGTGGTCCCGCTAGTCGATCCTCCTCTCGCTAACCCCTTCCCTGGGCCCCTATCAAATCTGTGCTCCGCGGGTCGTGGCCTCTTTCCGCCAGATGAAGTGCTGAAAGCTGAAGATGTGGCAGCTGTCAGACGTAGCTGCTGGTCATAGCGGAGGATCATCTCTAGAAATCTGTCATATGTCATTCCCTCCATGCTAGTAGAGATCAGAAGAACGTCTGGCGGAAGCCTCATAGAAAGCATACGGATGCGCATCTCGTCGGTGTTACAGACCTTTCCACAATAGACGAGCTCCTTCTTGAACTGGCAGACGATCTCGGAGATAGATAGCCGTGGGTCATAGCGGGTACTGAATAATGCAACCTCTCGTGCTGCTTGTGTCCCAGATGGACAGTACTCTCTCAGCATCAACTTCCTGAACTCCTCATAGGTCCATGCAGTACGATCATCACAGTAGACAAGCCATCTGTCATAAGCATCTCCTTTAAGCTGCCCAGCCGCAAGCCTCTGTCTCTCCGCATCGGGTACTCCAATCAAGCTGAAAACTCCCTCGAGTCCTCTGAAGAACTGCTCGATATCCTCTCCGGGTCCGGCCTGGAAGATAGGCGGGCTACTCTGTGATAGTCTCTTCACCCAGTCGGTGACGCCAGCTGATCTCTCTCGCTCTAGCAACGCAAGTAATGCCCTCTCTATCGCTGATCCCTGCTGCTGCCTATCAGCCTCTCCCTCGTGCTGCCCGGGGATCTCGACCTCAACATCGGTCTCAGTCTCTGTCTCTGTCTCGGGAATGCGGCCACGACCTCGGCCACGTGGTCTCCCGCGTCCTCTAATAATCTGGGTGTCGACCATGCTGACAACTGGACATTTAACTGTACTCAATATACAATTAAATAAAACGTCTTCTTCAAGGAAGACGGCCCTCAGGCACATTCATCTCACATAATTACATCCCTTCAAGGGGGTGGCCCGCAGGCACAGTTTTATATCGCACGGAAGCTAACTAGATAGCTATCCTTCGAGGGATAGCTTGGCGAGCCCGCCTCTAAATCCTATCCTGCTCCAACCACCTTGGTTGCTCCCTTGGAGTCTTCCAGGCCCGTCTGTAAGGAAAAGCTAGGCAGTCTACCCGGACCCTTCTACATCTCTAATGATGCCTATCGCCTTGTCTCTACCCGTCGATCCTATCTCTCGTCTATAAAGATCCTAACCATTTTCATTTTCCAAAGGGTTTTCATCTTTGCCCTTTAAACACTTCGAAATCCTTGAAAATTTTCAAAACGGTGGGCGGGTTTTGAAAATTAATTTTTTTAACTCGTGCGTACTCAGGTCGAACAACCTTGGCTCTGATACCAACTTTGTAACGACCCGAAATTTAAGTACCCGAATTAACCTCCATAAACCTACTTAGAAGGTAAAAAAGGTTCGGAATACTAGATTATCGGGGAACGTTATAGAAGAAGTTTGATCTTCTTCCGTGAGCTTTGGATCTTACGACCGAGTACGAGTTATTATTAGGTTCATTTAAGCGGAAGATTTAGTTGTCAAAAGATGGGGATTGCGAACCCCGAAAAGATCGTAAGCCCGTTGGAGGCTTCACCTGTCCTAGACTATCGCGAAAACGTTTCGAACAGAGATAAAAGCGGAAATCATAAATACAACAAAATGCCACGGCCACGCCGGGTCAAAACGATAAAACGTATGAGAAAAAGAGTGCGAATGTCAAGCGCCTCCCTCACTCTAATCGTCCAAAAGGTCTGTCCCGACAACCATCCACATCAGTAAGTCATATCGGGTAAGGGGTACCTGAATCTAAAAAACAAGAAATAAATCGGGGTCAATCATCGGAAATATGCACACTCCGTGCCATATAAAGAGGCATACTTAAACTACATGAATGTTAAAATGCAACACATAAGCAAGTGTATAGATATATATAAATGCGAAATAAACACACAAGGGCCCGTATCATCATCATAATCATCATCATAATCACCATAATATCTTCTCAAACGTACTCATCCTTCTCAAACATACTCATCCTTCTCAAACATACTCATTCTTTCTCATCATAAGCCTTTCATCATTTCATTCGTGTTCCATCGAGTATAAGTCATTTATTCAGATTTTGACGGCCGTCCTACCATAGACACATAGCATACATATGAATCGTTGGATTTACTAAGTTCATCCTACGTCATATTACCAGTTTATATTCCTAACATGTTACTAGGTCGCGTGATGCATGAAGACTCTCGATAAGACAAAGAGTATCACATAAATCCATCATGAGTAAGTCCAGGGGACTTACCTGGAGTCCGGAGAATAAGCAAGCAATAAAGTGCACAACCAAGGATCCAATCAACAAGAGCCTATTAATTTCATTAAGCTTTCATTAGGTGGTATTCTAATGCATGGTACCCAACCTAATAATCAACATACATCCACATGAGGTTCACGATTCTATAGATTACACAATTTGGTTAAGTGATCCGGACTTAACCAGTTGTAATCTATATCGTATTATCACATAATCGATTTTCTTCTTATCGGATCATAAGTCAAGTTATGGGTATACTTCATTTCTGTATTTTATATGCTCTAATTTTCGGTTATGCCATCACATATTTAACCATATTCTTAGCATTCCCTTAACCAAGTTTTCTAACCGAGTCATTATAAACACTGGTTACTAAAATTATAATAACTCTTGATTCAACCGTTGGATTGCCGTAATTTTTGAAGGACAGATAGATAACATTCCCATGAACATCATATTAAGATTTCAGCCGAATCAGACCGTTGGATTGGAATTAAAGTCCAAATTACAGAGGCACATATATCCATTTTGTCTCTTGATGTTTGCTACAAAACGCAACCAAAAACACATAGAGGCTCCACTTCCTAAGCCCTTTCCAAGCACACAAGATCTATTCCTAGAGAGAGGGAAGGCGGATGAGGGATTACCTTCGAAGAATCCCACACAAACGACTCAAGAACACCCTCGGGAGTCCTTCGGAACACCTTTCAAACACCTTGCCATTTTGTCACCAAAAATCCCAAAACATGATTTAGATTCTTACTCAAAGTTGAAGAAAAGGAGTTATAAAACATGTTGGAACTCAGTTTTGGAAGAAAGGAAGGGTTCTTACCAAGAAATCAAGTCAAACTCTCAAGACCCTTCAAAAACAGTTTTCTGCAGCTTCAAAGATGGACGATTTTGGCTGGGCAAAAGACCTTGGATTTTTGTGTTTGAGATATGTATGGAAAGCTGGGTTCAAGACGGATCCATGGCCACCGAGTTTGCTCAATTTGGATGAGTATGGAGGGAGTTATGCTATTTCTTGTGAAGGCTGTCCAAAATGGACCTAAAATGGAGCAAGGCTCTCCTTCTCTCTCTCTCTCTCCTCTCAAGTGACGGTGGGGCTTCTTTGGATGAGCTCCTCATGAGTCTTGGGGTCAGGCTTATAGAGGAGAGGGGTGGTTGGCTTCATGAGTCAAAGCATGGGGGGTGATGGGATAAAGAGATGGGAGTGGTTGAATGTCTACATTCACAAGCAAGCCACAAGTCAAGGGTTTGGTGGATCAATGTTGGGCAATTTGGGTGGATGACCTCTTTAACATAATGTAAAACCCGAGCTCGCGAAGCGTTAAAATCCGTTACGTTTATAAGATACGAGAAAAGTGGCTTGGGCATATTTTTTCCGTCATTAAATCCATGTAAAGCTAGGCATAAAATTTTTAAATTTTCCGGGTTTTCATAATCATAAGGGAGGATAATATTCGGATTATCCTACGGATATTTTGTAAATATTAATTAAATTCCGGTCTTTACAATCATCCACCTCTAAAAACAAGTCTCGTCCCCGAGACAAAGAGGTTTAAACCGGCGGAGAAGGTTTTAAAACTTGAGTCCTTGAATCGTAACAAAAGGCACACGATCATCTTGGATGCGTCGTCCAAGAATCTCACGCCACCTTTGTCACGGCCGTAATAATCTCGAAGGTTTCATCAAGCATGTGATGGGCGCCCCCATCACATCTCGCCTCAACCTTGAAAGTATCACAACTCGAGAGGATAATCACACTACCGCTCGGTCTTAGCGAAAATTCCACGAGTGCCCCCGTGGAAAGCTCGTATCCACTTCGCGAAGTATAATAGGTTTACCCGGACATTGGAACCTTAAATTGCTCATTTCCGAACTAAATCTCAAAATCAAGGTGTTTGGCGTCCCGACTCGACATTAGACCTAGACACTTCTAGTCTCGACTCATCTCCTTCTCGGGAGGTGGTTATCCACCTCTAAGGATCAAACACACGATCTCACTACGACTCAATCAAAACAGAGGGTGGATTAACATCCACCTCTAAGGCTAAGCCTTATTCCTTTTCCTAGGTTCAATATTCCGACATACCATCATTTATCGACCATACTCACAACAACCACATAATCATAACGATATCATATCAGTCATATATCATAAAGTATCACACATCAATGATAATCACATCATGTAGGACCGCTCATGGGCCCCACCACGCATATCAATCACAGAAAATGCGCACTCAATCACAGAGATAAACACCCAATCACACATAGTACGGCTAAGGGTCCCCCTCCCAGGTACTCACCGGCCACTCACGCAGTCAAAGCTATATCTGCACGTGGCTGTACATACGACGCTAGCAACTCATCTAATACATCTCCATAGCTCGCCCGTATACTCTCCTCTGTCTCCCAAGTGGCCTCCTCGGGGCTTCTCCTAGCCCACTGTATAAGTACCAACGGTACCTCTCTGCGCCTCAGCTTCTTGACCCGTCGGTCAAGAACAGCAATCGGATGCTCCACGAAGGTATGGTCAGGTGCTATCTCTAATCCGGAGTAGTCCAATCTGTGACTCGGATCTGGCTCGTACTTCCTCAGCTGTGACACGTGGAAGACATCGTGTATACCGGCCAAACGGGGCGGTAAAGCAACTCTATAAGCAACCTCTCCCACTCGCTCGAGGATCTCAAAGGGGCCCACATATCTAGGGCTCAGTTTGCCCTTCATCCCGAATCGTCGGATCCCTCTCGTCGGTGACACTCGCAACCAGACATGATCTCCAACCTCAAAGGCCAACTCAGTCCTGCGCCTATCAGCATACTTCTTCTGTCGGTCGTGCGCAACCCTCAGATGCTCTCGGATCCGTCTGACCTGATCTGTCGCCTCCTGCATGTACTGTGGTAGTGTCCCCACTCGGTCTGCAGGCTCATCCCAGCAGATAGGCGACTTGCATCGCCTCCCGTACAACGCCTCAAAAGGAGCCATCCTGATCGATGAATGATAGCTGTTGTTGTACGAGAACTCTACTAGGGGAAGATGTCGAACCCAAAGGTTTCCCCACTCCAAAACACAAGCCCTCAGCATATCCTCTAGCGTCTGAATCGTCCTCTCGCTCTGCCCGTCCGTCTGCGGGTGATAGGCCGTGCTGAAATGCAACTTGCTCCCCAGAGCCTCGTGCACATGCCTCCAGAATCTCGAAGTGAAGTGGCCATCTCGATCAGATACTATCCTCTTGGGAACCCCATGCAACCTCACTATATGCTGTATAAAAGCTCGGACTAAATCAGACACAGGCCATGTCTCCTGAATCGGAATGAAATGGGCGGTCTTGGTCAACCTGTCGACCACCACCCAAATCGCATCAAAGCCTCGTACATCTCTCCTCAATCCTGTCACGAAGTCCATCGTGATATCCGTCCACTTCCACACAGGGTCAGGAAGTGATCGTGTCATCCCTCCGGGCTTCTGGTGCTCTATCCGCACCTGCTGGCAGACCTGACATCGCGCTACAAACAAAGCGACATCAGTCTTCATCCTGCGCCACCAGAACGTCCTCCTCAAGTCCTGATACATCTTATTCGATCCCGGATGGACCGAATAAGGAGTGGAATGTGCCTCTATCATGATCTTCTGCTTCAGGTTGTGCACATCAGGCACAGCAACTCGTCCCTGCAACATCAGCATCCCATCATCTCGGACGGTAAAAGACCTACATTGGCCCTGGGCCATGCGCTGTCGGATATCGGCAATCCGCGGACACTCTGTCTGCGCTCGTCGGATCTCATCCATCAACTCTGACTGAACCTCTAGGAAACTCAGCTGTCCACTCTCTCGCTGTGACCAGACCTCTATCCCACAACTGATCAGATCCCGCTGTAACTCAGGTCGAGCCGTCAATCTGGATAAAACAATCTCCTGACGAGTCTTCCGACTCAAGGCGTCGGCCACCACATTGGCCTTCCCCGGGTGATACTCAATCTCCAACTCGTAGTCCTTGATCAACTCCAACCACCTCCTCTGACGCATGTTCAGCTCCTTCTGCGTGAAAATGTACTTCAGATTTTTGTGATCGGTCATGATCCTCACTGACGTGCCATACAGATAGTGCCTCCAGATCTTGAGCGCATGTACCACTGCGGCTAGCTCAAGATCGTGCGTGGGGTATGACTCCTCCCCTGGCTTCAGCTGGCGTGAAGCGTAAGCGATGACCCGATCCCTCTGCTGTAGCACACAACCTAAACCTGAACTCGAAGCATCCGTGTAGACCACGAAGTCTTCCGTCCCCTCTGGTAGTGCTAACACTGGCGCGGATGTCAACTTCTGCTTCAGCAGATCAAAACTGGCCTGGCACGCCGGGCTCCACTCGAAGGGTACTCCCTTCTTCGTCAGTTGCGTCATCGGCCTAGCTATGCTGGAGAAGCCCTCGACGAACCGCCGGTAATAGCTAGCCAAACCTAGAAAAGACCTGATGTCTCTAACGTTCTTGGGGATCTCCCAAGCAACGATAGCATCAACCTTCGATGCATCTACTGATATCCCTGCTGTGGATATAACATGACCAAGAAACATCACCTCGGAGAGCCAGAACTCACACTTGCTAAACTTCCCGAACAGTTTATGCTTTTGCAGAATCCTCAGCACAATCCTCAGGTGCTCAACATGCTCCTCTCTGCTCCTCGAGTAGATCAAGATGTCGTCGATAAATACCACCACGAATCTGTCAAGAAAATCGATGAACACCCTGTTCATCAACTCCATGAAGGCGGCTGGCGCGTTGGTTAGCCCGAACGGCATAACCACAAACTCGTAGTGTCCGTATCTAGTCCTGAAGGCCGTCTTCGGGATGTCCTCTGCCTTCACCCTCAGCTGGTGATAACCCGAACGCAAATCTATCTTCGAGAAGACGACAGCTCCCTGCAGCTGATCCATCAAATCGTCTATTCTCGGCAACGGGTAACGATTCTTCACCGTAGCCCGGTTCAACTCTCTGTAATCTATGCATAGCCTCAACGACCCATCCTTCTTCTTCACGAACAACACCGGTGCTCCCCACGGCGAAGCACTCGGCCTAATGTAGCCCTTCCCAGCTAGCTCCTCCAACTGTGCCTTCAGCTCGGCCATCTCCGTCGGCGCCATCCTGTACGGGACCCTCGAAATCGGCCTGGTGCCCGGCTCCAACTGTATAGCGAAATCAACATCTCGCTGTGGCGGAAGTCCTGGTAGCTCGTCTGGGAAAACGTCAGCAAACTCACTAACAACGGGGACATCTGTCAGGCTGGGTCGCTCGCGATCCACCTCTAAAGCATAACACCAGTAGCTCGTGCATCCCTGGTCTAGAAGTCTCGCCGCTCGAACGGCGCTGATCTGGGCTCCGTTCCGTTTGGGGTCGTCCCCCCACACCTCGTGCTCAGTCCCATCCTCCGCGAGGATGGAAACTGTACGGGTCCTCAGGTTGAGGATTGCCCCATAGAAGTTCATAAAATCCATCCCCAGGATCATCTCGTCTGTCCGCAGTGGCATGACTATCAAGTCAGTAGGCCACTCTCGCTCTCCTATCCGAATGGGGCATCCTAGGATCTCACGCCCCGTCCTAACCCTAGCCCCATCCGCCATACGCACTACTAATGCGGGACATACCGAACATACAAGTTTAAATCTAGCTACGCATGAATCTGCTATAAAGCAGTGGGTTGCCCCGGTATCGAATAGAATGCGAAGAGTAGAGTCACAGAACGATATCGTACCTATGGAAGTCGGAGCTGTCGAATCACCGTTCCGCATCGGGAACGCGCGGGGCGGCGGGGGTGGTAAGAAATCAGTGTCTACAGCTATCGCTGCCAGCTGTGCAGAACCTCTGCCCTGGCCGGGTCCTGCCGACCCTGCCGACGACTGTGTCTGCTGATGCTGGTAAGATCCTCGGCCGCCTCGACCTCCTCCTCTACCTCTACCTCGACCTCCACATCGGCCTCGTCCTCCTCTAAAGCTGCTGTCTCCTCGACCACCTCCGTAGCTACTATCTCCTCGGCCAGCTCCCAAGGGAGTCCCCCTCCCCTGACCCTGTGCATAAGAAATCTGAGCGGGTCTCGGTGCCTCTGGAAGGCGTAAAGCTGAAGCTGCAGGAGTGACTGAAGATCTCTCGCCCTGCGGGCACATGATAGCACGATGTCCTACCCCTCCACACGTGTAGCAGGAAATGAACTTCCTAGGGCAGTCTGTCTGGTAGTGGCCCTCCTCGCGGCAGCTGTGGCAGATAATAGCTCTCACTCTAGCCTCGCGGTAGGATGATACAGGTACAGCTGGAATGGCCCAAGTGGTCCCGCTAGTCGATCCTCCTCTCGCTAACCCCTTCCCTGGGCCCCTATCAAATCTGTGCTCCGCGGGTCGTGGCCTCTTTCCGCCAGATGAAGTGCTGAAAGCTGAAGATGTGGCAGCTGTCAGACGTAGCTGCTGGTCATAGCGGAGGATCATCTCTAGAAATCTGTCATATGTCATTCCCTCCATGCTAGTAGAGATCAGAAGAACGTCTGGCGGAAGCCTCATAGAAAGCATGCGGATGCGCATCTCGTCGGTGTTACAGACCTTTCCACAATAGACGAGCTCCTTCTTGAACTGGCAGACGATCTCGGAGATAGATAGCCGTGGGTCATAGCGGGTACTGAATAATGCAACCTCTCGTGCTGCTTGTGTCCCAGATGGACAGTACTCTCTCAGCATCAACTTCCTGAACTCCTCGTAGGTCCATGCAGTACGATCATCACAGTAGACAAGCCATCTGTCATAAGCATCTCCTTTAAGCTGCCCAGCCGCAAGCCTCTGTCTCTCCGCATCGGGTACTCCAATCAAGCTGAAAACTCCCTCGAGTCCTCTGAAGAACTGCTCGATATCCTCTCCGGGTCCGGCCTGGAAGATAGGCGGGCTACTCTGTGATAGTCTCTTCACCCAGTCGGTGACGCCAGCTGATCTCTCTCGCTCTAGCAACGCAAGTAATGCCCTCTCTATCGCTGATCCCTGCTGCTGCCTATCAGCCTCTCCCTCGTGCTGCCCGGGGATCTCGACCTCAACATCGGTCTCAGTCTCTGTCTCTGTCTCGGGAATGCGGCCACGACCTCGGCCACGTGGTCTCCCGCGTCCTCTAATAATCTGGGTGTCGACCATGCTGACAACTGGACATTTAACTGTACTCAATATACAATTAAATAAAACGTCTTCTTCAAGGAAGACGGCCCTCAGGCACATTCATCTCACATAATTACATCCCTTCAAGGGGGTGGCCCGCAGGCACAGTTTTATATCGCACGGAAGCTAACTAGATAGCTATCCTTCGAGGGATAGCTTGGCGAGCCCGCCTCTAAATCCTATCCTGCTCCAACCACCTTGGTTGCTCCCTTGGAGTCTTCCAGGCCCGTCTGTAAGGAAAAGCTAGGCAGTCTACCCGGACCCTTCTACATCTCTAATGATGCCTATCGCCTTGTCTCTACCCGTCGATCCTATCTCTCGTCTATAAAGATCCTAACCATTTTCATTTTCCAAAGGGTTTTCATCTTTGCCCTTTAAACACTTCGAAATCCTTGAAAATTTTCAAAACGGTGGGCGGGTTTTGAAAATTAATTTTTTTAACTCGTGCGTACTCAGGTCGAACAACCTTGGCTCTGATACCAACTTTGTAACGACCCGAAATTTAAGTACCCGAATTAACCTCCATAAACCTACTTAGAAGGTAAAAAAGGTTCGGAATACTAGATTATCGGGGAACGTTATAGAAGAAGTTTGATCTTCTTCCGTGAGCTTTGGATCTTACGACCGAGTACGAGTTATTATTAGGTTCATTTAAGCGGAAGATTTAGTTGTCAAAAGATGGGGATTGCGAACCCCGAAAAGATCGTAAGCCCGTTGGAGGCTTCACCTGTCCTAGACTATCGCGAAAACGTTTCGAACAGAGATAAAAGCGGAAATCATAAATACAACAAAATGCCACGGCCACGCCGGGTCAAAACGATAAAACGTATGAGAAAAAGAGTGCGAATGTCAAGCGCCTCCCTCACTCTAATCGTCCAAAAGGTCTGTCCCGACAACCATCCACATCAGTAAGTCATATCGGGTAAGGGGTACCTGAATCTAAAAAACAAGAAATAAATCGGGGTCAATCATCGGAAATATGCACACTCCGTGCCATATAAAGAGGCATACTTAAACTACATGAATGTTAAAATGCAACACATAAGCAAGTGTATAGATATATATAAATGCGAAATAAACACACAAGGGCCCGTATCATCATCATAATCATCATCATAATCACCATAATATCTTCTCAAACGTACTCATCCTTCTCAAACATACTCATCCTTCTCAAACATACTCATTCTTTCTCATCATAAGCCTTTCATCATTTCATTCGTGTTCCATCGAGTATAAGTCATTTATTCAGATTTTGACGGCCGTCCTACCATAGACACATAGCATACATATGAATCGTTGGATTTACTAAGTTCATCCTACGTCATATTACCAGTTTATATTCCTAACATGTTACTAGGTCGCGTGATGCATGAAGACTCTCGATAAGACAAAGAGTATCACATAAATCCATCATGAGTAAGTCCAGGGGACTTACCTGGAGTCCGGAGAATAAGCAAGCAATAAAGTGCACAACCAAGGATCCAATCAACAAGAGCCTATTAATTTCATTAAGCTTTCATTAGGTGGTATTCTAATGCATGGTACCCAACCTAATAATCAACATACATCCACATGAGGTTCACGATTCTATAGATTACACAATTTGGTTAAGTGATCCGGACTTAACCAGTTGTAATCTATATCGTATTATCACATAATCGATTTTCTTCTTATCGGATCATAAGTCAAGTTATGGGTATACTTCATTTCTGTATTTTATATGCTCTAATTTTCGGTTATGCCATCACATATTTAACCATATTCTTAGCATTCCCTTAACCAAGTTTTCTAACCGAGTCATTATAAACACTGGTTACTAAAATTATAATAACTCTTGATTCAACCGTTGGATTGCCGTAATTTTTGAAGGACAGATAGATAACATTCCCATGAACATCATATTAAGATTTCAGCCGAATCAGACCGTTGGATTGGAATTAAAGTCCAAATTACAGAGGCACATATATCCATTTTGTCTCTTGATGTTTGCTACAAAACGCAACCAAAAACACATAGAGGCTCCACTTCCTAAGCCCTTTCCAAGCACACAAGATCTATTCCTAGAGAGAGGGAAGGCGGATGAGGGATTACCTTCGAAGAATCCCACACAAACGACTCAAGAACACCCTCGGGAGTCCTTCGGAACACCTTTCAAACACCTTGCCATTTTGTCACCAAAAATCCCAAAACATGATTTAGATTCTTACTCAAAGTTGAAGAAAAGGAGTTATAAAACATGTTGGAACTCAGTTTTGGAAGAAAGGAAGGGTTCTTACCAAGAAATCAAGTCAAACTCTCAAGACCCTTCAAAAACAGTTTTCTGCAGCTTCAAAGATGGACGATTTTGGCTGGGCAAAAGACCTTGGATTTTTGTGTTTGAGATATGTATGGAAAGCTGGGTTCAAGACGGATCCATGGCCACCGAGTTTGCTCAATTTGGATGAGTATGGAGGGAGTTATGCTATTTCTTGTGAAGGCTGTCCAAAATGGACCTAAAATGGAGCAAGGCTCTCCTTCTCTCTCTCTCTCTCCTCTCAAGTGACGGTGGGGCTTCTTTGGATGAGCTCCTCATGAGTCTTGGGGTCAGGCTTATAGAGGAGAGGGGTGGTTGGCTTCATGAGTCAAAGCATGGGGGGTGATGGGATGAAGAGATGGGAGTGGTTGAATGTCTACATTCACAAGCAAGCCACAAGTCAAGGGTTTGGTGGATCAATGTTGGGCAATTTGGGTGGATGACCTCTTTAACATAATGTAAAACCCGAGCTCGCGAAGCGTTAAAATCCGTTACGTTTATAAGATACGAGAAAAGTGGCTTGGGCATATTTTTTCCGTCATTAAATCCATGTAAAGCTAGGCATAAAATTTTTAAATTTTCCGGGTTTTCATAATCATAAGGGACGATAATATTCGGATTATCCTACGGATATTTTGTAAATATTAATTAAATTCCGGTCTTTACAGATTAGAAGAGAATCGATATGATAAATCTTTCTTCTACATTGCATTGTTTTCTTGTCTAGTGTTGAAAAATTACATCCAATCTCTTGTTTTCTTGTCAAGTGCTGAAAAATTACATCCAATCTCATCTAATATAAGTAATATTGGCTTATGAGTAAGTAAGCATTTGTTGAGGTTTAGCAGAGAAATATCAATCCTCTCATCCAACTTCTTGTAGTTACTAACTGTTATTTTATTGATTGCTGCCAATTTGATCAAGTATTTCTTGAGGTTTAGCAGAGAAATATCAATGTTCTCATCCAAATTCTTGTAGTTACTGATTGTTGTTCTATGAATTGTTGTTAATTTGATGTTACCCATTTACCTAAGGTGATCATAAAAGAATCAATATGATGAATCTTTCTTTTACATTGCATTGTTTTCTTGTCAAGTGCTGAAAAATTACACCCAATATTAACTCATATAAGTAATATTGGCTTGGTAGTAAGCAAGCATTTATTGAGGTTTAGCAAAGAAATATCAATCCTCTCATCCAACTTCTTGTAATTACTAACTGTTGTTTATTGATTGCTGCCAATTTGATTTTATCCATTTACCTAAGGTGATCAGAAGAGAATCGATATGATGAATCTTTCTTTTACGTTGCATTGTTTTCTTGTCAAGTGCTGAAATATTACATCAAATCTCTTGTTTTCTTCTCAAGTGCTGAAAAATTACATCCAATCTCATCTCATATAAGTAATATTGGCTTGGGAGTAAGCAAGCATTTATTGAGGTTTAGCAGAGAAATGTCAATCCTCTCAGCCAACTTCTTATAGTTACTGACTGTTGTTTTATTGATTGCTGCCAATTTGATGTTATCCATTTACCTATGGTGATCAGAAGAGAATCGATATATGAATCTTTCTTCTACATTGCATTGTTTTCTTGTCAAGTGCCGAAAAATTACATCCAATCTCCTGTTTTCTTGTCAAGTGCTGAAAAATTACATCAAATCTCATCTCATATAAGTAATATTGGCTTGGGAGTAAGCAATCATTTATTGAGGTTTAGGAGAGAAATATCAATCATCTCATCTAATTTCTTGTAGTTACTGGCTGTTGTTCTATTGATTGCTACTAATTTGATCAAGCATTTCTTAAGGTTTAGCAGAGAAGTATCAATTCTCTCATCCAACTTCTTGTAGTTACTGACTGTTGTTCTATTGATTGCTGCCAATTTGATGTTATCCATTTACCTAAGGTGATCAGAAGAGAATCAATATGATGAATCTTTCTTCTACATTGTATTGTTTTCTTGTCAAGTGCTGAAAAATTACACCTAATCTCATATAAGTAATATTGGCTTGGGAGTAAGCAAGCATTTATTGAGGTTTAGCAGAGAAATATCAATCCTCTCATCTAACTTCTTGTAGTTACTGACTGTTGTTCTATTGATTGCTGTCAATTTGATCAAGCATTTCTTGAGGTTTAGCAGAGAAATATCAATGCTCTCAAGTCTCAACCAACTATTTGTAGTTACTGACTATTATTCTATTTATTGCTTCCAATGTGATGTTATCCATTTACCTAAGGTGATCAGAAGAGAATCAATATGATGAATCTTTATTCTACATTGCATTGTTTTCTTGTCAAGTGCTGAAAAATTACATCTAATCTCTTGTTTTCTTGTCAAGTACTGAAAAATTACACGCAGTCTCATCTCATATAAGTAATATTGGCTTGGGAGTAAGCAAGCATTTATTGAGGTTTAGTAGAGAAATATCAATCCTCTCATCCAACTTCTTGTAGTTACTGGTTGTTGTTCTATTGATTGTTGCCAATTTGATCAAGGATTTCTTGAGATTTAGCCGAGAAATATCAATGCTCTCATCCAACTTCTTGTAGTTACTGACTGTTGTTCTATTGATTGTTGCCAATTTGATGTTATCCATTTACCTAAGGTGATCAGAAGAGAATCAATATGATGAATCTTTCTGCTATATTGCATTGTTTTCTTGTGAAGTGCTGAAAAATTACACCCAATCTCATATAAGTAATATTGGCTTGGGAGTAAGCAAGCATTTATTGAGGTTTAGCAGAGAAATATCAATCCTCTCATCCAACTTCTTGTAGTTACTGACTGTTGTTCTATTGATTGCTGCCAATTTAATCAAGCATTTCTTGAGGTTTAGCAGAGAAATGTTAATGCTCTCATCCAACTTCTTGTAGTTACTGGCTGTTGTTCTATTGATTGCTGCCAATTTGATGTTATCCATTTACCTAAGGTGATTAGAAGAGAATCAATATGATGAATTGATAGCATGCATTTAGGTAAGCATAATAGGTTGCATTTAGCTTAGTTATGATGCATTTCATAGATGGATTAAGTACAATTTACATATTTACTCTCTACGTTGGTGGAGTCGGAATCTACACATTTTTATTGATTATTTCAGGTAACTATGGATCCGAGGATGAGACATGGGTTGATGACGCATTAGATGAGAATGTATAGTTGATCGGAGAAGCTTACATTAAGATCTAAAGAGGTCCTGAGAAGAAGAAGCGAGCCTAAACGAAGAACAAGTCTGCAGAAGTTGTCGCTAGACATGCTTAACTTTTTTTGCACTTTCTGGAGGCCTCGGTTGTCTGATTGACTATTATGACCATGCGTTGGAAAGATCTTTTAGAGAACTACAACTTTCCTGTTGACAAGAAGAGCAAATTCGGAATAGATTTTCCGTGAAAGGCCCCTGGCTGCGGCCGCAGCAACCACGCCGCGGCCGCGGCCAATCAATTTGCAACGGCCGCATCATATGCCGCGGCCGCAGCATTTGACGTCTGCGCGCCGTTTTGTTTACGAAAACCCTAGTTTATGTTATTTTGTTTGGTGGCCGACTTAGACCCTTTAAAAGGCCGATTATTGTTAGTTTTTTAAGAACTTCTATTCTATTCTTTCATCAGACACTTTAGAGATTTTGAGCGAAGTCTTCTTTGAGGAACTAAACTCATCTATTCTGCATGCAATTTGAAGCTTTATTTGGATTGATTGTGAGTTTCTAATTCTCGTTCCTTGTTTCCTATATTTGAATGCTTCAACTTCTTTGTGCTTGATTGTTTATTGTTTTGTTCTATCTTGTCTGGCCAACTTGTTAGATCAATTCAATTGCTAAGGTTTTGTAGATTCCTGGTTGTGAACCTTAACCTAAGTGGCAAACTTGTTCCTTTAGGGCTGGTTGAACTAATTGAATGAGTAGGAAGTTGAATGTGTTGTTAAATCTCTCTTTAGGGACTGCAAATACCTTGGCTAATCTCTGAACTTAAAGCTATCAATTGGGTTAAATCCTTCTTTAGGGACTGTTCGATTGATAAGGGTTGCTAGGACTGGTTGGACTAGTAACTATATTAGGCCGGGACAAGGTCATTCATAGGAACGTAATAGGACGAGAAGAAGTTACAATGATCGCTTCAATCCAATAAAGTGGAAAATTGTAGGTAGAATTGCTTCTCCTAATTGTCTAAAACAAATCCATTTACTTTGCTTTCTTTACTCCGCTTTGATAAAAGGTGGAACTTTCACACATAAAAACCCCCCAAATTGGTTACTTTGATTGACACCTGAATTACACTTGAGTTATAACTTTCCCTGTGGATTGACCTCTTGCTTATTGCTATACTTGCTATACGTTTGAGTTTTCTTTGGCGGATCAACGAGAGGTTTCCCCTCCGTCATGAATCTTTCTTCTACATTGCATTGTTTTCTTGTTAAGTGCTGAAAAATTACACCCAATCTCATATAAGTAATATTGTCTTGGGAGTAAGCAAGCATTTATTGAGGTTTAGCAGAGAAATATCAATCCTCTTATCCAACTTCTTGTAGTTACTGACTGCTGTTCTATTGATTGCTGCCAATTTAATAAAGCATTTTTTGAGGTTTAGCATTTCTTAAGTAATACTCCCTCCGTCCTAAAATACATGGCCTTTTAGGCCTTGAACTTTTGTCAAAAATACATGAGCTTTTAGGTTGGTAGGGTAATAATTACCCCTAAAAAAGTACAATAGTAGGTAAAATTTAAGAGTTACCCCCTCTATAATAATAATGAAATTTAAATATAAATAGGCTAATGTACAAAGGTCTAAAAGACCATGTATTTTAGGACGGAGGAAGTATTGTCTTGGGAGTAAGCAAGCATTTATTGAGGTTTAGCAGAGAAATATCAATGCTCTCATCCAACTTCTTGTAGTTACTAACTGTTGTTCTATTGATTGCTTCCAATTTGATGTTATCCATTTACATAAGGTGATCAGAAGAGAATCGATATGATAAATCTATCATCTACATTGCATTGTTTTCTTGCCCATTTGATGTTTTCCATTTACCTAAGGCGATCACTTATGAAGTACTGTGTTTGCACCGTTGCATGACTACTTTTTACAGGACTAGCAGCTCAATGGACGACATCATAAGCCCCCGAAATCCACAGCGTCATAGATGACCACATCAATGTCCTTCTCCGTCAGTCCACTGAACGTAAGGACACAAATGTTGGTCCTCTGATTGAAGATCGCATTCTAGTTCTTCGGGACCTTATCTTACAAATCACAGCAAGTGATGGACCCGTTACGCCCAGTAAAGCCATTGCAGCTATACAGGCCCGCTCAAATGATCAGAATCCACCTGCAACTTTGGACCTCCTTTATCGCATTGCTTCTGACATCTCCAATGTAAATGCAATGTTGCACCATCGGTTCTTAATATACTGGCATAACTTATATAGTTATATGCATCCCCCACTTGATTTTAAAAAGTCTCTTTCTAATTGTTATTTTCTTTCCTTATTTGATTTTCCTCTCTTTTGTCAATAAGGCGCCGCCACAAGAGGAGCAATTTCCGTATCACCTGCCTTTAGTACGCAGACGGAGAGCGCGAGGGGAGGGAACCTCGGATTTAAAGGGGTATGAGATATATGACTTGGATGTTGATGGGAGGCCCGCCTTTACTCTTTTGATCTCCAAAAAAAATGTGCCTCAAACCGATGCAGAAGATCTACCGAATTGGGAGGACAATAATGATTTGGTTCTACCCTCAAGCAACGGATGCTATTGTGCAGATGGTGTGGGCGGTCGGTTGTATCTCAGCGTCCGGGTGTTTTCTCCATTCACCACCCTAGTAGAATACGCAATGGAGCTTAGACGTATCCCGGATGACAAGCCCATTATTCCCCCAAGCTTTAAAACTGTGATTGAAGGGATGATAAGGGCATTTGTGTATATGGAGGAAAACAGAAAATTGCCCTGGACTATAAACAAGCATACGTTGGTTGTGCAACAAGGGATGAGAGGCGGTGTTGTCTGTTTGGCTCCACGAGTTGGATATCGTCCTGGATGGAAGTGGGGGAAGGACTTCAAGCCGTTGCAACGAATAGTTGAGAATCTATTTGACCTCGACAATTCCTCACATGACATACGTATATTTGATCTGCTGCATGAAATTGGCAAAAAGTTCATGGCGTCGAAAAAGTCTTTTGAGTTCTCCTTACTTCCTATCCAAGAAGATGATAACGGATTATTTTATACCAAAAATGTTTCAGCTGGCCAGAACAAATGAGCACCATGCTGGGAAAAGGATATCCTGAGTTGGATGCACTTATACAGAAATAATCTTATAGTCCGAGCTGCTTTGATTTCCTAAGATTTTTGCGAAACTACATAGCTCATCTAAGTGATGAATGGTGCTCTATAGGGTTGACACAGTGCTTGGCACAACAGGTTCCTTTCAGCAGAACTCTATCTCCTCTTTAAGTGGATCACGAGCTGTTTCTGAGCCTCATAGGCCTAGTTGATCCAGAATTTATAAGAGATCTATTTCACTAGACCTACTAAATCAGTGCTAAAAAGATTGATACTCTGGATTTGTAGGAGTGGATATCCAGCAACCATTTCCCTCGACTGCTAAGCCATGTCGTGATTCGTTCAATTACATGTTTAAAGGTGAGGGGAATAATGGACTTGTCATCAAAAAAATGTCTATACTCCGGTGTGTATTCTGCTAGTGTAGTGAAGGGAGAAACTACCCGTGCACTTAAATACAACTAGCCGTCTCAACCCTCAACACGATATTATACATTACTTGATGACAAAACAAAAACATTTTTATCCTCCTTATTCGGTACACGTTCTGCAACGGTTTCACCAACAACGTCCTCCTATCTTGACAGTTGAATGCTTCATTGGGAGTTCGGAGTGATTGAGTAAGACGGTCCTAATCTTATCACTCCCCAACTTGATACAGAATAAACTCCACAACCTATTACAAAGGCATTTTGCCTTCAAGTAAGGGCTTGTTTGAGACAGCTAGAGTTGTTCCACAACATGTTACAAAGATCAAATTTGGCATAATGTTACCAACCACACATAACAACTAATATGTTAACCCTATCTAATGCAAACTAGAGTGACATGATCAATTAAGATTTTGGAAATCATGAATGTCTTTTCAGAAAATCTAGACTCAAAATTTCACTTTATCTATATATCCCTCTACTAATAAAGAGCCTTACAAAAATATTTCATTGCTAACAAAGAATCTTATTAAAAAAATTAAAAAAAACAACAACAACACGACATGACAACTTATGTCTGCGAAAATAAGCAATATCTACCATTTAATCAATATCCCACTAGTTACTAATAACAAAGAATCTTGTAAAATACCTAGAGTGTCCGGTCTTTCTATCGAAACCATAAAAGAAAAAACACAACACGGCATTGAGCATAACAGTCAAGGGAATTGACAACTAGGACAAGTTCATCCGTTTCCACTCCGACAAAACCAGAATATGGATCTTGTCAATCTCGATGTTGTAGGTCCAGTAAAATAGATTTCCAATCAATTTTGGATCCACTAGGTCTATGCAACTCAGAAATTCCATATGATCAATCGAAAGACGAGATGTATTTATGCAAAAAGTAACTTGTTGCATTCTCTGATCTGTTTGTGATCCATAGATGCACTATAATTTCGTAAGACTAAGGAATTGAAAATCCTCACCAACATTTCACTCCAATTGAATTGATTTCTTCACTCAAAACACCTTTCCAAAGACATTATTTGTTGTGGCCAGCTGATACATCTTTGGTATAAAATAATTTGTTATTATTTTACTGGATAGGAAATAAGGACAAGTTGACCAAAGAAAATAAAATAAGGACAAGTCAAAAACCCTTTTCACCACTATTGTCTTCTAGCCAAATCCATGCAATAACTCAATATCCACCTGCCATAGGAGGAATTGATGAGATCAAACAAATTCTCAATTATTTACCACAACAACTTGAAGTCATTCTCTCACTCACTTTCATGATAATTTCCAACTTGTGGAGCCAAGTAGACAACACTGCCCATAATCCCATCTCGCACGACCAATGTATGCTCATTTATAATACAAGGCACTTATCTTTTTTCCTCCATATACACAAATCCACTTATGATCCCTTCAATTACAAGTTTAAAGGTGGGGGAATACTGGATTTTTCAGAAGGAAAATGTATATGCTCTAGTGCGTATTATGCTAATGTAGTGAATTAAGAAAATACCCGCGCATTTAGATACAACCATCCGTCCCAACTGTCTGCATGATAACATACATTACTTGATGAAAAAACCAAAGCGCTTTTGTCCTCCATATTCGGTACACGTTTTGCAACGGTTTCACTAATGATGTCCCCCGATCTTGATAGCTGAATACTTAGTCAAAGAGTTACAGAGTGATTGAGTAAGACGGTCTCACTCCCATCACTCCCAACAGCAAAAGTCTTAGTCACACTCATACCACGACCGTCAGATCCAGTTCCTACTTCGACGAAATCGAGATTCATGTCGATTAATAATACTCCGACTTTAGTAAAGTTGGGGTGTTACAACAGTGTTTTGGTCCGTTAATTAGATGTTTTGGAAAACAAAAGGCTACAAAACCACATAGTAAATGGTAATAGATTGAAAATCACAAATATTAAATTATTATTTATGATAAATTTTAATATATACTCCGTATAATCTGACCCACACATACATATATAAGGAAAAACGATCAAAAATAATACTAAGTATCGACTTTGAACATTAAATAATACAAACTTTAATATTGACAATTTCAAATAAAAACTATCATCCTATTAACCAAAAATAATACGAATGTGTTTTTCGGTAAATGTTTTGGCCAAATTTGCCACATGTAAGTCGGAAATATATGCGGTATAGTTTTTTTTTTTTACGACTCGATCACTATATGTCAGAAATGATATAGACTTGAGATAGTGACAAATTTGGCCGAAAATTTCACTGGAAAAAAAATCCGTATTATTTTTGGTTAATAGGGAGATAGTTTGTATATGAAATTGTCAATATTAAAGTTTGTTCTACGTATTATTTAATGTTCAAATTTGATACTTAGTAGTATTTCTGGTAATTTTTTGTATATATATAAAGTTAACGTCCATAGCTAGAAAAAAAATAAATTTAATATTTAAAAAAAATGGTATAATGATACTATGTAGCTTTCTTAATTTTTAAAAAAAAATCATTTCATGCTGTAGATTTTTCAAACAAATAATGTCACTTTAGACATTTTGGTGTTGATTTTACATAATCTTGCAATTTTGATTAAATTGTTAGTTGTGATGTTTCGACAAAGTAAACAAATAATGTGTTTTTTTTAAAAGACATGAAATATATTCAAAAGTCTAAATGACAAAATAAATATAGCCAAAATAATAGAGAAGTAAATTAAGTGTTTATATATAACAAATGACTATTGAAGCGTATATAATACGTATTAGATATATAGATTAGCTTAATTATATTATATTATTATTATCATTAAGTAGATCAAATGATAGTAGAAAATAAAATAAAAGATGTGATGGTAATTACCAAGGTTTGAACATTAGATAAAGAGGTTAACAACAACTACTACTATTGAGAAATCGAATCGATTAGAAACCTCGCTACGTTCATCGTCCTGCACCTCTCATGGAAGGAGAAAGCGAAGACTAGGGCTGTAATATGAGTTGAACAGCTCGGGAATGGCTCGAAAAAAGATCGACTCGAGCCCATTCACTTACCTCAACGAGCCTGAACATAATTTTAAGCTCGGTTCAAAGCTCAGCTTGTTCGATTTATGCTCAAATAGCTCGAATTTCATGAAATTTCTAAATTTTCCTTTAAGTTAGTATATTACTAGTATAGTACCCGTGCCCGAGGCACGGGGTTTTTGTTCAAGAAATGTAATCACATCTACAATAACTACACAAATGATTAACATTTTTTTACATATATAGAAAAAAAATGTATATAAGTTTATAATAATAATAATAATAATAATAATAATAATAATAATAATAATAATAATAATAATAATAATAATAATAATAATAATAATAATAATAATCCATAGACGTAGTATTGTATATGTATCATTTCTTAATGAAAATAAATTTTTATTAAGACGAAATTCATCGTGTGCTTTGTGGGTTATATCATAGGTTATGACATATAATTTAAACAGTGATTAATCATGGTAAATGAGCAAATTATCAAAGTTAATACTCCCTCTGTTAATTAAAACTTGTCGTTTACTATTCAAGCACGCTTTTTTAGAATGATAAAAACTATATAAAGTATCAACATTTTTTCACATTTGTTTTTATAAATTCATACTTAATTGTAATAAGTATGAAATTATTAAAAAAAAATTGTTAAAAAACTTAATATTTTATATAGTTTTTCACACCTCAAAAGCGTGAGTGATTAGTAAAATGTCAAGTTTTAATTAACGGAGGGAGTATAATACAAAAAGGAATGCAACTTATGAATCCAATACTCCCTCCGTATCTGAATAATTAGCCCATATTTGATCCTCTATCACAATCAATGATAAAAAAAAATTATAATTTTGATAATTAATCTCATTCGTTATGTTTGATTTCCATTAGACTCTATGAATACTCCAACTTTTCATTTCATTATCTTCTGTTCATTGATCTATTTTTTTTTACATCATTTACGTGGTAAATTTTTAACTGTTCATCTTTTTATTTTAAACTTTCTTTAAAAGAGTGAAATTGGCCAAATGACCAGTTATTCTGATACAAATGGAGTATATATATGTCAAAGAAAGATAAGAGAATATAAGAGGATAAACTTGAGATAAATGCAAAAAATAATAGTTGTTGTATAAAAATCCAAACAAACATATGATTTATTATTATTATTATTATTATTATTATTATTATTATTATTATTATTATTATTATTAGATAGACATATACCAAAAAAAATTATTAGTTAAGATGAATAATAATGTGAGAATGAATAATAAATTTTTGAAAAAATGGCATTAATAATTTATTATATTATTTTGAAATTATATTATATTTATATTAGATTATATTGAAATGATTATTAACAAAAAAAAGATTATATTGAAATGATTTTAGCATACTGATTTATTAAGTTAAAGAAGATAAAAAACTACTTAAATTAGATATATTAAATATTCTTTAAGAAACATCGCATTGAACTATTATTAAGAGAAAATGTATAACAATAGCATTATAAATGTTCTTTATAATACTTAATTTGTAAAACTCTACTACACACAAAAAATAAACATTTTAAATATCATTAGGTCTTTGGATTACAAAAAATAACATTATAATAGTCATTATCAAAAACTCTAAAATAAGCTCGAATCATTGTAGCATTATTTAATATTAATGTGAAATACGACCGTACCCTGTCACTTTGGCGTTATTCAGTTCATTGGGTTTCTATTTTAATCAAGAATTAAGAGGATTTTTTTCTTTATTTTCACTTGTTTTCGTATGTGAACGGTAAAGTCTTGTGAAGCTCTTGTTAAAAGATAGTAGGTGAATTTGTTTACTCCCAGAGCAATGGACCTTCATCCGGATGGGCATTTCGGGCGCCATTATCGGATGTTACAAATTAATGAAGGTTATTTTTGGCTAAATATTTGCTACTCAAATAATAAAAGGAACTTATCCAATTGAATAAATTGTCATGGATGTTATTTAGTTAATTAAAAAATACAAAGGATGGGTAAAGTCGACGACAAATAAATTCATCAAATATCTAATAAAAAAGTTTTAAAAATTAACAAAATGAATTTTACGTAACAATCATTCAAAAGAGTTTAGTAAAATTTATTTATTAGTAATATATTGATTATGTTCTGGATTTAAAAAATCTTGGATAAAAAATAATATGCAAATTTGGAGAAGTTGTTATGATTTGGTCAACAAATTCAATATTTTAATTAATAAAAATGATTTTAAGTGTATTTATTTTAAATATATATGGAGGTATGTTAAGCGAATGGCTGCCACGTGGCACTTTCAATGTGAGGCCGCCACATGTATCCTTCACAGCTGTTTTAGTATTATATTAACTCTGCACGTTGATGAGTGCAGTGCCTCCTTCAGAACCTTGTTTCATTTTATTTTTTTAATTGGTTAATAAGATTTAATCGTGATTTGTTTTGTTTGGAGTATAAAGATTTAGAAATTAGATAGATAGATGATTGATTAATGAGAGTCGGTTTATGCTAGATAGATGGAATAATTCATTCCATCTTACCTTAATTTGTATGTGTAATTTTTTTTAAAAAAAAATTGGATTAGTTAGATAATTTGAAATCTTAGCCAAATTATTTGTATGTAAGTTCAATCACTATTTAATTTGTACGGTAATTTGGATGGGCATGCGTGTAATTAAAATTTTATGTTAGGAATTAATTAAATTAGATTAGATAGATTAAAATTAAGTAATGAATTAACACCAAATTATGATTGATTAGTTAGTCTACTTTTAAGGTGAGATTGGCAAGTGACACAGGTAGATATTTAAGAATTATAATTAATTTAGATTTATTATAAATTAAAAGAAATGGTAAATTGGATAAGTAAAAGAAAATGATCAATTAATAATTAGCAAACATTATTCATTTATTTTTGATAATAAAAGTGGCCTAATCAAATTAAAAATGGTTAATAAAAAAATAAAAAACGGGCCCATTTAAAAACAAATATTTCGGTTGATTAATTAAATAATTTAATTAGTAAAAATCAATTAAATAGAAAGGTGGGGCCATAATTGATGAAAATCTTCCACATAAGCCTAATTTTAAGGATTGAGTGACACATAGCATCTTTAACATGTGTTTTAGTATTATATTAGATATTAGATATAACCAAGTAGAACATCTTAAAAGCTAGAAAAAACCTCAGCTCGAGCTCATTCATTTACTAAAACAACCTTAGTTTGAACAAAAAAGAAAGCTCTTTTAAAAATTGGGCTCGGCTCGGCTCGAGCTCATTTAACAAATGAACCAAGCTTGAACATGTCAAGCTCGGCTCGTTCGATTTGAATAACACCCCTAGCGAAGACGGAGATAGAAATAGGCAATAAGGGAGATGCAGATGAAACAAAATAAAGCACCACTCTTGTTCTTGTAGCAACACCTGGTCGTTGTTTTGGTCCCTACAGCCTACTCCATAAAAGACCCATCCAAAATCCAAGAAATTCTCTTGCAGTATGTTATCTAGGCGCTAGTGTCATCACCATATGCTCGAAAGCTGTAACGCTCTTGGTAAAAGTCGTTGAACCAGAGATCAGCCTCGAACCACTTAGGGTATCTGACAAGGTCCCCAGCCTTGAAACTCATGAACTGCTGGCTTCCTTCGGGGACGACTCTCACCTCCCCTTCCTCGATGTAGACAAGCTGGTCTACCTGCCAGTCCCATGGCAACTTGCACTTGCCTGTTTTCCATACGGACCATCTTGACGTGCCCAGCTCTGCCAGCCTTTCTGGTGATACTTTCCTTTCCACGCGTACATTGTATAGTTCTTCAAGAGACTTCTCCACCCTCATTGCCTTTATGTTGGGGGACTTGTGCGTGACAGTGGGGTTACGACTGCCATGTCTAAGGTTGATTACCCCAACAGAGAAGGAGTTGACAGTCGGGGCGACAAAAATACTTGCCATCTTCCAAACAAGTGCGCTCTCTTCACCTGAAAAATATCAGGAATTCCAATTTAATGCGGAGGAAGATGGGGGAGCAAAAACTTCGGAATATAAATGCAGGCAAGATCTAAAATTGGAAGTATAAACACGAATCAAGGAGTAGCCAAAATCTTCAGGAAATAATCCTCTACATGATTGATCCTTGTTAATGCTTTCAACTTTGTAAAACCAAGTGCCGCAAGCTACGGACTACATGTACTTGAATATACACACAAGGCACATATAGAAGCACAAAACAGTGTTAAGGATGAGAACCTCCTCAGTTGTTTGGTAAAACATTATTGCAATGTTGAGAAGGTCCCAAAATGCAGTTGAAAAGACAAAGATAACTCATACGATGATAACGTACTGATACGAGCAGGTCTTGTATGTTGTGCTCAGAAGCAGTGGAAAGCACAAGACTATACTCTCTCAATCCTTCAATAAATAGGTTCACCTTCCCTAAAAATAAGCAGTTTGAGCCCAAACTGTTTTTATTCATCATGTAAACTCTATGCAATCTGTTAGGAAGGTATCAAGTTGGAATGTCATTCCTATAGAAGTATAGTCAGTGTTTCATAGCTTCTAATTTTTGGAATCACCCAACCCGGAGTATGCGGGTGGGTATGAGCTAATGTGTTAAAGCTGGGAATCTCATTCCCGAGGTATCAAATACTCGGACAAGCTAAATGCCCGGTATTCCTGTATATCCGGATGATTTCTACTCCTTAAACTACTTCTTGAACACAAATTACATAGATTTTTCAAGCCCCACAAATGCCTTCACTGCAATTTGAAGCCCAAGGTGGGTTTGTATACATATACTTTCAGCCTACAACAACTCGGCCAACTCCAACTAAGCTTATGCTGATTGCTGACAGCAGATGCATCTTTCAGAAGCTTCATCAATTAAAGTATCAGATGTCGACCAAAAAAAAAAAATCAATGAAAGTATCAGATGGATTTGCTTCATTCCATCTATAAATCCTAAGCAAACCATAATCATATGCTGAATCAGATGAAACCTAGAGATGAAAAATCCATCTCTAAATAATACTAAAATGGAAAGTAGGCATGATTCAATGTAGCTTAGCAGAAATTGAGACCTATAAATGCAATTTATTCACAACCAGATATGAAGGAAAAATCCACAAGAGCCAAAGAAGAAGAAAAACAATGCATTTCGAGTAATTCCCTGTGCAAAATCAGATAACAAGAAGAGAAATTTCGCAACATCCAAAGACGGATTATTTATTAAAAAATCCGAGATTGCAGAAGCCAATTACCTCCTGACGATGATGAATCAATTCAAGGTCGCTGCTGATTTCAGCTGCAAATGAATGTGAGAGAGACGATGTCGAAGAGGGTAGAAGGAGGGTTTATGATTTGCAGGTTTATCCTGATCGAAGTAGCAAAGGTCAGGCGTCGCATCTTTTCCTTGAAATGACACATTTGCCCTCGCGTTGCTCCTAAATTTTCAATTTTTATCTTCCTTTTTCAGTTATAACGTGTCTATTTCTGGCTCACAGGAATTTGAGATCGGCTGGAGTGAAGTTCGGCGATGGCGGTGCTCCAACTGCCACAACGAGTGTTCCTTAGTGGCGGCTTTCCCTGCAACTCGATGATTCAGAGAACAAAGAGGAAGTGGAGTGTAGGGTTCCGCCCTTGCATTTCCATGGAAGCAGCTCAAAATTCATCGCCTTCCAGAACTCAAGTTCGCATCTTTTCTCTCTTTCCCCCTTCAATTTGCATAATTGCATATGCCAGGTTTCAGAAAATCACTTGCTAAGTTGGTCTTGGGTGGGCATTTGTTGATGGATTAGCTTTATTTGCCTTTAATTTTAATGTTGATGGACAAATTGCTACAATCAACCAACTCACCAGGCATTTGCAAGTTGCAACTGTGGAAATTCGGCTTTATGTTTCGAATTCAATCCTATTGAATTTGCAATTTATGAATTTTGTCTTGCTCTCATTTCATCTTTCAGAGGATTATGGACGATATTCTATCAACAGCGGAAGCTGGTGGCGCTGGCGGATCATACTCCTATAGCGCCTTAAAGAGATTAGACCAATTGTGGTCAAATATATGCACTGCTCAAACTGGTAGGTCCTTGTATGATGCATTAGATAGAAGTTTGAAGGCATGTTCATGTGACTTTGATGTGATTTTCGCAGTTATCGAAACACCTAGGCAGGTGGTTTCTACGATTCCTGCATCCTTCAGTGATTCCGGGTCAGATAAAAACATAAAGTTTGATGTTTTAGTATGTGGAGGCACTTTGGGAATCTTCATTGCAACAGCATTGATTGCAAAGGGTCTCCGAGTTGGTGTTGTGGAGAGGAATATACTTAGAGGGGTATATTTTGAAATTCATCCTACTCTATAATAGTATGTGTTTCAATCTGTATATGCTACCGGAAAAAATTTATGCGATGCTTTTGTGATTAGAGGGAGCAAGAATGGAATATTTCAAGGAAAGAGCTTCTGGAACTTGTGAAAGCAGGCGTTCTGGTTGAAGAAGATATTGAAGAAGCAACAGCGGCCAAGTTTAATCCGGTTAGTCATTTGTCCAATAAGCTGGCTTTCAATCTGGCTATTCATTGAGTTATTTTATCACTAACTGGATCAAAAGATCCTGCGCCAAAACTAACTGAAAATGAAGGGAGAATGTTATGGTTGAGTTCAGCTAGACTGAAGGACAATGAAAAACTAAAAAGATGTTCACCAAATTGCTCTATTTGTGTAGAAGCATTCTGCATAATGATACCCGGAAAACATGATATTGTCATCTTCAAATTTGTTTAGAGGATGGATTAAAGGCTTAAAGGGATGCTTACCTTGGATCTGAATAATCTGATCACTACATCTACATAGGATTATACTACTTTTGGGAGCACTTGACCTTGATCTCTTTTGACGTGACCTCACTAACACAAACATGTTTGAAAGTTGAAAGATTGCGAAGTTGACTTGTATAGGTCAAGCATCACTACTGAATCCTGTTTATAACATTTTCCTTTCTTCTTTTTTTCCTCTCTGTTCCCCACTTTTATATTGTTCCCCTTTCTCATTTTTGCGGTGCCTCTTCATAATGTGTTCAGAATAGATGTGGATTTGAAGGGAAGGGAGAGATTTGGGTTGAAGACATACTTAATCTTGGCATCTCGTAAGTCTGTTTTCGACATTTAAGTTGTGATGTGTGATTTTTGTTAATACTAGAAACAATTTCTTGTCGAAGCTAATAGTAGGCTTGGATATAATCATTTCTACATAGATTCTTCCCAGATGAGGTGATATAAATCAAGTGACTTCTATTATTCATTTCATTCTGTGTAAAATGGTACCCAATGCATGGGAAAAAAAATGATAGGAAAAAAAGGTGATAAACGCCCACCGTGGGGCTCGAACCCACGACCACAAGGTTAAGAGCCTTGCGCTCTACCAACTGAGCTAGACGGGCTTGTTGAACTGATTTGAATTTATTTGTCCTTGATGAACTTATAGATTTCCTCTTAGTAGTTACAACATAACACCCTTTATGTGTAATAATAATAATAATTCCAAATGTGTTGTTCCCATACAAGACTGGCCATATGCTTCATTTAATGTTATGAATATTGAAAACTACTTGGTATGTTGCACTCGTTATGTTTTGCTTTAGCTGAATGCTTTCGATAATGTTTCGATCGATATTTTATGTTATGTTATTGACCTTTATCAATAAAATTACCTTAACCTCCTAGATAGTTGATACATTCAAAAGAATCAAAAGAAAAATGATCCAGTTTATAGTTTATAACTTTTCCCCTTCATTCTAGACCTGCAAAACTGATTGAGATCATGAAGAAACGCTTCACTTCCTTGGGCGGTGCCATCTTTGAGGATTGCAGTGTTTCAAGCATTTGCATATATGAGGATGCAGCGGTAAAGTTACTGAAAATTCTTTATGACCTTTTTTGAGCAAGTGCTTTGATTTAGCTTAAAATGAATGCAGTAGGTGCTTCCACTTCTGTATATTGATGCCTTTAGAATTTCATTTGTGGAAGTAACAATCTTATGTTCTTCATTCCTATCCGTCATTCAACTCCTCTGTGTTAAATCTTACTATTACTTGACAATTGACATGTAATTAAACTGATTAATACCTAGCTCTCTCATAAAAGATGGATTGAATATTGCTGATATGAAATTTGGCCAGCTGTTCTTTTTGTGGTGTTTGAGTTTTCTTCCTATTCTTCTCTTGCTATATAGATATAACTTAGATCCATTTTCCTATTTAGGCATTGCAACTTGCGGATGGGGAGATTTTGTCATCGCGTCTCATCATTGATGCTATGGGCAACTTTTCTCCTGTTGTGAAGCAGGTTCTTGTCATTTTTACCTATATTTATCACTTTATTATTTTGTTTATCGGCTATTACTTGCGGATGGGGGAATTTTTTTTTTTTTTCTTCTAGTTCCCATGGTCTGAAGTTCATCTGGCATTGCAGATAAGATGTGGTAGGAAGCCTGATGGTGTCTGCCTTGTTGTTGGGTCTTGTGCACATGGCTTTCAGAAGAATTCTATAAGTGATGTCATATATTCTAGTTCTTCAGTAAAACAAGTTGGCAACTCAGAAGTCCAATTATTTTGGGAAGTAAGTTCTCTTGCACAAGTATATATGTGAGATCAGAACATATACTTCCTCATCCAGTATCAGCGATAGCGAATTACCCACTCTAAACATTCTTCAGGCATTTCCTGCTGGCTCTGGTCCAATGGACAGAACTACTTACATGTTCACATATGTCGATCCTCAACCAAACTGCCCGGGACTAGAGGATCTGCTAGAATGTTACTGGGATTCAATGCCAGCTTATCAGGTCTGGTACCAAAAATGTCTAGATTATGGATTTTTATGTTCCATTGCTTTCTTATACTGCTAATTGATCTTTTTAAACGAACAGTTCTCTGATTTATGTTTCTCATTCACTCAACCAGGCCTATTAGAGTTGTACTTAATATATTTGTGTGCAAGAGCTCACATCTATGCTTTATACCATATAATACTCAGTATTACCTTATTTCTCACACTGAATGTTATTAAATGAATGCTTATTTCTTGTTCCTGGCAGGGAGTTTCTCTTGATGATCTTGAGATTTTGAGAGTTGTATTTGGTATATTTCCTACTTACCGTGACAGGTAACTCAATAGGTTTAGTTTAATGTCAATGAGGAACTCTTAATTTATGTTTTAATGGTTAATGTCAATAGATTTTATTTGGTATTACACTTCATCCTTTCCCTTTGTACGTCCAAAAGAAATAAAATGAAAACTGATTATTGACATTGGTCATAAGGTACGAACAACGTAGTTTTTAGGATCAGGACGCAAGGCATGTGGAAATGAATGAGGGTCCAATCTGGGTTGCTAAAATATCTCAACATAAGAGCTTAACATCCTCTTTAAGCTTAAAGATCATATTATAGGCCCTAACTACTTTACACGAAATCCTTTGATATCAGATTCCTTGGCCTAGAACTTAAGTAAAGACTTTCTAGGTTTCCTTCTAACTCAAGTGAGTCAAGACTCAAGAAACAGCCTCTTGTTCTATGGCTTGAATCCTAATGTCATTTTTTTTGTTTCTTCCTTTGTTTTATGTGGTTGGAATCAATGTGACAGTCCACTGCCTGCTGCATTTGACCGTATTTTACAGGTTTAAGCTGTAGCCCCTTAAAAATATCATGGATTTTTGGTTTAAGTACACATATTGCTAAACAATACTATGCAGTTTGGGGATGCCAGTGGCATACAGTCACCCGTTTCGTTTGGTGGTTTTGGTAGCTTGACCAGGCATCTTGGCAGATTGTCAACTGGTATGTCAATCGCTAGTAAAATTGGTATGAATAGTGAAAAGATTTTGACATGCTCATCTAATGATGATGTAACAGACAAGATTTTGCAAAATAGTTCACATGGATTTTAATTTAGTAGCTCACCTTTTTCACTTTGTCAAAGTATAAACAATTTATCTCTGGAATCAGGCATTTACGAAGCCATCAGTGATAATCTTCTTGATGCAGAAAACTTGTCGTTGCTGAATCCATACATGGTGGGTTTCAAGCCTTGCATCCTCGTATATGTGCTTCAAAATTTAAGTTCATGTGTCTGAACCATGCATTTCTCTATTGCAGCCTAACCTAAGTGCATCGTGGTTATTCCAAAGAGCAATGTCAGCAAAGCAACAACGAAATGTTTCTCCTGATTTCATCAGCGAGCTTCTTCATGCCAATTTTCGGAGTATGGAGGCACGATGCTGTTCCTTTTGAATAATTCCTGACATTGTTTTCAACATGTTCCAGCTCTTCTGGGATCCTAACTTTGTTTTGTACTGGTGTGTTTGCAGAGGCTAGGTGATCCAGTTTTAAGACCATTTCTCCAGGTTTGTTGCCTATTCTCTTGCCTTGCACGCGCCTTTTGTGCTTTGCATTTTCAACTCATGGGACCCTTTTTACCACATAAATGATTTCCTACTTGTTGATGGAACTTTTTCGCAGGATGTTATTCAATTTGGCCCGCTTGTAAAGACTCTGGGACTAGTTATGCTGAATAAGCCACAGATAATTCCATCTATATTTAAGCAGGTGAAAGTTTATCATTAACCGCTGTGATCTGAATTGCGATCTTTATCTAACATTTGGCTCTTACTAGAGTAGTTTTGCCATGACTTGAGGCCATTATCACCTCCCATCTTTTGACATGTCACTCATCGTCCGCATATCTTCTGGTTGATCAATTTAACAAGTTTATGTAGGATCACATACCTGGTCATTTGTTGAGGCATTGCCTATGTCTTGAATTGCTGTGCGTTTCAGGTTGGCCTGCCGGTGCTCTTGGACTGGTCTGGCCACTTTTTCATGCTTGGTTACTACACATTTCTGTCAATATACACTTCTCCTCTAGTGAGGTAAATGAGTTGGTCGGTCATATTTCCTGCACATTAATGGATGCTGTCTATATAAAATGTTTGCAAAACATATGCAATATATTGTCATTCACATGCCCAGCTGTGCTGTCTCTTGTTTTCGGTTTGTAATAGGCCGTTGGTGAAAACGTTTCCATCCAAGAGGAAGTACCAGTGGAATCGGTATCTGGATGCTTGGAAGTATGGCTCTGGTTTGGATTATGAACTGTGAGGCAGTAGTCTCAGGATATATACTAGATGATTTGGTACTGAAGCTTACCCAGCAAATCAGAAGAGTTCCATCATTTTTTGTATTAATTTTTTAAAATTACATTTGTACAAAGCACACATGTACAAAAGCACTTTCAAAACCGAGTGTATGATACTGTGATTTGAATTTGTTAAATTTCTTGAAAATAGGTTGGAATGATAAATTTCTTGCTTATCAACACAAGGCATTAGTCAATAAGCACAGACCAAACTCTGATACACACTTCTGTCATTTGACTCATTTCAGTGAACCAAAATGAAAATAGATTGGGAAAAAAAAATATAAGCGCCCACCGTGGGGCTCGAACCCACGACCATAAGGTTAAGAGCTTTGCGCTCTACCAACTGAGCTAGACGGGCTTGTTGAACTGATTCGAATTTATTTCATTTTGAAGAATTTAGAGATTTCTTCTTACTAAAAATAATAATTGCAAATGTATTGTTCCCATATAAGACTGACCATATGCTTCAATTCATCGAATGAAAATTGAAAATTACTCGGTATGTTTTGCTTTAGCGGAATGCATTCGATCAATATTGTGTTTTATGTTTGTTATTGCCGTTTAACTTCAAATGAATGCAGTAGATGCTTTTTTGAGAAAGTGCTTGTTGATTTAACTTCAAATGAATGCAGTAGAGATCAGTGGCGGAGCCAGAATTCTCAGCCGGGGGGTGCTAAAAAAAAAGTCGTGATTTTTTTTTTTTTTGGTGTATACTTATTAAGAATATTTTTTGAAAGAAAATATTCAAAAATTACTAAAATTTTGATTTTTTAAAAGTTTTCTTTGTATTTACATAGTTGAGAGTAATAACCAAAAAAAATAGAAGCGAAACAAAAAATATAGGAAAAAATCACGAAAAATTATTTTTAAAACAATATTGAAAGAAAAGGTTAAATGTATAATTTAAACATAAATATGACATTCTTTTAATGAAATAGTTGGTAGAAACAAAAAAATATAGAGAAATTAAGAAAAATTAATGATATGGTAAAATAAATAAAAAGTGAAAGAGTTGATATTTGAACCCAAGACCTTTTAAGGTTATGTTTTTTTCCTCCCTTCCTTTACCACTAGAGCTAGTTAGCACTCTTGTCTCAAATACCATTTAAATATCTTATATTACCTTAAAAATACTAAATATATGCAAAAAAAAATAATTTTTCTTTTGTATTTTTTTTCCGCCAGGGGGTGCTCGAGCACCCCCAAGCACCCCCTTGGCTCCGCCACTGGTAGAGATGCTTCCACTTGCGTCTATTGATGCCTTTAGAATTTCATTTGTGGAAGTAACAATCTTATGTTTTTCATTCCTATTTGTTGTAACAACTAACAACTCTGTGTTGAATCTTACTTTTCCTTGAGAACTTGACATGCATGTAAACTGTTTAATACCAAGCTGTCTTGTAATAAAATGAAGTTACATTAGGTCTAACTATACTTTTTGTAGTGTTTGAGTTTTCTTCTTATATTCTTCTCTTGGTATAAAGTATATAGATATAACTTAGATCCATTTTCCTATTTAGGCATTGCGACTTGCGAATGGGGAGATTTTGTCATCACGTCTCATCGTTGATGCTAGTGGCAAACAGTCACCCGTTTCGTTTGGCAGTTTTGGTAGCCTGACCAGGCATCTTGGCAGATAGTCAGTTGGTATGTCAATCTCTAGTAAATTTGGTATGATAAAACTTAAAAAGATTTTGACATGCCTATCTAATGATATGATGTAACAGCCAAGATTATATAAAATAGTTCCGGTGAATTTTAATTTAGTAGCTCACCTTTTTTACTTAGTCAAAAGTATAAACAACTTATCTCTGTAATCAGGCATTTACGAAGCCAACAGCGATAACCTTGTTGATGCAAACAGCTTGTCGTTGCTGAATCCATACACGGTAGGTTTCAAGCCTTGTATCCTGCTTCAAAAATTCTGTTCATGTGTCTGAATCATCCATCTCTCAATTGCAGCCTAACCTAAGTGCTCGCTGATTCTTTTTCATGCCAATTTTCTGAGTATAGAGGCATGATGCTGTTCCTTTTGAATAATTCAAGACATTGTTATCATCATGTTCTAGCTCTTCTGAGATCGCAAATTTGTTTTCTACTGCTATGTGTGTACAGATAATTCCATCTAAATTTAAGCAGGTAAAAGTTTATCATTGAACGCTGTGATCTAAAATGCAATCTTTGTCTAACATTTGGCTCTTACTTGAGTAGTTTTGACTTGACTTGAGGGCATTATCGCTTCCCGTCTTTTAACATGTCACACATCCTTCTCATATCTTTTTTTTTTTTTTTTGATTAAGTAAAAATTCAGATGCGAAACCGCTATCCGACGGCATCCTTTCGGATGAGGTCGATGAGACCTGGCCTTCTCATATCTTCTGGTTGGTCACCTGTTATTGCTTGCCTAAGTATGTCTTGAATTGCTGCGCTTTTCAGGTTGGCTTGCCGGTGCTCCTGGACTGGTCTAGTCACTTTTTCATGCTAGCTTACTAGTTACTACACATTTCTATCAGCATACGCTTCTCCCCTAGTGAGGTAAATGAGTCGGTAGATTACCGTTCCTGCACATTAATGGTTGTTGTTGACACAAACTACATAATATGTTTGTGAAACATATGCAAGATTTCGTCATTCACATGCCCAGCTGTGCTATCTCTTGTTTTTGGTTTGTAATAGGCCGTTGGTGAGAACGTTTCTACCCAAGATGTAGTACCAGTGGTATTGGTAGCTGGATGCTTGGAAGTATGGCTCTGGTTTGGATTATGAACTGTGAGGCAGTAGTCTCAGGCTATATAGCTTGCCCAGCAAATCAGGGAGAGTTCATCATTTTTTGTTTTAATTTTTTTTTTAAATTACATTTGTACAAAGTACACATGTACAAAAGCACTTTCAATGATAAATGTTCTTGAAAATAGCTTGCAATGATAAATTTCATGCTTATCAACACAAGACATTAGTAATCAATAAGCAGGTATCTGTCTGTCATTTCATTGAGCAAAAAACTAAGCACATAACAAACTCTGATACACACTTCTGGGTTTAAGTTTAACTACAACAAAAGCCCATGAATATATTAATCCTGATACATTATCAAGCACAACCATAAGTCCATACTCCATAACTAATTACTCTATTGAACACGCAAGGTTTTATTTCACTGTCATCTTCACTCCCGGCAAGTTTGGGCCTTTTGAATTGAACAAATGCCATAGGTCCTGCACAAGCTCTCAACCAACATCATATATATTTACAATTTACAGTTATCTAGTCACTCCGACACTTTTGCTCGTAGCCTCTTTGATAGCTCTTTTATGATTGGCTTCTCCTTTATGTCTTGCTCCATCTCCCGATGCCATTTCTTTGATAATCCATCAACCTGCGTTCACAAAGACTCCAACTTAACCTACACGCCTAGTGTAATGAGAAGTTGGGGATTGCACCCCAAGGTATAATTCAAGTACCCGATTTCTCAAGGGGGCCAATCGCTCCCTGAAATTCTCAACTTTTGGCCGAACCAAATCTCTTCCTTTATGTTTAATGTCATCACTCTGCAATTAGTAGCCTAGGTGTCAGTGTATGGAACAAGGTTTGGTAGAGCACAAAACTCCAGAATACACGACGTATATTTGAATGATAAGGCAGGTCAGGTTGACTATCCGGCCGTAAAGTATCAAGTCTAACCAACAATGAGATCAAGAGAAATTTGAATGAAATATCACATAAATTTCATTACTTACATTATGAACTTCTAGTTTCGATGCAGCCAGCCCAAACGTCATGGCAGCACTGCCAAATATAATTACTGTGGCAGCAGCAAAGGCCTTTCCAACTACAAGAAGAAAATGAGTTCATGCAAGTTCTGGTTGGTAAAAGTATACTTCTTGCATCTTAAATCTCACCAATATGACATACCATCAATAACAACAAAAATACGAGTTCATGAAACTTGGTAAAAGAGTACGCCTTGCACATCCAAATTAAAAAACAATATGGCAAACTCCTGCCAATATTGTAAGCAAAAACTCAGTTCTAGGCATTGTTTTGTTTAAAAATGTTGGATACTCTCAAAGCTCATCCATAATCTTAGCACCTTTCTTATAGGTACCTCATCTCTCGCAAACGCATTATTAATTTTCAGAAAAATAGATAACTTCATCTCTCATCTGTGGTCTACAAAAATGGATAACCTCTCATCTTTCACAGGCAACAGCAAACGCCATTCTATTTACGATTGGATCATGAGGACCACTAAATCACCTACTCAAGCTTTGATGCTAGAATCCCAAATCTGATAACATTGCACAAAAGCCAAAGGGAACATTATTTCAAGTAAAACTCATATAGGCACAGTTGAAGAACACACAGGATAAAACAAACTCATAAGTTGAGATATCATAGCAAGCATATTTAACAGATCAAGTTCATCCCATATCATCAAGCTACATACTGTGAGCAAGCCCTTCAGCAGCAGCTTTGATTTTCTCAGGATTAACAGGGGTGTGATGATCCTGCCGTAAGTCATTGGCTGTCGATGCAGTAACCGAGCTTCCAGCAGCGGGTAATTGCCACCTGGAAAAACCTCATCCCCGCAAAACATAATTTTCCAGAAGCATCCATAAGAACAACGGAACAATCAAAACCCTAAGAATTAAGATCATAGAAACCCTAATTTCGTTAAAAAGTCATAGGCGCGAGCGAATTCCTCTAATTTCGTAATCAGATCAAGCAATTGAGCATTATTTGAGCACGAAGGTGAGAGAAGACCTTCTGGGGCCAAAGGTAACCGGCGGCAACGAGACATAGCCACGGAGCGGGTTGAGAGCGTCGGGAGAAGCCCCGGAGGAGCTGGAATTAAGACCGGAAGATTGAATCGACCACCTGGTGGAGGCCGAGAGAGGGGAAGAGGGGTCGGAAAGAGGCTGCTGGTGTAGGAGCTTAGGGGGGAGGGAGTGTCTCAGCACCTCCGGGAGAACGTCGGGGCCGGCGGTGGCGGAAGAGGGAGGAGAGGCGGTGGCGGTGGGGGATGGAGGCATCTTGTCGAGTAAACGGCTGACGGCATGGCGGGATTCTTGGATGAAGTAAGCAGACTCCTTTGCCGCCAACCGCCCCGCCAGGAAACTCATTCCCTGTTTTCTGTTAATTGATGGGTTTTGTTTCTGTGCAACGAATCAACTTTATATTTCTTCGACCAGAGAAGCCTTTGGAGCGTATTTCAAGTTTCAACTTATCCAGCTAAGCAGTGACTTCATCCTCAGTCAATATCATCTATAATTACTCTATTTCACAAAATTATTTTGATATTTATTTAATATTAAAAAAATTATATTTATATTTCTAACATCTATTTTTATATATTTATGAAATTTTAATAATTATATTTTATAAAATATCATCTTTTAATTGTAAAAAGTGTAAAACATAAATTTTCAAAATAAAATTTTATAACCGAATAAAAATAGATATTTGGAATTTTTTGTCTTTTTTTAAGATTAAATAAACGGAAATTTCGCCTGGTACCCCGGAGGTATCGTCAATTTCACGTGGTGTACAAAAGATTGACTAAATTCGTTTGGTACCCCTGAGTTATGTAATAATTTCGCCTTGTGCCCTTACTCAGTTAAATCTAACAGCACTTCACCTCTTCCGTTTGTTCTATCTGAAATTCTGAAGACGCTCGGGAGAAACGATGAAACAAGAGGAGAGGCCGACTGAGCCCGAGGCACAAATCGTCGGCGACGAGTGCTGAGGCCACTGGAAGGAGAGATGGAGAAGGAGAGCGACACGACCTGGAGGAGGACTTGGAGAAGAGGGCTCGACAAAAAACCAAGGACTTGGAGAAGAGGGTTTCTTTTCATGCATATATATAAGGTATGAACATGCAAAGGGGAAATATATCACATATACTGTATGGGTCCCTTATTCACAATTAGTGTTGCCAATTCACAAAATGCACTACAGATCGATTGGAGGCATATATATAGTTGGAAAAAAAATCGGTCGAACAGTATATATCAAATCAAATTGCAAGCATATGTATAAAGGTATGACAGTCCACGGGTATACATCCGTGAATCCTTACCGAGCGAATCGTGCTGATAACGTGATAAAATAAGAAAAGAAGTATGTAGAGAGGAGAGATTGTATAATATGGACCTTTGGTTTTCCATCATGTGAGTGTTATAGAAGAGGAATAATGGTGGGAGTTATGGAGAGGTGTTACATCACATATAATAAGTAGCTAATATTATAACACTAATATTATAACATTTAATAGATTGTTTATTGTTTATCCCCGTGGTCTTGTAAAACTTGCCGAAAAAACAAAATTAATGAAGACGCGGCAAACTCGAGTGTAGAGAGACCGTAGTCACCCGTGCCTCTACATGGTCAAAGACGCCTATTCAATCATCCATGGCCGTCCTTCATCTGATCTTGTTTCCAAGTCAAACACTCCTTCCACCTTCTCCCCCCAGACTTTCAAGTTTCAACCATGGCGGTTTAGACCTTCCCCCTCATTTGTTCTCCAAATTCCACTTCAATTCACAATTTCTGAGTTCAATCTAGGGTTTTCGCATCCTTAATTTTGGTGTCCAACTCATAATTTCGCCTGGAAATCCGTCGAATATGTCGCTCTGCCGAAGAGCGAGGTTAAAGGGAGACAAGCTTCTAGGTTTTCTTCTGGCTTTCAGTTTGTGTTGCTCCTTGGCCGAATCCAAGTGCAGCTCAGGCTGTGATTTGGCTTTGGCCTCCTACTACATCTCTTCCAATCTAACTCTAACTCTGATCGCCGAATATCTAAGCGCTTCCATCTCTGATATTCTTGCCTACAATTCCCAAATCCCTAACCAAGACAGTATCCAGGCCTTCTCCCGCATCAACATCCCCTTTTCCTGTGACTGTCTTCAGAATGGGGAGCTCTTGGCGCATATGTTTCAGTACACTCTCGTAACAGGGGATACCTATAATACGATTGCCAACACAACTTACGCCAATCTTACCACGGTTGCTTCGCTACAGGCTTCCAATAGCTATTCGGCGAACAACCTACCCCTTGGGAAGATTGTCAACGTGACTGTCAACTGCTCTTGTGGAAACAGCAGTGTCTCCAACGATTACGGACTGTTTATAACTTATCCTCTTCGTCCCGAGGATACGCTGAGCTCCGTTGCAAAATACGGGAACATAAGTACTCAGCTGTTGCAAAGTTATAATCCGGATGTGGATTTTAGTAAAGGCACAGGGCTGGTCTATATCCCCACCAAAGGTAAAAGTTCTCATTTTTATTTATTTGTTTGATTTTCAGTTTAAATTTGTTTGTTATAGCATAACTGTTGTATTACACTGCATTCATATCATAGGTTCAGTAGGAGCTTAATTATAGTTACTGTTATTGCAAAGATCAATTGGATTGTTTCCAAACTGTGATTCATATGGTCAAAGTTTCTTATCAAACTGTTGATTGGGTTCCATCAAGGTGATTGATTGATTGAATTGTTTAAGGGACAATGGGACATTGTGAAGTGTGTGATGACTATTTTTATTTTCTTTCTCCTTAATGATTGTCGTGTAATTTGGGATGTTGAAGTTGATTCCCACATTGGAGTATTGATTTCATAAACTCCAGGGCAAAATCTGCAATGTCATCCTTCAGACAATTTGTGGCTAAGTAACTTGATAAGAGCTGAAAGGGTATTTGATGGGCAGGCGTTTTAGGCTCTAAAGGTAATAGATTGGATCAGATGGATCATAAAAGTTTGATCTTGTTCTTATTCCAAGTTATAAGTAGATGAGTAGATGCTTGCCAACTTAAGGTTCTTAGGAAGCATCATTTGTGCAATTGCGACTTTGAGGGCATAAGCTTGAGTGGATTTGAGTTTCCACTTTCCACAGGCACACCTTTCAAGACTTTCCACTTATCTGCTAGATAGAAATTATTGTACGTCAAAGAACATCAGTGCTCTAGCCTCTAAGCCACTGTGTAATATAAATCATTTTTTTTAAAATTATTTCTTTCACCTTCTCCTTATGGAGTATAATTAGTATTCTCTTCATTTATTTGTATAACTTAATTCTATGTTTATCGTTTGGAATCAACAGAAGATATAATCTCTCTTGGCATAGTTGATAACTTGATACTGTGCTTTGAATGTTGGATTTCTGCAAACCTGTTAATTTGGAGTCAGTTTGTATATAAGCTTCGTCTGACATATCATGTTTCGACAAGTCCACATTAAGAGAAAGAGTCAGCTTTTCAGTAGGCAAATAGCCAAGAAAGGAAACAGAGAAGTGATCTAAAAACCATAAGAAATTACTTCATGCATGGTTTATTCTGTCTGAAAGCTCTCAAATATCTGTTTGCTTGTCATGTAACTGAGCTAAGCAACAATGCTGATCTAATTGTTTTTTGCAGACACAACCGGGAGCTTCCATCCCTTGACTTCATCTAGGTAACTTCTGAAGCTTGATCAGATATGTAATCATTGATCTTATATATTGTTTTGGGACTTATTGTGCTTCCTAATTTTTTCTTATCTTGCAGCAGCAAAGGTGCTCCAGTTTCTTCTGCTAATTAGCGTAAATTATTTGGTTTATATTTTCGACTAAGAACTCGTATGCATGATAAAACATTCCCGAAAGCTATTTCCTTTTTTGCAAACAGGACATTCACTTGGAGCTGTTGTGGGGGGTATCGTAGCTGCTGCAGTGGCAGCAATTGTGTTAGGTATCTGTGTATATTGTATCCAGAGAAAGAGGAAGAAAGAGTCTTTACTACTTGAGAAAGATGAGATTGAGACTGCAGTTTATGGTAGTGTTTCTTCCTGCTCATTGTTCATTTTCTTTGTTTTTTTTAATAGAAAATTCATTGATTTACTAAATTACAACAGATATTTAAGATTTCCACCATTCTATGTTATGATACACTTGTTTTTTTTTTTTATTTAATATGGATTTCAGTTTTTTTTTTTTCTGACGCAAATTGCTGATAGTATGCATTTTTTTAAAATAAAAAAATGTTGCCTCCGGTTTTCAAGAAATGGAGTAATGGCAGATTTTGATTTAAAATTGCCTGTTATAAGTACTCTTCTATAGCACTTGTTTGATTCATATTTTAACCATATTTATGTATTCTCTTGAATTATTCTAGCATTTAGTTCCTGGTTTATGTTGCTGACATACTTTTCTTCCTCCGAGGTTCAGGATTGGGTGCATCCAACAGAGCTGATTCAAGTGCTCATGCTGGTGGCATAACCGTAAATAAATCAGTGGAGTTTACTTATGAAGAGTTGGCAAATGCAACCGATAATTTCAGCATTGCCAATAAGATTGGTGAAGGTGGTTTCGGAGCTGTTTATTATGCAGAATTAAGAGGCGAGGTTTGTATTTGTGGATATGATTAATCTTTACATATTTTCAAATTTGTGGAGGGACTATACTTTTTCTTCCCCAGAAAGAATCTCGGGTGCCCTTGTTCCCCCACAAATGGCTATAGATCTGTCTATATTTTTCTTTGAAAGGATAATGGATGACTTTTCGTCCAAAAGGGTTATAGATTTGTTTGTATTTTGCCGTAATTTCTTGCGTATAAATATTTTCAATTCATGAAGGGGTTTGTAATTCTTCCCACATACTATAGTTGTAAAGAGGACATCTTATAGCATCTGCTTATAAATGTGTACTTTGAAGTATCATAAAATAGAGTTTCAATAGCTTTTTATGTATATGATTTGTTTAATTTTATTGCCCTTATTGTTACAGAAGAGCCTTGTTCTGTACTAATGAATTTATTTGAAATAAAGCTAAATGCTTTTTGAAACCAGTTATTGTTCATTCTATATGCATCTTGGGTAACCATTCAGTGTCGGTGATAAACATCCTCAAGGGAGAATAGATTTTTAAACATCCTAGTCATACCTAGTGCTTGTAGTTCATGTATTAGCAAGATATGTATGATGTAGGTTGCTTGTCTACATTGATTGGGAACCAAATTCTCCACAAAAGTCTTTCATTGACTTATAAAATTCATTCTTAGTGGGATAAACATATATTATTATTATAAATGTGAAATTTTAAACATGAAATTCATGATTTCTAACTTGATCTCTTATATTGTCATGCAGAAAGGAGCAATTAAGAAGATGACTATGCAAGCCTCAAAAGAGTTTCTAGCTGAGCTAAAAGTCTTGACCAATGTTCATCACTTGAACCTGGTACTACCACTTACTTTCTCCTTTAATATTACCCCCTCTCCCCAGTCGAATATCTAACGGCATTACTGTAAGCATATGCATCTAAGATAGAGGCCATTGCTACTATAAAAGTGCCTTGTAATTTCCATTTTTATGATTTGTTCTGATTTTTCATATTAGGGCCTATGTAACATGCTTTACTTATTCACCACTTAGTATGGCATTGTTGACCATAAGGGTTACGCCCTTACGGTGAAAGGGAATACTGGGAAGATCTGCTGCTTACTGCATCTTACTTGAACCCCTTCTGTATAAGATGATAATCTTCATGGAGGACCCCCGGGTTGGCCCGGGTTTTGGGGGAATGTTAAATTATATGATTGCATTTTAACCCAGAATATGGATGTCAGGATGGGTTCAATGGAACCATGTTCATACTCATTGCTTCCATGTGATCAATTTTTTTTTGGATGGAATTGATTGTGTTTTTTCAGTAGCTAGCTTTTATTTTAGAATCTCAGAGCTCTAAATGGAGATCCTTTTTGTCAGTGCTGGAAGCTCCTATAATCTGTTTCATGCTTATTCTTACATATATGATATATCTGATTTTTATCCTTGTCTTTATTTTCCTTCAACCAAGATTTAGAAAGAAAAAACAAGATAGGAAAGATGTCGACAGTGAACCTTTATCAAGTTATCTTGAATGCAGGTTCGTTTGATCGGGTATTGTACTGAAGGCTCTCTTTTCTTAGTGTATGAATATGTTGAGAATGGCAACCTGAGTCAGCACCTTCGTGGTACAGGTAAAAGTTTGTAGATTAATCTGCTTGATATGGAAATGGAATTTATGTTATGAACTTATGATTATTATGATCTTTTATCTTTATACAGTAAAAGATCCACTGCCATGGTCGGCTAGAGTCCAAATTGCACTTGATTCAGCAAGAGGTCTTGAATACATCCATGAACATACAGTTCCTGTTTACATACACCGTGACATCAAATCAGCAAATATACTGATAGACAAGAACTTACATGCAAAGGTACTCATAGGATCCTTGGAAAAGTGTAAATGAACCAGTTGACAGATTCTTTAATCAAAGTCCTTTTGCAGGTTGCAGATTTTGGATTAACAAAATTGACTGAAGCTGGGACCACGCGCCTTGTTGGGACGTTTGGATATATGCCACCTGAGTAAGATACTTTTCAGCTATATGCTCTGATCCCCTGATTCCCCACTATTCATTCTTACCAATACAGAAATACAATTTGATGGTTCATACAGGTATGCTCAATATGGAGAGGTTTCTGCAAAGGTAGATGTTTATGCCTTTGGAGTTGTGCTCTATGAGCTAATATCTGCAAAGGAAGCTGTAGTGAAAAATGGCTCAGTCGCTGAATCAAAGGGTCTTGTTGGGCTGGTAATCTATTTTCTTACCGATGCTGATCATATTTGAATTACCGTATTTGTCAATATGCTCAGTTTCCCTTTCCTTCGTTTCTCTGTTTTCTCTGATGTCGATTTGGATATTACTCCAGTTTGAAGACGTCCTCAGCCATCCTGACCCAAATGAAATATGTAAACTGGTTGACCCAAGGATGGAAGAAAATTACCCACCCGATGCAGTTCTTAAGGTGAGACAATGCATCATCAAAGTGAACGACGCATTTGGTCATTCCATGAAAGAGTCCAAAATTTTAACTTGAACTATCCTCTTGTTTCAGATGGCTCAGGTGGCAAGAGCATGCACTAACGAGAACCCGCAAATGCGGCCAACCATGAGGTCTGTTGCTGTAGCTCTGATGACACTTTCCTCAACGACCGAGGACTGGAATGCCAGCCCTTTCTACGAGAACCATGGTTTTGTCAATCTGATGTCTGGAAGATAGAGAGCTGGACCAGTTGCTGTTATGTGTGTGATTATTACGAGTTCATGACTTATACAGGTATATAGAAGATAGTAGCATTTTACTGTTTCGAAAGGGTGTACATTTGTATTCGAATAGATTCATGACTTTTGCTACGGCAAGGGAAAATCTGTGTAACTACATCGATTTGATTTCTGATTCAGAGGTGTCGATAAGACATGCAATTTGCGAAAGTGGTGCGAATAATCTTACAATACAATGACGAGCTTCGTACGAACATTCATGGCGAGGGTTACAAAATTTATCTGAACTCGTCGCTCGAAAACTGATACGAGCCAATTCAAGACCACCCTCACCCAAACTGATTAGTGATTGGGTTGAAAATTATCCCCATGTAATCATCAAACACTTGATTTGGAGTCATTAAACCATTTCTAGCTAGTTGTCATTTTTACTTCATATTGTCACACGATGCAAAGATCACACAAACATATACAACTATTGCACTAGATCTAAGGTCTTTAATTTCATGAGTTTTATTTGAGTGTATAATACAGAGTATTATTATTAGGATTTCAGATTTTTTGTGACCATTTGAAAAAGATAATTTTTTTTTTTAAAAAAAAAGGTTTGCGTCATTAAATTTGCAGTTAATTTGATCCGAATCGGTAATATATATGCGAGTGATTTTCAGCATGGGTAATACTTTATCAAATTTACCACAATTTTAGAGGTTTTTTTAAAAATAAATAAATTAGAAGTCCAAGATGGTAAAGCGTTTTATTAAAAGAGTTGAGCTATTGACAAGATGTTAAAACTACTATTGACAAAACTAAATCGAGACAAATTACACTCAACATAATTTTTGAGGGACATGATCAGGATGAGATTAACTCTTTGTTTTTAAAATCTCACCGAGATCGGGATGGGATCGAGACAGAATCAAGACGAGATTTGTTGGATTTATGCCCAACCCAAGTTGAAAGGTATTACTCTTGGAGGCCCATAACGTTGATGGCCCAGTGGGCCTTTTCCTTGGTAGGAGTATTTGCTAACTGTCCGTATAATTCGGAACACTAATAAAGAAGCAGCAAAATATCTAAAGTGCCTCTGGCTTTGTTTGAGTTGGTCCCCTGCATCCGTCATCCACCCACAAACGCCTCACAACTCACGCCCTCTAAATTGCGCCACGCAACACGCAATCGGTTTCTGTGTCAACGGATTTCTCCAATTTCATCCTCAGCAGCACTTTCCCTTTGCTCTCTCTCGTTCGCGTTCCACTCCTCACTCCTCAGGTGATGATTCCTGATTCCTTCCTTGTTACCGGTTTCTCTTCTCTGATTCGTCTTCCTTTTTCTTTCATCTCTCTGCTGTGTTCGTGGATCACTTGAACGATGAATAGCTCTTTAGCGGTTCGGTATTTAGGTTTTTTAAACCCTTCCTCTCGGATTTCGTATCTGGATAGTTCTGGTAGCTGGCGATGGTTGTTTCTCCTTGCTACTCTTTCTGCTTTATGATTACTAACTGATGAAAAAATTGGAAAGTGATTTTTCCCCCGAGTTCTGTTGTGTCACTTGTGTGGCATGCCTTATGATTTCCAGTCCTGTGTTTGGATTTCACATAGTTGACTAATTTTATGATTATTAAGCTTAGCAAAGCTATTGGAGCGAGAAATTCAGCCCCTACTCCACAGTTATAATTATGTCGTGTTATCCGTTGGTACACCCCTATATGCTTCGTATAAAAATGGATTTTCAACTTATCTGTATATGCAAGTAAAGCTCATCAGATTCAATTATGTGGAAATAGTTGGTCAACAGTTTCTATGTCAGATAAGATTTGAAATTCCTTGGTCCTATGTGATATTCAGTTCTTCCATACTTTTCTGACCCCATTATTTTTGCAAGTTTCAGGATGACATCAATTCTAAGGGCTATATTTGCATCTCTTCTGCTTGGGCTTCTACTATCATGTTCTGCCCTTTCAGCATCAAACAATGGCTTGGTGAGAGTGGGACTTAACAAGATAAAGTTGGATCCAACTAATAGGCTTTCCTCGAATTTTGGTTATAAGAGAAAACATTTGATGAAGAAGTATGGCCTTAGCAATGGTCTTGGAGATGATGATACTGGTGTCATCTCTCTGAATAACTACTTGGATGCTCAGTACTTTGGAGAGATTGGCATTGGTACTCCTCCTCAAAAGTTCACTGTGATATTTGATACTGGAAGTTCAAACCTATGGGTCCCCTCTGCAAAGTGTTACCTTTCAGTATGTGTTTGTAATATCATTTGGTTTCTGAACATGGAGTTTGGCTTTCATCAAATTGTTATGGTCAGGTGAGGATTAAATAATTTTTATTCTGCAGATCGCTTGCTTCCTCCATTCAAAGTACAAGTCCAGCCGGTCCAGCACTTACGTGAAAAATGGTATGACCCTTTCTTGACCTTATAGATGAAACATTCAAAAGTGTTAATATCTTTCATGATTGATACAACCTGAATTTTTGTTGCAGTAATAGGAATCTAAATATTTTATAGTTCAAAGGGATTGTATGGAGTTATGAAATGAAATAATATTTATCATGTCGTATCGTATCCATTATATATCATCTCACTCATAATGTTATTAAAGAAACATCCTTTGTAGTTTTAATTTTGTTTCATGCCATGTTTAGGCTAACCATTCACCTTCTTTCACTTTTCTAGCCCCAAATATTAGCAGATTGTACAGATTTATTCTTATAGAAAATACATTGATGGGTCATAAATAGTCAACATTTTTCTCTGAGCATTTAGAAAAATATATGCATCAATAAATGATATGTTATATTTTTTAGATAAGAAGAAACTAAATGATATGTTAGGCTTTGATGTGTTTGATGTGAAGCTTATAAAGAGAAGCAGCTCATGAACCATTGTTCGTATATCAAATTTACTGTTTGATTGAATGGGAATGATATTTGCAACCTGAGATATATGATCAATGTGGTCTTCATGCTCAGTTGCTCACCATTTTGAGATCGATAAGACAGGCATAAAGGGCCTCCTAGATCATTTCTTCTCAGCTTTTACCATATATTGCCTACTATGGATACTACCTTAATTTTTACTTCCATGCTACATGTGAAGCCAAGTTACCTGAATGTCATAAATACTCATCTTACATTTCACCATCTCCTTTGTATATCAATCTGGTGAACATCATGATTTTTTTGGGCACTGTAGGTAAGTCAGCAGCGATTCATTATGGAACCGGAGCCATTTCAGGGTTTTTTAGCCAAGATAATGTGAAGGTTGGAGATCTTGTTGTTGAGAATCAGGTTAGATTAAGCTAATTATATGTTCATATCTGTTGCATTGTTACTTTTTCTTTCTTTGAGGTACTAAATGCTATAGCTTAATAGGAATTTATTGAGGCAACTAGGGAGCCTAGTTTAACTTTCGTGGCAGCCAAGTTCGATGGCTTACTTGGTCTTGGGTTCCAAGAAATTTCAGTGGGAAATGCTGTTCCTGTCTGGTATGTGAAAACATTTCTTCTGCACAACTTGTTCATTGAATAAACAACTATATTTAGTAAACAAATATGTAACTTCTCTGTCCTTGAAGTGTAATACTGTTTCAGTGGGAAGTACATTGTTGATGACAAAATTATTCCCTTTGTATCACAATACTTGGTCTTTTTTTAGCAGTTTCCACGTAAAAATATAAACTTTTGTCTAAGGAGAGGTTAACGATGACAATTTTTATTGCACTAATTCAATTATTCCCTTTGTATCGCAATACTTTCTCTCTACTTTCTACAACAAACTATTTTTCTCAAGGTTAGAGCATTTAATGCTTTAGGAAGACAATTAATTAAGAAGGCTAGAAAGACAAATATTGAGATACGCGGGAGTATATTATTTGAAGTTGAAATGTTGCTATCAATGTATGTAGCAATTCTTACTTGATTGAAGGAAAAATCTCTACAGGTACAATATGGTCAATCAAGGACTTGTTAATGAACCAGTCTTTTCATTTTGGCTCAACCGGAATACCGAAGAGGAAGAAGGTGGTGAAATTGTGTTTGGTGGAGTTGATCCTGATCATTACAAGGGTGAACACACCTATGTTCCTGTGACACGGAAAGGTTATTGGCAGGTTGGTTTTCTCGTCTCTCACTGATGAATACTCTTACCCCTTTTATCTTTCTTTTCTTAATACATGTTATTCTTTGTCTTGGCAGTTTGATATGGATGATGTCCTAGTTGGTGGCACATCAACCGGTCAGTTCTCCTCCTCCCCCCAGCACAAAAAATTTGTGTGTTTCTGATCTGATCTGATCTTGATGAAAATTGCTTTTCAGGATTTTGTTCTGGTGGTTGCTCAGCAATAGCTGATTCTGGGACTTCATTGTTGGCTGGTCCAACTGTATGTACACTTGACAGTTGAATCCTCTGTTCTTCCTTTTCGTCCATAGTGTTGCTCCTGCATCATGTCATTTGCCAATAGCTAGGCAATTGCCTTTACAATTCCAAACATAGCTAGCTAGAAAGCATAATGCTTTAATTATATCCGTTCCCATCTCCTTGGACTACAAACTAAAACTTTAACAACATTCCCCGACAACCCCAACCCTCTACATTCTAGGGTACTCCAGCTTGCTCTTGGTTCCTCCCTCCTCAAGTAACCATGTTCGTATCAGATGTAAATGCTGTTGCCATTTTGGTAGACTTGCATCATATTGGCTGCATACTTGGTGTCTCACAATAATGATTTGACCTTATCAGGCTGTGGTTGCTCAAATCAATCATGCTATTGGTGCGTCTGGTATAGTAGGCCAGGAATGCAAGACAGTAGTTTCACAATATGGTAAACAAATAATTGAAATGCTCTTGTCTGAGGTATGTATATGTGCTTCTATGAATTCTTTTGTAGTTCATTTTTATGTTTGAAGTTTTGACAGGAAAAAAATCTAATTTCTGCCATTAATGATGATGTCTGTAGGCTCAACCACTAAAGATTTGTTCCCAAGTTGGACTATGCACCTTTGATGGAACTAGGGGGGTTAGGTCAGTTTGGCTATATTAATAATTTGAGCTTTTGTCTGGCTTGATAGTTGATACACTGATATTGTAAATGTTTAATTACTTCAAAGCTGTTAATTTTATAGTTACAATTTTTAAAAAATCTATTTACAGGCTGTATGTTTTGTTTTCTCAAGAGATGTACAGACAGCTCTCTCGAATATGCTATTTTACTGCAGAAAGTTTTTAATTTGCAGCTTCCTTTGTGATTGGGTGCAGCATGGGCATTGAGAGTGTTGTTGATAAGAACGTGGACAAGTCATCTGGCAGCTTGAAGGATGCTATGTGCACTGCATGTGAGATGGCAGTTGTATGGATGCAGAATCAGCTTATGCGAAATGAGACTGAACAGCAAATTTTGGATTATGCCAATCAGGTGTGTTCTGGCCCTTCTTCCCTTGTTTGAATGATGTTGCTTTTACTGCAAGCTTATCCGTGTAATGGCAATGCAGCTATGTGAGCGGTTGCCCAGTCCAATGGGAGAATCAGCAGTTGATTGTGGCAGTCTATCTACTATGCCAACTGTTTCGTTCACAATTGGTGGTAAAACATTTGACCTTGCTCCCGAACAGGTAATTAATCCTTTGTTTGTCCAACATCAATATCTGCCTTAGTTTTGGCCAACCTTTTCCCTTTCCATTGTTGAGTTCTTTAAGGAGATCATCTCCCTAAAGAGCTCAACAATGCATCTCCTGGAGATGCATGGTTGTCTCTGATGGATTTCAGTGTTTAACCTATTGGGATTAGTCCTTCAAATGACATTAACCTGTTGTTTCCTAAGCACAAGCTAGATGATGAAGCGGCACAATAATTCAGTCTGCACCAGTTCCACCTCAGAAAATGATTGAGTGGATCTTTTTGATGATATATTGTCATTTTTCTCTATACTTGGGATAGTTGCAAATAAAAACTCGTCTCTGCAATCAGTTTCCTTCTGCACTTTGATTTTTCAGTGGCATCATTTTCTTCTAGTATATAACTTTAAAGTGGTATAGCATTTAGCAAGGTATATCCGTGGTTGTGAATGATTTCCAATCCCATATTTGTCAATTTCTATTCATTGTTTCCATAGCTATCCTACCCGTTCCTTTTAATTGGCGAAACAGGGTGGATTTACCTGAGTGAAATATGGCTGGATGGCCATTTATAAATGGTTGATTTGGAGTTGACTGAAATTTGGTCCAAGAGGAAAAATCTCTAACAAACTGAATCTTTTTCTTGTGGTGCTGTTAGTTGCACAACTGGTCATGAATAATACTCTTTGACACTTTATTGACTAAACTCTGCTATTCACCTAGATTAGTCAATGTCTTTCTTTTCCCTTTTCTAAGTTTGTTGAATAGTCTTTAAATGTTTGTTCACTCAATATGGATGTTTCTCTTTCTGACAGTATGTCCTCCAAGTTGGTGAAGGAGTTGCAGCCCAATGCATCAGCGGATTCATAGCTTTGGATGTGGCTCCTCCACGCGGACCCCTCTGGTATGCTCCTGCTTCTACCTTTTTAACCTAATCCATCAGGTGTTGCCTTAAACTCCCAAGAATTTCATTGAAAATCTCAGAGCATAAAAGCTTTGGCTTTAGAATTCCAAACTGTTTGCTGGAAACTGCTATAGATGCTTTGACCATGCTTGTAGGTTTTGAATTGGGATATGTGGATGCTTTAACAGATAATGACTTTTGGATTCTTCTTGTGTGGATTGCAGGATTCTGGGAGACGTATTCATGGGCAAGTATCATACGGTGTTCGACTACGGAAACATGCAAGTAGGGTTTGCGGAGGCCGCTTAGATGCAAAATTACTCATAACTCCCCTAATTTCGGTATGCAGCCTAGTGTAGTGTAGCCATGTAAGGCATAATGCATTGTATATATTAAGAACTTTGGACTGCTTGCTTGTTTGTGTCTAAGAAATGTTTGTGTAAATGTGCTTGTGGTTTGTGTTGCTGAAGTCTGGATAATACAATAAGGTACCATAAATAGAAGGATTTGCTTCCTATGAAGAACAGGTGAACCAGCTGGGGTTGTCGAAGAAGTACAATGTGGCATGGTGGTTGGTTGTATTCATTTGCACTAACCTTGCTGGTGTTGACAGCCTTCGAATACGCTTAGCCTTGTAATACGCATGCCGCTGCTTCTAAAGTGTCTTGAATGCAATGCCTGTTCTATCTCGGCCACCTCACGTATGTGCCTCGATGAATACGTTTTGAAGTTACTATGTTACATTTTCAGTCACCATTAACGGATTATCTCATATATCCCTATAGGCTATAGCCAGAAGAAATTTGGTGAGTTCTATTTGTTTTCCTCAGATGTATCGACAAGCCGTAGTAGCACATGGTTCTTTAACAAGCTTCGATTAAGTATTGATATATTTCCCTCTATGCAATGAAATGAAACGACATCGCAAGTCATCCATTGTCAGTTTCTCCAGAGCTTCAAGCGATCCACCAACGGTTCTACAAGTACAACAGATTGTGTCAAGCAATAAACATCCATGTTACCCTTCAAATACCCGCCTCTTCTTCTCTGCGCAATAGGAAAGTTGAAGGTGGAGTCAGAAGGACAGCCATAATACTCGGTGTCCATGATCAATGGGAAGTTTGCGGTAAAGAGTGATGACGAACCCCAACTGTGTGAACTCGGTCATAGGCTTGCTGTTCTGCATGCAGCAGGATTCCATCACCAAGAACACCTAATTATTCAACACGGAAAACAACATTTCTGAACATTAAGCAAAGAAAGCATGTCTGCTTGTTTACTGTAAATCTTTGGGTGAGGTTCCATGTATGCTTTGCTTAATCCCCAATGAGATTGAGATTGAGATTGCCCTTAAAGAGTGTAAACAAGATTAGAGCAAGAGAGCGGTTCACAACTTACATCCTGATTCCTTTTATTTGAATATCAGGCAGTGCACTGCACACTACTAGAGGTATGCAGAAAATTACAAGGTACACAATGAATGCTTTTTCGGCTATGTATTGATACCTTCTCATAAATGGAAATTAGTCCTGTACCAGTCAGTAAATCAATACAAGACTGACTGACATTTGTTAGAAATGGGCAAAATTTGCAAAACAAAGTTATGACGGTGTTCATAAACTAATGAACCCACTTCAAGAACTAATGCACCCTCAATTTTTGCTTTTTAGGTAGGGTTGTTCAGAATGTGATCCGGCCCGAAAACCGAACTGAAAAACTCGGTTTCGGGCCATTTATGATATTATACGGTTCGGGCAAAAAAAAAATAGAAATTTCGATTTTCGGTTCCGGACTGCAAAACGATTTTTTTAATACAGCGAGTGAGTGAGTAGTAGTAGAGGTGGCAATCGGTTTGTTCGGGTTGGGTTCGGTTATACCCATTTAGGTTCGGTCATATGTCGAGTATATTATACTCCCTCCGTCCAAAAATACATGGGCTTTTACTATTCAGGAACGTTTTTTTTAGGAGTTAAAAACTATATAAAATATTAACTTTTTTATTCATTTTTTTAATAAGTACAAGCTTATTATCAATAAGTTTGTAATTATTAAAAAAAATTAATAAAAAAGTTAATATTTTATATAGTTTTTACCTACCGAAGAAAACGTGCGTGAATAGTAAAGGCAAAGCCCATGTATTTTTGGACGGAGGTAGTACTCCGTATGTTCGATTGGGTTCGGGTCGGGTCGAGTAAGTTTATTTCGGGTCGGGTCAGATTTTTATGTTATCCAACCCCTCACGGAAGTACGGAACGGTAGCATAGCATATCACGCTGCATGCCCCTCTCTCCAGTCTCCTCCATAGCTGAGCAAGAGAAAATCGCTCCAATTCCAAGGCGGGAAGAAAAACAACTGGATGGCCATGGCGCACCAAGGAGTGCTGGCGCTCTCAGCCACACCCCTCGCCATTGAAGCACACTCCAAGGTACGCCCTAAATTCACCCCTTCTTGCACTTTACACACCGCCACTTCAACTACTACACCCAAAACTGGAACGATTCCTGGTGGGGGAAACGCAATTGATGAAGAACTCAACTCTAAGAGGTTCAAATATAGCAGGGCATCTCCTTCTGTGAGATGGCCCAATTTGAAGCTCACTGAGGAATTCACCCGCCAACCAACGCACCAGACCTATTCAAATTTCAACCCTCCTCCGGTCGAGGTGGAGGAGGAAATTAGGGTTAAAGATGGGACTGATGGGTCGGACTTGGAATTGGAATTGGATTCAGGTGAGGATGAAGGTTTAGAGGGTTTGGGTAGGACTAGGGCTTATAGTAAGAACGTGGCCAAGAAGATGAATAAATTGGCTTTAAAGAGAGCTAAGGATTGGAGGAAAAGGGTGCAGATTTTGACTGATAAGATTATGGGTTTGAATCCGGAGGAGTTTGTAGCTGATGTGCTTGATGAGAGGTCTATACAGATGACCCCCACTGATTATTGTTTCCTGGTGAAATGGGTGGGGAAATCAAGTTGGCAGCGTGCGTTGGAGGTTTATGAGTGGTTGAATATCAGGCAGTGGTACTCTCCGAATGCTAGGATGCTGGCTACAATACTAGCTGTGCTTGGAAAGGCAAACCAGGAAGCACTGGCTGTCGAGATTTTTATGAGGGCAGAGCCTTCGGTTGGGGAGACTGTTCAGGTTTATAATGCCATGATGGGTGTGTATGCGAGGAACGGTAGGTTCGCCAAGGTTCAGGAATTGCTGGATTTGATGAGAGAACGCGGTTGTGAGCCTGATCTTGTGAGCTTTAACACGTTAATAAATGCTCGTTTGAGGTCAGGGCCAGCTTTAGAGCCAAATTTGGCTTCTCAGCTACTTGATGAGGTGAGAAGGGCAGGTTTAAGACCAGATATAATCACTTATAACACCCTTATCAGTGCTTGCTCCCGGGATTCCAATTTACAGGAAGCAGTTAAGGTCTATGCTGACATGGAAGCTCATAACTGCCAACCTGATCTTTGGACTTATAATGCGATGGTTTCAGTCTTTGGGAAATGTGGACTGGCTCACAAAGCTGAGAGGCTTCTTAGGGAACTGGAGTCCAAAGGTTTCGTACCAGATGCTGTGACATATAATTCACTTCTGTATGCATTTTCAAGAGAAGGCAATGTAGAGAAGGTCAACGACATCTGTGCTGAGATGGTGAGAATGGGTTTTGTGAAGGATGAGATGACTTACAACACAATTATTCATATGTATGGTAAATTGGGTCAACATGATTTAGCGTTTCAACTTTATAGGGATATGAAATCATCTGGGAGGATTCCTGATTCTGTTACATATACTGTTCTGATTGATTCTCTAGGTAAAGCAAATAAAATGGGAGAGGCTGCAGTTGTGATGTCGGAGATGATGAACACCGGTGTTAAACCCACCTTGCGCACATTCAGTGCTCTGATTTGTGGGTATGGTAAAGCAGGGAACCTGATCAAGGCAGAAGAAACATTTGATTGCATGCTGAAATCTGGTATTAGGCCTGATCGATTAGCATATTTCGTCATCATGGATATTTTTCTCAGATCCAGTGAAACAAGAAAAGCAATGGCATTGTACAGGGAGATGGTTTGTGATGGATTTGTGCCTGATCAGAACCTTTACTTGTCTTTGGTACATGCTCTGGGCAAGGATAACAAAGAAAATGATCTTCAGAGAGTGATCCTCGATATGGAGAAACTTGGTGGTATGAACCCACTAGAAATTTCTTCCATCCTTGTTCATGGGGAATGTTATGATGTTGCGGATAACATGGTGCGATTAGCTATTGCACAGGGATATGATTTGGATCGAGAGGATCTACTTCCTATCCTAAGCTCATATAGTTCATCTGGCAAGCACTCGAAGGCCCTTGCATTGCTTGATTATTTGAGGGAGCATGCCCCAGTACCTTGTTCATTTGTTGAAGAAGCTAAGATTATTCTGCTCTGCAAGGCTAATCAACCTGATGAGGCTGTGCAAGAGTACGCAAAAATTACAGGATTCGGTTTGTTCAGTGGGAGTTGTATAATGTATGAAGCTTTAATTAATTGCTGTGAGGAATCTGAACTATTTACTGAGGCATCTCAGATATTTTCTGATATGAGATTTTATGGTGTAGAGCCTTCCAAAGAGATCTACTACGATATGACATCTATATATTGCAAAATGAATTTCCCAGAAACAGCTAATGAGTTGCTTGATGAAGCTCAAAGTAAAGGGATTTCATTTGATGATGTTAGTATATATGTCAGTCTCATTGATGCCTATGGGAGGGTAAAGCGATTGCAGGATGCAGAGAGACTGGTTGGTCAGCTGAGGCAGAAATCTAAGGTTTTGGATCGGAAGATCTGGAACACATTGATACAGGCCTATGCTACAAATGGCTGCTATGAGAAAGCTAGAGCTGCTTTTAACACAATGATGAAAGACGGACCTTCACCAACTGTGGATACGATTAACTCCCTAATGCAGGCACTGATCGTGGATGGAAGATTGAATGAGCTTTATGTGGTGATTCAAGAGCTACAAGATATGGGCTTTAAGATTAGCAAAAGTACCATTCTACTGACACTTGATGCATTTGCGCGGACTGGAAACATATTTGAAGTGAAAAAGATATATTTTGGGATGAAAGCTGCCGGTTACTTACCCACCATGCATCTGTACAAGGTTATGGTTGGCCTATTTTCCAGGGCTAAAAAGGTTCGAGATGTTGAAGCTATGGTTATGGAGATGGGGGAGAATGGACTGAAACCCGATCTTGTAGTATGGAATTCACTGCTCAAAATGTATACTGATCTTGAAGATTATAGAAAGACAGCTGAAGTATACCAAAAGATTCGGGAAGCTGGGATTGAACCAGATGAAGACACTTACAATACATTGATTCTAATGTACTGTAGAGATCGCAGGCCCGAAGAAGGTTTGTTGCTGATGCATGAATTGAGAAAGTTAGGTTTAGATCCAAAGTTGGACACCTATAAAAGCTTGATTGCCGCCTGTGCCAAGATGCAACTTAGCGTGCTAGCTGAGGAGTTATTTGATGATTTACGATCCAAAGGCTATAAGCTGGATCGCTCCTTTTATCATACCATGATTAAGATGTATAGAGATACTGGCAATCATAACAAAGCTGAAGCGCAGCTTGTTTTAATGAGAGAAGCTGGTTTGGAGCCCACCATCGCAACAATGCATTTGCTAATGATGTCCTGTGGCAGCTCAGGACAGCCTAAGGAAGCAGAAAAGATTCTTGATAGTCTTAAATTAGCAGGTCTATGTGTTAGCGGTACACTGCCGTACAGTTCAGTTATTGATGCGTATTTGAAGAATGGGGATTACAGTTCTGGTATCCAAAAGCTCACAGCGATGAAGAGTGATGGTGTTGAGCCTGATCATAGAATTTGGACTTGCTTTATTCGCGCAGCCAGTTTATGCCAGAGCTCTAAAGAAGCTTTATTGCTTTTGGAAGCTCTTCAAGAATCTGGTTTTGATCTTGTAATAAGGTGTGATAGTTCTTTCCCATATTATTATTTTCCAAAAATTACAACATTTCCATGCCTGCTATGTGTTTCTCCACCTTTTTATACATCTTTCATTCTTTTGTGCTGTGTTTGGCACCCATGCATTCATTGCAATTATTGGATTCAGCTCAAATTAGCGTTTGGGTAGTATACATATCATGCAATTTGGGTCTGAATCAAACACTCTATATTTTAATATTAGCTAAATGATAGATCTTCAAATGATGAGCTTATATGGTGGTTTGGTAGTTCTTCGTGTATTGCTCTTATTGCCAACAACTGCTGCTCCCCCCCCCCCCCAAAAAAAAATCTGTTTGAGCTAGAGATGGGAAGGATGAAGAGGGATAGTTCTTTTGAATGTTTTGATTGAATTAAATGAAGGGGTAGGGTTAAAGTTAGGCAAAATAACAAATCTATTTCAAACTGAAATTATGAAATTGAATTGTCAATGTTTCCCAAATAAGAATATTGGAAGTGAAACATAGTACTTCACAACATATAATTGAGACATGATGTGTATGATTGTTTTCCAGGCTTTTGACAGAGAATTCAGAGTCATTAGTCATAGAGGTTGACCGTTGGATGGAAAAGTTGGAGCCTGTAGAAGATAATGCTGCTTTAAACTTTGTGAATGCCTTGGAGGATTTATTATGGTCGTTTGAACTCCGGGCTACTGCTTCATGGGTATTTCAATTCGCTGTTAAGAGAAGAATCTATCGTCATGATGTGTTTAGGTATCGATCATGATAAGATTTTGATCATGCTAATCTAAAAGGTTCACTTTTGCTAGTTATTGTACCCCTTTTCTTTGGAGTGACTCTTACGCTTCTGTAACACTGTATGTCTTGCAGGGTAGCTGAAAGGGACTGGGGTGCGGATTTCAGGAAGATGTCTGCTGGTGCAGCTTTGGTTGGTCTTACATTATGGCTCGACCACATGCAGGCAAGTTTTCCTTCAAACTTAAATTGAACTTAAGAACCCTTATGGTGCGTTTTAAATCAATAACTGAGTTGCTTTCGCTATTTTAGCTTATTGTGAAATGGTTGGCTGTATATAATAGCTACTACGAGGCTTTTATTCCTAGAAGCCTCTGAGCCAATGCCTTCAAGGCATTGTTTTGTGGGCAAAGCATCTTTGTATATGTGGACCCAATCTGCATTAATACATTTATGTAAAACGACCATTCCGAACAGTTGTCCTGAATTGAAAAATTATCAATATATTGTGGCAGGATGCATCATTGGAGGGTTCTCCAGAGTCCCCAAAGTCTGTGGTTCTAATAACGGGATCCACAGTATATAATATGGTCTCTTTGAACGCCACATTGAAGGCATTTCTCTGGGAAATGGGATCTCCATTTTTGCCATGTGAGACACGAACTGGGATTCTTGTTGCTAAGGCACATTCTTTACGCATGTGGTTGAAGGACTCTCCATTTTGCTTGGACCTTGAGCTGAAAAATGCGCCTTCGCTCCCAGATTCAAATTCTATGCAGCTGATTGAAGGGTGTTTTATAAGAAGTGGCCTAGTTCCTGCTTTCAACGACATCAAAGCAAGACTGGGAGACGTTTGGCCGAAAAAGTTTGCGAGATTGGCTCTACTCTCGGATGACAAGAGGGATAAGGCTATCCAAGCAGACATAGAGGGAAGAAAAGAGAAGTTTGAGAAGATGAAGAAAAGGGCTGAGGGGGAGGCGAAAATCTTGAAGAAACGAAAACTAAGATTCAAGAGGAGACACATGCTGTCAAATCCAGAAGGAAGGGAAGGAGCATCTTCGCTGAGATAGGCATCATAGAATTGTGTGGTTGGTGATTCTGGTTATGGATGACGAGAAACAAAGAGGAATCTTGAAGAGATATTCGTTGCTACTAACATGTTCCTATTGGTATCGGCATGTCAGCCGCTTGTTTGTGACCTAACAGGCTTATCACAACAGACAGATCTTGTGCGCAATATTGGAGTAGAAAGGGTTCATAGGCACTTTCCATCAAAGTAGTAGGTACATTTTCTTCTATCTTTTCACCTATTCTTGTGCTTTGGATCTAGCTGGACTTGTTTGCTGAATGTTGAAATTCCTTAGTCCTTAGCCATGTGATAGTGATATTCAATTCTTCCTCACTTTTCTGACCCCATGATTTTTGTAAGTCCCAGGATGAGAGCCGTTTTAAGGACTATATTTGCATCTCTCCTGCTCGGGCTCCTACTATCATGTTCTGCCCTTTTAGCATCAAACAATGGCTTGGTGAGAGTGGGATTTCACAAGATAAAGTTGGATCCTACTAACAGGCTTTCCTCGAACTTGGGGAAACATTTGATGAAGAAGTCCAGTGGTCTTGGAGATGATGATGATGCTGGTGTCATCTCTCTGAATAACTACTTGGATGCTCAGTACTTTGGAGAGATTGGCATTGGTACTACTCAAAAGCTCACTGTGATATTTGATACTGGAGGTAATCAAACCTATGGGTCCCCTCTGCAAAGTGTTACCTTTCTGTATGTGTTTGTAATATCATTTGGTTTCTGAACATGAAGTTTGGCTTTCATCAAATTGTTGTGGTTAGCCGAGGATTTAATAATTCTATTCTGCAGATTGCTGGCTTCCTCCATTCAAAGAACAAGTCCACCCGGTCCAGCACTTTCATGAAAAATGGTATGACCCTTTCTCGACCTTATAGATCCAACTTCCAAGATTCAAAAGTGTTAATATCTTTCATGATTGATACAACCTGAATTTTTGATGCACTAGGAATAGGATTCTAAATATTTTCTAGCTGAAAGGGATTGTATGGATTCATGAAATGAAATAATATTTATCAATTTTCATGTCGTATCCATTATATATCATCTCACTCATAATGTTATTGCGGAATCATCCTTCGTAGTTTTAATTGGTTTTGTGTTATGTTTAGGCCAACTATTCACCTTCTTTCACTTTTCTAGCCTCAACATTGTTCTCTGAGCATTTAGAAAGAGTCAATTGTTCTCTGAGCATTTAGAAAAATATATGCGTCAATAAATGATGTGTTTATAGTTTTGGAATATGAAGAAATGAAACAATATGTTAGACTTTGATGTAGTTGATGTGAAGCTTATAAAGAGATGCAGCTCATGAACCATTGTTCTAATATCAAATCGACCGTTTGATTGAATGGTCAATGTGGTCTTTCATGTTCACGGTTTTCGATTGTGCGATTGTGCATGATTGAACTTGATAACCAGGCATAAAGGGACTCCTAGATCATTGCTTCTCAGCTTCTACCATATAATTGCCTAGTCTACCTTATTTTTTATTTCGATTCTACACGTGTGAAGCCAAGTTACATTTATGTCATAAATACTCTATCTTACCTTTTGCCATCTCCTTTGTCTATCATTGTGCTGAACATCATGATTTTTGGGGTACTATAGGTAAGTAAGCAGCGATTCATCCAGTAACTGGGGCCATTTCAGGGTTTTTTAGCCAAGATATTGTGAAAGTTGGAGATCTTTTTGTTGAGAATCAGGGATGTGAAAACATTTCTTCTACAGAAGTTGTTTATTGAATCAACAACTATGTTTAGTAAACAAATGTGTAAATTTTTGTCCTTGGAAGTGTAATATATTGTTCATGACAAAATTATTCCCTCAGTATCACAATACTCGTCTTCTTTAGCAGTTTTCACGGTTATCAAGATTTACTGATGGCAACTCTTGCCCTTTTTATCTTTCTTAATACACTTGTTTCTTTGTCTTGGCAGTTTGATTTGGATGATGTCCTAGTTGGTGACACATCAACCGGTGAGTATATCAAGGGCCTATCTGGATCCAGTTCTCAACCGCCATGGGCAACAATTTTGTGTGTTTCTGATCTGACCTTGATGAAAATTGCTTTTCAGGATTGTATTCTGGTGGTTGCTATAGCTGATTCTGGGACTTCTTTGTTGGCTGGTCCAACCGTATTTGCACTTTGAATCATCTGTTCTTCATTTTCGTATACGGTGTTGCTCCTGCATTGTGCCATTTGCCAATAGCTAGGCAAATACACTTTGATCAATCATTTCTTCTTTTAATAATTTGAGCTTCTTGAATCTTTTTCTTTTTGGTGCTGTTGGTCTCCTAACTGTACCTGAATAATTCTCGGCACATTATTTGCTGAAATTCTGATATTCGCCTAGATTAGTAAATGTCTTTCTTTTCCCTTTTTGTTGAATAGTCTTTTAAATGTTTGTTCACTCAATATGGATGTTTCTCTTCTCGACAATATGTTCACCAAGCAACCCGAAGAAATTTGGTCAATAGGTTCACTAAGCAACCTGATTGAACATCTCTTGCACACCAGATATGTACACCAATGGTGCAATGTAAGTCACCAAGTGTAGTGAAACAGGGTTCCTATTTTTACAAAGCATTGTTATCTGTGTAGCTTTATATTCACTGGATTGATCTCATATCCCTATAAGCTATAGCCAGAAGAAATTTAGTCAGTTCTATTTGGTTTCCTCAGATGTATCAACAAGCCGAAGCGCAAGTGACAATGTGCTTAAGAAGCTTCGATTCAGTATTGATATTATGACATGAAAAGATATTGCAAGTCATCCACTGTCAGGTTTTCCGGAGCTTCAGGAGATCCACCAATGGTTCTACAAGGAAGCAAAAACATCAAAACAGAGATTTGATGAGATTGTGTCAAGCAATCGGCATAGATCTAATGAACGTACACCCACCGCCAACTTACCCTTTGAATACCCGCTTATGAAGTTCATGATTCTGTACAGTAGGAAAGTTGTGGAATCAGAAGGACATCAATAATACTCGGTGTCCATGAGCAATGAGAAGTTTGCGGTAAAGAGTGGCGACGAACCTGATAGGCTTATGTTGCCCAATTATGTGAACTCGGTCATAGGCTTGTTGTTCCGCAGCAGGGTTCCACCATGGGTCCATCACGAACACCTAATCATTCAGCACATAAATGAACATTTCCGAACATTAAGCATACAATAGCATCCCTTGTAGGACTAACTTAGAGAAAGACTGAACTCACATGTGAAGCCGTTGTAAGGTTGAGAGCAACTCCCCCAACTTTAAAATTGATCCAACCAAACATACCAAGGCTTCAATCTTAGTGCTGCTTTGGAATTGATCCAATCCAATTCTGTTGAAAATGATGGAATGCCTGAGGCTGAAACCCTTTAAACCCATCTCTCTATCTGAAGTACTCGAGGTTGTAGACAAGTCAACATCAATGGCTCTTGAACATGTTGGACATGAAACTTCACCCAAAGAATTACAGTAAACAGTCAGACATGCTTTACAAAAAGCATGAGCACATGAAGTAACCTGATAAAATCAAATAGAGGGGGCACAAAAATTAGTAACCAAACAAAAGGATGATTTCATCTCGGCAACAGAATTAGGCAGAAAATGCCGCCATAAACTTCCATATTACTCGTACAAAGAACATAGGATAAGAAGATTTCGATTAAAACTTAGCCAAGACTGAAATGTTAACAGGAAATAATGGAATTCTCAATAAGGAAATGTCTATGCTCTAGCCTCCAGTGCGTATTCTACTAGTGTAGTGAAGGGAGAAACTACCCATCCACTTAGATACAACCAGCAGTCCCAACCCTCGACACGATATCAAACATTACTTGAAGGCAAAACCAAAGCATTTTTGTCCTCCCTCTTCGGTACACGTTCTGCAACGGTTTCACCAACGACGTCCTCCTATCTTGACAGTTGAATGCTCTGTTGAGGGTTCGGAGTGACTGAGTAAAAGCTTCTAATCATAATCATATTCAATAATAAAGTAAGTTGTCAAAACAAAGTCATAATCTGAAAGTTCCTGCACAGATCTCGCTCAGTTGGTTCCATGACAAACCAGTATTTTAGTACTTCCGTTTGAAAAAAAAATATGCAACATGTTGCGAAGATTATTGGTGTATGCAGAAAAAATTACTGTTGTATTTAGCTTTTCTTAAATCCCTTCTTCATGTATGTAGTTCCATTTCTCACTTAGACGCGTTATGCAATTTCGCAAGAATTTAAGGAATTCAAAGTGGATATAACCATAAATTTTGGTTTGTATCATTCCATCCGACTAAGGATATCAAATGCCCACCAACATTCCAGTCCACTAAATTGATATCTCTTACCTCGAAGCAACTTTCCAAAGGCATTATTTGTTGTGGCTAGCTGATACATCTTTGGTATAAAGTAATTTGTTATCAGTTTACTGGATAGGAAATAAGGACAAGCCAAATAGCCTTTTTCGGCACCATTGGCTTCTAGCCAAATCCAGGCAATAACTCAATATTCGCATGTCATAGGAGGAATTGATGAGATCAAACAAATTCCCAATTATTTTCCGCAACAACTTGAAGTTCTTCTCCCACTCACTTCCTAGGCGATGTCCAACTAGTGGAGTCAAGTAGGCAATAGTACAAACCACCGACCCCTAACCCATCTCGCAACATGAAGTTATGCTCATTTATATTCAGGGCAATTTTCCTTTATCCTCCATATACAGAAATCAACTTATGATCCCTTCAATCACAGGTTTAAAGGTTGGGGGAATAATGGACTTCTAAATAAGAAAATGTCTATGCCGCCATTGCGTATTCTACTAGTGTAGTGAAGGGAGAAACTTCCCGTCCACTTAGATACAACCAACTGTCCCAACCCTCGACACAATAGCATACATTACTTGATGGCAAAACTAAAGCATTTTTGTCATCCCTCTTTGGTACACGTTCTGCAATGGTTTCACCAACGACGTCCTCCTTTCTTAACAGTCGAATGCTCTGTTGAGGGTTCAGAGTGATTGATTAAGATGAATATTAGGACGTTGTTTCTACCTTATTTAATCACCAACGAATACAGGGATCTCTAAAGATATTAAGCATTGTTATACCATACCTTTAATCAAGTGTTCTGCAATCGCCAGCTTTGCAAAAGTAGAAAGAGTACGACATAATGCGTAAGAAGTGAATCTGTATAAATTTTCAAATTTACGTGAACAAAAAAAAGACATCCAAATCCATCATATTAAGCACCATGTACTAAGACCCTACAACATTTTTTCCTATATTCAACCAATAAAATGTACTTAAATGCTAACCAAAGAGTGAAGTACATCAACATTGTTTTCAAGTAGTGTTCCACTCAAAGCCCACTTATATGAAGACTTCAATGCAAGTAGGCCTTCAACATTCTTAATAGTTTTTAACTTGATGTACTGGCCCTACAAGGACAACAATGAGAAACGAAAGTTATTCATTCACCTGCATTCAGTTCTCTTATTTAACACTTCTGATGAAAGCATACAGATAAGAGCTTTTGTAAAACAAGAGAAGGGTACCATCATTGAGAAACACATTCATATAAAACAGGAAAGTTATGGAAGTGGGTGAATCAAAGATACTTCAATTCTCACAGTAAGCATATGTTGTAACTTCCAAGTATCATGGAACCTTTTGTACGTAATTATCATTTATGTAGTAATAGAGTTTACCTTTCTCCAAAAGAAATATTTACCAATCTCTTTTATAGCAATTTATCTAACATAATTAGATTTCTCCTACTTACCTCATCCAGTATAATGCAAAGCCATTTTACAGAATGGAAAATTGATTTCTCGCTATCATCACTTTCATCATTGTGCTTATCTTTTCTGTATTCAGTTCTCTTATGTAACACTTCTGATGGAAGTTCCTCCTGCTTTCTATCTTTCTCTCCCCACAACAGACATTTATACTCATGACCATACACTGTTTGGGCATATAATTTCCCATACCATTTGAAATTGCTCTTGGGCATCACATATCTCACATAATCATATTCAATAGTAGAGTAGGTTGTCAAAACAAAGTCATAATCTGAAAGTTCCTGCACAGATCTTGCTCTGTTGGTTCCATGGCAAACCAGTATTTTAGTACTTCTGTTTGATGTAAAACGCCGAATCTCATCTGACCACAGACACAACAACCGCAAGACAGACCACAAGAGTACATTTGATGTCAGGAATTGCTGTAGATGAACATGTAAACGAGGATACATCAATGGATTGGAGAATTTCCCGCTTAGCCAGGACAAGGGCAATTGTCTGAAGGGTCTTTCCCGTTCCCATCTCATCTACAAGAATCCCACCTTTAATTCTGTTGGGGAAAGTGTCACAATGGAACTCGACTCTCAACACATCTCGGCTCTCCCGGTCACCCGGGATCACACCAGGACACACCAAGACTCTGACACCGACAATCATGGACTGTCCTTGGAGAGAGGTGCACAACCTCCTCAAGCCTAGCATACAAGCAAACAGGGTTCCAATCCAAAAACAATTGGCGTTGAGTGAAGTAGCCCATCTACTTATAGGCTAGCTTGGAACCCTCCCAACTTTCGATGTGGGATTCCTTACTTCACATGTGCACACCCAACAATCTCTCCCTCACATGTGAATCACTTCCCTTCCGTCGAAATCCAGGGCCAAACCACGCACCGAAACCACCAAGAAACATCTTTGACTTGCACGCTTCTTCTCGTGCTCATTCTTGGAACCGGAATTAACCTCCACGCAACGGGTCAAAAGCAAGCCCGTGGGGGTGACCCATGAAGTCTATCCCGACATGGTGCTTATGATTCTTCTCGAACCATCGGCTTTGATACCAATTGTTGGGGATAACTTCACAGAAGAGTATGCTAATGTAATCCGTTGAAGTCAAACTCTATGTAAACACTCCAATAATATTTTTAGTATAGTTAAGAAATTTCAAGTATATCGATTAGATTAGAGGTTTAAAATAATTTTTAGTGTAATTAATGGATATATATTACTTTTACTAACATTTTTTTAGAGAAATGTTTCAATGATTTTAAAATAATGTTTCATATACGTGTATGAATACTTAAATACAACACTGTTTATAACGTACTTTTCTTAAAGAAATTAACAATATCACACCAAATTATCACAGAGGATTTAAAAATTATACTTATAGTGGAAGTAAAATCTTTTTTTTTTTTATTAATGTGGGTGATGTATGTTTCTTGAATATTATCGATGATCTTCCAACCATATTAATCACGGATGCTATTCCAAGAACATAAAACCCTCTTAGCAAAAATAAAGATTTACTTCCAACACAACTGAAATTAAATATTTTATTGGGATAATTATTTTGATGTGAAAAAATAATTCTCTACAAATTTTCAAGGGAAAAAAATCACTCGGTTTTTATCTATTACATTTCCTTTTTTTCACCATTCATCTAAAATAAACAAACTACATATGATCAAACTATCTCCATCACTTACTTAAAGCACTGGACATCTCTAATGACAACCACGAAGAAAACCTTGTACCACAACTTCTTCCCAACAAAGGAGGAGTTAGAAGCCATTAGCAATCCGAAGCACTACCAAACCTTGCGAACCCTAATCGAGATCAGGGACGATAGTCCCCCCTCGATCAACCGACCGATGAATCCTTGGAAGGTTTTGAAGAGGCTGACGCTTGGCGAGATCGCGAGTGGGAAGTTGTTTATATTAGAGGACGACACGATCGAGCACGTGTTTAGGTAGTGGCCATTGGAGGAGTGCAACCAAGCAGTGATGGGGAGCAAAGTGTGTGTTTTGGTGTATGATGTTACGAATGAGAGTAAGCCTGTTGTGGCGTTGTGTACGGTCCCACTGATGAGTGCCTTTTGTAAGAATATCTTCTATATAATGTTTATATGGTCCATGTGTCTTTGGTTTAATTATATTAAGTCCACATTCATTATATTATAGTTATGATTTTAATATAAGAGTCAAAAACCGTGATGAAGTGGTACCGGGTTAAAGATGTTAAAGTCAAGGGAGGTTTTAATTGATGAAAGTATCTCCCTCTTCTCCTGCTTAAAACGATCGATGCATTTTCTCTCTATTAATGGTTAAGTAACATAAGAGAGCATCAAAGAAGTTCAAGTTCCTCCTTCATTAAGTATGTTAATTCTTCTATTAAATATGAAGAAGAGGAAATGTAAGGGATGGAGTATTACAGAGTATGCTCTTATGTACTATAAAAAGAGAGAGAATTGATGGTTTCAATTCATCATGAAAAACTTAAAAGAAAAAGCAAGGAGAGGAAAATAACACCTACTTATATTTTGTTTCCGCATCAAGGTTTGATCGATCTAATGGATTCAGGTAGTTGTTTATACATGTCTCCTTGCAGGTTATCACAGGTTGATTTGTGTAAAATCTAGATCCTGCATGTTATAGATTTCATGATCGAAATTGGATAAAAGCTTAAAAATGGTATCAGAGCGGGTTTAGATTTTACCATTCACCGTTAAATTGATGCATTCGGATGATCGGAGTATCGTTATTTGTTGAGACTAGCAGCTCACAGCTTACTCGACGTTCTCCAGTTGCTCGTATTCGAGTAAATTACTCGTACTCGAGTAAAGCATCCGAGTGCCTTGGGTTGTCTATTATGTTTTAGCAGCACGTGACTTGCACGTGGGTTTTATTTAAATCCCAAATCGGTTGTAACAGATTTTTCTCACTTCTTCACTTTCATTCAATCAGAGCTTTTGGGTTGTGGATTAATGGCGTCTTCTTCCTCTCTCTAGTTCTTGCTTTTCGATTCTCAAATTGTGAAATGGTACCAGAGCCTTTGGATGTTTATGTTTTGTGAGTACAATGAAGGTTGACAGATCAAAATTTGATCCACGAAGCTTACCTTGTGTGTTTGTTGGATATCCACATGGTCAGAAGGGATATAAGGTTTTAGATTTAACATCTCACATAATTTTTGTCTCTAGAGATGTTAAATTCTATGAAAACCAATTACCATTGCACAAGATCAATTTTGATACTCAATCACCACTTCCTAACATCACAAATGACTTACATGAGCACATATTTTTTCCCAATGCTGAGATTACTGCAGAGAATAATGTACCACAGGATAATTTAGTTCATGATCAGTTGACTGATCAACACCCAGCTATACAAACTCAACCCGTTCCAGAGGTTCCACATGGTTTAAGGAGGTCAATAAGAATAGTAAGGACTCCTGCACACTTACAAAACTATATATGCAATTTTGGATCTCACCAAGAACAGTTTCCATTATTGTCTGGCTTCACTGACTCTTTTCTGTGTCTCTCAGCTACATTAACTTGTACAGATGCTTTGGTTGAACCCAAGTCATTCACCAAAGGTTCTAAAGATCCTAAGTGGGTTGAGGCAATGGATAAAGAAATTGATGCTCTTCAGACTAACAAAACTTGGGTCTTAGTTGATCTTCCTGCAGGCAAGCAACCAATTGGATGCAAATGGGTGTACAAAATTAAGCTTAAGGCAGATGGATCTATAGAAAGATACAAAGCACGTCTGGTGGCAAAGGGTTACACTCAACAATATGGGATTGACTATGCTGAAACTTTTTCACCAGTGGTAAAGTTATCTACTGTAAGAGTTATACTCTCTATTGCTTTAAACAAAGGTTGGGATCTATTTCAATTAGATGTCAACAATGCATATCTTCATGGGGATCTCCATGACGAAGTGTATATGACCATGCCTCAAGGTGTTTCCAACCCAGCTAATAAAGTTTGTTTGTTGAAAAAATCTTTATATGGGTTGAAACAAGCTGCAAGGCAATGGTTCAGCAAGCTATACATTACCTTATTAGATTTTGGTTTTACACAATCAAAATTTGATCCATCTTTATTTCTTTCACACAAAAATGGTCATTTAACAATAGCTGCTGTCTATGTAGATGATATTATTCTCACAGGTTTTGATGTTAGCCAAGTTACTGCTCTAAAGAGTCATCTTCATGAACTCTTCAAGATCAAAGACTTAGGAAAGCTCAACTACTTTCTGGGCTTACAGGTTACACACAGTGATGAGTGCCTTGTGTTGAGTCAAAGAAAATTTTGTTCAGAGATCATCAAAGAGGCAAATTTAGAGGATAAAAAGACCTGTGTTACACCTTTACCTATATATTTCAAGTTGCACTCTTCTGATCATAATGTTTTGATTTCCGATCCTACTAGTTATAGAAGCTTGGTTGGAAAGTTGAGTTACTTAACAAATACATGCCCAGATATCTCATTTTCTATACAGGTTCTAAGCCAATTCTTACAAGCTCCAGACAAAAATCATCTAGATGCTCTTCATCATCTAATCAGATATGTCAAGGGCACTATCAACTATGGAATCAAGTTACAAAAAGGAACTTCAATCAAGCTCCAAGCCTTCTCAGACAGTGACTGGGCTTCATGTCCGATTTCAAGGAGGTCTGTAACTGGTTATGTGGTGCTGTATGGTAGCAATCCCATCTCCTCGAAGTCAAAGAAACAGCCAACAGTCTCAAAGAGCTCTTCTGAAGTCGAGTACAAGGCTATGAGCCAAGCTGCAGCTGAGGTCACTTGGTTGGTCAATTTATTGGCTGAATTGGGGGAGTCTGATTTAAGGCCAGTTACTCTTCATTGCGACAACAAATGAGCCCTTCAAATTGCTCGGAATTCTGTATTCCACGAGAGAACTAAGCACATAGAAATCGATTGCCACTTCACTCGAGAGAAGGTCTTGGAGGGATTACTTCAATTGAGTTATTTGCCTACCGAGAATCAATTGGCAGATGTCCTAACCAAGATCATCCCTGCAGTGCATCACAAAGAGTTTATATCCAAACCGGGCATGGATCTCGAAGACCATCCTCCAGTTTGAGGGGGGATGTTGAGACTAGCAGCTCACAGCTCACTCGACGTTCTCCAGTTGCTCGTATTCGAGTAAATTACTCGTACTCGAGTAAAGCATCCGAGTGCCTTGGGTTGTCTATTATGTTTTAGCAGCACGTGACTTGCACGTGACTAGTTTTATTTAAATCCCAAATCGGTTGTAACAGATTTTTCTCACTTCTTCACTTTCATTCAATCAGAGCTTTTGGGTTGTGGATTAATGGCGTCTTCTTCCTCTCTCTAATTCTTGTTTTTCGATTATCAAATTGTGAAATTATTGCCGATTTGGATGGAACCGCATGCGAAAGATTCATGAAATGTTGAATATATATGTATGCCGATTGCTTCTTAATTTCGAAAAGCAAAGTCGTAATTGTTGACTTGATTTTCACGAAATATTGAATCGGTTATTGAAATTGTCGTTTGCTGTGATCCTGCTATAATATTTGTTTGTTTTGAGTTATGGCATTAATTTGGTTATTAGTTAAGCTTGCCAATTTGTAACGTTTTGCCAATTAAAGTTTGTCGATATGTTTGACCCAAAATTAATTGAATCGGTGTTACAGTGTATGTCGATTCAATTTGAAAAGAAGGATTATGGCTTTACAATTATCTCTCGCATAGTATAAAAGTTGCATGTGTTATATGGTTTAATCACATAAATATTTGTCTATGCATTAAAGTGAGATAAATTTATTGTCTAAATTATTTAAAAACTTGTTAGTCACCAAAGTGGCATGGTTGTAAAGAAATTTAGACTTTGATTTATGGGTGTCGATTATTCATGATTAATGGATGCTAAAATAACATAAAAGTTTAATTGAACAATTGATTTTAATTATTAATTATTTTCTAGGAGATCACCCAAAGGTGGATAATTGAATATAGTTAATAATGTTAAAAGAGATTAGTCACCATGCACATGTTGAATAATATGTATATCCAAAGATAACATGTTTATTTGACTTATGTATGTTGTGATGATCCATTAAAGAACATTTAAATTTTAGCATCAATGATAGTGGCCATATGTTTAAGTATTGCCCAAAGGTTACTTGAATACATGGTTTAAAGTTTTTGAATTTATCTGGATTTGTATAATGTAATCAAAGCACTAATGGGTAAGCATGTATAAATGTTTGCAGCTTTAGTAAATCTCTATGCATCTGCTAACTCTGTTGTGAAGTTCAATGGGCTCAACTATGATGATTGGTCTGAACAAATCCGGTTTTTACTGGGTGTTATGGCCTTGGACTTTGCCATACTAACGGATACACAACCCCTAACTATTACAGAGGTCAGCTCCGATAATGAAAAGACTCTTTATGAGGCTTGTGAGCGGTCTAATCGGCTAAGCTTGAACCTGACGAGGATGACTATGGCAGAAAGTGTCAAGCCATCTATGCCAAAGACAGAGAATGCAAATGAGTTTATGCAGAGAATTAAGGGATATTCATAATCGGATTTGGCTGACAAATCAATTGTAGGAAGCCTAAAGAGTGAGCTAACTACGAAAAGGTTTGATTGGTCACAACCCATCCATGATCATGTAACTCATATGTCTAATTTGGCAGCAAAGCTAAAGACCATGGCAATGGACGTAAGTGAGACGTTCTTGGTTCAGATCATCATTAACTCTCTTCCTGTTGAGTTTGGACAGTCTCAGGTGAACTATAACACCATTAAGGACAAATGAAACTTCAAGGCCTTAAAGAACATGTTAGTACAAGAGGAAGGGAGATTAAAGAAGATGAAGGACCAAAGTGTCCATTTCGTTGGTCATAATGGTGCCAATAGTAGTAAGAGAAGGCCAGGTAAAAAGGACAACAGGAAGGACAAGACTCAAATTAAGGAAAAAGAGAGTGACCTTCATACAGAAGCGAAGTGTTTCTTTTGTAAGAAATTGGGACACTTCAAGAAGGATTATCCTAAAAGAAAGGCTTCGTTCGAGAAGAAAGGTATTCATTATTGTTTCGTTTGCTTTGAATCTATGGAAGTGCCTAATAATACCTGGTGGTTAGATTCTAGTGCAACTACTCATGTGTCTCCTGTTAAACACAAATTCAGTTCGATCAAGCCTATAAGAGGAACTAACCAGTATTTGTTCATGGGGAATAAGATGAAAGTACTTATTGAAGGCATTGGAACTTACAGATTGATCTTAGACACTGGTTGTCATATAGATCTTGAAGGATGTCTATTTATACCTGAATGTGCTAGAAATCATGTTTCTGTTAGTAGACTGGATAATTTGGGTTTTGGTTTTAAGATTGAACATGGTGAAACTTTATTATACAAAAATAATTGTTTTTATGGTTCTGCTACTTTAATATACTCACTTTACAGGTTCAATCTTGATACCATATTTTCTGAATCCTTACATGTTGAAAGTCAAGGCATTAAACGTAGTGCATCTAATGAATGTTCGGCTTACTTGTGGCATCAAAGATTGGGTCACATTTCTAAATAAAGGTTAATGAGGTTGGTGAAAAGTGAGATTCTTCATCATTTAAACTTTAGTGATTTGGATGTGTGTGTAAATTGCATTAAAGGAAAGCAAACTAAACACACAATAAAGAAACCGGCCAAAAGAAGCACTCAACTTCTTGAATTGATTCACACTGATATATGTGGGCCTTTTGACGTTCCATTTTGGAGCGGAGAAAAGTATTTTATCACTTTTATTGATGATTACTCACGTTATGGATATATATATTTGCTGCATGATAAATCTCAATCTGTGAATGTCCTTGAGGTGTTCATTAATGAGGTGGAAAGGCAGTTTGAAAGAAAAGTTAAAGTAGTGAGATTTGATAGATGTGGTAAATTTTATGGAAAATATAACGAGAATGGACAACGTCGAGGTCCATTTGCAAAGTTCCTCGAAAGTAAAGGCATTTGTGCACAATATACAATGCCTTATACACCTCAGCGGAATGGCGTAGCTGAAAGGCAGAATCGTACATTAATGGATATGGTTAGGAGCATATTAAGTAATTGCTCTTTACCTCTTTCTCTGTGGGTGTATGCATTAAAGATTTCTGTATACCTTTTGAATCGTGTTCCTAGTAAGGTAGTTCCTAAGACACCTTATGAACTATGGACTGGAAGGAAACCAAGTTTAAGGCATCTTCGCGTCTGGGGTTGCCCAGCAGAAGTAAAGGTATATAATCCACATGAAAAGAAACTTGATTCATGGACAGTCAGTGGGTTCTTCATTGGCTATCCGGAAAAGTCAAAGGGGTATATATATTTTATTGTCCTAATCATAGTACAAGAATAGTAAAGACGGGCAATGCTAGGTTCATTGAGAATGGTCAAACTAGTGGGAGTGGTAAACCACGAAAGGTAGACATTCAAGAAATCCGGGTAAACACTTCCTTACCCGTTACTTCTTCTAGAGTTGGTCTGCCAATTGTCGTATCGCAGTTACATGATGCATTGGAGCAACCAAACAATGTCCAAAACCCACAAGATGAAGAGAGAGTACATGAACCGGTCATAGTACAAGAGGCAAATGAACCACATGAACCATTGCGGCGGTCTATAAGGGAAAGGAGACCTGCTATTTCAGATGACTATGTGGTTTATTCCCTTGAAGATGGATGTGACTTAAGCATTGATGAAGACCCGATCTCATTTAGACAAGCCATGGAAAGTAACAATTCTGAAAAGTGGTTGAATGCCATGAAAGAAGAAATTAAGTCAATGGATGACAACAAAGTCTGGGACTTAGTTGAGCTTCCTAAAGGTTCCAAGTCCGTTGGGTCTAAGTGGGTGTTTAAGACCAAGCGTGACTCAAAAGGCAACATCGAAAAGTATAAAGCCAGACTTGTTGCTAAAGGCTACACCCAGAAAGATGGCATTGACTATAAACAGACCTTCGCTATGATCTCGATCTTCATCAAATGGATGTCAAAACCGCCTTTCTAAATGGTGATTTAGAGGAGGAAGTATATATGGATCAACCTGAAGGATATTTTGCCACAGGAAAAGAACACATGGTGTGTAAGCTGAGAAAGTCAATATATGGGCTGAAGCAAGCTTCTCGACAGTGATATCTTAAATTTGATGATACTATCACGTCCTATGTAGAAATCATCGTTGATCGGTGTATCTATATTAAGGTAAGTGGGAGCAAATTTGTGATTTTAGTCCTATATGTTGATGATATATTACTTGCTGCAAATGATATAGGAATGTTACATGAAGTTAAGAAGTATCTCTCTAATAACTTTGAAATGAAAAATATGGGTAGGCATCCTATGTGATTGGAATAGAAATATTTCGGGATAGGTCACAAAGATCATTAGGATTGTCTCAGAAAAGGTTATATCACCAAGATCTTAGAGAGATATAGAATGGATAAATGCTCTGCAGGGATTGTTCCAATAGAAAAAGGGGACAAGTTCAGTAAAATACAATGTCCTAGAAATGAGTTGGAACGAAAGGAAATGGAAGGAATTCCTTATGCATCAATGGTTGGGAGTTTGAACTATGTTCAGACTTGTACTCGCCCTGACATCAACTTCGTTGTTGGAATGTTGGGTCGATATCAAAGTAATCATGGAATGGACCACTGGAAAGCTGAAAAGAAGGTTCTCAGGTATTTGCAAGGCATCAAAGATCACATGCTTACATATAGGAGATCCGATCATCTTGAGGTCATTGGATATTTAGATTCAGATTTTGCCGGATGTGTGGATAGTAGAAAGTCAACATTTGGCTACGTGTTCCTATTAGCTGAAGGAGTGGAAGAGTGGAAAGAAATCTGTCATTGCTACTTCCACCATGAAAGCTGAATTTGTGGCATGCTTTCAGGCCACTATTCATGCATTGTGGTTGCGGAACTTTATCTCAGGACTTGGGATTGTTGACAGTATAGCCAAGCTGCTGAGAATTTATTGTGATAATTCCGCAGCAGTCTTCTTCTCAAAGAATGAAAAGTACTCTAAGGGTGCTAAACACATTGATGTGAAGTACTTGACAGTTAAAGAAGAATGGCAGAAACAAAAGGTGTTTATTGAGCATATAAGAACTCATCTCATGGTAGCGGATCCGTTGACTAAAGGATTATCACCCAAGGCATTCATTGGCCATGTTGAGCTTATGTGTGTAAAGGAAGGAGTCTTGCTAGCTTAATTGAGGTGTGCTCATTACGTTTATGACACTTTGAATTCACTTATGGTTACGTTTATGCATTATTATATATGTCATCATTATAGTAATGTGTACACATTATGTTTGGTTCGATAACATATATATTTTGAGACTTATGAGATTTCTCAAATTTTAAAAGTGATATTGAGTTTGGATTAATCTGTGATACATGGAAGGGATCGTGCCGCTCAATGACATGTGACCACCATGATCCGATCATTCTAATTCAAGTAAGGTTATTGGTAGTATATGGACTTGATAATAAAAGTGCGCATTTATAGATGATATTGAACCATCAAGTCGTCACATGGACCAAATGGGAGAATGTAAGAATATCTTTTATATATATATATATATATATATATAATGTTTATATGGTCCATGTGTCTTTGGTTTAATTATATTAAGTCCACATCCATTATATTATAGTTATGATTTTAATATAAGAGTCGGAAATCGTGATGAAGTGGTACCAGGTTAAAGATGTTAAAGTCAATGGAGGTTTTAATTGATGAAAGTATCTCCCTCTTCTCCTGCTTAAAACGATAGATGCATTTTCTCTCTATTAATGGTTAAGTAACATAAGAGAGCATCAAAGAAGTTCAAGTTACTCCTCCATTAAGTATGTTAATTCTTCTATTAAATATGAAGAAGATGAAATGTAAGGGATGGAGTATTACAGAGTATGCTCTTATGTACTATAAAAAAAGAGAGAATTAATGGTTTCAATATGAAACACCTAAAAGAAAAAGCAAGGAAAGGAAAATAACACCTACTTATATTTTATTTACGCATCAAGGTTTGATCGATCTAATGGATTCAGGTAGTTGTTTATACATGTCTCCTTGCAGGTTATCACAGGTTGATTTGTGTAAAATCAAGATCCTACATGTTATAGATTTCATGATCGAAATCGGATAAAAGCTTACACCTTTTACTTGAAGGTTTTCGTTTGATAAACTGTTGAATTTTAGTTTGATCTCGTCCAATAAAGAGGCTTGATGAATTAATTGTTACTTTTTTCCTTACCTCGTACTCCAGGATTTGGCAGAAAATAATAAATTGATGTTTGAGTGGATTTGATATCACACCACTACGAACAAAAACATGAGTGGTGTAAGGGGTCAGAGATGAATGAATACATATGTACTTTGGTGATGTTTTTATTTTACCTATAAAAAATGACATTGATCATATCTAAGTTTTTTTTTCCTAAGTGGTAATGGACCTGTTCTATCAATTCCTTCATCTAAGTTTGGGTGGGTAGTTGAAAAACTCCGATTTCAAAAGCTAATTAAACTAAAATCTTATATTTATTTCATTTGAAATCATATAAGGCCATTTTGCATAACTAGACCAAAAAAAAACAAAACTTTGCACAAATAGCCATGTCCCTTGTTTATTTGTTAGGGGTAGAAAGTGGCCATTTTTTGCAAATAAAAATAGCAACCGGGAGAGGAAGTTGCAAGTAAAGGTGAGGGACAGTGTAGCTGTCAGTGACATTTGGCACCAAAAGGCATCCTCCGTTCGTTTCAGAAAACTGTAGACTGCCCATCTTACCAATAGAATTAATTGGTCCTACCAATAGGCTAAACCTGTCTTTCCATACCTGGAGATATTTTGGAAAGAATCTGGAGGGGATTCATTGTAGCTGATTTGGCGGGCTGGCAGTGCATTTTTGGCGCCAAATCAGGGTTCCTCCTTTGGGGAAAGGGGGGAGCATTTATGAGGGGAAAATGCAATGATTGCATTGATGGGTGTTCCCCAAGAACATATATAAGCTTGAGAGAAGGATCTGAAACACCATAACATGCTCTGCAAAAAGTGAGGCAGAATAGGAGAGAAGCGGAAAGGACGGGGAAAAAGTTAGCCGTTCATTCCAGAAAACGATACAGTCCTCATCCTACCAATAGAATATTTCCGTCATACCAATAGAGTACAACTGTCCTTTCATACCTGAAAAAGTGCAAGAAGTTGTCCGATGACAGTGGCAGCGATGGGTAAGTGATCTTGTACATATCCTTTGTAGCTGTTCCTTTTTCTTATAACAGAACTACTCCAAGGTGACGGTTTCACGAGACCAGTTGCAGAGAGTTCGTAATTTATACTCTTTTTTTTTTTATCATTTGCATAACTTGCAAATTAAGATTACAAATTCAAACGCTATTTTCACTTCCTGCGAAATTATCACTTCTTGATGCCTAGACGATCATAAGGACCCATTGAAAATAGTCTATTAGCTCAATTGGTAGAGCGTTGTGTTTGCACACAAAAATGTGAGTTCGACTCTCACATAGGCTAATATGGAGTATGTGTTCATGAATCTCTCTGAACTTATACAATTATGAACATGGCAGAAAATACATATACTAATGATAGGACAAATTTATGAACATGTTAGGACAAATTCATAAATCTCTCTGAACTTATACGATTATGAACATGACAGGAAATATATACACTTGTGGTAGGACAAATCTGTGAACATGGTAAGACAAATTCATAAATCTCTCCAGACTAGGTTTTACTCAATTTTCTTTCTCCACACGATGATCATGAACTTGTCAGCGATGACTGGGTACTTCTGAGTGTCAATATTCACTACTTGGATCTTGTCTTTCAGTGCAGCACTAACTTTATCCAGGATAAGGACCATAGCTTGAGATTCATCATCACACATGATATATCCATGTATAGCTTTTGCATCTGTGGTTCATATAACTTCAGTCTCTGCTTGTGGAGCCTGCCTTCTCCTTTTGCTTTTCTGAGATTCATGTGGAAGTAATTTTTTTTCGTAAAGTCAATTATGCATTTACATTTTTCCAATAGTATAAATATATCGTACCATCAGTGTGCATCTATCCTACCATTAGTGTCAAGTTATACATGAATTACTGGGTTTCCATTATGATCCTACCAATATCGTTATTTTCTCCTACCATTAGTTTCCATCAATCATACCATTCTGATCCTACCGATATCGTTGTTTTCTCCTACTATTAGTTTTCATCTATCCTACCATTTTTGTGCATCTATCATACCAATTTAAATAGCTTTCAAGGAAAATCAAGCTAGAAACCGTAGCAAATTATGTTCCACATTTTTCAAAAAAATAACCAAGGGTAGAGGGTTTCCAGCCTACAACAGAAGATGAAGGAAACCTAAGTAACATTATATCCGAGGGTAGAGGCTCTAATTCAGTCGTTCTAGCATTGAATTAGATTGGATTCATGAATTTTGATTGGTAGAAATTGGATTGAGATTGGGATTTATGGATTGGTAATTGAGATTGAGATTAGGGTCAATTCACGCCTCAATGATTACTAGTCTGGGATTTGTGGATTGGTCAATATTAATTCTACTTCTTTGTCAATAGTACAAATATATCTTACCATTCGTGTACATCTATCCTACCATTAGTGTCAAGTTATACACTTAATTTCGGTGATTACATTTTTATCATACCAATATCGTATATTTATCCTACCAGATTCACAAATTTGTCCTACCACTAGTCTATATATTTCCTACCAAGTTCATAATTTTATAAGTTTAGAGATATTCATAATTCATAAATTTGTCGTACCAGACTCATAAATTTGTCTTGCCATTAGTGTATATATTTCCTACCATGTTCAATCGTATAAGTCCATAGCCTACGTGAAGACACACTCCGTATTAGCCTACGTGAGAGTCGAACTCACATCTCTGTGTGCAAACACAGTGCTCTACCAATTGAGCTAATAGGCTATTTTTCAAGCAACATATCTCTGAATGTATTATGCTAACAAGAAGGTACAAAAATTCAAAGGCATCCGTGTATGTTATCGATTTGATACCTTTGAAGCTTGCTGAAATAGAAAAATGTTTTGAATTTGAACCTACAAAAGCATCCGAATCATAAACATCTCAAATTTTCTATCAATTGCAATCATCTCAGCACTCTGTGCATAACAAATTTAAGTAGAACCTGCAGTAAAGACTATATCAAATCCAGTGAATACTTTCGAGATAGTTGATCAGATATATCAAACCCAGCAAACCAGCTTTGGGTACTCAAGGCTTCCATAAGATCATTTGTTACTTTTCTCCTTAAGTGAGATGTCAATTCAGCAGAAGCGGGCTCAATTGCGTCTGCACATGCTTCCAAGACTTCCTCTACTGTATGCCTCAGCACAAGAGAATAGCTGTTTGAAAAAACCAGCATCAGATTGAAATTAGAAGATGTACAATAATCCAGGGAAGAAAATTTTCACCAAAGATATTTGAATATATGAAACCTATATTTTTAAGCCACCCACGACTCAAGCATTATCTTTCATAGCACAAAAGGTAGGAATCTTTAGTTTAACCAAAGGTAATATGCACGCTTATGCATAGTCCATTTCTTTGATTCCTTTTCTAAATTTCTAGTTAAATGGGTTGTTTAGAAATAACGGTGCCAATCCTTGCAGGCAGTTGTGTTTGCAACCTTGAAATCATGATCCCATCACGCAACTCCATCAAAGTTATAGCATCATTTCAATTGACTCATCAGCACTCAGCAAATGAAAAAAACATAAGTGCCTCTCCTTAACGTTAGAGAAACATAAGGTAGCTATTGAGCATCAACTGAAATGACATACAAGGACAGCAATGTTCAAAACCAAAAAGAGAGATTCATCCTATTGTCAACCAAAGGTGAAATCCATCTACCTAAATTCAATTGAGTCTACAGCTATCAATGTACACATCAATGAAAAGAAAAGCGTGGTGAAGATCTAGAAAATCACTAATCAGGTATAGCTAATTGTACTTGCTAAATACTCGCTTAAAAGGAATAGCTAATTGTACTTGCTAAATACTTGCTTAAAAGGAAGATGGAGACATATTAGCTAACCTGAAACAAGACATAATGGATGAGATGGAGAATCAGTTGAGGTCCAGCCTTTTATTTATCAGCAGTAACATCAGCATCACCTAGTGCCTCGTCTGACTCCTTCTCAGCACACCGAATTCGCTTTTCAAGCCTTTCTCCTTCTACATCATCATATCACTCTTTTCTCCTATCTCTAGCTAGCTTTATTGTCTGCATTCCTCCTTCCATCTGACTCGTTGAGCTGCTTTTGAATCAAGACTACATTTTTTATGCTTATATTGGGCTGCAAAAGCTACCTTCTCTTTCTGATCTTTTAGTTGGTTCCTTTACCTTATAATTAATCCCACAGGGAATCAAGTTGTGTTTATGTTGGGCTGCAAAAGTTAAAAAAAAATTAGCTTGAAGCAATTAGCAAACTGGAAGATGAGCAACATCGATCAATCACCATTAAATTAAGTTACCAAGATATCAAGCTTCCCAAACTTGGATTTGACAAAATCGGAGAGCAAAGCGACGCAACTTTTCCCCTAGTAAAAAAAATATAGCCTATTAGCAATCTAATATATCTACCAATTCCACATCAGCAAGATCCTAATTCACCCAATCAAACCACCAATTTCAAAAATTCAATAAAACTTAACAAGTTAGGGTTTATTAGAAACTTACCTTGCAGGGTTTTAATGGATTCCTCGCTATCAATCCGGTGGTGTAGATGGCGGTGATTCCCGAGCTCCATTAGAAGGTAGGAGTAGTCATCGGAGCAGTCGGCCTCGTCTCCCTCCGAGTGCGAGATGGAGTGCCTCTTCTGCGTTGGAGTGTGTCGGGTGGAGACTGCGGATTTGAGGTGATTGGAATGGTGTTGGAAACGTTACGGGTGGACCTTTGCCGGAGAACTCGATGGGGAAGAAACGAGTTGGAGGCGGCGGAGGAGGGGTAGGGTTTGGTGGATGTAGAAGGATAGCTTGACGGAGGCGGCGAAACGATTTTGTATGACCGGATGCAGGTCACCTTCTCCAGCGGCCAGTTTGCAAACCGCCTCTCTCCCTGTGTACCTGCTACAACCGATTACAAACAGTTGCATACAACCGGTTGTTATATTTGCTAGATATGGCCAGGCCATTTTGGGCCAATTTTTTACCCTCTTGGCTATTTGTGCAAATAGGCCCATTTTTTGGCCTATTTGGTACCATTTCCTCATCATATAACATCAAAACCAAAAGCTCTAAAAGTTTGTTGAAGATATAATTTATTTCATTCAAAAATTAAAAATATATAATGTAACAGTTAAAAATAAAAAATTCCAAAAAGCTAGGTGATGATATGGTTTAGTGCCAAACAAAGCCATATTTGTTACCCGCAAAATATATCAGGAATTTTAGATTTTATTTTATTTTATTTGAGGGACTAGACTCGTTCCTTCAAGTGAAACAAAGTCCACATGAGATTTAAAATAAATAAATAAATCATACTCCCTCCGATTGGAAATATAAGACATTTGACTTTTGTGCACGTAATTTAAGGAGTTAAAAACTATATAAAATATTTATTTTTTAATTAATTATTTTACATTATAATACTTGTTATTAATAAGTATTACTCCATCTGTTAATTAAAACTTGTCATTTTAGAAATCTGCACACTTTTTAATAGTAAAAAAACAAAAATACACTTATACCCTAATTAGTATTCTCCTTTTTTACTTTCTTGTAAACTATAACTAACACTTATCTAATCATTACAAGGGTAATTTTGTAAAGTGGATGGCAAAATATCTACAAAGACATGTTTTTCTTAACAAGATTTATATCCTAAAACGACATGTTTTTCTTAACAGATGAAGTATAATGTAAAAAAATTAATTAAAAAATCAATATTTTATATAGTTTTTAGCTCTTTAAGATACGTACACAAAAGTCAAATGTCTTATATTTCCAATCCGATGGAGTATTATATAAAAATTACACGGGAAGAGACACGTTGGTACTTGGGTAAATTCAAACTTGTTTTCATCGTAAATCATAGTGAAAGAAAGTAGGCCCAAAACACCATGGGTTCTCAAGGCCCTACACTCACATTGACAACTTACATGGTGTTTTTGGGCCTTACCATGGGTTCTCAAGGCCCAAAACACCATGAGCCATAAACTAAAGTACCCCAATCAAATAAAACAAATCTACTGAAACTGGAAATAGAACTGCAACCACTCAACACATCGAAGACTCGAACAAAATGGAAAACCTATCGAAACATTATTATTATTAGGAACTGATGCAATTTGACAAGCTATCAAATCGAAAATTTAAAAACATTACAAATTCTGTGTCATTTGTAATTGCTCTTGAGCATCACATATCTCACATAATCATATTCAATAGTAGAGCAGGTTGTCAAAACAAAGTCATAATCCGAAAGTTCTTGCACAGATCTCGCTCTGTTGGTTCCATGGGAAACCAGTACTTTAATATTTCCGTTTGATGTAAAACGATGAATCTCATCTGCCCACGGACTCAAATCAACCGCAGGACAAACCACAAGAGTAAACCAATTCCTATGGCAGCTCAATGATTTAAATATGATAGAATATCTTTTGTTATCAATATTGATAGAATGTCTTATCTTAGCCACAAACTAGGTTTAATTCGTAGCTCTTTATAACTATATAAGGAGGAGTTTTGTTCATCCAATTCAACCTGGTGTGAAATCTAATTCAATTCAACTCGGTCAATACATCAATCGATGAGGATGAAGACAAGAAACCTATCTGCAGACGTGCTCATCTTAACCTGCAAATGCATTTCGAAGCAATGGAAGGATCTCATCGAACATCCCATCTTCTACAAACGCCACACCAACAGTCATACGACCTTCATCCTCTATCTTCGCCCTATTCCTAAGCCACGACGAGGGCTATAAGTGTCTCACATACCACGTCCTTGAAAGCCGACGTGTCATACGACCTTCATCCTCTCTCTTCGCCCTATTCCTAAGCCACGACGAGGACTATAAGTGTCTCACATACCACGTCCTTGAAAGCCGACGTCTCGGAGCCATTAGGGGTAGACGGGTAGTGGGGCTCACTATAACGTCTCGGGGCCATTAGGGATAGACGGGTAGTAGGGCTCAGTATCCTGTTGCAGACCAATGTAACGGGTATACACGCGGGATCCCGTTCTCACCCTTAAAAGCTAGCCATTAGGGTAGTGGGGCTCCCACTTATATACCCACATCAAAGTTCATGAATTCTCGATGTGGAATATAAGTGTCTCATACCACTATGTTCCTATTACAAAGCACCGTCCTTGAAAGCCGAAGTCTCGGCGGCTTCGAACAAGAGGATTGGGCCTTTTTTTTGCCTCTTACATCCCGATGCCCGTCACCCGACACCCCACAAGAACTAGGTTTCTCTATACCTCTTACATTCAGAAACTCCAAGAAACTAGCATCAAAAGAAAAAGAATATGAGTGAGCAACTAGTACAAGATACTACAATGAAGAGAAAGCAAGACAATGTAGCCAAAATTGGAACCGCAAACTAAAAATTAGGGAAACAAGAACCAGAAACAAGAACAAATCAAATTCGCAACCAGAAGAAATAACACATTGACAAAAAAGCAAAAAACAAAATAGAGCAGCAAAAGAACACGAACCATCAGTCGAAGGCACCGAGAGAGCGCGATTAGAATGGAGATTCATCAGAGATGATGAGCTAGGATTTTGGAGTGTCATTGAACTGAGGAGGGAGAGAGCGAAAGTGCGGGAAAGTAAAACGGCCAAAGTACCAAATTGGTATTTAAAATTGAAAACGTTGGATATTTGAGTATTTAAAAAGACTCTGGTGCCAAATTGATATTTAAAATAGCAAAAATGGACAAATTGATATTTTTTCTGGTCGGAATTTCGGTTTTCATGCGCGTGACTTCTACGCGTATACTGAACCATTTTTGTTTAGCTAGGACTAGTTTCTTTCTCCTAATAAAAGATCTGAATCTCTATTGAATCAATTTTTTTAAAAAAAAATATTGAACCAATTTTTGTTTGTATAATATTATAATTATAATAATTATAATTTTATTATAATTAAACTGGTCCAAGCTAAACAAAAATGGTTCGGTATACGCGTAGGAGTTATGCGCATGAAAACCAAAATTCCAACCAGAAAAAATACCAATTTGTCCATCGGTACAGTTTTAAATACCAATTTGGCACCAGAGTCTTTTGAAATATCCAAATGTCCAACATTACCGGTTTTAAATACCAATTTGGTATTGGGAAGAAAGAGGACGTTGGAGGAGATGGTAGAGAAAGGGAAGATATTTTACACTGTACTACGGCCCACGGAGTATGTAATTTATTTTAGGAAAATTGGGGTGCAATTTTGGATAGTATCCCACTATTTTTGGTTTTCCGGATGGTACCCTAAAATTTTGCAAAAATTTGTCTGATAATATTTTCCCTTTTTTTTATATAAACAAAAACTAACTTTTTATTTTTTCAGTATTCAACAATCGACAGTGAAATTGAAATAATGTGTGCTCAATCCGTCCAATTAATTAAGGTCAACTCCGGTGGTTAGCGTTGCACTCCACCTAATAGCTGGTGGCACAATAAAGCGTCGGGGGAATGCGTAAGAGAGTGAGATGGAAGAGTGAGAATTAGGGGAGTGACCTTAAACTCAATCTTTCAAAATTTCAAGTCATGCAAAATTGAATCGATGGAGATATAACGATTCGGACTTCATTGGTTTTTTTTTTCTTTTCGACATTACGCAAGAATTAGATCGATAAAGCGATCGTGAAGTCATCTAAACGATGGCTTGATAAACCCTACGCAGAGGGTCACCAGTCTAAAAAGAAAAAAAAACGCAAGCTAAAAGTTAAGATTATAATAACAATTAACTTTATACGTAAAGCGCCAAAAACTTAGAGCCTTTGTTTCTTGTTATGTGGTTTGGTGACTTATACGGCTTGCATTGGCATAATTGACTTTGAAAGCGGTACCGATTGCGGCTTTGGTTATGAAAGTGGTGACAAGCAAGCTTGTCGATCGATTCTTGTGGGGTTGGAAGGAAGGCTCCCATCCCGCCCAACCCCAAGGTGCTAATCTCCAAGTTGAGGACGGAAAATGTTGAAGAGTAGATCCTAATTAAATGAGACATGCAATAGCACAATTGCGACTGGATTTGAGTTGTTTTAATCTTCATAGCTACATGAAATGAAGGAGAGGCGACAGGGGCTCCCGGGAGGAGGAGCAAGGAGCCGGAGTCTCCGGAGCTCCGCATGTACAGGGGCTCCCGGGAGGAGGAGCAAGGAGCCGGAGTCTCCGGAGCTCCGCATGTAGGAGCAGAACCAACATGTTGCCGGACAGGAATCTATCATAAACTGTCACACTGAATGTTTTCTACATATATAGAATTGGTGTTGCATGTTGTATTGTTGTTAGTCCGCAAACAAAAAGTTGCTGTTTTGATCAAGGCTGAATAATGTTGGATAAGCGCCCTGTAAGCCAAGGAGATTGAAGATTCAGACTTCATTGGATTAAAATTTAAAAAGTAGATTAATTTGAAACTGACATAGAGGGGTTTTGGAAGAAAAAAAATTGCTACTACTCAACTAACAATGCAGAAGAATTGAACCATCCCAGAAAAGTATCATAGAGGATTTAAAATTCATAATACCCTTAGTGATACTTTGATGTGATATTTGATGGTTCACGAAATTATTTTAAATCAGAATTGTTTGTTACTTTTTAAAAAAAAAAAAACTATAACCCATATCTCCTCCGGGTTAGGGTTCGGGTTTTCTAACCTGCAATGCAATATGTCAGATCGAACCCGTGGTCACGTCTAGTTTTATCTATAAACACTTGGTTATGGGTTAATACATATATATTGGAAGTAAATTTCTTTTTATTAATTGGCGGGATGTATGTTCTTTGAATATTATCGATGATCTTCCAACCATATTAATAACGGATGCTATTCCAAGAACATAAATCGCCCTCTTAGCAAAATAAAGATTTACTTCCAACATAACTCAAATTAAACAAACTACATATGATATGATCAAACTATCTTCATCACTCAAAGCACTGAACGTCTCCAATGACAACCACCACGAAGAAAACCTTCTACCACAACTTCTTCCCAACAAAGGAGGAGTTAGAAGCCATTAGCAATCCGAAGCACTACCAAACCTTGCGAACCCTAATCGAGAACAGGGACGATTGCCCCCCCTCGATCAACCCGATGAATCCTTGGAAGGTTGTGAAGAGGCTGACGCTTGGCGAGATCGCGACTGGGAAGTTGTTTTTATCGGAGGACGACGCAGTTGAGCATGTATTTAGGTACTGGCCGTTGAAGGAGTGCAACCAAGTAGTGATGGGGAACAAAGTGTGTGTTTTGTTGTATGATGTTACAAATGAGAACAAGCCCATTGTGTACGGTGCCACTGATGAGAACACTTCATTTGAAAAGGGTTATAGGATTGCTATGTTTTGAGATTGAATGTGAGCATGGCTCGTAGCTGGGCGACCAACCACAACCACCAAGGGGCTAAGATTAGCTTGTATTGGAATCAAGTTATGAATGCCTTTTACTTGAAGGTGTTCTATTGATTTTTTTTTTTTTTTTTTGAACCGGAAAGAATTTGGCTGATGGCAGGGCCAACTAGCCAAGAGCATCCTTTCGGATGATACTACTCAAGACTGCATCTGCGGGGAAGGTCGAGCCAGAGAACCCAATGTCTAGATGAGATAGACGGTCAGCGGCTTGATTGCCCTCCCTAAAAACTTGAGAGACCTCAAATTCAGAAAGCATATTCAGGGCGCATAGAGTGTCGGATAGGAGCATCTCTATCTCGCCACAACAACACACACCTGCCTTGAGGCTTTTGATAATACTAAGATTATCGCCTTCAATACAGATACGCGGAATTTTTAGTTCAACTGCTTTAAGTGCCCCTCTCCACATGCCATAGCATTCTGATCCAATAATAGAAGCGAGTGGGGATGAGCCAGATTCTACATACCGAGTCCCGCCTAGACTATCCCTGATAATGAATCCGTAAGATCCTAATTTGTTGGAGGAGAATGCACCATCAAAATTTAGTTTGTACCAGTTATTTCTAGGTTTTATCCATTTTGTAGTTCGTCTTCTGGTCTTTGTGGGTTTTGGCTCTTTGTTATATGTATCCCTGTCTGTGCTTAAGTCATCAATTTTTGCCTTTTCCCAGTTGGTTAGTTGTTCTTTTGTGAATGATGCTATTGTTTTTGAGTTGGATTTGACTTTATCAAAGAGAGCTTTGTTCCTGAAATACCAAGAACACCACCATGTTGTAGCTAGTAATGAAAGTTCTGACTTACTTAAAGAGGCGTGAAGAGTGCATAGTAATCCGTTTAAGTTGGTTGTGGTATCATATACTCCTTGGAGTGTGTTGTAGATTTTAGGAGAGAGATGTTGTAGTGTAAGCATTAGTGTTGGACAATGGAATAATAAATGATCAGTATCCTCAAAGTTCATTCCGCATGAAGGGCAGTCAGTGGGAATGCCCACACCCCGGGAGGCTAGCTTGGCAGATGTGGGTAGGCCATTTTTGGAGACACGCCACAAGAAATCTTTGATTTTGGGGGAGACGTCAAGCTTCCATATCCAATTGAGTTCCGTTACAGAGTGATTTTTTGTTTTGTTAATAAGTTCCATAGCCGAAGCAGTTGAGAACCAACCGTTTTTACTAGGGGCCCAGTATAACCTGTCTTGATGGATATGTTTTGGGATTGGCGTTTGTGTAATATTTACCAGAGTTTCTCTACTGACCAGGTTGTTTAAGGTGTTATGTAATTTATTGGTATCCCAGGTATGATCCTCCGAGATAAAGCTACCAACCAAAAGGTTAGTATCTATTGAGTCTGAATTTATAGCTTGTGTTAGTAAGGGGGAATCCCCAATCCAAAGATCATTCCAGAAATTTATGGATTTACCATTAGCGATACCCCATCGTAGTCCGCTCTTAAAGAGGGGAATTAGGGAGGTCAGTTTTGACCATTGCCATGATACATTCCCTTTTTTCTCGTAATTGAGAATTTGCATGTCTTTCAAATATTTTTGGGATACTAGTTTTACCCAAGGGTTTTCTGGTTTTGCTAGTATTTTCCAGAGGAGTTTTAGTTGAAGTGCTTTGTTCATGTCTTCAGAGAGGCGAAGGCCCAAGCCCCCGTTGGATCGAGATTTGCACACCTCAAACTAGTTAATAAGGGGTTTGTGTTTAGGGCCTTTGTTCCACAGAAAGTTTCTATTTATCTTGTCTAACTCCTTATGTATGTGTGATGGAAGTAGGAAGCACTGCATAATGTGTAAGGGCTTTGCTGCGAGGTTGGATTTGATAAGTGTGCATCTTCCTGCTTGTGATAGATTGTTAGCTGTCCATTTTGTTAGTTGAGATCTGCTAGATTTTGTGATGTCCTCAAAGGTGGAGTTGGAGACTTTGCCAGTAATGACTGGGCATCCCAGATAAATTCCCAGGTTGGTTGTATATGGTATCTGAAGTTCATTCTTAATTGTGTATTTTATGTTATGTCCTACATTTGGAGTAGTGTAGAATGCTGATTTATGGTAGTTTATACGTTGTCCGGAGTGGTGGCAGAAATTTTGAGTAATTGCCTTGATTTGATCGCAGGCTGTTTTGGTGGCAGAAGCAAAAATGATTATGTCATCAGCAAAGGCCAAGAAAGGAATCTTATAGCAGGATCGTTTGATTGAGATACCAAGATGACTACGGTGCCGGTTCGTTTCAGTTTGTAGTCCCCAGGCTAGAACTTCAGATACGAGGAGGAATAGGTACGGAGATAGCGGGTCTCCTTGTCGGAGGCCCTTTGATGGAGTAAATAAGTCAGTTGGTTCATTGTTAACAAGGACCGAGTAGGATACAGTTGTTATGCATTCCTTGATCCAACAATACAATTTGTTGCAGAACCCGAATTTTTCAAGAATGTTGAGCAGAAAATCCCATCGAACCATATCAAATGCTTTTTCCATGTCCAGTTTGACTGCCATCCATCCAGAGTTCCCTTTTTTGTGTTGAAATGAGTGGAATATTTCATTAGCGATTAGGATGTTGTCTTGTATAGATCGCTTTGCAATGAATGCACTCTGTAATGGGTGAATAAGCTTGGGGAGAATTTGTCGTAGTCTGTTGGCAAGGATTTTGGATATTATTTTGTAAATGGTTGAGCAGAGACTAATGGGTCTAAAGTTGTTGGTAGTTTTTGGATTATCACATTTGGGTATTAATGTTATAAATGTGTGGTTGATTTGTTTGAGAATTTTCCCACTTGTAAAAAACCCTTTGGTGGCCTTGATGACAGAAGGGCCAACTATGTGCCAGTAAGTACGGAAAAATCCGGCGGGATAGCCGTCGGGGCCTGGTGATTTATCCCTAGCCAGAGAAAAGACAGCAGCCTTAACCTCAGAGTTCGAGATTGGTTGGGTTAGCCAGTCATTATCAGCTATAGATATTGTAGGCGATATGTTGTCCAAGAGGCTACAAGAACCCTGAGGCAGGGGTGCAGCAGAGAAACGCCCTGCGAAGTCCGTCTTAATTTCATCTCGAATTAGCGGTACTGAGTCAAGGGTAGTGCCATCCTTGGTGACAAGGCTTTTTATTATGTTTCTGTTTCTCCGCCCAGTAGCAACGCGATGAAAATATTTGGAGTTAGTATCCATATTCTTGATATGGGTTCGCTTTGCTCGCTGTCCCCAATAGGTTTTTTGAAAGTTTATCAGTTTGTTGTATTTATTTAGGAGACGCTGGTGCTTTATATCTATATTTTTGTCATACTTTATGAACAGTTGGGCTTGTAGGTGTTGCATTTCTGTTTCAGTATTGGCAATTTGTAAGAATACATTCCCAAAGGTTTTCTTGCTCCAAATTTTACTTTTCTTTTTAAGATCTTGGAGGCGCTTAATCAGTTTAAAGAGATGCGAGCCCGGGGGGTTTAGGCGCCAGGCTTGCTGAACTAAGTTTTCGTAATCCTTGTGTTTTGTCCATGCTAGTTCAAACTTAAAGGGTTGCATTATTGGTAGCTCGTTAGGGAAGAGCTCAAGAGTTATTTGAGAGTGATCGGATGTTGTGAAGGCGTGATTCTTGGTGGTTAAATGTGGGAGAATAGCATATATGTTCCTATGAACCAGAAAACGATCTAATTTTTCATAAGTGTTGTTTTCAGCGTGTGAGCTTTTTCGCCAAGTAAATTGGTTTCCAGTCGTGGGGAGGTCTATTAGATCATATTTTAGTATGAAGTCTGTGAGTCTAGAACATCTTGACGCAGCGGGAATAGCACCCCCTGACTTGTCAGAAGGGCATAAAATATCATTGAGATCACCTACAATGATACATGGATAAGGGCTGGTTTGGATTATTGAGGTTATCTCGTTCCAAAAGGCTAATTTTTGGTGTTGGTGTGGGGGGGCATAGACCCATAATATTGTGAACGTGAGGTTTCTATTGTTGCTGTGATATTCAGATAGAATATATCTTTCACCTGATGATATGATTATGAAAGTGTCTTTATTTAGGTGAGAGGATTTCCAAAGCAGACAAAGGCCACCCGATAGACCGCGTGACGGACAGAATCGGAGATTGTCGAAACCAACACTGCGCCAAAGAGAGTCTTTCGGAGGGGTTTGGAGTTTGGTTTCTGCTAGTGCTAAAATTTGTATGTGTTCAGCTTTGCATGTTGAGTCTATCTCAGTCCATATGTTTTTCCGAGCTAGGCCCCGTATATTCCAATAGCTGATTTTCATTTTTTTATCTGATTTTGAATAGGGGTTACTAATAGGTGTTGCTTTCGCATAAGTGTTAGCCTTTGAACCGAGGCAAAGACCAGAACAAAGCAACTGAGAATCAACGCCAGTTGCTTGTGAATTTGATTTACAGTCCAAGCATAGATGCAATTTTTAGTTTCTTGAGTCCATGAGGTACACAAGAGAATTACAAATTTACAAATGGGAATGATGTTGAATCCTCTGTTACAGGTGAATCTATGGTTTACATGGTACCTAATAAGTCGTTTGCTGCAGTTGTGATGATGGTGAGCAACACACAGATGGTGTGGTGTACTGCTGCCCCTCCAGTTGCATGTGTGTGTGATCTGATTTGAATATACCTGTGACATGGTTGATGCGTCAAAATGCTCGAGAAGAAAATCCTCTCGAGCATGGTTAGTGTAAAATGTAGAGTATGTATGCAGTTGATTGCAATCCAAATTGAAATCGCTAGGGTACAAGGTAATGTCATTGGGGTTTTGGAATACAATTCCTACCCTGGTAATTTGTTGGCAGCATGTCAGAATGCTCAACTTTGGGTAGAGAATAGTGTGTGTAATTATAGGTTTGGTGCTAGAAAGCACCTTCTTGAGGATGTTAAGTAGCTGATCAGACTTGGGTAGTGACTGGTCAGATGGGTTTGGTAGGACAAGATGAACAAAAACATAAATAAAGTTCAAATTTTGAAGATTAGGGAACCTGCTACCGGCTAGAAGGTGCTGAAGCTTAAGTGCCTTGGTTATAGTGGTCCTAGTCAACAGCAATAGCCAAACAGATTGCCCTTGAGAAGAGTACATCAATATATCAGTGAGCATCATGTGATTGTTTAAAACTTGCTTGTGATCAGAATTTATGGGATTTATAAACAATGTCAAGAAGGACAAAATCAGCAAGTACCAGTATATGAAGATCATGTAAAAATATTGTTGTTTGAAATATATGGTTTGACATAAGTTGAGGTTGATTTCCATCAGAATGTGTAACTCACAGTAACTAGTAAAAGCAACTATTTTGTTTATTGTTGACCAATTTATGAACAAATAACTTGTGAATGCAGATTTCTGATTTCTTGCTAATAGATTTATGAGTAAATAGCATTTGAGGTTTGTGTTCATACTGAAGTTATAGTAAATATGTGTGCAGATAGGTAGATTAGTAAAATCAAAGTAGATTAAGGCCTTATAAGGCATAGTTCGATACAGAATATATGTGTGCAGCTTTGTTAAATGGTTACAAAAACAAATGGTGGCAGAGAATTTAATAGAAATACCAACAAGTAATAAGATGTAAAAACAAGATAGGGAGATCATTGAGTAAGGGGAACCATGGGTGTTGTAGATGATGCTGATATCAAGTAACCTATCAGCTAGTTGATATACCAGTGAATTGGGTTTTATGTTAGTTACAGCTAGCCAAAAGTTGATCATGCTAATTAGGAGATTAAGCACAAAGGAGGATCTGTTTAGCATATAAACAATCAAGAGCCCAAGGTATTGGATGCAGATAGTAAAATTAGTAAGGATGGTCATTAGTTGTGTAATAGTGTGGAAATGGTATTTGGTTTTCATGTTGTGTAATAGGGGTGTAATGTCAATTTTCCCTTTCTCCTTATCAGCCTTGGCTGACGGGGGAGTGAGATTTTGTTGGGGGTCACATTTCTGCTTCCCATTGGGTGGAAGGTTGGGTTGTTTGAGGGGGTTGCTCACTGAGGAGGCCCCTGGTGGGTTATGGGTGTCATTCCTTTCGGAATTTCCCTTGGAGTTGTTATCATTATCAAATTTGTCCATGATAATAATTTGGTGCAAGTCAGAGAAGAAGTTATCACAACTCAAAGAGGAGTGACTTACAGCGGAGAAGATGGTAAGGCAACACCGGCAAGGGGAGAAGCAGCAGGCACTCCAAACACGCAAGACGAGCCCCAAGAGAGGAGAGAACTGACCCCAAAAGCCCAAGCTTCCATTGAAGAACAATCGGAATAGGACACGACGGTGTCCATAGCTACAGGTGGTAGTAGGAGGCACATCCAGTAGGCGAGATTTGAGGATGGCGTCGGCGAGGAACTCCCGATGAGCGCAGAAGGGGAGAGTCCAAAAGCAACCCATACAGCCCCATCGATCAAATCGAAAGTTCAGGCTTGTAGAGAATAGGGGCCTGAATAGAGATAATATCACGGGATTTGTAGAGATTTTGGTTGGAATCGAACCTGATTTGGGGTTAGGGTTCTTAAGAAATTGAACAGGAGATGAGAGCTTTCGGTCTATCAGTAGTAAGAGAGCTTGAGATTGAATGGCGAGTAAACTAGAAATCCAGATCCAAAACAAAAAAGCTTTCAATTTTGGATGAGAACTCAAGGAAAAAGAGTACAAATTTGAGGATACAGAAGCAAAGATGAACTTCCATGGTGGAAAGTTGGGGTTTATTTTTGTTTCAGAGATGGGAATTTGGGGTTTCGGTGAGGGTAGCGCGTGGGGCGCGTTCATTTTGGAGATTTGGGTGAAGGTGTTCTATTGATGAACTGTTCAAGTTTTATTAGTTTGATCTCCTCCAATAAAGAGATTTGATGAATGAATTGTTAGTTTTTTCTTTACATCATACTCCATGTTTGAGTGGATTTGACTCATATCACACCACTACCAACAAAAACATGAGTGGTGTAAGGGTCAAAGACCTTCGTCTAGGAAAATACGCGGGCTTGGACAGAGTAGTTGGTCCAAGTGGGTTGACGGGTCCGGCCCGACCCGGTAGGCCCAGAGAGTCAAATTTGGGCAGAGGGTGAAGCCCAAGCGGACCGATAGGCCCGGCCCATTTTTATATTAATATTAATATTATAATTATATAAGTTATATATAGTATTATATATTATTAACATAATAAAATTATATACGTAATTTCAATAATTTATAACTATATTACGGGTGTCATACTACTGCTAAGTGCTAACTATTCTAAATCCTAAACGCTTTCATCTTCAAAATGCTCTCTCTCGCATAGCCCGAGTGTTGCCTAAAAGTATTCGTACAATATATCGTTGATTTGTGATTGTTAGTAAGCTAATATTGTCCAGATTTGCCTCACATTTTAAAGTATTGGTATAATGTTGTGTTTTTCCTCTTTTTTTTTTTATTTTTTAGTTCGATTTCGGATATAAAACGAATTTAAGACGATAGGCCCGCTGAGCGGCCCGACCCGACCCAACAATGAGAACGGGCTTGGACAAGGCACTAGGCCCAAAAACCGGACCTGGCCCAAGCCCGACTTGGTGTAATGGGATGAAAATTTGGTCAAGGCCCCCACCCGGTCCGGTCCATGCTCATGTCTAGGTACTTTGATGATGTTTTTATTTTAGCTATAAAAAATGACATTGTTTTAGGCTTTGTTTAATAAAAGGATAGCTGATGGTGTCAATCAGAGTTTTAGTCTATAACGATCTTATCTAATTTTTTTTTATTTTTTTTTATGACGAAGAACCCACCTTCGGTGGCAAACCCCGAGCACGTGACTCAGCCGGCAAAAGCCACGTACCAGGTAAACCGGCTTGCGCCGACCGGCTCGACCCAGTGGTAGGGAGCAAAGTAAACCTTGGATTTTCACCCAAGGAAAGAGGCGGAGGCAGGGATCGAACCCGGAACCAACGATCTTATCTAAGTTTTTTTTCGTCTAAGAGATTAATGGACCCCTTTTATCAATTCATTCATCTAAGTTTGGTAGGGTAGTTGAAAAACTCTGATTCCAAAAGCCAATTAAACTGAATGCTTATATTTATTTTATTAAAAACTATATAATATCGAAACCAAAAGCTCTAAAAATTTAGCTTATGGTACGATTTATTTTATTAAAACTATATAATGTAAAAATAAAAAACTAAAAGTTCCAAAATGCTAGCTGATGACACGGTTTAGTGCCAAACAAATATATTTGTTACCCACAAAATATAGCAGGAATTTTAGATACTTTTTATAATTTTGTTTATTTGAGGGACTAGACTCGTCCCGTGGAACAAAATCTACAAGGAATTAAAAAAAAAAATTACACTTGATAGAACACATACTTGTACTTTGGTAAATTTAAACTTGTTTTCCTAATAAATTATAGTGAAATGTAGGCCCAAAACATCATGGGCTCTCTCAAGGCCCTACACTCACATTGACAACTTACATGCACATGAGCCATAAACTAAAGTACCCCTATCAAAGTCTCACCAAAAAAAAAAAGTACCCCTATCAAATAAAACAAATCTACCGAAACTGGAATTATAACTTGCTACCACTCAACACATCGAAGACTCCTTCATTTTGGTAAATAGAGAGCGGCCACATCGAGGATCTACAGGTAATACCCTGAGGTCCTTTCCAGTTCAACTACCCCGACATGATAGCACATCGAAGACTCCAGCAACATGGAAAACCTATCGAAACATTATTATTAGGAACAGATGCAATTTGACGAGCTATCAAATCAAAAATGTAAAAACATTACAAATTCTCTGCCTTTAACAAACACTCAACTCAACACAAGAGAAGATGGGGATGACTCTACACATTCCTCTGTTTCTCCTTCGCCTCCTAAATTTGTGAGGCGATAGAGAGGTAGATCAGTTCAGCCTCAACGTCTCCTCTTCTAAAAATCGGAGACTCTGCAACCAAATTATTAGCAAGGCCATCTCCCTTCACTCTCCCTCGCTATCTCTCTCCGAGTAGTTACATTTTGTACTTCTTTTGTATAGCTATGCAAGGACAATATACCCGAGGAGCAGGCTTTGTTGCTCCTACAGAGAGTTCAGCTACATAAGAGTTGTTGTGATCACGCCGCAAGCATCCTTGTTTGTCGGTCAGAAAGACGCCTTCCAGACAGCATCTGCTCTTTCCCCACATCGCTTGTGGATCTCCTGCATTCTCTCCGCTGACTTGCATATCCCGCTGCACGTCCAGTCGAACGAAGCAATGCACACGTTCCCTGCTTGCGCCTTCCATTCACAATCTGCCCACCAAAAAAAAATAAAGACAAGTGTCAGCGGAATCATTGCTGAATTATGTTGACGAACATGACCTTCCACAACTGATGTGATCTTAAGGTGTTGGTAGCTGAATAAATTGAATAATAGTGTGGGGAAGACAGGAAATGTGGCTCACAACAAACAACCACACATAAGGTTCTAACATGGCATTTAAGACAACCCTAGAAATAATTGTTGAAGGGTATAGTACTCATTTGGCTCTTTATCTTCCAGCATGGTAGGACATTTTTATTTTTCTGCTATGTCCATATTCAACTCCATGATTCGAATTTAATGAATGAAAATAATCGAGATGAACCACATATGGGTTCAGCAGAGGGCAGTCTTTAGGCCAGACAAGGACGTCGATATTTTAAAATATAGAAAGGAAGGTGTGGAAGAACCAATGGAGCATATCATCCTTTTTTGACCATATACTGAAAGAAGAAAGAAATAGTATTAACCTGGAGGAGTGCCACAGCACATTCGCCTATCATCAATGTGTTGCACATCGAGTCCAATAAACCAAGATCCGAGTGAAACGTCTTCATTGGCGTACTTGTGCAGAACATGCCTAAATCCATCAAGCACATGATAAGCCAAAATGTTTAGACATCAGGAAGAGATAACTTGGATACAGATGGAGCCTTACTTGTTTGAAGATATGTATGTGGCCAGATCCTTGGAGATGGCATAGAGCTGTCCCGTAGCATGACGGAAGTACTTGTTTCCAGCCTCACCAAATTTCCAGTACTCAGGTTCATGGTATCTGACTCCCCTATTCCACAAAAAACAGATATTCAGTAAGAATTTTTGCCACCGATATTTGACCATAAGCGATACTAAAAGGGAGAATGGAGCGCTTTTTACTTTTGAGCGAGAACAGGACCAGACTTCATGCAGCCAATATATACACGGGGCTTTTTCCGATGTCTGATCAGCGTTTCACCAAGTGTTGCTACTCAAAGTCAGAGAGATTACAATACATAAGTTCACTGCTAGAAATACACATCATGTATTGAAGCCTTTTAAGTAGCACTTCAACATATGTTACATATATAGATATGCAAATGCTTAAATACCTATGTTTACATGGATGTCATCATCAACCTTGACATAAAAATCAGCATCCCACATGGAAACAGCAGTGGAAAAATACGTTTTCGTCTTTGCAGACAATTCAAGATATCCTTCCACATGATCCTGATGACAATAAGTTAATAACATTGCAAAACCATTAGGATATTTGTCAGTGTTTAGATGGTGAGAAGGGCATAACTTGTATGGGAAACAGAAATTAGACACCATTTTAAAAAGCATACCAGTCTCAAGATATCTCCATGCCTGTTGTTCTCAGCGTCAATTGCTTTATCCAGTACACCCCCTGCTATAGAACTATTAAAAAGTGAAAAAGGATCAGCATATGCACCCAAATGCAACTCAAGGTGCATGAGATTTTTGAGAAATTACAAATAGAAAATAGATTGCGTTCAATAAGCCTCCAAATCAAACTCAAACTGCATATGAAGTCTAGTTGAGCAAATACGACAGGAGGTTTAACAGAAGAACAACTCGCACCTGTGACCAATGACGAAACGCATAACAATCCCCTTCTCTTCCTCTAACTTCTTCCTTGTCTCACCTGATCAATATCATTCATAAGAGGTTGTACTCGAAATGGTAACAAGAGAAATCTTCAGGAAAGTAATTTGCAAAAGCGAAGGTGAGGGAGTTCTTTACCTTTAGGCATCCAAGTGGCTCGGACAGAATCTCTTCTTTTTCTACTACTAAAAGCAGTATTTACTCCAACAACCACTAGATATCTCTTCTTAGCCGGTGACTGAACTGCGTCTGTCAAGTCACTGGACATGGGCGAGATGCCCACTAAGGAGTCGTGAGCTGCTCTAGCAGCAGCTAGTTCTCTCTCTAAATCTGAAATCTTCTTATCTAATATTCTACAATACCAAAAGAGAATTCAAAAGGAAAAAATTGAGTTAATTTCTCACAATGTGTTATAGATAAGTACCTAAGTTTGTGAATTGTAACTTACTGTACGCTTTGATCAGGATTTAAGAGACTCCTAACGATTAGATTCGGATCTCGCTGTACATCTTTATTGCTCAACTAGACAACACCCAACAACATAAATTTAAATGCCCAATAAGGTAAAGAAGAAAACAAACAAGGGTGTCTTGTAATAAAATCAAAGACTAGTAATAACACAAGAACAAGAGCTTACAGATTTTGGTTCACATCCCTCCGAAACTAACTTTAATCTTTCGGCTTCTGTGGCTGTAGTTATTGTGATACTTGTCGACTCCGGGGAAGACCACAACCTGATCTCATTTAAAGTTTATTAACCACTCAGCAATGCTTCAACAGCTTTCCCTTTTCATTTTTCAGATATTAACCCTTTTGTAAAGGGAATAAAAGAAACAAGAGAATGATTATGTAGAAGCAAGAAATCCAATCTTAATAAAGAGATTAAAAGAAGTAGGAATCCCCAAGATTTGTTTTAAAAAACTTTTGAGCAAAAAGAATCTGAATGAACCCTTTAAGGGGACAATTGATGTGGAAATTAAGAGTTCCTAAACTAAATCTAACAGTTTGAGGATGATTAACTGAAAATATTCATTTGCATAACATGAAAAGATAATAATTGAAAAAAGAAGACGAAAAGCAATTATTCCAATTAAAGAGGCATGAGAGGGCACCATGGCCATGGGACAGCTCTCCCATCCTCTGATTTAAGGGAAGAACATTGTATCATGGCGCCCTTCATGGCCCACTGATTTAGCAGATGAAGCTCCATTCACAACCTCTATAAGCCCATGACCTCATTAATTCAAAGCTAAATCAAGATGCAGTTTATTTTTATCTTTTATTTATTTATTTTTTGACCAATTTCATCTACCAGAGACTGGAGAGGGAGGAAAAATCAGTTTCAAAGAGAGCACTTAATCAGATAAGAGATCATTAAATAGGGCAAAAAATTGAAATTTGAATTGAGGTATTTGAAAAATCAATTTCTTCGCCTGTTGAAATTACACCATCAAACCAATCTCAGGTTTGTAAGGCAACAAAATCAATCTTTAAGGCTGAACCAAGTAAGGAAACATGTTCTCAGCGACATTTAAGCAAACACTTTAAAGGCAAAGAAAAAAAACCCAACTGTTCACCAATTAATCGTTTCCGACAATGGCAAGTTCGACGATTAAAGCACAAATCAGTACAATTCCATCAAAAAAAATAAAAATCAATGAATACCTGTTGGTGAAGAACATGCCTCCACAGAAGCAAGCAAGGCAGAGAAAAAGCGCCCAACTTTGCGACACAACATTTCTCGATGGCGCCTCTCCTTTGTTCTTCACCACCGACATCTCTTCTAGAGATCCTCAATACCGAATTGCTTTCGCGCTCAACCAAATCAAATTACAATTCAATCGCGAAATTGCTTCAATTTGAATTCGGAAGACAAAAGGGGGAAACAGGGGATGCTCTGTTTTTTATTATTAGGTTTTGGGGTGTTGAAGCTTCCCAAGTTCTCCTCCCACCGCCGTTTGTGCCTTGCTTAATGGATGTGCTAGCTTTGCTTTGGGGTGCTCTGCTTTGCAGGGAAGGGACGTCCGATGCAAGTGAGCTAAAAAAGACCCACTAACTGCTCTTCTTCTTCGTCTTCCTCTTCATCCTCTCTCTCCCCTACACACTCTGTATGTATACCCAATTTACCAAACGGTCCCTGTCAGAGGCTTGCTTCTGTGTTTAATGCGCTCTGCAACAGTTTTTTTTAGATATTCTGACGAATTTGCCCTTTTAACCCTTTTCTGATTTAAATACTCCGTAATGAACTTGGAAGGCAACAATCCCAGTATTATTTTACTGTACATTTTCACCGCCAACAATAAAATAAAATATTTTAAAAGTGAGCTTGGTTTTGTTTTTTTGTTTTTTTGTTTTTTAAAAAAAGGACAACCCGTCTGAGGGTGTACCGGTGTATCTAGATGCCTAGCTGAAATGCTGACACGTGTAAGCCGTGAAGAAATTTCATGTTGGAATCACATCACCCTTCACGGAATAGCTTCAAATCTTGGCATTTAAACAAAAAAATCAAATGAACTAAAATTTTGGCATTTTACAAAGTCAAATGTCAAGGGTTGACCGGCTGAATTCTATCTTTAGAGGGTCATTTTGATTATAGTTCGTTTGTAAATTCTGTTTTTTTATATGTTTTGACATTTAGATTTACAATTATGATCTCGTGAAATTAAACATTATAAATTTCAAACTATTATTCTAGTAGTAATTTTTAAATGGGACATTTTGCAAAATGTCCATATTTCATGAACTAATTGGTGGAATGTCATAACTCTTAGACAAATTTGCAAAATGTCAATTCCCTCCCTAAGTTTTTTTTTTTTTTTTTTTTTACATTTTGTCGTGCAAATATAAGCTTGTCCAAATATAACCGTATGTTGTGCAAATATAACCCAAGTATAGATTTTTTTTTTTACATTTTGTTGTGCAAATATAACATTATGTTATGCTTGTACAAATATAACCGTATGTTGTGCAAATATAACCCACGTCTAGTTTTTTTTGTTTTCTTTTTTTACATTTTGCCATGCAGATATAACATTATGTTGTGCTTGTGCAAATATAACCCAAGTCTAGTTTTTTTTTCCTGTGTCAATATATTTTTGTCGTGCAAATATAATACTAGGTTGTGCTTGTGCAAATATAACCATATGTTGTGCTCGATCATATAATATTTTGTTGTGCAAATATAACTTTATGTTGTTCAAATGTAATATTTTTTTTTCGCGCTTTTTTTTCTTTCGTTTCAGCACTTTTTGTTGTGCAAATATAACGGTATGTTGTGCTCTTATAACATTTTGTTGTGCAAATATAATTTGATGTTGTGCAAATGTAATATTTTTTTTCGTGGTTTTTTTTTTGTTTTAATACTTTTTGTTGTGCAAATATAACTTTATGTTGTGCACATATAACATTATGTTCTGCGTCAGCATTTTTTTTTCTGTGTCAGTACTCATCGTGTTAGCACTTTCTGTTAGGCGTTAGCATTTTTTTTCTTCGTGTCAGCACTTTTTGTTGTACAAATATAATATTATGTTGTGCAAATATAATATTTATATTATATTTGCTTAAACAACCTTATGGAAACATTTCATAAGCCGACAATTCATTTTCAACGGGTACAAAGATCTCAATTCCACAGTTATATTTGCACATTCTAGATAAGCTAAGGGTGTGTTTGGATTCCATTGTATTATGTTTATAATGTATTTACATGTTGTTTGGTTCACGCACATCGTAATCTGTGCTGATCAAACATATCCTTTTTATTGTAAATGTACTAAATACATCGTAATCTGTGCTGATCAATCACATCCTTTTAAATTTTCATTATAATCATAATGCAATTGGAATCAAAACACACCCTAACTCCAATTAATTATGAACAATCCAACAGACAAAAATCAAAACAATAAACAATTTTCACCAAGAAACAGTGCCCTGCCAAATTGACACTGAAATATGCACAAAATATTCTACAGAAGTGCACAAAAAGGAGAGTTTTATACATTAAAATATAAATTTGTTTACTTTGGCAAAGCTTTGAGTCCTTATAATAACGTTTTTATTTTAAAGATTTTATAGTTTTAAAAAATTAATTATCTAATAGTAAAATTTTTATTTCATTCGTTAACTCTGCATCGTTCTTCAAAACTAAATAGTTTATTAAATCTTTTAAATAGAGAAACGGTTAGAGTTAAAATACAACTAAGTTTAAAAACTATATTTTTTATTTTTTCATTTTTGAAAAATTTTGAAAAAAAAATGTTTGAGATTGTCTAACTCACAAGTCACAAGGGCATGTCATAACCTTTACAAACACACTTAATTAGTATTTTTTAGGGCTTGTTTTGTTAATCGCGGGAAGTACAATTTTCGGGAAGTTACTTCCCAGGAATTGAATTCCCGTCAAATATACTTCCAGAGAATTAAACAAAGTTGTTTGGTTGAATTTTAGTGTTTAACAATATAAATAGAAAAACAAAGAAAAATACATGGAAGTTGAACTTACCTAGTTCCCCCTAGGTAAGTTAACTTCCTACAACTTGGATGAATTGAAATTCCTGAGAAGTTGAATTTCTGTGTCTTTCTGTCAATCAAATACAGAAAGTTATCTTACTTCCTGGGTTTTTGATTGAGTAACCAAACAAGGCCTTATTAGCGCGGTTGTTTTGCTAATTTTTTTTGTTTTGTTTTGATTTTTTTAATTAATCTTTGAAAGCACAATTAAGTTTGTTTTGTTAATTAATTAAAGAGATTGTGAATCTTTTTCCTAGCAAAGTACCTAAAAATAGTATAGAAACATATTATAAAGTATAAACCCATCTACCACTAAAAATAAAAGAGTAAACCCATGAAAAGTCTTGCATTTTAGTTTTTTTTTTTTTTTTTTTTTTTTATAGTAGACAAGAAATAGGAGTGATTACACAAGTTGTAATCTAGCTCCTTGATCATCCTTGAGGATGATGGTACAAAGATCCCTATTGTAGGGGATAATAGCATTGTTACAGATGATACCTTTCCTGGCTATAAAGTCTGCAACTTGATTTGCTTCACGATAGCAGTGGCTGTAATGGATTGAATCAAAACCAACTTCCAATTGTTTGATTCTCTCAATGTGACGTATAACTTCCCATCTAGATTTACTGCTGCAGTTAAGTGTATTAATGAGCTGTAAATTATCACCTTCTATAATTACTCTTCGGAGTCCTTTCCTTTGTGCTTGCTCCAAACCTATCTGTATAGCTAAGGCTTCAGTTTGTATGACAGAAGACTTGCAAGTAACCTGGTAGAACATATCAATGACATGGCCTCGGGAGTCCCGAGTAATCCCACCCACCGAGCACACCCCCGTGGATTTGACAGAACCATCCACATTAATTTTGTAGACAGCTCCTGGTGGTCTGTTCCATCTAGCTTTACCTCTCCTATTCTTGGGTTTGGTTGGTGTCTTTCCATTTTTAGTTTGAGACCACTGATAAAGTCTTGCATTTTAGTTGTATTATTGTTGGAGTAGGTGTGGTACGTGAAAGAAAAAAAATAAAATAAAAGTGGAAGCCATTAATTAAATTAAATAAGTCTGCAAATTGACTTTGACATTAAAATGAGACGGGGAATGTGGGGAATGCTTGTAAAGTTAGATGAACCACAAACACAACACACAAGTGGGGTAATTAATTTGTGTTGAATTGATTGCATTCATATGGGATAGAGCCTAGAGGTGGTTTTTAATTAATGATCAATTTATACATAGGACTTATATTAATTTGGTTAATTTAGTTTCAATTAGAGGGAGGCGGAGCATATAATCATCGTTTGCACGTGAAGTTTCGAACTAAAAGCATATGCCCTCCCAAATAATCGTCATATTCAGGGGCGGATCTTGGACCATCCTTCCGGGGATACTTGAAGGTAAAATTTTCATCATTATGAGGATATTTAAGAGTAAAAAAAAATTCTTTTATAATTTTTTTCCCGGATTGGGGATACTTGACGGAAAATATTAAGAAATTAACACTAAATTTTTTTTTTTGGATGCTTGAACATCCCCAATGATACACATAGATACGCCCCTGGTCATATCGTCTACATTGGCCCCTCATCTAAAATAAACTTGATCTATCACGTACTCTATAATCTTTAATGCTAGTGTCATGTTCATTCCTACTTATGTACTTCATGCTATTTGATTAATTTTAATTATTATGATATGATCAGGATTAATGATCATGTTAAGGTGGTGGATCTAAGACTTTGCGATTAATTTCGAGGGGTTTAAAAACATTTTCTAAGAAATTTTTTGTTTGCAAGTTCATATGAAAAATATTTTTTTATTTAAAAATATTAGAAAAAAATTCTAATCAAAATATGAGAGAAACCAAAGAGAGAGCGCGAAGTAGGAGTTCGGAGCGCTGGCACATCTCCGATCACACTAATTAAATTACAGGGAGAAATAAGAATTATAGAAGTCATGATAAGACTCACTGATTATCAAACTATTTGATAATGGTCAAAATATATGCAATTACAAGTGGGCCTTGAGCACTCTGTTCAACCTAATTGACATCGGGAACGATTAGTTCATTTTTAGGTTCTCAAATCAAGTAGATTACAACCAAGTTTTGCTGGAGGGTCTATCCCTCTATGATCGGCGATAACTATCTAACGATTAGGAAGTGGGTCACAAGGTTTGATGCGATGGATGATAAAATCACTACCCTAACGGTTTGTGTGAGGACTCCTTGTCTCCATTTTGATTATTTTGATAGGCGAATCTTACGTCTGATATAGTAGAAGATCGGAAAGGCCCTCGTAATCGATAACACAATGGCTAAGGCGGGTCGAGGGCAGTTTGCTAGGATGAGTGTGGAGGTTGATCTTACCAAGCCTGTGCTATCTAAATTCAAACAAGACGGGAAGGTCTGGTCGATCCAATAAGTGGGGATACATATGGTTTGTTTCACATGTGGTAAAGTGAGACACAATGCCGACTAGTGTGAGGCTAGCAAGAGAGGGTCATCAGATGAAACTTCAAGTGAGTATGTCAATCAAGGGTAACTGATAGGGATTACGGAGCAAAATTATGAAGGATGGATGCACCTAAAAAAAATTGACTCGCCAAAGACAAACCAAAACAACGTCTGAGCCGAACGGACAGACCAATCCATCGGGACCTGCTGGTGATCACCAGACCAACTAAGGGCCCGGGCAGCAAACTGTTGGGAAAAAAGCCGCAAAATCCGGGGCTGATGGGATAGGGAAATCTTCAAGATTAATTTGTAATATTAGAAAATCAGGGGGAAGGATAGGAAAATTAGGAGGTCAATATTCATAGGGATTCAAATAGAAAGATTGACTTGGAAACGCGCAAAAGGATGAATGAGGATAAGGCTGAGACTGAGGGGATTATTCCAAGCGCAGAGGTTGAGAGGACGAAGAGTCAAAGAAGAAAAAACAATAAAACATATAAAGGAGAATCTAAGCAAACCTCAAGCACCACAAAGAAACAACAAGCCATTAAGAAGCATGCTCACAAGAACACACATTCCTACCAGCAAGCACCTACAATTCTAGAAGACCCCGCCAACTCGCCACTACCAAAGAAAAAAAATCAGCCCTCCACCAACCACCTACAACCAACGTACCCAACAATCCACCAACACCCAGCCATGAATATGAGATTGATCCCGATCTGAACAGTCGGAAGCTTTCTCCTTTCGAGCCAACAAACCAGTCCATGCTTGAAAAAAATCTTCCCCCAATTTTCAACATGATATTGGTGGATTTCCTCCCAATGGAGACAAAAACTTTACCATCCTATTCAATGTGTCAGTTCCCCCAACTCTCATTGAAGCGGTAATTCGGATGGACGAAGTTGTCATAGCTTATGCCAATGCTACAAGAATTCCAACTCGGGATGTTTTCAGAGCGTTACGAAGCACTCTTTTGTCCATGAATAACCTTATTATATTAGCGAGGAATACTAGTGGAGCAGCTAACATCAAATTTATGAACACTTTGCAGGACATCATTCGCACCCACGAGTCCCCACGACCCTCGGGTCATCATGCCAGTTGAACCACATATTAGTAGGGACACAACCAGTCAGGTTTGTGGCAACATTGGGTTTGACGGGAGTACCCGAGCGGATGTTTTAGGCTTTGAGGGTGGTATCTAGCTGTTATGGCGTACATCAGAAGTAACCGTGTCTACCCTCGTTGAACACCCCGGCACATCATAGTTGAGGTCCGTCAGGTGGGGAAGACCCCTGGATATTGTCAACAGTCTATGTAGCACCCAACCCCACTTGAAGGTTGGAACTCTGGTGCTCAGTTGAACAATTTGCTATGAATAATAATCACCCATGGATGCTGGTGGGAGATTTCAATGCTACAATGAGTCCGCAAGAGAGAATAGTTGGGTTCTCGATGCGATCAAATAGAGCATCTCAAGCTTTTAATGAGTGGATGGAAAACATACAGTTGATTGACCTAGGCTATATGGGTATCCCATACACATGGTGGCAGGGATCATTAGAGGAAAACACGATAACTGGGAGACTAGATAGGACGTTATGTTGTCCAGAATGGAGAGCAAGGTTCTTGGAGGCTTAGGTGATGCACTTGACTGCATCGTACTCGGACCACATGCCTATTCTAATATAATTGCATCCTACGCAAAAACAGTTCAAACCTAATGCTATTGCAAATAAAAGAGAGAGGTTAGAGAGATAAGCTTTCAAGGAAGCCTAGCTTCATCGCCTCCTCTATTGTCCGACGAGCTCGTGCACCACCGACCACCATGGTCTCTTGAGGCAAATAGTCGGTGATTGACACATTGACCCTCTTCCATCCTTCTTCTACCTTCGAATCTCACAAATCGAGCCTAAAATCAGTTGATTTCACTCCTTTTTCCACGTTTTTGAAGCAAATACACAACCATTGGTGAACACCCTCTTTTCCAGATCTCTGGTCAATCGGTGCTCCTCTGGAGCCGCCGATTGGTCGCCAACCTTCCATCGCCACTAAGGTTCCATGTCCGGTGTCCTTCAAGTCAGATCCGTTACTCTCAGTTCCATTTCTCGCTAAACCATCGCTTCGAAGCTCTCATGGAGTAACTTTGCTCTTAAGCTTCTTCGTGCTTTCCGGCGAGGCCAAGCGCCACCGAGTATCCTCGACACTCCACTCTCCCTCTAAATAGCCTTACATCCCCATATCTATCTTTAAGCTCCACACTACTCCACACCCCACACTCCACTCTCAAATCTTCGCCGCCGTCGGTGGTGGTCGAAGATTACCCATCATCCTCCGACTTCCTTTGGCCCTTAGCTATCAGATCCAAGTGGTTCCACTTTAGATCCGGTGATTCCCCTTGGACTTCACTCGAGTGTTGCCCCTACTTCGCTCAGCTCCTCCGACCGGCTCAAGCACTCATTGTCACAATGTGAACACTTCCCGAGCCTCATCTCATTTGTGTGAGCACCAATTGGACACCTCTTCTCTAGATCCCCTTTCTCGTCTGTTTTCTCAAGCAAAACTCATTTTTTGGCATCTCAGCTCGCTTGTGACTCCGAATTTGTTCTTCATCGCTCGACTCTGGGTGAACCAATAGTAGGCTAACCCTTTGTCCTCTCCTAACTTGTATTGCCTGAGTATGTCTCTTCCTTGCTCTGTCTTATCTTCTTTCTTTCCTTCCATTGTCATTCTTTTGGGTGTTTGGTTGTCTGAAACCTATCCTTGATTGCTCCGATCTCATTCGAGCGCCTCCTCCACCCTTTCCCCCCACCACAAAAGACCTCCATATCCTTGAGGGTCGTGCCCTAGCACCGCTACCGACTTACCCTCCTTGCACTCCCTCGGCACCGAAGGCATTTCTCTTCCCCCTCCCCAATTCCTTGCCCAAACACACTTCTTAGCGATCGACTCCTTCTTAATCTTCCTCAACCCACCTCGATATTGAATCCATTTCCCTCGGTACCGACCCAACTTACTCCTCTTGAGCACCCTTTGTGTTTAACTCTCCTGGCAGGGAGTCCGACCTCATGCTTGGGCTCCCCATCGAGCACCGACCTTTAGCTCGAGCTGTTTTCTCTTTCCCTTGCTTTGGTTCAAGCCTTTGCTTGATTGGTCTTGGTCCTATGGTTCTCTTGATAGTCTTTGTCCTTTTCACCTTCTTGCTTCACATTCTCGTCCTCTAGTTTGTTGCAGCTTGACTGCGACTACAGGTTCGCGTTTGCGATCCTAGAAGTTGAGGGTGGTTTATGGCATTGTCATCCCATCCCTTGTTCTTGAGATGTGGCCACGGCTATGGCAATAGGTCTGCGCCTACAGCTCCGTTTTTCGGGCGTGATGCTGCAGCAACATCTTCGGTCGGTCTGCCTTTGCCTACAGTTTTTTGTCACTTCTAGCCCACCTTGTGACATTGGAGCTCCAAGCTTGTCTCGCCTTTTGGTTTGTGTTGTTAAGGACCCTCTTGCCCCTCTTCTCGTATGACTTGCTTATCGAAAATAGCTAGAGTCGGTTTGATCCCCCGACTAGCTCCTTAATTCTTATGTCTTGGTCATAGAGGGATTCTGTTGCAGGAGGATGGTCAAGTATGAAATAAAAATAGAATAAAGATCAGACTGACTTCCCTGTCTCAGCAAATAAATACAAGACTTCCTCCCGTTGTAGTAAGAGAATAGTCAGGATCGAATCCACGAGGAAGCACGTCAGCAGTTCTTAGGTAGCTGTAAATCTCACAGACAAGGCAGCAGAAAGACAGCAACACAGAAACAAGGAAAGAAACAGAAATAAAACAGAAAATAACAAACAAAAGCAATGAACTAAACGAAGACAGAAAAGACAAAGTAAAGCAGAAACAAAGGCGAGGACACAGAAGCTACTCGATCTCGAGTAGCTGTCCTCTATATCGACTAAGGACAGTCGACAACAGAAACTCAGAAACGAAAACAAAACAACTCGACAGACAAGTCAACTCGATCTCGACAACACCTACTCAAGATCGACTAGGGCAAGTCAAGACAGAAACTTCAGAAATCGACAAAAGACAGAAACTTTACTCGACCTAGACCAAGCGTACTCGAGATCGAGTAACTCCCACTCGAGATCGACTAGATCTCCTCTATGTCGACTGGAAACAGAAACTTTAAATTGCAAATTTTCGAACCCAAACTCAGATTTCTGATGAAAATAAATCAATATAATAAAAGACTTCCAAAGCCAGGGTATCAACGCCACAACGATAACCATGCAAAGTAACACATAAAGGCATAAAATATCATGCTTTCCATCAAATAACTTTCGTTATTAACAAATAGGCAAATAGAGGCTTTCGCATAAACCCTAATTGTTACTAACCCTTTTTCACATAATTAATCCAAGTTGCATTAAGATCACTTTCGCTTCAATAACACAAACAAGGATCACCTTCAACTCTCGCAAAAGAATCATGCTCATAGGGATAGAAGACGAATTGCATAACAAAATCTGACCTTTATTGCATTGCCTCACATGGCCACCGTCGGGCTCACCCCAGCCCCAGAAGTGGGTGGACTACTCACGCCTCATTGCAATAACAGACATTGATGTATAAAAAGAACTAACTTGCATAAAATAATCTCAAACTTACAATCTCTCTTTTTGTAACTAACTAACTGTCTCTGAATTTGAATTAATAAAACTGAGCCCCATGGGCTTTATTTATAGCCTTCTAGTCCTTGCTACTCAAGGATAGAATATCCTATCTTTATCTAAAATTATATCCAAAAGCTTAAAAGATAAATAAAATGCTTTAAGGAAATAAATCAATAAGGAAAAGATAAATCTAATTTAGGTAGGTCTTCATGTGTTGATAGATCTTGTCTCCCATGGATAGACTTGATAGAATTTGGATAGAATCTTCCTCCTTCGACCCCAAGGAATCCCAACTCGACTAGGACAGCCCTCGACGACGCGTTTCTGGATACTGGTCTACTCGACCTCGACAAAGGCTTCGTCGACCTCGACAAGGATTCGTCGTCTCGGCTAACTGGTGCTCGATGTGGCTCGGACTTGGCTCCTGGCGCTCGTCGACCTCGAGTAAGCGTAGTCGACCTCGAGTTGGAAAGTCTTGCCGACTAGGTCTCCTCGGGTAGGTGTACTCGACAAGCTCGGACCTGGGCTCTGGGCTTCGTCGATCTCGACAAGGGTTCGTCGAGATCGAGTAGGGTGTGGCCTTCTCTGGTCGACCAGCTTCTCCTCGGCACGGACACGGACTGGCGTTGTGGGGCTTGTCGATCTCGACTAGAGCTTGTCGAGATCGAGTAGGGTTGCTCGGCGTCCTCGTCTAGTTCTCTCCTCGACTCCGGGTGTGGTGTCTGGGCTTCGTCGATCTCGTCTAGGGTCTTGTCGAGATCGAGTAGACTTCCGGAGCTGGGTTGGTCTGGCTCTCGATGTTGCTCCTGGTCGACAAGGCTGTGCTCGGATATACTTGTCGAAATCGAGTAAGGGCTACTCGAGATCGAGTAGTCTGGTTTCTCGGCTCGATTCGACTGGTTCCGCTGCATCTTTGACCTTGGACTTCTGTAGTGGTTTTCCGAGCTTTTTCGACCTTCTGTAGAATTGCTGTAAAATGCCTCGAATTCTGCGAATTAAACAGAAACTGGTGTAGATTCCATAATTTGGCAAATAAACATAAACTAAATAGGTTCTGTACTATCTTAGCCCAAATGTATGAAATGTATGCAGAAATCGATATAAAAGTAAATGTAAAACATGGCAGATTAAGCTCACAACAAACACCCCATACTTAAGTTTGCTTGTCCTCAAGCAATACTTTTAATTGTCATTCAGGGGAAGAAATCAAAACTCTCAACATCTTAGATTCATTCTTTATATGTCCCTGCAATCAATTACCATCCTTGAAAAGGTACTAGTGTCACAGATCCATGCATGTGCAAATATACAAAAGCAACATCTACTCACAAAAGGAGGGTTATGCCAAAAACAATTTTATGTGACAAAGCAACAATAATCAAGAGGACTTTAATTTAAGCTCAAATAAGGAGTAGATTGGTAAAAGGCTAAAGGTGGGCAATTTTTGGCAATGTGGTGCTAATGATCCGGGGAAATGGAGTATTTCCAAACTGAATTTCCACATTCCTTCTCTTTGAGATTCATCACCTTTCATAATGCTTTTATCCATAATGATGCTCTTACCTTTCTAACCTCAGCACTGCCTTCTCGCGAGTCGCAAACATGGGTGTCATGAATGGCCCCGGATACTTAGTGCTTTGGACTCCTCACAATGTGTCCCATCTCTCCAAACTATTATCTCAGAGAGCAGGGTCAATCTACCTTTATCTCCTTAGGTGATTTGATTTTCTTTCACTCATTAAATTTTCCATATATTTCAAACAATTCCACCAAACTCCAATAATGATAACAACAACACAACAACCATATAACAATCTCCATAATGTAACATCATTCTCAACATAATCCCCGGATAAGGTAAAGAATGGCAAATATTTAGATCATGTGGAGCAATATATGAAATAAGGCATTTTATGGCTTTTGTGTAATGCATAAGCATAGGTAAGGCTAGGATTATAAACAATGAGCATTATATGGAAATATAAAGTCCTCCATCATCTTATCATGCAACATGTCAAAAGCAATTTCAAATTTTACCTCCTTTCATGGTTTTCAATAAAATAATGCACTTCATTGTGACTTCCCTTTACTAGGCAATTTCATGCTATATCTCTAATGAATCTAATTTTGCATCGTCGAGTTCAATATAAGCTTCCATGACATTAATCAAAATTTTCAATGGGGGTCATTTTTCTCAAATTTTGGAAAACATGCATATAAGCACATAAATCAATAATGAATTCCAAAATAGCCATTTGCAATTTAAAGAAATAAACTCCAAATATGCACAAATAATGTCAAATATGGCAAATATGCATAAAGTAAGCCCTTCCCCCACCCCATACTTAAACATTACAGTGTCCTCACTGTATAAAAACAAGGGTAAAGAAAGGAACTCACTAGACAGGTGTGCAGGGCCTCATATTTTCGAATGGAAGCACCTCTGGGCCGAGTATGTATATTGCTTGGTTCTATCCATGGACCTGAAAAGTGTAGAAGACATATACCCACAATAGCAAACTAAAAGTGTTTCAAAACAAAAACAACAAAGTCTCAAAAGTCCTAAAAAGTCTATGTACATGCTCTAGATTTTATAGTCGCTAGGCCGACTTTCCATTTATGCTCAAGGTGGCATCTGCAGGGCCCATGTAGCTTGGGCCTCAAATAGGACTCCATTCTTGTCCATCAGCTGTAATCCTCCAGAATGGATCTTGTTCACCACGAAAGGTCCCATCCGCTTCTTGTTGAATTTATTAGGGAACCAATGATCCTTTGATTTAGAGACATAGAGCTTGTCTCCAACTTCATATTCCTTAGGCTCATCATTGGATATCCTACATAAGCGCACATACCAAGGCAAACCTCTCCCATGTATAGATAGATCTTTAATGGAAATAGGAGAAGAAAGATCCATACCTTGACTTACCTTCGCAGAGACAGAATCGGGAACCACTGTGTTTGGTCGATCCCGACTAGGGCTAGTCGATCTCGACAAGCCTGCAGTTTCTGGTGGTGGTCTGCTCGAAGATGCGGAAGTCGACGAAGGACAGGGCTTGTCGATCTCGACAAGGCTGGTCGACCTCGAGTAGGCTTCTGCTCCTGGTGTCTGCAGCGTCGAGGAGGAAGGATCTGGTGGAGTCGAGTGGTGGTCGACCTCGACAAGGGTGGTCGAGATCGACGAGGCTGGTCCTGGCTCTGGTGGTCTCAGCGTCGAGGAAGCAGGAGTCGAGTCAGCAGTGGGCTTGTCGATCTCGACAAGGGTGGTCGATGTCGACGAAGATCCTGGCTCTGGTGTCGTCGGCGTCGAGGAAAGCTGAGTCGACGTAGGGCTCTGGTGGTCGATCTCGACGGGCCTACTCGAGATCGAGTAGGGTTCTGCTTCCGTCTGGCTGCTCGACGAGGCTGGTACTGGTGGGGACTCCTTGGTCTGGTCGAGATCGACTAGGGTCCGGTCGATCTTGACCCCATACTTAGCTCCTGTCAAGGCATCCGAAAAATAATTAATCCACAACGACTTACCTTGGTCCGTGTCGATTGGATTCTCTGTGTTCTCCTTGAGGATTGCCATGATCTCCTCCACCTGAGCCTCCATGTCCCTCTTTTCTATCTCCTCAGGGGTCATATTTCTGACCTTGGGTTCCCCGCAGGTGATGTAGCCAGCTGAGATAGATTTGACCTCTTCCATTGGACCTGTATGCCTTTCAGTTTTATTAAAGGAATACTCAATTACCTCATCGCTGATGTTGAAGGTGAGCACTCCTTTCCTTACGCTTATGTTGGCAACCACCGTCGCCAAGAATGGTCTTCCTAAGATAATTGGACAAGCAGGATCTTCTTGCATATCAACAACTAAGAAATCAGCAGGGACAAAGAATTTACCTACTTGTACTGGCACATTGTCTACCATGCCTGTTGGAATGACCACCGTGTTGTTGGCCATGTAAAGTCTAGCATCCACAGGCTCCAGGGCACCTATCTTAATCTTGGACCAAATCGTTAAAGGCATTATACTCACACTAGCTCCAAGATCACATAGGGCATTAATTTTGTATGGACCAAATCCAATAGTTATAGCAAACTTACCTGGATCCGGCCTCTTCTCCAATATGTCCAGATGGCTGCACTCCTCTGTAATTTCAGCCATCGACCGCTTTTTGCTCAGAATCTCCTTCAGGAACTTGACATAAGATGGCATTTCACTGAGAGCTTCTGTGAAGGGAATGGTAACGTTGAGTTTCTGAAGCATCTTGATGAAGCGCTGAAATTTCTTTTCTGCCGGGTCCTTTAGAGATTTTGTGGGGAAAGGCAGCTTCTTTTTCTGATTCGGAGCCAGAACAGACGTCGGAGGTGCTGCAGGCTGCTCTATGTCGACCAGGGGCTCCTCGACATCGACTAGGGTCTTGTCGACCTCGACCAAGTTGGGTGCAGTCGAGTTGCTGTTCGACAAAGGTTTCTGAAGTTTCTCCTCGAGATCGACGAGGCCCTCGTCGAGATCGACTACAGGTTTGTCGACATCGACTAGCTGTTCCTCGTTGATCTGCTGCTTTCCGACCTCTGGCTCTTGTAATTGATGGCCACTTCTGAGTTTTACAGCAGCGATGTGTCCAGTCTTTCCCTTAGGATTTGGTTCTGAAGATCCAGGGAGCGCACCTGACTGTCTGGGGATTCCTGCTGCTAGCTGACCAATCTGTGTATCAACTGATTTCCGCCAGATATCAATTTCCCCAAGCCTAGAGTTGACACCTTGCATCTAAGTATAGACGGAGTTGAAGGACTGCCTAGTTTCTGAATGGTTTCTCCGTATTTCTTCCAGGACTGTCTGTATATCATCCTTTTTCTGGTCTCTTTCCGGATGTCCTGGAGCTCTGTAGGGCGGGGGGTTCCTAGGGACACCTTGGTTCCATTGTGGTTGCTGAAACCTTTGGTCCCCCATGTAGCGATTGGGACCCCCTGCGTAAGCTACCTCCTCTTGGTGTTTTGCCAGCCTGACTTGCTCGGTGTGTGGGCACTCAGTAGTGGTGTGCCTCTGAGATCCGCATTCAATACAAGGCTGGTTGACGGAGAGATACTTTACTTGCTTGATGAGCTTTTTGTTCTGGTCTCTGTAGTACTGCTCCCTAACATCTGGATCAATCTCCTTAGGTGGATCATATAGGGGCATGGATGGTGCTGGCCTGGCGTATGGGTTCTCTTCATAAGTTGCAGTAGACCCATACTTGTTGTCGTAGGTAGTGAGCTTCTCTAGCACACCCCATGCGTCACTTGGCGGCATTGTCAGATACTCATAGCGAGTATAATGGTTGATTTTGTCCTTGGTGACTTGATCAAGAGAGTTGAAGAAGATCTCCTGAATGACGTAGGGTGGCTGTCCATGAGTAGGGCAAGATCGCAGAAGTTCTTTGTAGCGCTCCCATGCCTTTGCCAGTGGTTCCCCTTGCTTCTGTCTGAAGGCGGTGATTTTCTGGCGGAGATGTGCTGTTTTGGCGGGTGGGAAGAATTTGTTCAGGAACTCTTGCTCTACTTGGGCCCAGGTTGTGAGTGATTTTGGTTTCAGCCCTTCCAGCCATTTCAGTGCAGGCCCAGCGAGAGACCAGCGAAAAGCTTTCATCTTGACATATTCCAAAGTTGTACCTTCAGCAAGAGTACGGCACATGTCAGCACAGTTTGTAATATGTTCAAGAGGACACTCATTAAATCTACCATAAAAGGCATTATTTTTAAGCTCTATAAGAAATTGAGTGCGAATTTCAAAAGAGTTATCAGGGATAAGAATCGCCGATTCAGGCACGACGAGAGTTGGGTGCATGTAGTCCTCTGCCGTGGTTGGATATTGGGCAAGCTCAGCCTGTGCTTGTTCCCTTGCTGCTTTCTTAGCGGCGATAGCAGCATCTTTAGCGGCCAATTCCCTGGTAAGCCTAGCGATCAGCTGTTCCTGTGTCTCCGCAGCTGCCATGGCTCTTTGCAGTTTAGCTCTGATGTGTAGAAGGCGCTCTGGTTCGTCTAAGCCGTCAAACTCAGGTGGTTGACCAGAACGGCGCATACACCTGTAAATTAACTCAAAGAAAAAGTGAGAACTGACTACCTAAGGCGCGATTGATAGGTTCCCCGGCAACGGCGCCAATTTGTTGTTGCATGAGGATGGTCAAGTATGAAATAAAAACAGAATAAAGATCAGACTGACTTCCCTGTCTCAGCAAATAAATACAAGACTTCCTCCCGTTGTAGTAAGAGAATAGTCAGGATCGAATCCACGAGGAAGCACGTCAGCAGTTCTTAGGTAGCTGTAAATCTCACAGACAAAGCAGCAGAAAGACAGCAACACAGAAACAAGGAAAGAAACAGAAATAAAACAGAAAATAACAAACAAAAGCAATGAACTAAACGAAGACAGAAAAGACAAAGTAAAGCAGAAACAAAGGCGAGGACACAGAAGCTACTCGATCTCGAGTAGCTGTCCTCTATATCGACTAAGGACAGTCGACAACAGAAACTCAGAAACGAAAACAAAACAACTCGACAGACAAGTCAACTCGATCTCGACAATACCTTCTCGAGATCGACTAGGGCAAGTCAAGACAGAAACTTCAGAAATCGACAAAAGACAGAAACTTTACTCGACCTAGACCAAGCGTACTCGAGATCGAGTAACTCCCACTCGAGATCTACTAGATCTCCTCTATGTCGACTGGAAACAGAAACTTTAAATTGCAAATTTTCGAACCCAAACTCAGATTTCTGATGAAAATAAATCAATATAATAAAAGACTTCCAAAGCCAGGGTATCAACGCCACAACGATAACCATGCAAAGTAACACATAAAGGCATAAAATATCATGCTTTCCATCAAATAACTTTCGTTATTAACAAATAGGCAAATAGAGGCTTTCGCATAAACCCTAATTGTTACTAACCCTTTTTCACATAATTAATCCAAGTTGCATTAAGATCACTTTCGCTTCAATAACACAAACAAGGATCACCTTCAACTCTCGCAAAAGAATCATGCTCATAGGGATAGAAGACGAATTGCATAACAAAATCTGACCTATATTGTATTGCCTCACATGGCCACCGTCGGGCTCACCCCAGCCCCAGAAGTGGGTGGACTACTCACGCCTCATTGCAATAACAGACATTGATGTATAAAAAGAACTAACTTGCATAAAATAATCTCAAACTTACAATCTCTCTTTTTGTAACTAACTAACTGTCTCTGAATTTGAATTAATAAAACTGAGCCCCATGGGCTTTATTTATAGCCTTCTAGTCCTTGCTACTCAAGGATAGAATCTCCTATCTTTATCTAAAATTATATCCAAAAGCTTAAAAGATAAATAAAATGCTTTAAGGAAATAAATCAATAAGGAAAAGATAAATCTAATTTAGGTAGGTCTTCATGTGTTGATAGATCTTGTCTCCCATGGATAGACTTGATAGAATTTGGATAGAATCTTCCTCCTTTGACCCCAAGGAATCCCAACTCGACTAGGACAGCCCTCGACGACGCGTTTCTGGAGACTGGTCTACTCGACCTCGAGAAAGGCTTCGTCGACCTCGACAAGGATTCGTCGTCTCGGCTAACTGGTGCTCGATGTGGCTCGGACTTGGCTCCTGGCGCTCGTCGACCTCGAGTAAGCGTAGTCGACCTCGAGTAGGAAAGTCTTGCCGACTAGGTCTCCTCGGGTAGGTGTACTCGACAAGCTCGGACCTGGGCTCTGGGCTTCGTCGATCTCGACAAGGGTTCGTCGAGATCGAGTAGGGTGTGGCCTTCTCTGGTCAAGCAGGTTCTCCTCGGCACGGACACGGACTGGCGTTGTGGGGCTTGTCGATCTCGACTAGAGCTTGTCGAGATCGAGTAGGGTTGCTCGGCGTCCTCGTCCAGTTCTCTCCTCGACTCCGGGTGTGGTGTCTGGGCTTCGTCGATCTCGACTAGGGTCTTGTCGAGATCGAGTAGACTTCCGGAGCTGGGTTGGTCTGGCTCTCGATGTTGCTCCTGGTCGACATGGCTGTGCTCGGATATACTTGTCGAAATCGAGTAAGGGCTACTCGAGATCGAGTAGTCTGGTTTCTCGGCTCGATTCGACTGGTTCCGCTGTATCTTTGACCTTGGACTTCTGTAGTGGTTTTCCGAGCTTTTTCGACCTTCTGTAGAATTGCTGTAAAATGCCTCGAATTCTGCGAATTAAACAGAAACTGGTGTAGATTCCATAATTTGGCAAATAAACATAAACTACATAGGTTCTGTACTATCTTAGCCCAAATGTATGAAATGTATGCAGAAATCGATATAAAAGTAAATGTAAAACATGGCAGATTAAGCTCACAACAGATTCCCATGGGGATAGCGTTTTACTCCTTGATTCCGCTCCCCGGTTCCGGTGGGTTCCTTGGTTTGCTAGGTTTGGAAAGAACCATGGTAAGGGTGTCCTCGAGGGTGCCCTGTCTTATCTTGGATATGAAGATCCCCATTACTCTTGATGCCGCTTCAACAAATGCGTCATGCCGAGCTCAGTCTGCACCACAACAACATGATCTTTCTTCTAGGTGTTGGTGTTTACCATATGCCGTGCTCGCCGCTCCCCTGCTGCACCCGCGGACAATTGTTATGGACGGTTGAACGCCAAATCCGCAGCCTATGGAGTTTAGTTTATGCATTGGTGTATTTTGGTTTTATTTGCTTTAGAGATGTAGTAGCATAGTCTATGGTTTGTGTTTAGTTAGGTTTTTTGGGGCTTGCATGCCTTGGGTTTATTGTCTTTGTCCTGACTTTGGGGCGCCCTCCCCTTCCCCCATACATTCTCCTTATGCAAAATCGAGCCATCACATCATACAAAGGCACTCCAATTTTCAGTGGTGGATCGATTTTGACAACTATAATCAAGGATCGACTGGTATGTAAACCTTATATTAGTTCATGTTATTTTCCCATTTCATATAGTTTCAATCACTCCGAAATTCATAATTGACCGTCTATTTAGTTTGCATATGTATGTAATAATTAAATGAATATATTTTCTTATAGAGGAAGGAGCTTGGAAAAGACCCAGCCCCAAAGGAAATATTTGAAAGGTGCCATGGGAAAAGAGATGGTTCTGGGGCTGGCACTCAATGCCAACCAACTGTGGTAAGTAACAATATCAAGTGACCCTTGTTGTTATGTATGTGTAATGTGAATGTGTTAGATATGTTCTTTTGTGCTGATGTTTGGGTTGTGATGTGTATCAGCTTCAAATCTATGATTATGATGTGTAGGTAGTGATGTCTATTTTGTGTGTTGGTGTTTAGGTTGTGTTGTCTATTGGTTGACTGTTCTCAAGGTTAGAGAATTAATATATTGTAGGACATTCGTCACAACATTTTAGTCCATCTAATGTCTTTTATTAAGCATGTATATTTCATGAAATTAGTTAGTTTGTCTTTTTTTTTTATATATAAAGAGGGTCAGTTTATCTGTTGATAAAATTACTTAGATAGTTAAGAAGATGTAATCTTTTATTGCATACTTATAATTCTAGGAAATTATTCACAACATTTTACATTAAAAAAAATTTAAACTCTTATTCAGCATTTGTGACTATCTGTTTTGCTGGATTTGTTATACTGTATTAAACATACACTGTTGTTTGCTGCTGCTTTCTTTATGTTGTGTTGCTGTTATGGTGTTCATGGGTATTACTGATGCTTGGTTGCGATGGCCAATTCACTATTGGTGCCTGATTGTGATGTCTTGGTCGTTTTTTTTAATTAGGACAAGTATGATCAGTTGCTAGAAGAAGAAGCCCTACTTGATGATGCTATATATATATATATATATATATATGAGAATGGATTTCACTCGGTGAATCGACATTAGAGGTGGCAATCGGGCGGGTCGGATCGGGTTCGGGTTCGGTTAGTCGGGTTTCGGGTTATTCGGGTTTCGGGTCATTCGGGTTTCGGGTCATTCGGTTTCGGGTAATGTCTAATAATTTGGTCGTTTGGTTGGGTCGGGTTCGGGTTTCGGTTGTATCGGGTTTCGGTTATTCGGGTTTCGGTTGTCTCGGGTTTCAGTTATTTCAATATTCATTTTGAAAAATTTACTAGAATGTATCTTAAAGTTCGGGTTATTTCGGGTTTCGGTTGTAACGGGTTCAGGTCTTAATGGGTTTCGGTTGAATCGGGTTCGGTTCATTCGGATTTGGGTGAGTTTCGGTTATCGGTTATTCGGATTTCGGGTCCAAAATAGGTCGGGTTGGTCGGTGTTTAAAACAATCGGTTCCGGGTCGACCGGGTCGGGTTTTCGGGTTCGGGTCGGGTTTTGCCAGCTCTAATCGACATGCATATTGTGTGGATCAAGGCTATAAGATGTGTGAAGAAAGACCGGGTTGTCGGCATGGGATCGGAGTCACCATCTATCTTGCAGTCAACGTTGATTCCATAAGCTGCAACCCCAACTGTTGCAGCTGCTAGTGATGTCCTTTTGAAGAACTATGTCATGTTTGAGATTTCAACCATGAAGCAAGACTTGAGGAAGGAAATGGTAGAGTTAGGGGATCAGGTGTAGACCCAGGTGACCACAAACCTTAGGCAAGAAATATTGTCCTTTGGAGAGTGATTGCAGGAACAAGTTAGATCAAACATCTGACATGACATGGTAGCTATTAGGAAGCAATTAATGGACGAGACTAGGAAGGACAATGAAGCGTGGCAGGAGAAGCTCCTCAACACCATGATGCAGTTCTATCCGGGCAAAAGCAACTCAATGTAAGTTGTGTGTTGCTGTTTTGGGTTCCACTGTCTTAAGACTTTGTCGCATTCGCACATGTCGTACTGTCGAACTTTTGGGTTTATTTGGGTTGTTTTTTGGATGGCCGAACTTATGGTTTTGTTTTGGCTGGTCGAACTCGTGGTTGTATTTTGGATGTGTTTAGAATGTACAAAATATGTCAATGGTATTTTGTTTTGGTTTGTTTGTGTCTAGCTATATTAAATAATTAGATTATATTTATTACGAAGCTCACATATTAAAATAAGTCGTGGTCACGACATTAGCCACATAGTCGTGGGCATAGACACGGGCATAGCCACAGACATCAACATATTGTAGCCATGAACATAGCCACATGCACGACTACGACCTTAGCCACGACATCAGCCACAAAATCAGCCACGAAAGTCAATGTTCCTCCATGAGATCCCCCACATGTGTAGCCATGACCAGCCCGTCACTAAATTCGTGGCTATAGCCACGAATTCCACAAGTCCGAACCGGCCACAAACATAGCTACGGACTTGTCAGATCGTGGCTATTAACCACAGATGTTGGGGAGCTTGCTATTAGCGACGAGGTATATAGCGGCGATCATTCGTGGCTAGTCCGTGACTATTTCCTGCATTTTTTGTAGTGAATTTTTAATTATTGAGATTAAGAAAAAGTTACCACTTGATAAATACAACTTTTCCTTTATTTTATATAATTTATAGATGGATTAGTTTGAGTTTATATGTGTGGAACTTTATCAAACAATTTTGTCTTCTCCATATTACTACTCCGTATATCTATAGAGTCAATAATTTTATTTGTCCAACTTTGCAATACCACCCCAATTTTTAAAATTAATCAAAATCAAAGGCAGAGCTAGGGGCACGGGGAAGCATGACCCCTTCTCTCGCCCTATGAGTCACCTATATGTGTTTTATTTGATGATAACTTTATTTTGATATATTATAATAAGTCTAAATCCGACGAGTAAAAAGGTATAAACTTTTGAAAATTGAATACAAATTCATTACTTCAAATGTATTTTAATAAACCGCGGTACTTTTTTATATTTTAAATTGATAATTTCATATTATAATTTAGCTTGAGATTGAGTTTCAAAATGAGAAATTATATGTAGTATTACTCAACAATTTTGTAAAAAAAAACTATATATGCTTAAAGTTTTTATATCTTCTTACACATTGTTTTACATACTAAGAAAACATCAAGTTAATTAAATATTGAGTTATTACTTATTAGGTTTCAAGCGGTGTGTTTTAGCCAAACAATACATTAAAAACTAAAACAATATTGTTTTGCTTCGTTTTGTTTGTTTAAAGAAAAAAAAATATAAAAAGGTGATTTTTTTTAACAGTAGGCAAAAGATTGGATGTACTACCGACATCCATGATCATCTCGCAAGATGATGTTATGGAACTCACAACAACAAGCACTCAAAATAAAATTACAATTGAACGGAGATTTAGCAATAAAATCAGCTGCACCATTGACCTCTCTTTAGTAATGCTGAAAAGTGATGCTCTCAAAATCTCTTCTTAACGAATGGATCTCTTGGACTATTTGAATGACTTCCCATGGTATATTGTTCGCATGATTGATGGCATCAATGATGATAGCACAATCACTCTCAACTATCAATCTTCGGATCCCCATCTCTGCTGCCAGTCTTATACCTGTATATACAGCAAAAGCTTCTGCCAAAATGATAGAGCCCATCCTAACGTTACATTTATGTATCCGAATAACTTGACCATCATTATTCCTCACAACACAACCAACCTGTGGTTGAGTATCACTTTTGACCGAAGCATCTACATTGATCTTAACTACATCTATTGGAGGACATTTCCACAACATTTTATCAGGAGGCCTAACACGTTTAGGTAATTTTGTTGTAACCTGACCTTTATTCTAACAAGAGATATTATCAATAGCTCGAGTTAACGCATAGATCATACCTGTATTAGAAGTATTGCGAAAAATAATTCTATTTCTGAGCTTCCAAATTGAATGCCATAAATGACATAAATATGTAAAATCTAGATTAAGAGCCCTAGTATTTAGAATATTCTCTTGAACATCACTTGTTAAATTTGGTATAACATAACATTTTTTCAACTTAACACCCAAATTTTGATAAAGGATTTTGTAATTTGACAATTAAACAATAAATGATTTGTATCTTCTATATCAGAATTACAAAGAGAATAAGTACTAGGAACTATATATTTATTTAATCGGACAGTCGTGGGCAAGATATCCAAATGAAATTTCCAAATAAAATTTTTAATATTCGGAGGGATATTAAGTTTCCAAATCCAATTTGCTGAAATTTTCTTCGTATTCCTAGTTTTATAAAGCGAGGATGTGGATTTAACAGAAAATTTTCCATTATTACTATAAACCCAAATTAACTTGTCTGGAATATCAGTTACAAGAATATGGATATTAGTAATTGCTTGAACAATATGAGAAGGGAAGATAGAATTTAACTTATCAGTGTCCCAAGAGTTGGTATTTGTAAATAAATCACATACTTTTAAATTATTATCACGATCATTCCGAAACCTATTTAAATATTGCGCATCTACCCAAATGTCAGACCATACATTTATGGTTTTCCCATTACCAACTAACCAGAGCAATCCTTTAGAGAAAAGATCCCTAATATTAAGAAGCCTACCAAATTGCCAAGAAGTTTTGAATCTACTTCTTTCCATAAGAGATTCTTTTGAAAGATATTTATCCGTGATTACCTTTGATCAAATATTATCAGGATCAGCCATGATTCTCCACAGAAGTTTCATTTGCATGCCAATATTAATTTGCTCAGCCGATTTAAAACCTAACCCACCATCTTTTTTAGGAGTGCACAGATGTTCCCAGCTAATTAGAGGATGATAGTTATCAGATTGAATTTTATTCCAAAAGAAATTTTTGTTGATCTGATCAATTTTTTGTAGAACTCCTTTTGGAAGAAGAAAAGATTGCATTAAAAAATTTGTTTTAGAATTTAAATTTGCCTGAATTAGTACCGATCTACCAGCTTGAGAGAGAACGTTAGATTTCCACTTGGACAACTGCTTTTTAAGGCTATTAATCACCTCATCAAACAAGACATTACAAACCCTACCACTAATAAGTGGAATACCTAGGTATTTTTCCATTGACTTCGTAACTGGAATATTCAGCTGTTGAGTAAGTGATTAGGCTTTACTGAAAGGAATATTTTTAGAAACTTGTAAAGAACTTTTATTATAATTTATAGTTAATCCAGACATATGGGAGAAAGTATTCAGAAGATTCCTAATCGTATGAAGACTTAAGTCATCAGCTCGTCCAAAAATCAGAGTGTCATCTGCAAAGGAAAGGAATGGAATAGGATCACTATTATTTGTAAGTTTGATTCCAACCAAGGGGTCACATTCCAATGATTCCTGTTGCAACATTCTCCCTAATAGTTCCATAACCAATACAAAAATATATGGTGCAAGAGGATCTACTTGTCGAATTCCCCTATAAGTATGAAATGTAGGGCCCGACAAATTATTAACTAAAACTGAAAAGCTAGTTTTAGTTAGGCAGGTCATAACCCAATCAATCCATCTAGAATCAAAACCAAATTTATTTAGAATAATGCGAATAAAATTCCAGCTTATTTTGTCATAAGCTTTCTCCATATCTAGCTTTAACGCCATCCACCCCGCTTTACCTTTTTTGTTATGAAAAGAGTGGAAAACCTCATGAGCTATTAGTATGTTATCTTGAATATTTCTACCTTGTACAAAAGCTCCTTGAAAAGGATTAATAATACGTGGTAATATAGGCTTCAAACGGTTAGCCAAAATTTTTGAAATAACCTTATAAATAGTATTGCACAGACTAATCGGGCGATAATGATTAATGTTACTGGGTCTATCAATTTTAGGAATAAGTGCAATGAAAGTTGAATTTACTTCATTGAGTAGCACACCAGAATGAAAGAAAGATTTAACAGCTTTGCAAACTAATTTACCGACAATATCCCAATATTTTTTATAGAACTCTGGTGGAAAACCATCAGGACTTCAAGACTTGTCATCTGTCATTGAAAATAGGGTATCCTTAATTTCTTTATCTGAAACAGTTTGTGTCAAAATTCTGTTTTCAGATTCAGTAATGGTCTGATCAATTAAATTTAGGAAATAGCGTTATTTGAAATAAATCTCTCAGCCAATTCAGTCGTAATTTCATCTCTAATTTGATCCTCATCTTCAATCAATAAACCATGTTTATTTGTAAAATTGCGAGTGACATTTTTAGAATTTCTTATTTTAGATATTGATTGGTAATATTTAGTATTTCTATCTCCAAACCTTAAAAAATTTGATTTAGCTCGTTGTTTCCAAAATGTATTATTAAGGTCCATAAGAGCTTCACGTTTACTTAATAATCTATTACGCCTAATATTTATGGTATCATTTGAATTCCCACTAATTTGTTGAGTTTGAAGTAATAGAAGCTGATCTTCAATATTTTTTATCTGTCGGAAATTATTATTTGGGAGAGATTTACACCAGATCTTTGTATTTTTTTAAGCAGTTTCTGTTTTTGTAAAAGTGTAAACATAAACGAACCATGAAGCTTATTCTGCCAAGTTGATTTAACTAACCTGTTATAATTATCATTACTAGTCCAAGACATTTCAAATTTAAACGGTGAACCCGCCCTAATTTTCGTACTTCCTATTGACATAGACATTAAAGAATGATCAGAAGTTGTAAAAGGATGATTATGTACTGATAAATTAGGGAACTGTGTTAAGATATATGTATGAACCATTACTCTATCTAATCGTTTATAGATATTATCAATAGGATTTTGACTTTTCCTCCACGTAATTGGACTTCCTGTACAAGGGATCGTATGAACATCTAATTCTTCCACAATCTGCTGAATTCGCAGAAATCTATAAGCGTGCGGAATTACCCCTCCAATTTTGTCAGAACCTGATTCGATTTCATTGAAATCTCCCATTATCATACATGGGAGAGATTGGTTATGAATGACAGTGAATAACTCATTCCAAAACCTATTTTTATCTATTTTATTCGAAGGAGCATAAATGAAAGTAATAATAAACCTAAAGTTATCAATTTTAACCCGAAAAATAATATACTTATCTGATGCAGATATTTGTTGAAACGATTCAGTAAATTTAGAAGTCTTCATTAAAATCCAGAAACCACCTTTTGCTCCAGTTGAGGCAATATGATGAGCATTGTTAAAACCCGCTCGTATATAGAGGGATTGAGCTGATGGCTCGATTGATTTGGTTTCTGCAAGGACTAAAATATCCAGTTTGTTCCGTTTTTGAATATAAGCTAAGTCTTGCACCAGGTTAGATTTTCTCACACCTCTGATATTCCAATATGCGATATTCATCATATAAAAAGGTGATTTGAACAATATTGTATTGTGAGCCTCCTCTGATAAAGTTTTGGCTTCATCACTACTCAGAATTACATGAGTTCTATATGGGATGTAATTATTGTTTTATTTTTAATAAATTATGTTCAAATTGGGTGGGATTTTATATAATTTTAAATCGAGTGTTTTTTAAAGCTAGAGAAACAAGTAAGGGTTTTGGTATAATTAATAAAAAAAGGATGAATTTATGTAAAATATGACTATATATATAAAATAATTTTTATAAATAAAATTTTATTTTAAATCTTACCCTAATCAAAGTTCAAAAGATTGCATTATTTTAACCTGACATATAGGGCAGATACAACCCAAAACCCAACCCTAAAAACTAACCTTTCTTCAACCTACCCAGCAGCCGCCAGACGTCAGTGTAGCTTCGATCCTCCATCGGCCGCCTCCGGTTGCTTCTGTGCGCCTACTATCATCACCAGCCTCCTGCCATGGCTTCCTCCGGCAGCCTTGCCCGCCTGGCTCCCCGCCTCCCCAATCTACACCCTCAACGCTCAAAACTCTCAAAACCAAACCCTATTAAATCTTCCACTCCAGCCGGCGCCACTGACGACTCTTCTCTCCGTCGGCAGGTGCGGCTGCCTCACAGGCTCCGACGCCGCTCTGGATTCTTCCGTCTCTCTCTCTCCCACTCCTGCCTAACTACCCAGATCCCTCATATCTGTCCAAACATCCGGTGACATCCCTCCGACTTCAACCTCCCTGCACTCGATCCTCCTTGGCTTGGCGTCGCTGATGCCAGTGCATCTCCTCCCCTTAGCCATGGAAAAATCCCAATCTGAAAACCAAACTCACCCTTCACTCAAATCTACCTCTCTTGTTTAAACATAAACACAAACCCCTTATTTAAACATAAACACAAACCCCTTATTCCAATCCCAAAACTTAATTTTATCTCCACCATTACAAATCCTCAAACAACCTTTAGCCCCATTTTTAAACTTTGTTTCTTTATCAAATTTTGTTTACAACTAATTCTTGTTTGTCAATATTTTTCCATATAGCAGCCTTAACTTGGTGATTTGCCTTCTGTGGTTGGATCCCTCCTCGTGCTTGGCCGTCACCGATTTCGGAACCAGAATCGCAACATCGTCGACTTATGAGCCGACTTTGCCAAACTCAACAACTTTCATGGCTTGCATGCAAGCCATCTAAACCACCAGTGCAGATATCAAGAAAGAAACATGGTTCTAAGCTCCAGATCATGTTTTTATAATATTTTAACTATAATTGTAACAGTAGATTTAGGCAAGTGGTAACTTTTTACGGTAAATTAATTTTAAATTTAAAGTTATCTTATTGTAATTTTAGGTTTAAGTAATTTTTTTTACTGGTGACCCTCTGCGTAGGGTTTATCAAGCCATTTTTTGATGGCTTCAAGATCGCTTAGTCGATCTACTTCTTCCCTACTGTAAAAAAAAAATATAGGGCAGATATAAAGAGGTGTCGACGTGTTAGAGATGACTAAAGGAGTGTCAGGTGTGGTTAATTACATAGTGTACTTTCTACCAAAAAAAAATTACATAGTCTACGCACTCGTTGATTTGCAAAGTACTTAAAGCTACGGAGTAATTAGGAATCACTTGCATCTTTGGCAATGAATCGTTAAAGCTATCTAAGTAGATCGAAGGTGTAGAAATTTACAAGTTGCGAGAAATCAATTAGCAACCAAATTATCTTTGATAACCTCAACCATAATTATCAATCATTTTAATTGATGTATGCCATTTGTTTCGGTCTCTCATTTTACGGTATTTGGAATCTGTTGTGATGTCTTGGAACCTTTGTCCCACATCGAAAAAACACGCGAATCTGAGCCTTACATATAAGTCAGTGGGTCATTCCTACTATTGCCAATTGGTTTTAGGATGGTGAAGGAAAAGGTGTCCTTTAATTGATGTGTAAAATACTAATGATATAATAGGATTAAAATAGAGATTTATAATCTGAATAATTTAGGTAATTATAGTGCTTTGCTAGAAGCCAACTATAATTTATGGATTTTAAATTGGATTTAATCTATTACTATTTTATTCAGGTCCTATAAAGTCACACACAAAAGAGTATTAGGAATTGGAAAATTGATTGATGATAATAATATGTTATTATTAGTATTAGGAATTGGACAATTGATTGATGATATATAATAATAGGTTATTATTGTTGATATAATATCTTTATGAAAAGATATTGTGGATAGAAGATAAAAAATAAAGGCAACTTATTAGGAATAAGTTTGACCTAGTTTGTGCACTATATAAGGAGACTTATTGAGAATAAGTCTTGACCTGGTTTTTGGCAACTGTGCATCTTTTCTTCTCACACCAAAAAACCACCAGCATCCCTAAACCCTAAAGTGTTAGGTGTGAGTTGCAATCCTTCAATCGTTCGTTCTAGCAAACAGAGACAATGAGATCCAATTCCGTGCTCGTGTGGACCAAGTAGAGGAGTCGTGTTTGATGCTCTCTTCTCCAAAGGTGATTCCGAATCAAGGTTCCACACAAGAAAGGTATGTATGACTTTTCCCTTCTACATTGATCATATCGATTCATGCATGAGATCCCGAATTAGATGTTAGAAAATAATTTTCTACACTTTCGTTGCGCATCTAATTTTCCTACAGATGGAGCCCCACTGGTCTTGTGTGCTTGGCTTGGGTGCGTATGATGCGCTCAGACGTGTGGACCCCCCACGTTATATGGCCCACCGTGATTCAATATGGTATCAGAGCGGTGTTGTTCGGGACCTTGGTCTACTACTAGGCTAGCCGGCCTTAAGAAAAGACGTCAAGTGCAACTGACATATATTACGGGGTCAGACAGTTGCACTCGAGGGGATGTGTTGTGATGTCTTGGAACCTTTGTTTCACATCGAAAAACACGAGAACGTACCCGAGCCTTACATATCTTACATATAAGTAGACCCCTACGTTATATGACCCACAGTGATTAACAGAATCCTTACCTTATTAAAAAAAAAATTGATATATGCACATGCCGATTAGGTCACTGGCTCGAAATTTACTACAGAAATTGAGTTATAAAAATTCTCAACCTTCTCCCTTTCTCTAAATTTTAATCATTGATTTCGTTCCATGAAATTTAGGAAAAATTTCCAACGGAAAAGAACGAAAGAAAAAAAAAATTAAAGAAAGTGAAAATTTGTTAAAAAATCACGTGGGAGCTGAGCAAGTGAGCACGTGATTCTACCTGTGATAGGGGTACGTGGCAATGTATGATTGGAGGGGGGCGTGAGCCCACATCACATTGCCGTGTTGATAAATCTGGTAACAAAAGGCATGTTTCGTTCACGTTGATATTGTTAAAGGGAGCCCCAAATACTTGGCTTGGCCCCATCTCACGAGCTCTCTGACACGTGTCATTATATGCTTTTCCCGCTAAACCTTTTACTAAATTTAACTAAATCTCCCAAATATGAGTTTTTTTTAACTTTTAACTAAACCTCCCAAAATATTCCAACTTTTTTTTATGCTTAAAAATATCTAAAATAAGCTTACATTATTCATTAAACTAACCTTATTACAAAACCACTGAGGTGATAATTTAGCTTTTCTAAATTTTTAAGCATAAAAAAGTTTTTTTTTTAGAAAAATAGTAGTAGCAATTTATGGATGGTTTCTAATTTTTAATAATTTATGAATTACCTTATGAAAACATGCATGATTTAAGAATAATTCCTTGAATTTGTTTTTTTTATCTACCCCACATTATCCAAGACATAGGTTAAGCATTTTGATTTAGAAAAAAATATTCTAGATACAATATTATTTCATTATTTTTCATAAAAATATTATGGAGTTTATTATTTTATATTTAGGAATTTTTTTTTTTAATTCAAGACACTTAACCTAAGTCTTGCTTTATATCTTTCAGGACTCTTAACCTTCTACTTGATTGTATCCTTTAACAATAAGTCTTGCTTTATGTCTTTCAACTGAACCATCTGGCATGTACTTTATCTTGTACACCCATCTACAACCTAAGGCTTCTTATAAGGAGGTAAAAGGGCCATGACCCAAGTTTGATTTTTTTCAAGTGTTACAAGTTCATTATTCATGGTTTCTTACCATATGGTACTCTTAGCAGCAACCTTGTATCTGCTTGGCTCAAGCTCAGCAACCATGTTCGCAAAAGAGTTCACAAATTCATGTGAATATGACTTCAAATCACCCAACACCTTAACAAGCAAAGCCTCTTACTATGGCCCAACTGTAGCATTACAAATGAAGTCATTCAACCTGCTAGGCCTGTTAATAGTTCTGCCAGACCTCCTTAAAAGAGGAAAATCAATAGGATCAGGAACATGGACATCATCATTCCCTTGTGCTTAAGGATGGCAATGGGGCGGGGACTCCCCGATCCCCGTAGGGAATCCCCGTTGCGGGGACGGGGATGGAGAAATTAAATGGGAACGGGGACGGATGGGGGCCAAAATGATTCCCTGCCCCGCCCCGCCCCCGCTGGGGAAACCCGCGGGGATCCCCCGATAGGGAGTATGAAATCCCCGTTTATATTTAGATCTTACCTAAGTTTAAATAATTTTGCTTTTAATTTTAAACTTTTACCTTATAATTTACATTTATGAGATATTATATGTAATATTTATATCATAATTTTTACATAACTTTAATAATATCTTATAGTTTTCTATTAAATGAGGGGAATCATGAGTTTTAAATGGGGAACCCGACAGGAAAACCCGTGGAGAGTGCAAACGGGGAAAATTACGCGGGAACGGGGATTCCCCGATGGGGACGGGGGACATTTTTTATCCCCGAACGGGGACGGGGACGGGGACGGGGGGGGGGGGGACTTTTTGCAAATGGGGACGCGGAGGGTACTCCCCGCCCCATTGCCATCCCTACTTGTGCTGGCAGAGTTCTCCAATGAGATGGCATGTGTGCACTTGATGCACTATCATCATTGATAGAAGCAGATGACTTGCTTTTCATAGAGTTTGTCAATGTATCTCCTTAATTTTGTGGAAAGATTTCTTCAAAGTCTGCAACAGGGTTGACAAGGGGCAAATTACTGATCTTTGCCCTTCTAGCTTGTTGATCCTCCCTTTCCTTGAAAGGAAAGATTTTCTCATTGGAAACTACATCTCTACTGACAAAAACCTGCTTAGAATTCAAATCATACAATCTATATGCTTTCTGTGCATGAGGATAACCAAGGAAGATGCATCTTCTTCCCTTAGCCTCAAACTTATCTGCCCTTGAGTGTTCAACTAGTGCATAAAACATACACCCAACCACTCTAAGCTCCTAATAGGAGGGTTTCCTTCCAAACAAAACCTCATAGGGAGTTTTTCCAATACAGTAGTTGACAGCTTGTTTATAACATGTTTTGCTGACAAAACACACTCACTCCAGAATCTAACTGGCAATTCATCATGTATTCTCATAGCACTGGTTGTCTCTATGAGATGCGTGTGCTTCCTCTCTACACGCCCATTCTGCTTATGGTGCACTCCTCTGATGTATTATACCTTGTGAGTCTAGATACTTAGAACAATACCTATGAACTATTTCAGTTCCATTATCACTTCTGATGCATTTCACTCTCTTTTCAAACTAAGTAGAAGCATAGCTAATAAAATTTTTGATGTTCTTGAAAACATCAAACTTATCCTTTAATGAAAAGGAAAGTCCATGTGGCTCTACTATGATCATCAACCACGATTAAGAAATACCTGGCATCTGTTATGCTTGGTGTCCTATATATAAGGACCCCACAAATCAATATGAATCAACTCAAATATATTTGCACCAACATAATTACTTAATTGAAAAGGCATCTTATGATGCTTTGCAAAACTGCAAGTATCATAAAACAAATCATCCATATCAAAACTCTTCATAAATTCTAGATGTCTTAGCTTAGAAAAAGATGTGTGCCCCAGTCTAGCATGGTGCACTAGCTTCTAAGCCTATCTTAGTGGAAACAAAAAATGAAGAAGAAAGTCTGGCACTGCTACTGGCTTCTCTACTAAAAAATTCTTGATCATCTCCTTGAAGGATCTTATATAAACCATCACTTCTGTATCTCTTAAGAAGGATCTTCTCACATCCAGGGCCCTGTAAAGTGCAACCATACTTATCAAAAGTTGCCTTAAAATCCGATTTATCAACAAGCTTTCCAACAAAAAGCAAATTATGCTTGAATCCTGACACAGAAGGAACATTCTGTAGAGTAATGTGCTTTGATCAAAACATCTTTCTAGACTCAGTCACAAGAATTGTATGGCCATCAGGCCCCACATAGAAAGGTTGAACCAACCTCTTCCTATCATGCAAAAGTGAGTCATTACTCACCATATGATCACTGACACTTGTATCAACTATCTATTCCACAGAATTATGTTCCTTATCAACTGAATTAATTGTGGTAAAGCAACATATATTACCTGCAAAATTAGCTGATGATGCGCCTTCAACTGGACTCTTTCCTTTCAAGAGCTGGAAGACTTCTTGGCAAACATCATTCACAAAGTGCCTTATCAAGGCATGTTTCAGCACTTCCCTTATGAGATTTCTCCTCATCAAGTGGATTATCCTGCTCATGAACCCCAACTGAATTAGCTGACACTTTCCCTGAGTCCCTTGGGCCTTGGAACCATTTTGGATAGCCATGTTACTTAAAGCACTGGTCCATGTAATGACTTCTTTGATGACAAAAGTTACATTTCCTGTTTGATTTGTCAAACCTGTCATATCTCCCTTGACCTTCCTTCTTAAAGTCTTTCCTATCTTAGTTGCCAGTTCCCTGATAAGGTGCCTTAGAGAAGTTCCTGCTTCCTTACTTATTCACAGAGATAGCACTGGAATCCTGAGGAGTAGTACTCGAATAGCACTGGAATCCTGAGGAGTAGTACTCGAACCTCCACCTCCCTCTAGGCTCTAACCTTGTGAAACAAGATAATAGGTTGTGTTGATGTTTGGAATAGGATCAGTAAAGAGAATCTGACTTCTAATTGCTTCATAGACATCATTAAGCTCATATCAAAACCTGCATCAATCGATTCCTCATCTCTGCTTCCTTCAACCTCTTTTGTAAGTCACATCTGTAATTGGCAATACCACCACATATGCAAACAGGAATGCCTTCTAGAACTTGCAACCGATCCCAAATAACTTTCAACTTATTGAAATAGTCAGCAACTGTAAGACTTTCCTGCACAATCATACTTAACTTCTTCTTCAATTGGAAAATCAATGGGCCATTAGATTGGCCATACCTCTATGCTATTTCATCCTATAGCTACTTAGCAGAGTCAACATAGATAAAACTTTCCTTTATCAAAGCACACATGGAATTAAGAAGCCAACATTTGACCATAAAATCCGCTCTACCCCATTTATGAGAATCTACAAGTTTCGGACATAGGTTTAACACACTAACCATCAATAAAACCGAGCTTGTTCTTAGCTCATAAAGCCATCATAATACCTCTCATCCATGGTAAATAATTAATGCCATCAAACACGATATAACAAGCTGAGCTCTAGGGTGGTCGGAATTAGCTAAAAACAAGCTAGGGATCTCCAAAGTTACCTTGAGATTCATTGCTACCAAGGCTAGCAGGTGGTCTGTCTCAATTTCCTCGATTCTCCATCGTAACGGAAAATGCGGATCTTCAACCTTTAGCTTTGACACCATGTAAAAAGGTTGATTTTGATGAAAGATTTGATCATAACATGATCAGATTGTAAAGAAAATAAATTAACAAAGCACCAAGTGATCAATGTATGAGTAGATTCATGGAGAAAAGGAAAGTTTTCTCTATGGTTTTACTTGGCAGCCAAGCTGCTCAAAATGGTCTCTCGCACATACATCAAAATAACTAAAAGAGAACAATTTATACTAAGCTAGATGTGAAGGAATTGGTGTCCTTTAATTGATGTGTAAAATACTAATGATATAATAGGATTAAAATGGAGATTTATAATCTGAATAATTTAGGTGATTATAGTGCTTTGCTAGAAGCCAACTATAATTTATAGATTACATTATATTTAATCTATTGCTATTTTATTCAGGTCCTATAAGGTCACACACAAAGAGTATTAGGAATTGGATAATTGATTAATAATAATAATAAGTTATTATTGTTGATATAGTTTGTGGATAGAAGATAAAAGATAAAGGTGACTTATTAAGAATAAGTTGACCTAGTTTCTACAATATATAAGGAGACTTATTAAGAATAAGTCTTAACCCGAGATTGGCATTGTACGTGTCTCCAAAACTTCTCCCACCACAAATCGCTAGCCTACCTAACTCGTAGGGTGTGAGTTGCAATCCTTCGATCATTCGTTCTAGCAAACGGAGACAAGGAGATCCAATCCCGTGCTCGTGTGGACCAAGTAGAGGAGTCGCGCTTGAGGCTCTTTTCTCCAAAGGTGATTTCGAATCAAGGTTCGCGCAAGAAACGTACGACTTTTCCCCTCTATATTGTTTATATCAATTCATGCATGAGATCCCGAATTAGATGTTAGAAAATAGTTTTCTACACTTCCGTTGCGCATCTAATTTTCTTACAGTGGCATCAGAGCCTCTTGCATAAATTGATATGATCAATTGATTTTCTTGTTAGTTTTGATTCAATTTAGGAATATATATTTGATATATGGAATAATTTATATAATTAGAATTATGATTTTAATTGATTGGATATGTAAAATTCAGTGAAATTAGTTCACGATTACTGTTTTTCACCGCTCGGTCGATCAAAGTTGTCCACTTTCACACTTACAGTGACGTTCACTTTTTGAAAGTGTGTGTTTGAATCAATGGTTGATTACAAGTAAGTATGCAACAATTTGTGAAATTGGATGTACGACATTAACGTGTACTGCGTACGGCATTAATCTTAATGCGTACAAATTTTTTTTTTTTTGGTGCGTAATTTGTACGACATTAATGTTCCATTGAATCAATTTGTATAATTTATCCAAGAGATAAGATTTCTTGTATAAATCTTGAAATATTTGATTTTATAAAAGTATAAGTTGATTTGAATCTTAGAAATTAAGAATTTCATGATTTTGATGTCAAGTTAATGGATTTTATGTGAATTTGATTCATATATTGATTTTCAAAAGTTTAAATTTTATGAAAACTTACCATCTTAATTCTACCATTGTTAAAAGATTTTGTAATTGTTACAAAAATTTGAGTGGGAGTAGACGAGGCGGGAATTAGGGTTATGGAAGATATTTATGATTTTAGTGTAAAATCTTAAATTACCTTAATTAGATATGGTAGATATCTTATCCCTAATAAAAATATTCTATTCAATTATACAAGGTAATAGTTACCATAAAATTTATTCCATATATATGATTGCTAAATTTGAATTAAATATCAAGAATATTAAATTAGTTATTTTATTTAATAATTTAATTGATTTGAGTTAAATAGTTTATTAATATGATTAATATTCTATTTCTTGTTTATATTAATTTGATTAATATTTTGATGTTATATTAATTGTGATTAATATTTTTAATACTTGATATTATTGCATGCGGTGACTAGTATGGCCCAAGTAGCATATAAATACGATCTGCGTATCGTTATGTATTTTTGTACACGATCTGCGTATCGTTATGTATTTTTGTAATTTAATTTTCGAAAGTAAATTTATTTATACATTGTACAAAAGAAGATGTTACAAGATTCAAGGATGGGGATCCAAAAGGCGATTCTAGGATGGAGATCCAAAAGGAGAATCAAGGATGAGGATCCAAGAAGCTAGAAGAACCTTGAAGATTTATCTTTCTGGTTTTCTTTTCATTAGGGGCCATACTAGGATCACAATTTATTTTTGTGCATGTGTTTGGTTTATGCTTGCATGTTTGATTATGTTGTTTGTTCACTTGATAATTAGACTTGCATGAAAAACCTAGTTCCCTTAAAAGAAAATTGAGAGTATGCCTTTCCAATTCATAACCTATGAGGCCCTTGGAATTTGATGGATAGGTTTTGCCAAAGCAAGGTGTCCATGCTTTGACCTTGGGATAGTACGGGTAAATCTATATAAGGGATTTATAGCCTTGAATTGGTTCTACTCAACAAAAGACCAAAAGACAAAGTTTTGGATTTTGAGGCATGGGATATATTTACATAAGATGTGATCTATCAACCAAGAGTTATAAATGTTATAACTAATAAAAGTTACTTACCTTGTCACATAAGAGTTAGGGTAGTGCCAAAGCACGCTAATGTCTTATCTGTAATAGGATCTTGGAATCATTTTATTCAAAGGGAAATTTATTTTATGGATAAAATGGCATTAGCTTATTTACATTTAAAGCATGTTCAAATTTTAAGTTTTTGCATGACAAACATAATTCATATTTTGCATGTTCTATGTTGTAGATATCATGAACAGAAATGATAACCCAACCATCATCAATTTGCGTTCAATTCTTGAGAAGAATAAGTTGAACGGCAATAATTTCCTCGATTGGGAAAGAAATCTGACAATTGTTCCCAGGTCTGAAGGAAAAGAGAGTGTACTTGAAACCCCAATCCTAAAATTGACTGATGCCTCTACTCAAGCTGAGAAGGATCAGGAAAAACAAATCAAAGATAAGTCAGTGATTGTCACATGTCTTATGCTGGCTTCTATGGAGTTGAGCCTTCAAAGAGGTTCGAAAAGATGAATGCTTGCACCATCATTCGCACCTTGAAAGTTATGTTTCAGGAACAAGCAAGGATGGAGAGGTATGAGACTCATAAGGCAATACTTGATTGCAAACTTGAGAAAGACAAGCCAGTTGGTCCTCATGTCTTTGAAATGATTGGTCATTTTGAAAACATGGAGAGACTTGGCCACCCCTATAGTCAAGAGTTGGCTACAGACATCATACTTCATTCTCTGCACGATGGATTTACTCAGTTCAAGCTAAACTTCAATATGAACGGAGTTGTAAAAACGCTTGAAGAGTTGCATGGGATGCTTAAGACCGGTGAGCAAAATCTAACTATGGGCAACAAGAAGGAGAACTTGATGGTCCAAAAGGGAAAAGGGTTAAAAAAGGGGGGCATCTGGACAGCAGAAGAACACAAAATGGAAGGGTAAACTAGTTACCCAACCTAAGAACACTTCTGAGAAAGCTAAAGTAGCTACTGGCCATGATTGTTTCTACTACCATACCAAGGGTCACTAGAAGAGAAACTGCCTAAAGTATTTGAAAGATAAAAATGATGGAACTGTGAGTTCTTTTGGTACAAATGTTAGCTAATGTTGTGATTAGTAATGACTATATCAAACATTTGGTGTTTACAACATAAGTACCAAAAAGCAAAAATCAGATGCAGGTGAAAATACCTATCTATGACATTGTCAGTTGTGTCACTCGGACTTAAATTGCATGGAAAAATTCCATAAAGATGGAATTTTTATATCAATTGATTGTGAATCATTTGACACATGCGACTCATGTCTAATGAGAGAAAAATGACAAAGTCACCTTTTACTAGGGTAAGTGAAAGGGCAACTGAGCTCTTGGCACTATACATATGGATGTATGTGGGCCTATGAGCACAGAAGCTAGAGGTAGGTATAAATACTTCATGACTTTTACTGATGATTTAAGTAGATACAGTTGTATTTACTGAATGAATTAGTATAAAATTGAATCCTTTTGAAAAGTTCAAGGAGTTTCAGAATGAAGTTGAAAACCAGCTTAGCAAGAAAATTAAGGCACTACAATCTGATCGTGGTGATAAATATTTGAGTCAAGAGTTTGATCATCATTTAAAGAGTTGTGGGATTGTCTTACGACTAACTTCGTCCAGAACACCACAAATTAACAGTGTCTCTAAAAGGAGAAATATGACCTTGTTGGACATGGTCTAATCAATGATGAGTTTTGCTAATCTTCCAATATCTTTTCGATATATACTCTCACAACCATGATGTTCACACTAAATAGGACTCCATCTAAGGCTATAGAAAAGACACCATATGAGTTATGAACAGGAAGAGTTCCAAGTTTGTCCTTTCTCAAGGTTTGTGGATGCGAAGCATATGTAAAACGTTTACTAGCAGATAAGCTCGCAACCAAATCCGATAAGTGCTTCTTTGTAGGGTATCCTTAAGGAAACTAAAGAGTACTACTTCTACAATCCCACCGAGCACAAAGTGTTTGTTGCTAGGGATAGTGTCTTTATGGAAAAAGAGTTTATTTCCAAAAAGTCAAGTGGGAGAAATGTTGATCTCGAAGAAGTTCGAGAGAACCAACAAACCGAGCAACGTCAAGAAGACATGGATCACTCAATGTCTGAGACTATGGATTTTGAGGACTTAATTCCACTAGAAGAAAGAACTCATAATCATATACCAGAGGCAGGGGAGTTACAAGAACTCACCCCTACTAGTCCACAAATCGTTGTGGTAGAACCTTTAGTTGCTCAACCCACACGTAGATTGGATAGGCAAAGATCGTTGCCAAATAGATTTGTTGATTTCATTTTGACTACATGTCTGGACATTTTGGTGTTAGAAATCAACCAGTCTACTACATATAAGCAAGCTATGATGGGTCCATGCTCCGAAAAATGGCATGGTGCCATGGATGTCAAGACCATGTTCTAAACGGATACTTAGAAGAGGATGTGTACATGACACAACCTGAAGAGTTATGAAGATCCACATAATCCTAGGATGATATGCAAGCTTAAGAAGTCCATTTATGGATTTAAGCAAGCGTCAAGGAGTTGGAACCTTTGATTTGATGAAGTGATCAAATGGTTTGAATTCATCAAATGTGAAGAGGAACCTTGTGTTCACAAAAAGTTTAGTGGGAGCAAAGTTGTTTTCTTGGTTATGTATTGGATGACATACTACTTATTGGGAATGACGTTCAGATGCTTGAGTTTGTAGAAGACTTGCTCAAGAAGTATTTCTCAATGAAAGATCTTGAAGAGTTTGAGTACATTTTTGGCATCAAGATCTATAGGGATAGATTCAAGAGACTCATTGGACTAAGTCAAGGAACTTATATAGATAAGTTTCTGGACAGGTTCAACATGAAAAATTTCTAAAAGGGATTTCTGCCTATGCAACATGGTCTATCTCTGAGCAAGAAGTAGTGTTATATGACATCTACTGAGCTAGATAGAATGAGTAGGATCCCTAATGCCTTAGCAATAGGATCCATATTGTATACGATGATATGTACTCATAAAGATATTGAAGATATTTCATTCACTTTGAATGAATGTAATATATACCAATCGAGTTCAAGTGAAGCACATTAAAGTGCAATCAAGAACATCATAAAGTACTTAAGAAGGACTAAAGATGAATTCTTGGTGTATGGAGGACATGATGAGTTGATCGTTGAAGCATAACTGATGCAAGCTTCTGAACAAACAGAGATGACTTCCAATCTCAATCCGGATACGTCTTTGTTCTTGTTGGAGGAGATGTGAGCTAAAGGAGCTCAAATCATTACACAATAGATGATTCTACAACAGAGGTTGAGTACATTGCAACATTGGATGTTGCTAAGGAAGCTGTCTGGATAAGGAAGGTCATTGATGAGCTTGGTGTGGTTCCCAAAAGGGTTGAAGTCATTAGCATCTATTGTGACAACAATGGTGTCATTGCTTATTCCAAAGAACCTTGCTCTAATACCAAATCCAGACACGTACTCAAGAAGTATCACATCATACAAGACCAGGTCTAGTAAGATGATGTGAAGCTGTGCAAAATACACACGGATAACAACATTGCGGATTTGTTATCTAAACCTCTTCCCAAGCCCAAGCATGATAGTCACACTAGAGCTAAGGGACTCAAGTCCATTGGTGAATGTATTTGATTTATATGTTTAAAACATTAGATATTGATCAAGATTGTTGAAACATATTTGCATCATGTTTGTTTGAAATAAAATTTCACTATTATTCAATTATGGTTTAGAATTGAATAAAATGTCCTAATAATTTATGATTATCAAATAGGATCGCTACGAAAGTCGTGGTGGTTGAAACCCTATTAAGTGAACTGATATTATGAATTATGTTTTTCCGTAGTCTGAATCATTAAATGGGACATAAATTTAATGATTTAATATAAGACTATTATACAAGTTGATTGATGGCGCCAAGTTTCACGGGCTATAGGGACATGGAGATGTCTAATCAATTGTGTAGACAAGTATGGTGGATACTTGTTGGACAGACCTGCCTTAAGATTTTTCAAATAAGTTGAAGAATTTAAGGTTAAAATATTATTAGTAGGTTCCTCAGACATGAGTGTGATATCCCTCTCACTTGATGATTGGTAGCTTTTGACACTGTCAATCGCTGATCCGTAAAAGGCAGTCATAAAGGCAGTGATTGGGGTTGCTAAAATTTAAGTGGGAGCTATAGTCACGCAAGATTGGAGAAGTCCTCATATTCTGGATATTTGGATATCTGAGTAGGAATAATCTTCTGGCCACTCGAAGAGTAAGAACTGTAAAATGCATGGCCATGCTCAAATGGATTAATACGTAATCATTTGTTTATTTGACAGCTCAAGCTCGAGATCGAGAAATAATTTGAATTGATATGGATAACATGAGATGCTGTCATATCGTCAAATTGAACATTAAGTGACAAAGGAATTGAAACCGCACATCCACTTAAGGACAAGTGGGAGATTGAAGGAATTGGTGTCCTTTAATTGATGTGTAAAATACTAATGATATAATAGGATTAAAATGGAGATTTATAATCTGAATAATTTAGGTAATTATAGTGCTTTGCTAGAAGCCAACTATAATTTATAGATTACATTATATTCAATCTATTGCTATTTTATTCAGGTCCTATAAGGTCACACACAAAGAGTATTAGGAATTGGATAATTGATTAATAATAATAATAAGTTATTATTGTTGATATAGTTTGTGGATAGAAGATAAAAGATAAATGTGACTTATTAAGAATAAGTTGACCTAGTTTCTACAATATATAAGGAGACTTATTAACAATAAGTCTTAACCCGAGATTGGCATTGTACGTGTCTCCAAAACTTCTCCCACCACAAATCGCTAGCCTCCCTAACTCGTAGGGTGTGAGTTGCAATCCTTCGATCATTCGTTCTAGCAAACGGAGACAAGGAGATCCAATCCCGTGCTTGTGTGGACCAAGTAGAGGAGTCGCGCTTGAGACTCTTTTCTCCAAAGGTGATTTCGAATCAAGGTTCGCGCAAGAAAGGTACGACTTTTCCCCTCTATATTGTTTATATCAATTCATGCATGAGATCCCGAATTAGATGTTAGAAAATAGTTTTCTACACTTCCGCTGCGTATCTAATTTTCTTACAAGATGGTCCACACAAGTGGCCTTATTGTGCATGAAATGAAAAGGAAAACAACAAGAAATTAGCTGTCAAAATAGAGGCATTATAAGCCACTAAAATGCATTATGAGCTTATGGTTGAGTTGTGGTTTTATGAATCAATGTAACCATAGGTAACATCAACATATATCTTCAATAAGATGTAATAAAACTAAAGTGTCACCTTAAAAGTATAAACTAAATAAGTTGCAGTATATAATTAAGTTGATGGGCTACTCATCCTATATCCAATTGGTTTTAGAATGAAACTTAATTCATTTGGAATATCGAGTCTCAACATACTTTAATATGGTATCAAAGAGGTTAAGTCAAATGGTCGAATACTCTCAATTCTAGACTTCGCACTTCGGGAGAAATTTAATTAATACTATATTTTTTTTAAAAAATACTAGCCTGATGTTGAATTTTTTTAAGATTCAAACAAACGGAATAAACACAGAAAGATAATATTTATGAGCTAGGTAAACCATGATCGAATTTATCCAGTGGAATACCAAATATTTTTCTGACGCCAAACTGTAATAACACATTAACTACGGATAAAAATACAATTGTACACTTGTACTTTATAGTGAGTAGATAAAAAAAGATTATCTACAAATCAAAACAACATACACTATAATTATATTTTTTCATATCAATATAGTATAATTTTCATGGGTGTAAATATAAAAGAAGTAATTTGGTCCGAAGGCCGAAGGCCTTTGGACCAATTTCTAAATGTCCTAAAGGCTTTTCTTTGCTAGTAAATGGCCAAAATATTTTCATAATACCCCTTTTACCCCTGTTTTAATTTTACCCCAAACCCCCCTTCTTCTTCCCCTTAGATCTGGCCCCCTTCTTCTACCCCATTTTCCGCGCTCCGATCGAGCTATCAATCACATGGCCCCCGCTGGTGTAGTCTCCCCGCAACCGACTCTCCTCCCGCACCATAAATTCCTAGAAATTGAAATAATTAAACCTAAACCGATGAAGGACAAGGAAAATCGAATGCGAAATTTCAAAAGATTTCAAACCTTCCACGCCAGCTCCAATGTCATCACCACGAAGATCATCTCCGTCCATGTACTCTCTCCAGTCAGCACTCTTCTTCTTAGTCTTGTTCACATCAACCACCTCCTCTCCAATTCCAGCCGATTGACCATCGAATTCGGGGAAAGAAGCCTCGTAATCGACCGTCAATTTGTGGCTCTCGTCCACGAATTTCCGGGACATGTTGAAGGACGGCGACGGAGACGGCGCGGCGCTCAAGCGGCGGAACGAGGAGTTGGAGAGGGAACTACAGGAGAGCAAACTGAGGGAGGAGCGGATGAGGGAGGAGCTCCGGAAGGCGTGGCAGAGGGTGAAAGTGGTGGAGGACGCCGAGGAGATGCTCTGCGCGCAGCTCGGCAATCTGGAGACGGAGACGGTCGACCAGGCGCCTGCGTTCCAGACGCAGATTTTGGCGCTCGTTGAGCAGCTCTCGCAGGCGCAGAGGCTCGTGCAGTCCTCTTCCTCGAATTCTCTTGCCAGCGTGTAGCGATTGATTGGATAAAGGAAGTTTCTTTGTTCAATTCCTGTGGTCAATTTGTTTGATCGATCAATCCGTGTCTGTAATCTGTATGAATTGGAGTGTTTGCAACTTTGATTGAGTCATGCTGGATCCGGATTTTGCGGTTCGGTTGTACTTGTTCTCGATCTTCTTTTTTGATAGTGGTGACAGTGTCTATGACCCTGTTTTTTTATAGTGGTGACAGTGTCTATGAACCGGTTTTTATTTTGATTACAGCGTCTATGATCCCCTTATCCATTCATTTATTAGAGGAGAACTGTCACCACATGTATATATTTTGGCTTCTCATTAGCCCCTATAGAGTTTGTGCCTCCCTTATCGTAGTGTTTTCCTTTGATTACAGTGTCTTTGACCTTTTTTTCATAGTGGTGACAGTGTCTATAACCCTGTTTTTATTTTGGTTACAACGTCTATAGGGTTTCCTTTGATTACAGTGTCTATGACCTTTTTTTCATAGTGGTGACAGTGTCTATGACCCGGTTTTTATAGTGGTGACAGTGTCTATTATCTTGTTTTCATAGTGGTGACAATGTTTTGATTACAGTGTCTATAGGGTTTGTGCTTCCCTTTTTCTAGGATTTTTCTTTGATTACAATGTCTATGACCGTTTTTCATAGTGGTGACAGTGTCTATAAAAATGTTTTTATTTTGGTTACAATGTCTATAGGGTTTTCCTTTTGATTACAGTGTCTATGACTTTGTTTTTATAGTGGTGACAGTGGCTATGACACTGTTTTTATTTTGATTACAGTGTCTATGACCCTCTTACCCATTCATGTATTAGATGAGAATTGTTAACAAAAATATAATTGTAGTGTGGAAAACTAGTTGTAGATTTCCATAGAGATTGGTGGAGTAGAAACTGCACAAGCAATTGAATAAGATTGCTGATTATTTGTTTGCATTTTTTTAGCATGAATTTTGGTCTATTTGACCGGATTTATAGTCACCTAGAGATCATTTTTTATGTGAAGTGGGTGGATATTCTAATTATGGTACTGTATTATTTTAAACTAAAATGGACCAAATGGTTAAAGCTTTTGAGTGGTTTTGATGAACAATCATCTGAAATTGATTTTTTGCACTCAAACAAAAAAATTGTATTTTTTTATGAAAATACGTTTGAGAAATGTGTAATAAGAGTTTGTGATTCCCTTGTCCTAGGGTTTTTCTTTGGTTATAGTGTCTATAACCCTGTTTTTATAGTGGTTACAGTGTATATGACCTTGTTTATATAGTGGTGACAGTGTTTATAACCCTGTTTTTATTTTGATTACAGCGTCTATGACCCTGTTTTTATTTTGATTACAGCGTCTATGACCATCTTACTCATTCATATATTAGAGGAGAATTAATGTGTCACCACATGTATTTTGACTTCTCATAGGCCCTAAAGGGTTCGTGTCTCCCTTTGTCCTAGGGTTTTCTTTTGATTACAGTGTCTATTACCCCGTTTTTATAGTGGTGACAGTGTCTATGACTGTTTTAATAATGGTGGCAACGTCTACATGATTTTTCTTTGGTTACAGTGTCTATGACCCTGTTTTTATAGTGGTGACAGTGTCTTTGACCCTATTTTTATTTTGATTACAGCGTCTGTGACCCTCTTACCTATTCATATATTAGAGCAGAACTGTCACCACATTTATTTTGGCTTCTCATTAGCCCCTGTAGGGTTTGTGTTTCCCTTGTCATAAGGTTTTCCTTTGGTTACAGTGTCTATGACCCTGTTTTTATAGTGGTGACAGTGTCTATAACCCTATTTTTATAGTGGTGATAGTGTCTATGACTCTCTTACCCATTCATATATTGAAGGAGAACTGTCCACCTAATGTCTTTTGGCTTCTCATTAGCCCCTTTAGGGTTTGTGCTTACCTTGTCCTAGGGTTTTCCATTTGGTGACAGCAATCATCTCTTAACGACGTACTGTACTTAACATTTTAGGGTTTAGGGTTTAGGATTTAGGGTTTAGGGCGTTGGCCCTAAACCCTAAAGACTTAACCCTAAACCCTAAATCATACTGTACATCACATGTTCTTTTGGCTTCTCATTAGCCCCTTTAGGGTTGGTGCTTCTCTAATCATAGGGTTTTCTTTTTGGTAACAAGTGTCTATGACCTTATTTTAATAGTGATTACAATGTTTTGTCCCTTTTTTTATAGTGATTACAGGGTCTATGACCCTTTTTTAACAATGATTACATCGTCTATGTCCATCTTACCCATTCATATATTAGAGGAGAACTATCACCACATGAATATCGGTTTCTCATTAGCTCCTATAGGGTTTGTGCTTCCCTTTTCTTAGGATTTTCCTTTGATTACAGTGTATATGAACCTTTTTTCATAGTGGTGACAGTGTCTATAAAGCTGTTTTTATTTTGGTCAATGTCTATAGGGTTTTCCTTTTGATTACAGTGTCTATGACTTTGTTTTTATAGTGGTGACAGTGGCTATGACACTGTTTTTATTTTGATTACAGTGTCTATGACCCTCTTAGGCTCTTACTCATTCATATATTAGAGGAGAACTGTCACCATTTATATTTTGGCTTCTTATTAGCCTCTATAGGGTTTGGTTCACTCATCCTAGGGTTTTCCTTTGGTTACAGTGTCTACGACTCTGTTTTTATTTTGATTACAACATCTATGACTCTCTTACCCATTTATATATTAGAGAAGTGTCACCACATGAATATCGACTTCTCATTATCCCCTATAGGGTTTGTGCTTCCCTTTTCCTAGAGTTTTCCTTTGATTACAGTGTCTATGAATATGTTTTCATAGTGGTGACAGTGTCTATAAAGCTGTTTTTATTTTGGTTACAACGTCTATAGGGTTTTGCTTTTGATTACAGTGTCTATGATCCTGTTTTTATAGTGGTTACAGTGTCTATGATCCTATTTTTATTTTCCTTACAACATCTATGACCCTCTTAACCATTCATATCTTATAGGAGAACTGTCACCACATGTATTTTGGTTTCTCATTAGCCCCTATAAGGTTTATACTTCCCTCGTCCTAGGTTTTTTTTTGTTATAGGAGCTACGGTCCTATTTTTATTTTGATTACAGTGTCTATGACCCTCTTACCCATTCATTTATTAGAGGAGAACGGTCACCACATTTATTTTGGCTTCTCATTAGCCCCTATAGTGTTTATGCTTCACTTATCATATGATTTCCCTTTGATTACAGTGTCTATGACCACATTTTTATAGTGGTGACAGTATCTATGACTTTATTTTTGTATTGGTTACAATAGTGTTTACATTTTTAATTTTTTTTTAATTATGGTGACACTACTTTAAAAAAATCTAGAAAACTAGAAATTACAAATTAGAGAAGAACTGTCACCACATGTATTTTGACTTCTCATTAGCCCCTATAGGGGTTGTGCTTCCATTGTCCTACTGTTTTTCTTTGGTTACAATGTCTATTACCTTATTTTTATAGTGGTGACAGTGTCTATGACCATGTTTTAAGTTTGGTTACATCGTTTATAGGATTTTCATTTGATTACAGTGTCTATGACCCTTTTTTCATAGTGGTGACAGTGTCTATGACCCTTTTTTCATAGTACTGACAGTGTCTACAACCCTGTTTTAATAATGGTATATGATAAAGAATTGGTATGGTTGTTCATCATAGAACAAAAGATACAATAGCAATTCAAAGTACTGTTGGTGGACTGTAATCATGAAAATTGACGAGCACTGAATTAATTGCATAAATCCAACAAACAATAAAGAAATGAAAGTCAAAAGCATCAGCAAAGCAATTAAAAATTAAAAATAATTCAGGGTTAGGGAAAATCAGGCCTCCTTTGTAGACTACAAGACCGAAATCAAGAATAATCCGGCAGAAATCGCAACCGAGGTCGGCTCTGGCAGGCCAATTAACGGTGATGAGCGATGGCTCCTCCACACAATCCGGCAGATATCGCAACCGAGGCCGGCTCTGTCAGGGCAATTAACGGTGATGACTGATGAGCGCTCCACCACATAATCCGGCAGAGATCGCAACCGAGGCCGGCTATGTCAGGGAAATTAACGGTGATGGGTGATGGCTCCTCCACCGGAATGAGAATCACGGTGTTGGCCGTGGCAGCGGGGGAGGGTGGTGGCTGGGGATTGCGATCGCAGCAACGACTGTGGTGGTGGTGGCGGCGGCAGTGGGAGTGTGGTTGTTGAGGAGGCGGAGGAAGGGTGGAGATGGCGGAGGAGGCGGAGGGAGGCCGGAGACGACGTGAACGCAGGGAGGTCGGAGGGAGGCCGCTCGGTGCTGGTGGCTGCAGGGAGGCCGCACAGATCTGGGCACTTGGGGAAGAAGGAAAGAAAATAAAGGGATTATAACATAGGGGTAAAGTTGGAAATTATGGACACTTACCTAATATTGTAACCCTTGTGTCCTATGACTTAAAATTTGGTCTCCAAATGGCCACTTAGCAAAAAAAAACCCAATATAAAATTGGTGTGCATTGCAGTTTTTGGGTTCACTAAACGATAACATAAGTTTTTTTTTTTTTATTAGGTAAGAATTCGGATTCGCCGAGGCGCTATCTGATAGCATCCTTGTGGATGAGGTCTAGAAGACCTGGATCAGTAAGCAGTGCTGGGTTTCTAGTAGAACGGGCCATTCGGGTAATAAAATCGGCCACTTGATTACCTTTGCGAAGTATATGAAAGAATCTCACTTCGCGAAACCCACGGAGTAGGCAAGATATTTCCGTCATTATCATTTCAATTTCCCATGGGCACTTCGTCCCATGTTTTAGATAATTTATAATAATTAAGGAGTCCCCTTCAATGATGATTCTATCGGTGCGTAGCTCATATGTCGATTTTATTCCTAAAAGTAGTGCCCAGGCTTCTGACATCAAGGCTGACTGTTTTCCGATTTCTTTTACCCCTGCTCTAATTGGTTCCCCTCCCCAATCTCTAATAATGAAACCAGTTGTACTGTTGTGTCTGTTTGGTGCCGAACCATCAAAATTTAGCTTCAGAAATCCTAATGGGGGTTTTTTCCATTTCTGAACTATCTTTCTTCGCTTTTCATAGCGCAATCGTATGTCCTTGTCCTTTACTCTACCTTTTCCCTCAACCGATTCTCTGGTAGCCTTATGCCAGTTACCCATATGCATTTTCACAATTTGTTCATGGTTGTCGATCGATGTATGTTTTTGTTGCCGGAAAACCACTTGGTTCCTTGTGTACCATGCCACCCACCAGCTGTACGCCATTTCCTGCTTCTGATTGCTGTTCAGTTGTTCCGCTAGTTTATTCATGATGGGTTTAATCTTCCTTGATGATTTCATTATATGTCCGTTATCGACTTTTGAATCTTCCTGTCTAGTTTCTTGAAAAAGGAATTGTACTTACATTCCAAGAAAATATGTGCCGCATCTTCTTCATGGTGATTGCATATTGGACAATACGGAGGTATGGCTACACCACGTTTTGATAGTAGTGCCGCTGTTGGTAATCCTTCTTGTACCACCTTCCATAGAAAATTTTTAACCTTTGGTGCCACATCAATTTTCCAGATCTAATTGCTGTCATCTACCGTTAGGTCGGTGTTTTTTGTTACTAATTTATATGCATTTGATGTAGAAAACCAGCCCTTACTGTCTGCCCACCAGTAAAGTCTGTCTTCCAGAGATACTGACGGAACATGTGTCTGTGCTATTTGCTCCACAATGTCACTAGGAAGAACTGTCCCCAGTTTTTGGATATCCCAGTTACCATTGATCAGATACGTCTCCACTGTTTCATTTATGTTTATCATGTTTGGTTGTGTGCAATGTTGTATAAGTGGTTGAATATTAGTCCATCTATCTTGCCAGAACTTAATCGTCTTACCATTACCTATTGTCCAGCTCAATCCAGATTTGAAAATCGGAAGTAATTTCCGCAGTTGAGACCATTGCCACGATGCAGGCCCTCTTCCCTCATACTAGAGTATGTGTTCTGTTTTTAGGTATTTATGATGAATGATTCTAGCCCATAAATTATCCGGTTCGGTCAAGATTTTCCATAGTAGCTTAAGCTGCATTGCCTCATTCATGTCTTGAGTTTTTCTAATCCCCACACCGCCTGCCCCTTTTGGTCTACATACTCTATCCCACCCGATTAGCGGTTTGTGTTTACTATCTTTGTTCCAGAAAAAAGATCTATTAATTTGGTCCAAGTGTTTGTGTATTGTTGGTGGTAGCATAAAGCTTTGCATAGCATAAAGTGGCTTTGATGCTAAATTTATGTTAATTAATACTGCCCTTCCTTGTTGGGATATTGCATTTGCCCGCCATTTTGATAACTGGTTTGAGGTGTTGGTTATTATATCTTCAAACGTTGTTTTGTTTACCCTACCATTTATAATTGGGCAACCCAGATATCTATCTAGCTTAGTTTGTTTAGAAATGCCTAGGCATCCTTCTATATCTGGAATGTGGGTTCTTGGTATGCCTTTGGTAATTTGAAGGGCCGATTTGTGATAGTTGATTTTTTGACCAGAAATTTGACAGTATTCATCTATAATCTTTTTGACTTTTGAACATGCCGTCATGTTTCCTTTTGAGAAAATGATTATGTCATCAGCGAATGCCAGAAAAGGGATTTTCGGACAATTTCTTCCAAATGAAAACCCCACTGCATTGTTTGGCAGGTTCGTCTCATTGGATAGTTTTCTAGCCAAAACTTCCGCCCCAAGTAGAAACAAAAAAGGTGACAAGGGATCCCCTTGTCGTAAGCCTCGTGTTGGAGTAAACACATCTGTTGGGCCATTGTTTATGAGTACTGAGAATGAGACCGTGGTTATACATTCCATTATTAATTCAATGAACTTGTTGTGAAACCCATATTGTTTTAACACTTGTTCTGTAAAGGCCCAGTCTACTCGGTCATATGCTTTTTCCATATCTAATTTGATGGCTAGCCATCCATCCACTCCACTCCTATTTTTGAAGGAGTGGAAAATTTCATGAGCGATTAGGACGTTATCTTGAATAGCTCTGTCTGAAACAAAGGCGCCTTGTAGAGTGTGTATTAGTTTCCCCATCACTTTTTTTAGCCTATTTGTAAGTATCTTTGATATAATTTTGTAAATTGTTGAGCAAAGGCTTATGGGCCTGTAATCTGTTGTTTTAGTCGGATTGTCACATTTTGGCAGTAGAGATATAAATGTGTGATTTATTTGTTTTAAGATTTTCCCAGTGTGGAAAAAGGCTTTAATTGCTTGAATTATATCTAGTCCGACAATTTCCCAATAAGTTTTATAGAATTCTGCCGTTATACCGTCTGGTCCAGGGGACTTATTACATCCCAAGTTGAACACTGCGTCCTTGATTTCGCCATTTGTTGGTGGAGAGATAAGGAGCCAGTTGTCTTCGTCAGTAATTAACTTTGGCAGTAATTGCACGTAGGATGACATGAGACTTAGATTAACAGACTCTTTTGTGAATCGTTTGACAAAATCCAATTTGATTTCTCTCTTTACATTATCTTCACCTTCAATTAGGGTTCCTCCTTGGGAAGTAATACTTCCGATATATTTCCTATTACGTCTCCCGGATGCTACTCTATCAAAGTAAGCTGAGTTTGTATCCGATAGTCTTAGATGTTTGGATTTAGCTCGTTGACTCCAATATTCTTTTTGAAACATCAATAGTTTTTCCTTCTTTTGTATCAAATTGGTTTCTTTGGTTAGTGTCTCACTATTAGCTTGAGTGTTATTATCAGCTTGGACCCGAATTAATTCTTGTTCTACTTCTGCTAACTGACGGAAGATATTTCCAAATGTGTTTTTGTTCCAATCTTTTGCCTTCCTTTTGAGAATTTTAGTTTTATACATTATTTGAAACATATGTGACCCAACGCATTTTGCTCTCCAAGATTGTTTTACTATGTTCTTAAAATCTGGTCTGTGGAACCAGATATTTTCCATCTTGAACGGGGGTGGTTTAAAAACCTCCTTTGATTCTAACTGTACAAAAATTGGACAGTGATCTGACGTCGAGAATGCACCATTTAGTGTACTTATGTTTGGGAAGACATCAAGGAATGGTTGCTGGATTAATACCCTGTCTAGCTTCTCTAGAATATTGTCTTCTCCGTGTTGTTTCTTTCTCCATGTAAATTTATTTCCTGACCATGGTATTTCACTTAGGTAGCATGAATTTTTGAATTGATTTAGTCTGTTGAATCTGTTTATAAGAGGCACCCCTCCACCCTCTTTTTCACTACTATGGCCGATTTCATTTAAGTCTCCCATCACTAGGCATGGTACTTTTTCATGAGCTATGTAGCTCGTAAGTGCTTCCCAAAACTCATTTTTGTCTCTTTCTTGGGGTGGACCGTAAACAGCGAAAATTATCCCTCTAAAGTTATACTCTAAATTTACATATTCCATTCCAATTATTCTGGGCATATGAAGCTTAACTGTTAGTTGTTCATTTAGCCGGTGGTTATCATTCCATAAGACACCTAAACCGCCTGAGCGGCCAACCCCGGGAGACCAAATTGCCTTATTAAAGCCACTGCTTCTCCAAGATGATTCTTCTGGAACAGTGTCTGTCTTTGTTTCTGCAATGATTAGGACATTTAGATGGTTGTTTATCCTCATAGCATTTGCATCAGTCCAGAACGTTCTTTTTCCTATTCCACGCACATTCCAGAAACATACTTTCATTTTTCACTTTTCCATTCTGTATAAAGGCTATAATATCCAAGCCCATACAGAGAGTTTGTTTTCTTTGTTATGGTGATGTCATTCAGTCTTTTATGTTGATCAAATATCCAGTTTTTTCCTTTTTGAGACAATTGGTAGCACACATATGGGCTAGGCAATTTAGTTTTCTGATTCAAAGCCTTTTGATATTGTAATTGTATTGAAATAACTTTGATTCTTTTTAACTTAAAAGTTTGAGTCCTTTCCTTTTGGCAAACTTGTTCTATTATTCCAAGACTTTGGTACATTGGTGACCATTTTAGCATGGTACTTTCTTTAATAATTTTGGTTCGTTTGGATAGCCAACAGGGCTTATATTTCAACCTTACAAGACTAGCTGCAAAATTCCTTTCTTTCCCACAGCTAATCTTTTCCTTAGTTCTTTGTAGGTTTACATTTAAACTCTTAATACGTAGTCGACATTGCTCATATGTATCTATCGCTTCCATTCCTGCATTATCTCTTAAAGACCTGACAAAGCTTATGCAAAGCTTAGATTGCTGTTTAATTACTTGCCTTCTATGTTTAGTTGGTTTGATCTTGGCATTCAATTTATTGTTCTGTCTAGTGACACCTCTTGTGTATTTGTGAATAATATATGACCGGCGACAACCCTTCTTGAACAATCCGATGGAAGACCATAAAGGATTGAAGAAGATTATGAGCACAATAGTTATCATACTGAACATAATACCCCATTTACAAAGATTTTGACTTACATACCATTTATCATCTCCAATTGTACTCCATAAGAGACTACTGCTACTACAATGCTCCCATGCATTCCAACAATACTTCCTAAAACAAGAAAGGTCCCAAGTAATTTTACATGTCAGTGCACCCTTTCTAACAAAAAACCCCACAGATTTCATGACCCCAAAATGCCATAGTGGCTACAATTCAAACCTGACCTCCAAGCACATATAGGTCAATTGGAGGGAGATAAAAGATTCATGGTCACTAGCCTTACTAACTTCTTGAACAGAATACTTACTTGATGGTTTTATTTTCATTAGAGGCAAACAGCGCAACAAACCATCCCACTGCACTGCTGGCCCTTCCTCCTTAAGCTTGCTACACATGTTTCCCCTTCTTGCTTGTGCCACCCATCAGAGTCAGAGTAGAACAAGCGGAGTCGCCTTCCTCAACCTTGATTTTGCGCTTTCCCGACTCAGACTTGGATGCTGCACTTGCTTCTTTCTTCTCAGGCTCATTTGTAGTGACTGGAACAGTTGCCTGATCAGAGAGAATGCCGTTGATAGAAGCTGTTAGCTGAGCAGGCTTGCTCAGATCAGGTAAGGTGAACTCCACCGATGGTGGGATATCAACAAGCATAACATCATAGTCTGCCTGATCGAAGCCAGGATCAGTAAGCCCATCTGCAGCTAGGATCTCATCAAGGAATTGCTCTTCATCTATCTCCAAGACTTCTTCATCGTCGGCAGCCCAGAAATCAAGGTCGGGTTGCAGCTCCGATGTAAGGAGGGAATCATCATTTGGGGGCAGCTCAGGAAGGGGAAACAGATCAGCAAACACAGACTTCTCAGGCTCTGGGACAACTCTCTCATCTTGTACAGGTTCAACAAGTGTGGTAGTAGACATATCTGCACTCTTCTCAGAAGTTTTCGAAGAGGAAGAATCAGATGACAGAGATATGTTCTTACCGAAACACTTTAGTAGGTCAATCTTTGAATGGCCGAATGTAGGGGGTGGGATTGCAGCATCTCTTTTGCCCACCACCCTGACCCACTCAGAGCCGGGAACAGCACCCTGGTTTTCCTCCCCATCTTGCTCAACCTCAACATTAGGTTGAGCCACAGGAACAGGTGCAGCAGCATTGCACAAGTACCTTCTAGGACAGTCCTCGAAAGTGTGCTCCTCAGCACCACAACTCCCACAGCCTGATGGGAAGTCTTCGAACCAGATTGGGAAGGATTCCACCACACCCGCCTCATTGACCACAAAGACATGCCTGCCAGTGATCATTGTAATATCAACAGAAACACATACCCGAGGATACCGATACCTTGCACCCTTAGTGTTGAAGGCAGCAACTCTGATCACTTGGCCAAGCTCATTCTGCTCCACTATGTCTCTGATTATCTCATCACTGACATAATTGGGAGGGAGACCCGGGAATCTAATCCAGAGGTCCAAGCGAGTGATCGACTCGGACCAAGGATCAAACTCCAGAGCCCATGGGCGCATAAGAATCAGTTGGCCAGATACATGGTAAGGGCGGTTTTCCCAGACCAAAGTGCGATCCTCCACCAAATCGAACCTCAACTCAAACCAATTATTAGCAGTCGGAATGAGTTGAAACCCACCTTTCAGGAACTTCCAAATATACCTTATTTTCTTCCTTACCTCCTTAGCTTCCATCGAGTCTCCGATAATTGTTGCAAAGATGGATGACTGGTTGAGAATAGTGATATTCTCTTGGACCTTCTCCTGAAGCGCCATCAGTTTCTCCCCGTTGATGGCCTTCTTCTTAAATTTTTTCTCCGCTCTCTCCTTCTCATGGATTCCCTGGGCCGCCAAGGAAGCCTGTGCATCTCTCATGAGTTTTTCGCCCTCTGGCTTCCCCTTTCGGGTGTTGGATTTTTTGGCGGCAGGATCTTCTGCCACCATCGGTTGCTTGCCCTTATCCACTCCAGAAGGAGCCATGCTCAAAACAAAGAGAAATTTATTAGAATCAGACAGTGAGATATTGCTGGTAAGAATGAAAGAAGAAGAGAGGAGGATGCATGAAACTGAGCACCCCACCACCTCTCTTATATAGAGAAATTCGATCCAGAAAGAGGAGAAGAAGAGGAGAGAGGAGCGAACCCATCCAGGACGAAACTTGTTGCAGTCGCCCTTCCCGACCATCCCGTGCCAGTGAACTCCAGATCCAATCGGAGTTGGCCAAGTAGCTACAGTAATAGCCTCCGTACTCCTCAAATTAGGCCAAGGTGGTGGTCGATTCGACCAGAGAAGAGTAATCATCGCCTGATTTACACCCCAATTGCAACCCAATCTCTCTGAAACAAGGGGGAAGAGGATAACCCTAATTTCAGACGCTAAACTCAATTTTGGGGAAAACTTTTCAACCACTCGGAACAAGCCAACAATTGACCATAGGAAGAGACTAAACCACCAGATCATAGGGGTAATAGGCCAATCATCCATAATCAGACTTGGATTAACAAGGAAGGAGAAGGATCGAGGAGTACGGACGGATTAGGTTTCGCAGAAAAGTAGAGTTCGAAGGGACAGGACGGGGAAGCGCAAAGGGTTGGATTTCCGCGCGTGCAGGCGCATTCTTTCTACACTGGATGGGTTTTCTCAGCACAGGTTCCTTTTTTATTTCTGATAACATAGGAGTTATCAACTAATCAGTTAAGAGTTTGGAGGCATTAGTAATAAATTTTCATAGTGGGGGTCACGTGCCGGGGCACATGCGATTTATTGTTTATGGATTAATGTTAAACTGGTCGGCATCAAAACACACTTATAATTAATTAATTAGATTATATATTTTGTTAATATTTTTCGAGTGTATATAATTACGTTTCGGGTCCCTAATACAGTACTTTGGACGGATAATCTCGTTTTTCAAGAATTAATGTATTTCTGGTTAACATTTGACTCTTCAATCTTGATGCTTATTTTTACTATTTTAGTAACTTTTTGTGGCAATCATGGAAATACTAATTAAATAATAAAGGTCGGCAAATTAATTAATTAACTAATTACTCCGTAGGTTGGATGAGACAATTCAAATAGAGATATTCGATTGGTGGTAAATTGCCGTAAAATGAACTAATTTTAATTTAAAATATTAATGATATTTAGTTAATTTTAAAATAATCTTTTTAGAGTACATACGGTTATATTAAGATTTAGGACATCTTTTTCTATTTGCTTTAGAATTAATTTTATATCACATCCCCTAATTTGATCGCAAAAGATTTGAATAGAACACCCAAGGGGAGTTTGTAATAATAAATGCCTACTTGCAAAAATGCATAATTTTGAAAACAACTGGACTCACATATAAAATTTTGCAAAAATACCCTATTTAATTAGCAAAACTATCCCACCACCCAAAAAAATCAGAAAATAAAAAAAGGTACGTAAAATCTTTTTGTTATTTATTTATTTTTCTTTTATATTTAAATTATATTAAATAATTAAAATTTAAAAATGTAAAAAAATCAAAATACAATCCCTAAGCCCTAACAATCCCTCCATTCGGTAGGATTTTCGACTTGCCGTAGCTTTCGAGGGAAGGCGTTTACACGCGTATTGACATTCATTTTCTATTTACATTTGATAATCAAGTACTTATGATCTAGGATAAAACTGTATCTTTAGTCTCTCCACGATTATTGCTTCCGTCTTGTCAAAGTAAATAATCAACCTTGTCACCATGACACCATGGACATTATTCTTGTCAATGTAAATACTGAATTTGTCACCATGGACATTCATCCTATCAAAGTGAAAATGTAATAGTGTGTTGAAACATGTATTGACATGCCTCTTCTAATTAGCTAGGGTTAATCTGGTAGCTGATTTTTGATAAAAACATATCTTTAGTCTCTCTTCCCGATTATTGCTTTCATCCTATCAATATTAATGTTTGACCTTCTCATCGTCAACATTCATCCCGTCAAAATGAAAATTATATGGTGTGTGGAAACACACGTATTGACATGCCTTTTTCCATCACTTACCAAAAGTCAATATTTTTATTCATGTTAGTTTTATTAGTTTTTGAAAAAGATAATAAAACCATTATTTTGATAGATATTTCATTTTTTTTTTAACTTTTCTTTTAATTCAAAATACTCCTTTTAAAGATTTTTACATTTAAATTTAAGGTAAAATCATCCCTTATTTTTTAGCATAAATGACTCACGGATCCTATTTTCGCTATTCTCACAAAACTGGTATATTTTGCAAACAGAACACCGATTTGGTATATATATTTTTCGCAAATTGGCCAAAAACTTTTGTGCTTTCGTATTTGATCCACGAAAGGTATAAAACTGACTATAACCTTTTTTTTTTAAAAAAAAAACAGAAGTTATTATCCTTTTTATACCTCCTTTTTTAAAACGGTTTGTCTATTATGTGTCTGGCCCTATAGGATACAGATACTTTATTGGGAAAGAAAACCCTAAAAGAAAATGGGTGAACCTTATAATCTAATTTAAAAATGACTAAATCGGGTGTATAAAGAGAAATATTTTGCAATTGGACTTTTCATAGAAAGATTTTTTAAAAAAAAATGGGAGGCCGGGTTTTTCATACATGTATTTTATACTTTCTACGTTAGATTCATGGGAGAATGATTTTTACCATTTTTGTAATCGCAATCCCTCTCTATGTAGTTACTAGTTAGGAGTGATTGCATAAGGTGGGAAATCAACCACTAACTGTTGGAGTGAGCGATCTGAGGGTGAGTTTCTCTTATCACTCTATCGGAAGAGGAGAGGCTATCCTTAATCTTTGCTAGGCCTAGGCAGTACGCTTCTACATTAGCCCACTCTCTCTTGCATTTCTGATTCATTTGTATGGGGTGTCAAAGAATTTGTTTGATTCACAAGTGGATTTAGGAAGCCCTAGTTGAGAATGAGCTATAAATTTTAGCTAGATAATATATTTAAAAAAGGAGTACATTTTTTTTTGGGTGCCCAAACAAATATTTTATGGCACGATTACCAACCGCCTTTGTATACAAATGTAAATTTAAAATACACTTGCTTTAAAATTTTGAATCTTTTGAAATTATAGTTAAATTAGATAATATATTTTCAGCTGGTAGGTTTAGTTGAGAATGAGTTATAATGTGAGAAGTGAAAACAATATTTGTACAAGTTGTAAAGAACGATAATTTAAAAAAAAATATTTTTTACAACAAAACCCAAAACATTATAATTTACAACTATTGCATTATTGTATCTTATACTCCGTATTTTGTTGTGGTGTATCTCAAGAGACATATAATTAATCGGGAATAAAAACCAGGGATGATTTGCCAAATATACAAATACGAAGGCCATATTAGCCAAATATACAAGATTTTGGGAAATTTGCAAAAATATACACAATACTACAACAAAGCCGCGCGGACCTCCCCCCCCGATCTCTCCTTCTGATTTTCGCCAACGCTGACACGAGATAGACCGAGATCTGATTTTCGATCGCTGTAGGTATTGATCAACGCCGATCTCCTCCTGATTTTCGGTACTACATCTATCTAATATCAAAGCATTACTGGATTGTGGTTTTAATGTCAGCATTCGTATAGTTGGTAGATCTGTCGTTCATAGATCTGTGAAAAAAACTTCAATTCGTGTGTAAATATCGTTTTATATCCAATAGCTGAACTCGTATAGTGTAGATCGTGTAATTTCGACTTCGGTTGTTACTGTTTCGATACAAATTAGAGTAAGTCGTCAACAATATATAGAGTTTCAAGTTCTTCGTCGATCTGCTTCGTTAATAGATACTCGATCTGTCAACATCACGATCCTTAAATCTGTCTGTTGGATGAATTCGAAATATTGTGCTTGAATGAATTGAAAGGAAATAATTGTATGAATTGTTCTACATAGATCTGTTTTGATTTCTGGCCTCGTTGTGTAATGCTGACACTGTCTGAGATTTCGTAAATAAATGCCATGTATCTAACTTATTTCTATCATGCTGACACGGAATCAGATGCAATTCATTGTACTTCTATACATATTGCCTGTATCTAATTTATATCTATCATGCTGACATGGAATCAGAATTAACTCATTGTGCTTGTTTGCATATTGTCTCTAATTAATTGATAGGTCAATCATAAATGGAACCTCATGTGATTACAGTAGTATTTGGTGGATCATGGGTGTTTGCTGACACAAGCCTGGAATTTGTTGGAAATACAACATCAAAGGTGTTTTTGCTATATGATTCAACCACACTACAAGACTTGAAGAGAAATGTGTGCACTAGATTCAATGTAGACAGTGTGCTTGAATTGCAATTTAGTCATTTGCACCCATGCAAAAAGCTGAAAGCCCCACTTACAGTTGATTGTGACACTGATTTGAAAGAATTCCTCGATATATCAGCACTGGATGGTGTAGACTATGCTGTTGAGTTGTGTGTCAGCATACAAGCACAAACACTTGCAATTGTTGACACAGCTGACAGGGAGAGTGGGAAATCAATTGGATTGATTGAGTATGACAGGGAGCAAAATCATATGATTGTTGACACTCAAATGCAGACGGTGGGGTCAGATGACATGTATGATGATATGGATGATGATATAGATGATGATAATGACATTGATTGTGATGCTGACACCTGGAGGAGACAGCACTCTTCAATGCGCAGTAGAGATAAAACAATAGAAGATTGCAAGGATGACAGCTCTAGCATAAGTAGTTTCAACAATACCTCATCCGGCACAGTGTACATTGGGAGAACCTTTGAATCAAAGAAGGAAATGAAGGATGCTTTACGTATATTATCGGTGACAGAAATATTTGGGTACCGAGTATCGAGATCTGAACCCAAGTATTTTAGGGCGCATTGCGTGGATACTAGCTGCAGATGGAAGTTACACGTAAATACTGTTTCTCAAAATTGCTACGAGGTGTCAGCGTACAATGGTGTGCACACATGCACATGGGATGTGAGAACAAGCAATTGCGGGCAAGCACCTTCCTCAGTGTTAGCAAGCATAATCCAGCCAATGTAAGTGTCTATATGTAATCAAAATAACACTCAATTCAAGTATCACATCATTCATTCTAATGTATACATTATTACAGTGTCAGCAGCGGCTACAATCCAAAGCAGATAATGGATAAAATGAGGACCGAAAAAAGAATTCCCATTAGTTATTGGACAGCGTGGCGGTCAGGAAGAATTGCACAAGAAAGGGACAGAGGGACACCGGAATCAAATTTTGCTGACTTGCCATTATTTTATCACATGATTATGGAGAAAATGATGGAACTGTTGCACTGATGTCAACAGATAATGATGACAGGTTTAAATACTTGTTTTTATCATTTGGGCAGTGCATTCGGGCATTCCCTGCATTGAAAAAGGTATAAAATTATCAGTGTCAGCACATATCACTTTTGAATATTTCATTGTCATCACACAACTTATAATCATTATTTTACAGGTTGTTGTTATTGATGGAACATTTTTAACTGGGAAATACAAAGGGACTTTGCTTGGAGCAGTAGCGCAAGATGCAAACAGAAATATTTTCCCGCTTGCATTTGCAATTGCTGACACAGAAAACAACAGCTCTTGGGAGTGGTTTCTTCGCCAGCTGAGGAAGGTTGTTCCTTCGTCAAATGATCTAGTGTTTGTGTCTGATAGACATGTCAGCATTTCAAGAGCAATTGGCTTGGTTTACCCCAGTGCGCATCACTGCATTTGTAGATGGCACATGGAACAAAACATTAGAAGCACCTTCAAGAAAAGATACTTGGGAAATTGGTTCAAGAAAGCAGCAGATAGTTATAGTACTGGGGACTTCGACAAATATTTTGACCGCATAAAGGAAAGCTGCCCGAAGATGGCGAATTATTTAGTGTCAGCAGGAGTACATAGGTGGGCTAGAGCACATTCACCAATCAACAGATACAACATGATGACATCTAATAATGCAGAGAGCATAAATGCCATTTTCAAGGAGAAGAAAAATTATCCTATCGTTGCACTGTTGAATTTTGCTAGAGAGAAACTCGGAGCATGGTTCCAAGAGCGTAGAGAAAAGGCATCCAAACATGAGGACAAGTTGACGCCTGCAATACTTGATTTGATTAGGAACCTACAAGATGAAGCTAGAGAATACAAGGTTCAGAGGCTGGATGAATATAAATTTGAAGTAAAAGGGCAAGGGTCTCATGAAATAGTGGACCTGTCAGCAAAAACATGCACTTGCAAGTTTTTCGATATAGAGAAGATCCCATGTGTTCATGCTCTTTCAGCCATCATGAAGATTAAGGCAAATGTATCAGACTTTGTTGCCAGATTTTACACAACTGATGCTTGGAAATTAGCTTATGCTGAAACAATATACCCAGTGCTGACAGACGATGAATCAGGCGTCCCTGAAGCAATAAGATCTATAAAGTGTTACCCTCCTGTTGTTAAGAGGGGACCAGGAAGACCTCCCTCTAAGAGACTGTTGCCTGCGTGTGAGCTAAAGAGAAGACTGAAGTACTCCAGAAAATGATGGTGTCAGCATTGCTCAAGACCGGCTCGCTTTATATCGTATACTTCTAAGATACAATCACTTAGAAACACCCCCAGTGATATAAAATGCATACAATAAACCTGTTCTGTTTGGAAATTACTTTTTTCATAGTTTACATAACCCCATGTCATCATTATGGGCAATGCTGACACTGATACATTCCCATATGTTTTCAAAAAGATTCAATGCACTTTGTTTCAGCATTACTTATGTCATATTGGATTTTGTACATTGTATGTGATTGGTGACTATATCAAATTCGATCTAATGTAAAAAGCCAGATGCTTAATTCCGAATAAGTACGTTAAACACAACAAAATACATACATTCAATATACGCGAACGATGTTCAATGGAAACAGTTAATATCCAAACCCAGAATGATGGTGTCAACAAAATACACACAGTTAATATCCAACTTCATATCCAACTACAATGTCACTTAAACTAAGTACTCAGAATGATAGTGTCAGCATTGCTCAAATTATGAAGCTCCAAGACTCCTTGATCAAGTCTGAGCAAATAAGCTCTCTGTAGCGGAATAGCTTCTCATTTGTGATTGTGGTGACATCTCCGCCAAATACAACAGCCTCGATTGCTTTCACTGTAAACACCCCACAAGCACTTCTGCACACACTCACAAAACAGACAAATAGGGGTGTGTCAACAAAAGATAAATAGAAAGTAAATGTATGTCAGCAATTAATATAAAAGTTAGGTAAGAGTACAAACCCAGATTTATCATGGACCATGTCAGGGACCTTCCTTATCTCAAATGGTGTGGAGCTAAAGTTTTCATATATTCCACACTTCTCCAAGTGTATAGGAAGCCAGTGAGCAATAGGCTGGAGTTCTGCATCTAGTACACCCTTGGCAACGCCGTAGACATTGCAGTCATAGACATTGATCACCTTTTGATCAATTATGATCTCTAAAGCAACCCAATGTTTGTTGATGACGTTAAAGGGTGTGTAAATCTTGTTTGCAGACGCCCATGGCTTACCATACTGGTCAGGGAAAAGACCCAGGAAATAGCTCGCAGTCATGTCTGACACAGGCAAATGTACTTCGTACGCTTTGGCATTGGATGGCAGGTACTTCTGATAGAAAACCCAATCAACGACAACGAACTCTGCATACTTATCGGCTTCCTCATGGATCCTCTTCCTCAAATAATACAACCCTGCTTCAATATGCTACAACACACAATAACAAGCTACTGTCAGCACTAGATATACCTCAACAAATATCAATAAACAAAAACCAGAAGACAAACAATATGAATTATAATTACTGCCAGATCATTTACCGCACAATCCAGCCACATGTCCTTGTTTAGAATTGGTTTAAAAAAAGATTTATCAACTCTTCCAGAAGAAACAATGACAGAAAAATCCCTGAAAACAAGCAAAAATTATGAATTAAACACAGAATCATAAGAGGTAGAGGTGTCAGCACAAGACAGTTAATGATTATATAACGAGTAAAAAGATAAAAAAAATACCGATTACTCCTCATAGTTTTGTACAAAAACTCATGATCGTCTTCACTTAAAAGCGACTTCTTCGCATTGTGCTTGGGCCACCTCCCTTTCTTTTCTTGCTGCTCATATGGGCTCGTCAGAAAGGTACTCGCTTTTGGGATACGCTTGGATCGCCTGAGTGCTTCAATCTCTTCGACTACTTTAGGGTGCTTGCTGTAGGCAACCCAGTCACTCACTACAGGCAATCCAACCGTGTCAGCATTTTCATCACCTTCGGGAGTATCCAGGTTGATAGTCCCTGGTGGTGCAATGGTAGGAGGTGGGGTTGCTGCAACATCAGCCTTCTCATCCCCATCACCCTTGCCACCTAATGGGGTAACAACATCCTTACACTCTTCACTACTTGACTTCACTAGCAGGTCAGCTTGTACATCCTCACCGGTGCTCTGCAGTCCCCTGTCAGCATCTTCATGAGCTCCATCGTAGCTGTCCTTAAACTCTTCGCCTCTCGGCTCCATGGACATCAAATCAGAATCACGGCCTAGATCAACAGCAAAGTGAACTGAATCTGACTCTAGTGTCCTCTGTCCTTCAACCAATGTGACAGGAATGATAGACTCCGGAACAACAACATCAACTGTAATTTTTTGGGTTTCATTTCTCTCATCACCACAAGAAGGTGTCTTCATTTGTTTACAATCTTTGGGTGAATCCAACTCAGCTTCCTGCTCAGCCATAGCATCCTCAATGATAACACCCATCTTCATGTCAGCAATAACATCACTCACCATCTTGGTACTTGGTTGATCAATGTTGACAGATGACTGTGACCTTGCAACAATAGATTCATGCAGTGTGAACCTATTCTCAAGTGAATTATACTTTTCCATCAGGTCTGTAACCATTGCAACAAGTTCAACCGCCCTATCAACACGAGAGCCCAACTCGTTTAGACGTGTAGGAAGCTCTTCGAGCTTTTCAATCCTTCTTACTAAATCATCTACACGTGCCGGCATCTCTTCAAGTTTTTCAATCCTTTTAATTAAATCATATACCCAAACTGGGTTGGATTTAGCGTCAGCCACACCAGCAACACCATGCCCTTTTGCATTTTCATCTTTATCACCACCATCCAACTCTGGCTCTTTTGAATGCTCGTCAGACACTCCCTTCTGGTTGTCACCACAATCACCCTTGGCATCACCACCAGTGTCTCTGTTGGCACCTACCTCCAACTTCTCATCACCACTAGTGTCAACGTCTTGACCATCACCAAAAACATCTTCAGTGTCAGCATCCATTCCTTTGTTCAGAAGTAAGAGAGCATTCTCAGTGTCAACATCAACCTTGGTGTCATCAAACCCTTGACTGCCATCATTGGGGTCAGCATTCTCAGTTTCAGCATCAACACCTTGGTTGCCATCTACTTGATCATCATTGGGGACAGCCTTTACTGTGTCAGCCTGAGCTTCACCTTGCACCTCACCAAACGGTACAATCACTCTACAGGCATCGTTCACAACTTCAACGGGGGATAAACACGCATCAATAGGGGCTTGGGGAATGGAGGAAGACTTGTTTGAACTGCTACTTTTGTACAACATTCTATGTTTCCCTGTACTTCCCATAGCTTTCTTCCTCTTCTTCAAAATATACTGAATAGGTTTATCCTCGTCAGATGTATCACAAGCATATCCAACTTGGTCATGTTTTTCTGCCTGTACAACAGCCTCCTCCCTGTCAGCACCACCCTTCTTGGAAACCCTGTCTGCATCCACTGTGGTTGTCTCTGTGTCAGCATAAGGAATCACATCTCTCTTAGATTCTTCACCACTGTTAAAGTCAACATCCTTCTTCCTAATCCTCCCAGCCTTCCTCCTGATTGATTTTATAACTTCTATGTCAGCCTTCCTCCCAGCTTGAGGGTTGGTTCGTGGAGGTCCACTAGAACGCCCTCTCCTCACAGCAACTCTCTTCACCTGGATCTCAGTGGATGGACCTTTCTGCTTCTCCTTAGAAGGCTTTCCTGTGTCAGCATTTTTCCTCTTTTTCCCCTTCTCTACATCAACAGATTTGGCCTCAACATTTCCTTCGTCAACCTCACATTTCCTGTTCGTTCGCTTCTCTATCTCAGCAGATCTCTCCTCTTCCTCTCCTCCAATAAAACCATACTCAAAAGACATAAATGATTCAATCTCTGAACCATCGTTACGTAAAAACTTGTTTTCATATGCATACTTGCGCATATACCGACAATCATACAGAAGATCAGTAGGTGGTTGAGAAAACATAGGCTCACCAATGGCATCACATACATCGTCAGCCTCTTCATCAATATAACCCATACCTGGGGTTCTTGCAAACTCTCCATAGTTTGGGAACAACGGTGTCTATCATGCACATCAAAAAAAATATAAATAAGAAAACACATGTATATAAGAAGACAGAGTTGGTGTCAGCACTGATATATTTCTCTTACCAAGTCACCATCGAATAGCTCGTCAGCTTCATCATAAGTATGCCTAACCTTGCAAACCCAGTGCAAAGAATGAGGATCTCTATCATTCATCCTCAAATTACAGTCAAACTTATCAGACAACGCCGGAAAATCTTCAAATATCCAGGCCTGTAAAAACAAAACAAGTGGTCATGCAAACACAATACCAATGCATAAGAAGCTGACACATGGTGAGGAATGATTACACAAGTAGTGAATGCTGACACAAGTAATGAATACATGCAATGCTGACACGTAGTAAGGAATGCCTTCAATGCTGACACATAGTGAGGATTGATTACAAGGATATATCAAACAAGTAAACAGAATACCTGGAAAGCAATCCAATATCCATACAACTCATACGAAGGCCTAGCTTTCTTGCGATCCATCGTAGCTGACTTCTTCAAGGCCTTCAATAGAGATTCATAAGACTGTCTGCCCCATGGATATTGTCCAAACGTCTCGTCATCACAAGCAAGTGATAGATTTTCCTCAGTGATATAGTTTATCCGCCTATAACACACAACCATCTCAATGAGTAACAACCTCGCTATAATTAGCTTCTTCTTCGACGTCTTCTTCATCTGTCGGAAACAACTGATCAAATCATCATGGGAGCATCTATCCATCCCAAGAAAATCAGAAAATGTCACTGCTTTCGGAGGATTGCAGACACGGTCTTCGCATGGAAGACCAGTCATTACATGAAACTCAGCCAACGAAAAACGAGCTATAAGTCCATCAACTTTGAACCAAAGTTCCTTCTTCTTCTTCGTCTTAACCTGCCGCAACATCATTTGATGGATTAACTGGAAGTTAACAGTCATATTGTTGCCCTGGGAGAGCACCCATCCCAGAAAACTCTCCTTCAACATCTTATAGTGCAAAGGCAGCAACTCTTGTTTAATAATGTCACAAACTCCAGGATGAAAATATAGATTAGATCTGGCATGGAAACGTTCTTTGTATGGAATACAAAACTTCAATTTCTGCAAAAAATGTATACAGATTGAATACAAAAGCACATGTCAGCATTTGAGGCAGACACAATGACAGCAACTGCTATATAAATTTCATAGACTCACATCAAACTTGCATTTGTAAGTATCAAGATCAGTTGAGGTCCCTGTCAACATAACAAAAACAAGATAACCATAGAGATAAATAGATGTCAGCCCCACAGAAATATGAACCCAAAGACAAACATACACACACACCACACCTAGAACACGCCAAAAATCAAAGACGATAAATAGTGGACATGCAAAAGGATGAAGATGGATTCCAAAAGAACAGAATGAGATGCCAAAATCGAGGTCAGCATTACAGAAAGAGGTCGTAACTGCTCAATAACGCACATACTAGTACGATTGAGAACGAACAACACACATTCATCCAAAAAAACCCTAACGACAACAATCGCGCCATCGCACAAACTCAACAACGCATAATCTGACATAAACAAAACCCTAACACACAGAAACGATACAAAATCAACAAAACACTTACCTGCGCTGCTAGCCATACTGAATAACCTTCAATACCAGACGAAAACGAGCACGAAAAGGCCGAAAAACGTCGCTTCTCGGAGGAAACCGTCGAAGAACAGTTGGAGAGAGGAAAACCGTGATGGAGGGAGTGAGAAACAGGAGAGAGATAGAGAGGGAGTGAGCAGTTGAGGGGGTATCGGGAGGGGGGGTGTGTGTGTTTGTGTTTCAAACCCAATGTATACTTTTGCAAATTTTACAAAAACGTGTATATTTGGCCGAAAATTTGCGCCTTTGGCGCAAATTTTCTCTAAAAACCATGGTAGGCTGGATTTGCATATACTTTTGATTTTTTTTTTCCGTTCTAACACTATGTATAGGTAGTTGATCAAAAAATAGCGACAATCTTGTTCTGTCACAATCCTATTCCACTAAAAATATGCAGAACGAGACGGGATTTGCGGGACGAGGATTTTTCGTCCCGCGTTCCGAACATCCTGCATATTTTTTATGGGATGAGATTAATATTTTTTTTTTTCCAAATCCAACTGAAATTCAGACGGGATGCGTGACGGGACGAAATTTATAAGATTTGTGTCCACCCCTATTGTATACCATTGCACCAAGGAAAAAGTGAGAAGTTGATAACATTGGGTGAAATTACTAGACATTGACTTAAATATTTTAATTATGTTAAAATGGACCCCAAGTTTATAATCACCTATCTAAAATCCGACGACTCCTACTACATAACGCCCGATTGAAATTTCCGAAATTAAACAGGTTGCATGCAATGGATGGATCTGTAAAAGTAGGCAACTAATTAAAGAAGCAGGAGCCACACACATATATATGCAGCTATGCAGCCTGTGGAGGAAAGGTAAACATATATATATATATATATATATATATACATATACATATACATATATATATACATATATATATATATATATATATACATATATATATATATATATACATATATATATATATATACATATATATATATATATACATATATATATATATATATATATACATATATATATATATATAAAATAGGGACAGTTATAATTGCAAAGGTGGCCACCCCTGCCCATATGGCCATATGCATATGCATGTGGATCGGAAATATTGATGATTGGAGTGCCTCCATCCGTCTGTATATATACTATATATATCTATTAAAGCATATTAGTCCACACTGCATTTAAGCGATATGATATCATGTCCTCCGTAGTTGTTTGATGATTATGTTAAGAGCTATATGCACTTATCAGTTTTCACTTGTCATAAATCTAGATCTCGATCGATCACTATACGTCATACCACTGGTAGAAAAAACGTGATTTAGTCCGGGCGCTTTTGCTAATATAACCCGGATATGGGCAATTTGGGGTCCGGGCATTAGAGTGGTGTGATAATAGGTATACCGCCCGGACCTTTTTCGCACGCCCGGGTTATTTGACCTGGTTGGTTTTCCACCCAAATTTTTGGAAGAAGACTTTAGAGCCCGGATATAGGTATAGAGCCCGGACTCCTTCCAAATGGCCGGGTTATTTTGTCATAATATAACCCGGATATTATAATATCCGGGCGATTTTATCCACCAAAATTCTCAAGAAAAAAGACTTTATAGCGCGGATATAGATAATATCCGGGTTATTTGGTACAATATCCGGGTTATTTGGAACCAATATCCGGGTTATTTGGTACCAAGATCCGGGGTGTTTGGTACAATGTCCGGGGTATTTGGTAACAATATCCGGGTTATTTGGTTCAAAATCCGGGCTATTTGGTCAACATTATCCGGGCTATTTTGTCCATCTTATGATATAAATCGACTATATATCCCGTATATGAAGGTCCGGGCTGTTATATTTTATTGGCGAAACTAATTAAAATAACTTAACCTTTAAGGGGGTGTTAAAAATATATCTCCACTTTTCAAACGTAAGATAAATATCCCGACCTTTATAAGTGGTGTTAAAATAATATCACAACAATTTTATCTCAAAAAAAAAATGATGACATGACACATATATGGCAAAAAATAATAATTTATAAAAGGCAAAACAAATAAAAAAATTCAGCATTAATATAATTTTGTTAAACCATGGGTTTCATGGATTTTTTTTATAAATCAAACCCTTTCTTAAACCCTTTTTTAATTATTCTCCCTCACGCCAATATCTAGAATATTACAATTAATCGGTGTTTGCTTGGATAAGAAGTTGAATTCAATATCTAGAATATTACAATTAAAAAGAAATGGGATGAAATTCAATTAAATTTTACTGCTTTACCTAATAATCACATATTTCCTTAAGGAAACCGGGTTTAAGAAAACCGGGTTGGATTTTTTAAAAAATCCAAGAAACTCATGATTTAACAAAATTATATTAATGCTGATTTTTGTAAATTAGTTTTGTCTTTTATAATTTTTTTTTTTTTTGCCATGTATGCAACATGCCATCATTTTTTTGAGATAAAATTGTTGTGATATTATTTTAACACCACCTATAAAGGTCGGGATATTTATCTTACATTTAAAAGGTGGAGATATATTTTTAACATCCCCTTAAAGGTTGGGTTATTTTAATTAGTTTCGCCTATTTTATTTATGAATTTGAATAATATCCGATATATTTTCTTATTAATCCACCTATTGTCCCGTACGTTAAGGTCCGGGCTTTTTGCTTTTGTTTCAATTGAAATATCCAATTTATTTTTCTTATGATCCACCTGTTTAGTTTGGAGCAACACACAAATTTCCAAAACCATATTGAACCACATTCAACCATCACACACATTTCCATAACGACATTCAATGAACACACACAATTCCATCAGAAGCATCTGCTTACAATAAACTACCAACAACTAGTACGAGTCCATCATAACAAAAGTAAGGTCAAACCGATCATATATCCATAATACATTAAACTAGCTAATATGGTTTACCTAGAATCGATAAGCAAGTGCATAAGTGAGTAGTACGTCCCACAAGATGGCCAGCAACTACCTAGCATGTCTTACCTGATCCATAAACAAATGTTCTTACAGATTGATCGGAAGGTATATAGGGAGCTGATCTATGTGCATTACAAAATGGACAACAACCTTTGCACTTCGGCACTGAATTTGTTTCCCACACATCTGAAGACTTCACCGACCAGCTGGTGCAATCTGATAGAAAACGTAAGCATGTAGCCTGTTCCAAAACCAAAAATATATATATATATATATATATATATATATATATATATATATATATATATATATATATATATATATATATATATATATGAATCATTGTTGGGATAAAAATTATTTTTGCACATATATATTGCTACTAATATTCTTGAGGAGATATTATACATACATTATGATTATGATTATGATTGAGGACGTGGTAGACCAAAGTATTAATCAGTTCCTGCATATTTAGAAGAAATTAAATATCAGAAACTATGAATCACACAATGGTGATTGATAACATAAGGCGGACAGTAACGATAAAAATAACATTGCAATGACTTTGTACTGCTTACATGATTAGGTTGAACACATTATCCAACCACTCTCTTTGGATTTCTTCGATATCCTTGTTTTCGTAAGTCGATTCGTCATTGAACCACTGAAACATAAAACAACATATATATCTTATATGAAACTAAATAATCAAATAAAGTGCAACTCCAAGTAAGAAAGTGAAAAGCGCTACCTTGTGCGGGATAAGACAAGATCCTCGAGATATTATATCCCGAATAAACTTCAAAACGTAGTATCCACAATCCATTTTGTCAGTCGTTCGGGGACACTGAACATCACATCACTTGTATAAGAATATGAAATACATAATAACTTTCATGCTCATAATTGACCAAAAAAATTATAAAAGAATATATTCTTAACCTTAACTACATGCCACAAAGGTTCTTTTCGGGGAGTTTTCTTGCCCAACTTGAAATATTTCAGTTTATAGCTCCTGGGAAGACAAAATATACATAGTTAAAAAAAGTATACAGTTTATAGCTCCTGAAAAATATATCACTTGTTTATAATAAAAAATGACTTACATTGCAACTAATTTCTCGACATCTGGTTGTGTTTTCTGACCCAATGGATCAAGCCAATAGGCAGAACCCATATGAGGACTCATCACAATCAACACCCAGTGATGTCTACAAATACAAGCTCACTTTGGTTAAAATTGTTGACACAAATGACCAAGTATAAATATAAGAACTGATTATTGCTCACTTGGACAAATATGGGGAAAAAAAGAGTTGACGCTTAACTTCGCTGCCCATCGCATTTGCAATATAACCAGCCCTTTGGTCGAGGCACTGACCATGTGGTGATATTTGATTTGGGCATAGCAATCTGAACTGGTCTTCAACAAGAGTGTCAAACAAATATCTACACAAACGCCAAAATACGCATTATGTAGTTAGGTTAAAATATGAAATTGAATCTGAAATAAAACATACTAACCTTAAATATAGCAGCACGTGAGAAGGTTTGATGTCTTTCCTATTGAACCATATGTCAAGATCATCTCTCCCAATGTCTACACCCGGATGAGCATATCTGAAAATTTCAGTTGGAATGTCTACATGTCGCTCTTTTTGTGCCGGGAATTCTTCCAACATCCAATCGTATGCCTCCAACACACCTGGCACCGCTGAATTCACAGCACTGGGCCGAACTCCAGATTCGTGTGTCAAGGTGTTTCCCTTACCCTGCTTACTTGAGGTTTGTGTGGCTTGTTTTGAGTGCTTTGAGACCTTGTCAATCCAATAGCAAAAAAAAAAACAAAGGGAAAAATATATATAAATCTATACAACCCACCCATAAACTCAAAATATCTCACATTTTAATTTATCTCCATCTACTGAAATAACTTACATCACAACTCTTCACAAGAGGCTCTGGCCATGCAATGAATTGTCCTATAGCGTCTTTCACAGTGCTGGCCTCATCCGTTGGGCATGGCAGCTTTTTCTCACCCATTATAGCGGTCACAATGGAGACCTTCACATAACCCTTCTCCAATGGTCGAGTATGAAGGAGACCCCCGCCTTTAGAAGACCGATAAACCTTTCCTTTCGCCACCGGTTTGTCAATGTCCACACAGAATAGTGCACATGATTCACAACTCTTCATTTAAATCATAAGAAATTAAGGTTTTCATTCACATATACATATGAACAATCAAGTCTCGAGCATAATTGAATGTATTCAAATACTTACTTCTTCGTCTGATTTAATAGGGGTTGTCTTTAGGGCTGAACATGACGCTTTACCACTTTGGGGATTGGGCTGCAAAGTAGGTGATACCTGATCTTGTTGGAGTGGGTGACCTTGACTGACTTGTTGTTGCTTCTCCAACATCAAGTTTTGAATGACGAGTTCTAGTGTTTTGATCTTTTCCCCGAAGTTGTTCTCCATGTCCTTCATTTTCGCTTTGAGTTCCCTCACTGAAGACCCATCCACATTTTCCTTTGGTGCAGATTTACGCTTCCAATATTGAGTGATTGTTACATCTTGACCAACCCCCCTAATACGTCCAGGGTGCTCGAGCTTATCTAATGCCAATGATAGCACATCTCTCTGTCCACTGGTAACAAGTTGTCCAGAACTTTCTTGTTCCATGTAACTTTGCTACAGCGTACGAGTAAACCATTAAACCTTAAACGACATGTCTCAACATAAATTATAATCTGAAACCTTATATACATATTACTTACTATTTTCTCAATTGCAGACTGTGATTTTTCAGCATACTTCCCATTTGACCCTTTCCTTGCCTCCATCCATAAGATTGCTCGTGGAACAGAGGAAGAAGGGTCCATGTTATGAGAAACAATCTGCACTTATCAAATTTTGATGACCACAGAGATTAATATTCTCACTGAAAGGATGTGAACAAAAGTAAACAACATTATGTACTTAAATACTTCAGTGTCTACGTACATATTCATTCTCAATGCCTGCATACCCCTTCCGGCCTCCCTTGTATGTGCAATCATTTTGGGATGAGAGTTGCTTAAACTTGTCACTTTTTTCCTAAACAAATGTAATAGATAAGATGCTAAATATTGACTAGATTTGTTCTTGTCTATGACACTGAACGCACCATTACAAATAAATGATCTCGTACCTTGAACTCATCGGAGTGGCGTATTTTTATAAATTCTGTCCATTGCTCCTGAGTGATGTATGTGTCATAGATGTCTGGAGGTTCTGTGAGAAGGTCTCCTGTTTTCTTGTCATGCATATGTAATCTCCCCAAGTCCTTTTTGAATGCCCTCCACAAATCATTCGCTTTTTTTATAACCCAACCCTTCATTTCAGATGGAATTACAAAGCCTCCCTACAAAGGACAAATCAAAAAACCAGAAATGGTGGCATTACAGCCCATATTACACTCCAATCCATCTCCCATTTCACATAAAAAAAAACAGAAATGGGAAATAAAGCAATCCAATTGAAGGCATAGAGTAACAGTTCAGATTTGACGTGTGAGAGTAACAGTCCTCCAATTGAAGGCATAGAGTAAAAGTCCTGACTTCATGAAGAGTAAAAAGAAGGCATGCTCAGATTTTGAAGGCAAAGAGTAACAGTCCCCTTTCACGTGTGAGAGTAACAGAAGGCATGCTCAGATTATTTTAGAAAACAGAAGCACCCATCAATGGCAAAGAGTAACAGTCAAGAAAAGATGCCACAATCCAATTGAAGGCATGCTCAGATTTTTTTCGAAAAAAGAAGCACCCATCAATGGCAAAGAGTAACAGTCCAGACAACAATAAGACAACTCAATAAAAGACAAATATAAACAGTTAAAAGTAACCTTCACTGTTGATCTATCAATGGACATAGATATCACATGTTGAATAGCACCTAAAGCTCCCAAATCCTGATGCCACACCAACAATCCATATCAAGTCATAAATACCATCATATTAAAGACAAAAAAAAACAAAATTGAAGCTCCCAAAACCTGCTGCCACACTTCTCTCCCAGAAGCTGTAATTTTCCAGAAAAATAGCATCTCATAAATAGACATCTTGCTCACCTGGACTATATATAAACCTCACCCCCTCAAGCTGGAATATGCATCCTCCACCATATACCCTCTCTCCCTAAAACTTGTATCCCTCAAACCTATCTCCCTCCAGAAAATGGCTTCTTCCTCTCACCATCGCCACCGCTCTAGCAATGGCCACGCAGGCAACAACAACACAGGCGAGTCCTTGAGTGTTTTGGTAGTGACATAGTAATTGGTTTGAAATTTTCCAATGTATGTGATTATATGTTTTTTTTATACAGCTTCCAGGATGCCGCCTTACCAACCAGGGCTCGTCGTGGAGGTCATTGGAGCAGAGGAGGGACTGTTGGGGTCATTTTATGAGGCGGAAATTATTCGCAATATCAATAACACCCACTTCGAGGTGGAATTCCTAACTCTTGAACAAAGAAGAGGGGGCGCCTTCTCAGGGAAGTAGTTGATGTGGGCCGACTGCGTCCACTTCCGCCTCTGCCTGAGGATGACTATGATGAATATGTAATTGATGACCTAGTCGATTGTAGAGCCAATGATGGGTTTTGGTATGGTCGAGTCACGGGGGTGAGGTGGACAGGGCAATATCGAGCTTACACGGTGAACTTCCCCTTGACCAGTGATACTGAGGAGTATAGGAGCCACGAAATGAGGCCACACTTCGACTGGATTGGTTTCAACTGGTCTACACAACCGCATTTTCGGTGGATACTACGTCTGTAGGTTATTCGTCTGTTGGGTGATGTCTCTATGATGTTTTCTACCTTACTTGTTGTTGTGTTTTGTTTGTTGGATCCTACTATGGTTTATGCATTTCCATCTTCGCTACTGTTTTCCGAACAAGAGGCTTGACCTCAGCATCTAATGTTGTGACCCTATTTGTAATGTTTTTAATCTAATGTTGTTCTCTTGTTACAATGTTGTTTTATTATTTTCACTTTCAAAATATTGACTAGTATAGGCTTCGTACAATATGATATTCTCAACCCTATATCATGAACAGAAGGAGACCATATAAAACCACACAACTAAGACACCTATACTTACTCAAATAATCACACAAACGAGTAGCACAAAACTGATGGTCTAAGCCCCCTGTCAAGACCATCAGATTATGATGTCTCTAGTATAATTATTTAGAAGAAAATAACCTATTTTCTGGTAACTTTAGAAGAAAATATAAAGCACATCAAGACCATCAGATTCGGATGCTATTCAGTGACAACACATCAAGTCCAGGAACAAACAAACATATAAAGCACAACCAAGGAATCCGAAAAAACACAACACGATCATTGTTGATAAACCAATATAAAATAACGGACTAACCTGGATATCTTCCCATATAGCATCCTTCTCCTCCTCAGAAACAAGTTTCCAATTATCAACGGTGATAGGTACCCACTTCTTCACGGTAGTGCCAATGAAGGTTGATAATTTTGCTTTATTTTTCCCAATAGGTTGCCCTCTACTATTCAGTTGTATGGGTAATCGTTCACCCCCAGCTACACCTTTTGCAATGTTCTTTAGCAAAGAGGCCCCTCTTGTCCTACGTTTCTTCTCGGGTGGATCATTCTGGATATCCTCACGCAAATCCTCACTTGGTTTATCAGACACACTCTTAGGCCGTTTTTTTTTGAAGACATTTCAGATTTTTTAGAAGGCATTTCAGATTTTTTAGGAGGCATCTGCACATGTAAAAAAATCAGTCAATTTTTGTGTGTTTGAGTGAGATAACATGGAAGTATATGAAATAGAATATAGTTGAAGGGAACCAATAAACCAAACCATAAAGCATTGATAATTCAGCACTTTACCTAATAAAACTCCCAATATTATGAATTGCATCACTTAGCTATATGTGATCATATAAGTACTCTAATTTCTTATATACAAAGGAAATAATATATCGTACTAAGAAAGTAATAAGATGCAACCCCTTCTTACTACCTTCATTGTTGTTTTTATTTCGCTTCCTTGGTAAAAGAGGATGTGTGGATGAAGGGTTGTTTGGTAGTATCTCATCATTAACCCAAATCCCTTCTTCATGATCAGCTCGAACATAATTATCCTCTTCATTTTCATCTTCATTGGAGGGGGTAGGGAGGCCTGCTTCGAATGAGCTACTACCCTCTTCACAGAAGACTTCATTTTCTTCACCAATGCCCCCCTTTGGTTTGAACAGTACAATACACCGGTTCATGTCAACAAGATCAGTGACATAGAAAACTTGCCTAGCTTGAGAAGCTAGTATGAACGGTTCAGTTTTATGGCCCACCTTATTCAGATCAACAGAAATAAACCCCATATCATCCACTCGAACTCCATTGTTACTATCAACCCATTTACAACAAAAAACAGGGATCTTCAGCTCTGGAGAGTACACTAACACCCATATCTGCTCAACTACACCATAATATGACATACTAGCGTATACAGGGTTTTTGTCTTTTGCACTTGCAATGTGCATTGCTTGTGCAACCACGGTCACCCTACTGTTTTGTGTTGTGCTTTTGTCATCTCTTGATTTAGTGTAGAAAGTGTAACCATTGATGACAAAACCACTATAGGTCAGTACTTGAAATTTTGGCCCCTTTGATAGAAATTTCAATGTAGATGATACTTCTTCTCCAGATCTAAGGACCTCAAAAACTTTGTTCCGAAACCAATCAATGAAGGAGCGATTATGGTGCATTGTAATCCACTTTTCATTCTTCGCATATCTTGGATTACATTTTCTCAAATGCGCCATGTGCTCTTCAACAAAGGACTGCACTTCTTCCATGTTCTGAAGGACATACAGATTTGCTCTAGTTAACGCCTCATGATCAGCAGTCAACACATGCCCTCCCAGAGTTCCTTTCCAGTTCAATTCTCCTGACAGTTTAGGCTTTGGAACACCAATGGAGTCAACATCTGCCAAATAATCTGTACAAAATTCAATAGCTTCTTCAACTATGTATCTTTCAACAATGCAACCTTCAGGACGATTTCGATTCATCACATACCCTTTTAGAATTTTCATATATCGCTCAAATGGGTACATCCATCGTAGATATATTGGACCACAAAGCTCAACCTCTCTAACCAAGTGAACGGTTAAATGAACCATGATATCAAAGAACGAAAAAGGGAAGTACATCTCTAACTGAGAAAGAATGACTTCAATCTCTTTTTGCATACCATGCAATTCACCGGGATCAATGACCTTACTGCATAACTTCTTGAAAAAAAAAACACAGCCTAATGATGGTCTGTCTTACATGATTAGGCAATATGGAGCGAATGGCCACGGGTAGCAAGTATTGCATAAGTACATGACAGTCATGAGATTTCAGCCCCGTTAGCTTCAAATCTTTCATTGACACAAGGTTGCTAATGTTCGAACATAACCCATCTGGGACCTTTGTAGTACTAAGAAAGTTACAGACTTGTTTTTTTTCCTCCTTACATAGAGTGTGGCAGGCAGGTGGTAAGTAAGTCCGTTTTCCTCTTTGTTGTGGTGCCAATTCTTCTCTGAGTTGCATTAATTTGTAGTCATTTCTAGCACTGATTCCATCTTTGGTTTTCCCAGGCAAATTCAACAAAGTCCCAACCAAGCTGTCACAAATGTTCTTTTCAATGTGCATTACATCTAGGCAATGCCTGACCTCAAGATCTTTCCAATACGGAAGGTCAAAAAAAATAGATCTTTTCTTAAACCCGTCTAAATCATCATTTTTCAATAACTTTCCAAATGTCACATTCATGTCTTTGACAATCTGAAACACCTCTTCTCCACGCAGCGATGACGGAGCCCTTTCCTCTTCAGAGCACCCATTAAAAGCTTTACGAAGCCTTCGGTATCTGTGGTTCGGCGGTAAAAACCTTCGGTGGCCAAGAAAAACATTCTTATGACTACCCGGCAAGTATATGGAATAAGTATGTTTACCACAAATAGGACAAGCTTCGTATCCTTTTGTACTACAACCAGCTAGATTCCCATACGCCGGAAAATCACTTATAGTGCAAAATAACATGGCTCTAAGACGAAATTGTTCATTACGATTGGCATCATGAACGTCCATGCCATTTTCCCACATGTCCTTCAAATCTTCAACAAGAGGTGCCAAATAAACATCGATGTCATTACCCGGTTGCTTTGGCCCTGAAATCAACATAGACAACATCAAGTACTTGCGCTTCATACACAACCAAGGAGGAAGATTGTAAATCGCCAACACCACAGGCCATGTGCTGTGAGTACTACTTAGAGTGCCGTGAGGGCACATCCCATCTGTAGACAGCGCAAGGCGAATGTTTCTGTCTTCATCTCCAAAATCAGGATACAACTCATTTATTTTTTTCCACTGTACAAAATCTGCTGGATGGCGGAGCTTGCCATCTTTTTCTCTTTCATTTGCATGCCAAATCAAATTCCTAGCATCTTCAATGTTTCCGAAAAGGCGTCGAAACCTTGTTCTAATTGGAAAATACCATACCACCTTAGCTGGAGCTCCATTTGCCTTGTAGCGCGGTTCGCCACAATCCGAATTTGGGCATTTATCCAAGAATTCATGTTCCTTTCGGTAAAGAATACAATCGTTTGGACAAGCATGTATCTTTACATAATCCATTCCCACCGAGTGTATAAGCTTTTTGGCCTCGTAGGTACTACCGGTAAGATAATTCTGGTCTGGAAACATTTCTCTCAAAAGCTCAAGTAACTCAGTGAAGCTCTTATCAGTCCATCCGTTGCCCACTTTTAAGTTAAACAACTTCAACACAGCAGACAATCTGGTAAACTTTGTGCACCCACCATATAAAGGCTTTTGAGCATCAGTCACAAAATTTTCAAACATTTCTGGACGATCAATATGAATCTGTTCAATATCATGAATCATCTCTTCTAATCGATCACCTTCATCGATGTCAACCATGTTGAAGTTTGATGTCCCACAACTACTGGAATGGGTGGATGGCTTTTCTCCATGCCATATCCACACTTTGTAATCAGGATTTATTCCATCACAAACCAGATGATCCATTATGTCGTTGACACTCCATGTCTTAGAATAATCACACTTTTTGCAGGGACAAAGAAATCTCATCGGATCAGCACCATGCTCAATTGCAAAGTTGATAAATTCTTTTACCCCATCCACAGATTCCTCAGACATTCGACTAGCTGACATCCATGACTTATCTATCATTCTACATATGAACGAAAGAAACAAAGACTGATTCATATCATCCTATTTTGGAATAGTTTGCATAGTTATAACAACTTAACAATGCAAACTGTTTATATTGAAGAATTCATTGGATTAATTCATTGTTCATCATAGGTTATACAACATAAGGTAACATTCCAGTATTAAGCATCAAAAAAGATAACATGGAAAATGGAAGTTTCAAGCAGAAAATACATACTAACACATGGCCATGTACATGTTTCTCACAAAGAAACCAATGACATAAAGCCGCAGATAATGAAGTAATCAAACCATCCATCTATCTCCATCTCTCACACACATATACACAGGAAAAACATCATAAATAACACCTTACGTACATTACTTACATCCCTAAGTATGTGCAGGCTCTACAAAAATAAGCTACGGTGTTATGTATGAAGGAAGAAAAACCATAGCTGACCCTAGGCATCAAAATGTCATATAAAGTTTATTAAAGTATTAAGGATGAAATGACATCCAACAATGAGCAGATAAGAGAGTAAAATGTTATGGAAAATACCTTTCACCCTTCCTCAAATTTGTTATTAGTCCTGAATGCAGAGAGAACAGACACACCTTTGCCCTGGAAAGATAGGTTTGGATATGTTAGAATGCGATAATCTTTTGTTTTTGTTTAGATGTTTTACCATCATATAATCAATGGCCACCCAAGAAAATATCCGATATGATATTTTAACATGGATATTATAGGGTTATTTTGTACAATTTTTATAACTGAAATTCTAACTTAATCAATGGTTGAGTGGTGCTTTGCCAACAGTTTGAGGTTCAAGTGGTTTAAGGGGTTGTTTACTGCAATTACATACTATAATAAACAAGCTGTTTAGTACAAAATTGAAGGTTAAGCACTTAGTTAATCCTATATTCTTTTCAATTTGAATATTATTTCTTCCACAAAACATCATTCATCTCCTAAAGCCGTTGTTTAACACATTTATATGTGGAATAGGATCCCTAAAGCCGATATCAAAACCATTTAAGACCCCCTCCCTCCCCTTTGAAGGGTACCAATTTTTACAGTGTTTTGTAACTACCCACAAAATATTTTCCAGCCAAAAATATTGTCATAAAAACAGATAGTCAAATTCATCTACACAATCGATCAATTGACATCATGAAACCCAAAATGAACTGAAACTGAACCGATAATCAAGAACAATCCATAAACCAAGCAAGGAGGTCAGTGTCGTGGTGCCTGAGAGACAGGTTGTCGAATGAGGACAATGACTTACCTTGTTCAGAAGCGGAGAGACAGGTTGCGAACAGGTGAACACGGTAACCCTAGGAACTGAAGATGCCGAGAGCTCAAGAAGGTGGCGACTGAGTCACAACCAGAGATGGCGCACGCGGAGGCCAGACGGCGACGGCGAGGTGCTTGAGAGCCGCCGATTGACAACGACAGCTAGCTTGCGAACAGCTAGCTTCCTGAAGATGACGATTTTGGCTTTGAATTTGGGGCTCTTTGAAATGAATTTGGGGTAGCTAGCTTCGTGGATGTCGAAATGAATTTGGGGCTCTGAATTTGGGGCTTTCAATTAATTTCAGATTGCGCTCCTTTTTTTTCATTTCCCGCTATACCCTTTATATCCCGGATCTATCCTACGGGCATTTTTGTACAACGGTGGAAATAGCTTCAAATACCCCGGATATTTAAGCCTCCCCACACGCCCGGGCAATTTTAACCACATAATATCCCGGATATGTTATGTGCGTGACTTTGTCTAATTGTTACAAGTAATCCTCACAGTCTAATAGCCCGAGCGTGTATCTATATCCGGCTTATATTCTCCTGACAATAAAAGAAAATATGTTTGAAGCATGTTATAACCCGTATTTTTGACATCCGGGCTATTATGTAGCGGGTTATATTTGCATTTTTCTACTAGTGTACATTTATTTTTGTTTCGAAAAAAGTTTGTGTGGGTTGAGGTCCAATCACAGTACCAGTGCTAGACCTGCCTCTGCCATTAGTGGCTGTTTGAAGATGTAAAATCAGATCAAACGAAAAGAAAATTGAGCACTAATCAAGGAGAAAACAGAAGAAGAAAAACGCAAGAAACCTCCACTGAATAGAGACGGTTTTTGGTTCTCCAAGTTGTTACGGTTGGGACATTTGTGAATCCCACATCGGAAGTGGGAAGATTCTGAACCTAACATATGAGTGAATGGACTACTCCACCTAATGCCAATTGATTTTGGGATGGTGCCCCAGTCTGGCTTATATGTTGGGCTTTCTGGTCGGGCCCAACAAGACCTTCCCCAACAGTTACCACCAAAACAAACTCTCCCGCCTAATATATTGTCTGTTTTGGGAGGTAAATTGTCCACTTGAATGGACGAAAGTACTCTTCTTTTGTAGCTTAATGTGTGTGTGCTCAACTAACCTTACACACACATATACTCACATACCCCCTTCAAGTTGGACCGATGCAAGAAAGAACAAGGCTCAGCTTGGACCGAAGAAAAGTATGTTGTTTGGCACCCAATGTCTTGGTCAAATTATCAGCAATAGTTACCACCAAAACAAACTCTCCCGCCTAATATATTGTCTGTTTTGGGAGGTAAATTGTCCACTTGAATGGACGAAAATACTCTTCTTTTGTAGCTTAATGTGTGTGTGCTCAACTAACCTTACACACACATATACTCACATACCCCCTTCAAGTTGGACCGATGCAAGAAAGAACAAGGCTCAGCTTGGACCGAAGAAAAGTATGTTGTTTGGCACCCAATGCCTTGGTCAAATTATCAACAACCTGTAAGGAAGATGGAACATGAGCAGTTTGGATGAAGCCTTGGTGAACCATTCCCCTGATGAAATGAGATTCTATCCTCACGTGCTAAGTGCGTTTGTGGAAAACTGGATTGATGGCTAATTGTTGGGCAGACTTATTGTCACAGTGCAAGGAAATGGGTTGAGGAACCTCAAATCCCGGATTAGATAGAATGCCTTGTAGTTATACAAGCTCACTAGCCGCAGCTGCATACTCCTGCATTCGCTCTCACTTGAGGATTTAGAGACCACCTTCTACTTCTGTGCTTCCAAGAGACTAAGGAGGAGCCAAGAAAGACACAATAACCAGATAGAGACCTACCAATGTCATAACAATTGCCCCAATCTGCATCACTAAAAGCCTTGATAGTAAGGGATGATGATGAAGGGTATGACAAAGCATAATTGAAACTACCCTTGAGATATCTCAGTAAATACATGAGAGCATCCCAATAAGGCTTCAATAGTTGTTGTAAAAGTTGGCTAAGTTGCTGAACTATGTAAGAAATATCTGGACGAGTTAGAGTAAGATAAAACAGTCTCTCAACCAGGCACCTATAATCTTCAGGATGATCAATTGATCACCAATATGAGCAGAAAGTTTAACCCCATGCTGCATAGGGAAGTCAGTAAGCTTGCAACCTTCCATGTGTGCATCAGTAAGTATATCCAGAGCATACTTCCTTTGATTAAGCAAAATCCCAGATGAAGAATGTGCAATTTCCATTCCTAAGAAATACCTTGCCACACCTGGGTCTTTAATGGTGAATTCTCCATGCAAAGCTTCCTTAGTGACCTCAATCTCAACACTTGAATTGCCCATTAGTAGCATATCATCAACATAAACAGAGCTATTGTCAGACAACCTCTAGTAGGCTTGACAAAAAGAGAAAAATCATGTCTAGACTGAACATAACCAAGCTTGATCATGAATCTAGTGAGTTCATGATTCCACTGCCTACTTGGTTGTTTCAAGCCATATAAGGATCTCTGCAATCGACAGACATGACCCGTGGGAACAAGAAATACCGAAGGAGGAGTCATGTAAACTTCCTCATCAAGATATCCATGTAAGAATGCATTGTTGACATCTAGCTGTTGCAACATCTACCCTTTGTAAGCAGCAAGAGCTAGGATAACTCTGAATGTTGAAAGCTTTGCCACAGGGGAAAAAGTCTGCTTGTAGTCCTTGTCATTTACTTGGTTGTAACCTTTAGCTATACTAGTCGAGCTTTGTATCTCTCAATTGAACCACCAGGCATGTGCTTAATTTTGAAGATCCATTTGCAACCTCTCTTACCAGGAGGAAGAGGAGTGACACACCAAGTGTTTTTACTTGTGAGGGCATGTAGCTCAGACATCATGGCAGTTTCCCATTCCGGTACCTCTCTTGGTTGGGAATAAGAGTGTGGTTCAAACAAAGCACAAACATTAGCTGATGACTGGATGTACTGGGCTAATAAGTAGGAGAAGTTCTGGACAGAGAATACTGCAAATGACTCAGGTGAAGTGGAGTCACTCTGACCCCTGATGGGTAGACCAGAACAAATGAAATCATTGAGCCTAGGTGGTCTATGCACTTATCTTCTTAGGGATCTATGCTGATCAACAGGAGAAGGAATCGGTGAAGGAACATCCACAGAAGAAGGTGAAAGATGATCAGTAGGAGGAGATGGAATAGGTACGGAAGAAGATCCAACCTCAGAAGTAGCATGTGGAGGAAGAGAGGAAAGAGAAGGATCAGTATCAAAGCTATCATGCTCATCAAATGAATCAACCATATGTTTCTTCACTTGTGGGGAGCTAGGTTGCTTGAAAGGGAATATATTTTCTTCAAACTTAACATGTCTACTGACAATAACTGTTTGCCTATCCAAGTCAAATAGTTTGTAAACCATTTGTCAGGAGGATACCCCATGAAAACACATCTATGGGCAATTAACCCTAATTTATTCATGCAATCATTGGGTTGAAGAGCATAGCATAAACACCCTACAACCTTCAACTCATCATAGTTAGGAGGCACTCTATAAAGCATCTCAAAGGGAGATTTCCCGTTCAACACAGATGATGGCATCTTATTTATAATATGAATAACACTCAAAATACAGTCACCTCAAAATTTAATGGGTAGACCTGCATGTAATTTGATAGCCTTGGTAGTCTCAACCAAATGTCTATGTTTTCTTTCAACTCTAGCTAGTATTTTGTTCATGAACACTCGGAGCTGATCTTTGATTAATAATACTCTTAAAAGCAAACAATTTCACATAATCTTTTTGAGTAAATTCAATGCCATTATCATTTCTAACTGTCAGCATAGAGACAAGAAACTGTGTCTCAACCATTTCCAAGAAACAAGTAAGTAACCTGATAACCTGCACTTCGTCTTGCATTAGATAAACCCAAGTGGTTCTGGTGTGATAATCCAATATGGTCAAAAAGTACTTAGCACCACACCTAGATTGAACTCTGTAAGGGCCCCAAACATATAAGTGAATGAGCTAAAAAGGACAAGTCGCAATAGCATCACATCTGTCAAACTTCAATTTGTGAAACTTGGTCATGTCACAAGTATCAGAGGACAAATCTCTTACATCACCAACCTTACAATCAGAAATATGCTGAATTTTAGAAAAAGACATATATACGTCCAAGTCTAGCATGCACCAAATGCATGTTAGGACAATTGAAACAAACATTATTGAAAGAAATAGAATCCAACTATGGGTACACAAGTCCCTGAGCCTTCAACACGTACAAAGATCTATCTTTTGTGCATTTAGCTAACACAACTCTAGTTGTAAAGTCCTGTAACCAACAACATGCAGCATCAAAAGTGAATCTCAAATGTTGATCAAACAAACTTTTGGAAACTGACATCAAATTGTGTCTAAGCTAAGGCACCAACAACACATTTCTCAATACCAAATCACTGATCAATTTCACAGTACCATGTTGTTGAACCACAATGCACTTTCCATCATGCAATCCAAGATTAATAGGAGGATTCAAATCAAATATCTCAGAGAAAATAGTACTATCAAATGCAATATGATCTGTTGCACCCGAATCTACTATCCACACATCATTTTGTGCCTTATTGAAGCCAATAAGAAAGGGAATACTTAGAGTACGTCCAAAGTGGACCACTGCTTGATTAGTAGAGCTATCAACACTCTCCATTGAAGCATTTCCTTTCATGAGCTTCATCACTTCTTGAAACACGGCATGGACCATGGCCTTATCTATTTGCCACTTCCACTAGCATATTCATCAAAAGGACTATCCTGTGGAACACATGCCAACTGAGTAGCAAATTTACCTTGTTGCTTAGGCCTGCCATCATCCTTAGGTCCCTTAAAACAATCTGGATAACCAAAAAGCTTGAAACAATAATCCTTTGTGTGGCCTCTCTCAGCACAATGATCATATTTCCTATCTAGCTTAGCTTTCTTTATAGTCTCCTTTAGCTTGATCAAGCTGTTTGAATCGCTCACCAAAATGAAATTTGTTCACTGCATTGGCCTCAACCTCAAATTGATTGAACTTAGACACAGTTAGAGCATTCAATCGCTCTGAATGGCACCTGTAACACCCTTGGATCTCTCAATCTGTGTTGCCATCTAAAACGCCTTATTAATACCAGGCATAAGGTCTTTAGAAAGCACATTACTCCTCAAATGCTCATACACATCGATAAGGCCCATCAGAAACTGCATCACCTTGGCCTTCTCCTCTCTTTCAAGCATTTTCTTCCGTAATCCACACGCATAGTGGTTAATACCACCACAATTACAGCCAGGGATGGCATCTAACAGCTGAAGTTCATCCCAAATCTTTTTCAGCTTTGCCAAAGTAAGCACCAACAGTCATATTCTCTTGTGTGAAACTAGCCAAATCCCTTCTCAACTAGTAAACCAAAGGATCATACGACTCATAAAAGCGTTCTTTGATATTATCCCATAGCTCTTTTGCAGATTCAACATACATGAAACTCTCGGCTACCTCACTGGTCATTTAATTAATCAACCAACACATCACCATAGAATCAGCGCGCTCACATCCACTTCTCATATTCCCTACTCTCTTCCGAAGGCCTAACACAACTCCCAATAATAAATCCTAAACTGTGTAGAAAATATCACCATTACCGGATGATCGAAATTTGATAGAAATAAAGGATTGACATGAGTATTGTTATACCTTGCATCATTTCACCGAATTGAATGCCAGGATTCCCGAAATTCCACCCTCTCCCAGCACCAACACGTGGACTAGGAAGTGTAATAGAAACAAAAGTGCCTCTGCCACTACCATTGGCGTCGTCACCAGCACTTGGAGTCTGACCTAGTTGAGGCGCAACACCTCTACCAACCATGCTGACATCACTAAGAAACTAAAAAACAAGCAAAATCGCAAAATAGAGACAATCAAAGAGAATGATTGTCACTCATGCTCTAATACCATTTGACGATGTAAGATCAGATCAAAGGAAAAGAAAATTGAGCACAAATCAAGGATAAAATAAAAGAAGACAAACGCTAGCACAATGTGTGTGTGCTCAGCTAACCTTACACACTCACACATATACTCATAGGCTGCATATAAAAGTACTAACAGATTATCCATCAATTACATCATTAGTTAGTAATGAGAATCAAATACACAATCTTTTGATAGAGTAGAAATTAAAGTGACTCTTATGTTGATCAATGACGCTGCTGAAACCTGAGACAAATAACAAACTGGTGTTGTAAAGCGTTAGTGGATGTAGGTCGAACTCGTTTATGGGAAGGGGTTGCAGGCTGTGGTGAAGCATGGTATGGGAGCCCATGAATGAGAAACGTATTTGCCCTCGACAATGGTGCAGATCATATGTGAGGCAACGTCCCCCAAGGATTTTCATCGGCTTCTCTCGCAAGTGCACTCAAGGGAGAGAAGATGGAAGTGGAACAGGTGCTCAAAAAGAAAAAAGTTAGGAGAAAACCAGAGAGAGAGATCGTCTCCTTCAGCCACAAGAAAGAATCTGCGAGAGAAGATTTCTAGCTATCTGCTGAAGATCGTGGCTTATCAAAACCGAAAAAGATAAGTTTTTAGTGAAGACATATATATTCGCAGATAAACACTAACAAGCTTATTCGTAATATCTTCGGCCTCAAGAAAAGATTTTGAATACAAAACAAAATCCACTGATAATGCACATTTCTAATGGGCATTATAGGATAGTTTAGTTGCATTTACATTGTAGAATATGCATATTTTAGTGTTAATTTAGATTAAACTCTTTTTGTGGAAAAGTCCGGAATCTACGCTATTTCGTTTAAATTGTGCAGAATCGTAGATCCGACATGGTGGAAAGCAAGGGAAAGATGTTAAACATGTCCAAGTAAAGTCAAGAAATCAAGCTAAGAAGAGAAAGAAAGGAGGAAAGAAAGAACGAGGGAAAAACAAGGAAGAATCAAGTCTCTGGGCATATTTCGCTGCTAGCGAGTGCTGCTCATTGCCAGCGAGTATAACCAGGAAGCCCAGAGAGGGAGCCAGCGAGAGGAGGAACCAGCGAGAGAGGAAGAGGCCAGCGAGAGAGGAAGCTGCCCAGCAAGCGAGCAAGCCAACACCGTCCGCTGCCAGCGAGATTCCACTCGCTGCAGCGAGCCACTCGCTGTCGCGGAAAATCTTCGCTGCCAGCGAGAGGCACCATGACGACTAGAACTCAGCAACTCGCCCCAGCGGAAGGTTGTACTCGCAGAAGCGGAAGGAGGAACTCGCTCCAGCGAGTTGGGTCTCTCGCGCCAGCGGGTTCAGTGTCTCGCGGAAGCGGAAGGAAGGACTCGAAGAGGATGAAAAAAATTCTAAGGCATGGGAGTTCGCTGACAGCGAGTGTGGTAGCGAGGTGGTAGCGAAAATCCAACAGGAGCTCAATCAAGGCCATTCGCTGCCAGCGGAATTTCTCGCTGCCAGCGGAATCCGACGCTGAGTTAAATTAGGAAAGTTCTATCTTTTATCTAGTTTGTTTAGGAAATTTCTATCTTTTATATATCTTTTATGAAAGACATTAGGCTTATAAATAGGATGTTCTAGGGTTAGTTTAATGAGATTTCAATTGGAGCAATCACCATAGAAGAGAAGAGAGCTTAGGTAAGCCATGAGCGGCTAATTTTCCTAGTGTTTCGCCTACGTTTTCGGAGACTTGGTTGGTGAATTGTGAGTTTTTAATTCAAGTTATCTTTCCTCTATTTTAATTCCTTCAACTTCCTTGTGCTTATTGTTATGTTATTGATGTTATCTTGCTTGGCCGACTTGATAATATTGATTTCGTGCTAAGATTTAATGCTTTCGTATTTGCGTTATTTCTATAGAAGCATGCATAAGATTGTGGATTCCGTGTTTGAAGCATGATTATGTAGGGAGTTGACATATATCTTAAACATCGATTTACCGTGTTTAATTGGTGTTATTTATGTGCTCAAGTTCTTGGGATGTTGTGCTGTCTCTTTGTTAAATCTTAACCGTGTTATGATTGCATTGAGGTGTAAGGGATTAATTGGACTCGTAGGACTTTTAATCCATATAAACCAAGACGAGAGGAATTTGTAGGAAAGTTAATAGCTTGAAAAGAATTCGATGATCGATAAGCCAACCAATGTCAAAGAATTCGTAGGTGGAACCGTTCTCTACTCTTGATTTTACAACAAAATTCCATCTTTACTTTACTTTACTTGGTTCTTATTTAAAAGTCGCACCTTTTCCCACTTTTGTTACTTTTTGGTGATTAAATTGCATTGTGAAATCTTAAATCTCCCGAGGATTCGACCTCTTTCTTGCCAATTATACTAATTTGTGAGAGTGAGAACTATTTGATTGGGAATGAACGATTTTCATCCCGTCCAAGTTTTTGGCGCCGTTGCCGGGGAGATTTAATTAGATTTCTTTGTGTAGTTTAATCATCAACTTTTGTGTGGACTACTCGCATGGTCCACACCCGCTCTGCTAATGCCAATCTCTTACCTTTTGATCTTGAAATTGAAAGAACGACTTCTAGGTTGCGAAGATAGCACTCATCCAATTTGGAAAACGAAGAAGAGATGGGCGACAACAACGGAAACAACAATCAACCACCGCCAAACGGGGGCAATGTGCTCGTGGTTCCACAACGACGCACTTTGAAGGAGCTAAAGGAGCCAAATTTACAAACACAACCATTGGCTATTAGGCTCCCACCACTCCCGGAGGGCACCAAGTTTGAATTCAAGTCACCATGGGTCCATCTTTTGCCAATGTTTCATGGCATGAGTGGAGAGGACCCAAACAAACACTTGCGGAATTTCATGGAATATGCGATCGTTTGAGACCTTACGGCATCACGAAGGATCAAATGATGCTAAGGGCCTTCCCATTCACCTTGAAGGATGCGGCCAACGATTGGCTCTATTATTTACCCACGGAGAGCATTACTACATGGATGGAGATGAAAAAGGCCTTCTTGCGCAAATACTTCCCCGCCACTAGACACAATATTTTGAAGAAGGAGATATCAAGCATTGAGCAATCGGCCACGGAGACTCTCTACGAATATGTGGAGAGATTCAAGAAGCTAAAAGCGAGTTGCCCCTATCATGGCTTTTCGGATGACGATTTGTTCCTATATCTTTATGAGGGGCTACTCGATAATGATCGTGGGACGGTTAACTCGGCTAGTGGAGGGAACATCCTCAACAAAACACCGGAGGAAGTTATGGAGATATTTGAGGAACTTGCTAATGCTTCTCAACAATATCGGCGGTCTCATAGAGCTAGAGGAGTCTTACACTTGGACTCCCCAACATCAAGCATGCAAAACGAGCTTAAGGAGATTAGAGAGGCTCTAAAGAATCTAACTTTGCAAAGAGGTCAACAAAAACAACTCAAAGCATGTGGGTTGTGTGGAGACCCATCTCATCCTATGGATCAATGTCCCGACGTGCAAGATGAAGCCATGGAGGTCAATGCTATGGGCGACTACGGTCCACGCCGCAACTATGGTAATAATCTCTATAATTCTAATTTTCAACAACAAGGTTATGGTGGCCGGTTCAATCAACAACAACAACCTCCCTATCAACAAGGAGGACCCCAATATAGAGCACCCTATGATAATCATCAAAGGGGGGCTCCTCAAGCTAATCAACAAGGTAAGGATCCATACAAGCTCATTCTAGAAACCCTCAAAGCTCAAACGGAGAAGATGAATGCACAAGGGAAGATGATGGGCCAAATGGCTCAAGCAATTGGAGAATTACAAGCAAAGGACTCGGGCAAGCTACCACCACAAGTGGTGGTCAACCCAAGGGAGAACGTGAGCGCCATCACCCTAAGGAGCGGTAAGGAACTGTTTGTCGCACCTAGGGGTGAGAAAGAAGCCTTAGAAGAGATCATGGAAGACGGCTACGAAGAAAACAAGGAGGAGACAAGTTCTGTGCAAATTCCGCTGACAGCGAAACCAGACTCGCTGGCAGCGAATGGGGTGAATGCATCTGCTGAACCAGGTACGATCCCAGTCGCTGACAGCGGAACTCCACTCGCTGCCAGCAAACCTGACTCGCCACCAGCGAAAAACGATTCGCTGACAGCGGATTCTGCCCAGAAAGCTAACGTTGGTAAAGCCGGACTCGACGCCGCCGATTCCAAACCTCCTCTTGACGATTTTAAGCCGGTGGCACCCTTTCCGGAGGCTTTGAGGAATCCAAGGAGGCCGGAGAGCGACACCGAACTCTTCGAAACATTCGCCAAGTGTGAGGTAAACATCCCCCTACTCAACCTAGTTAAAGCTATTCCTCGTTATGCAAAGTTTTTGAAGGAATTATGCACGGTCAAGAGGAATCAAAAGTTGAAGGGGAAGCAAAAAGTTCAAGTAAGTGAACATGTCTCCGCTATGTTAGAAAGGCGTATGCCCGAAAAGTGTAGCGATCCGGGTATGTTTACTATTCCTTGCACAATTGGAGATGCTAAATTTAATCATGCTTTGCTAGATTTAGGAGCATCCATTAATGTTATCTCATACTCCCTCTATAAATCGCTTGGTCGTGGTGCTTTGCAAGAAACAAGAGTTGTGATCCAATTGGCAAATCGTTCTCAAATCTATCCTAGGGGGTTTGTAGAAGATGTTTTAGTTATGGTGGACAAGCTAATCTTTCCCATAGATTTCTTTGTTTTGGACATGGAGCATGGAGTAGCGGAGGCGCCTATCCTCTTGGGTAGACCCTTCCTAAGGATCGCCCGAACAAAGATTGATGTCTATGCCGGTTCACTTACTATGGAGTTCGATGGAGAAAAGGTAGAGTATTGCATATTTGATGCAATGAAGTATCCTCATGGTGAACACTCTCTATTTGCTATTGATACTATTGAACCTTGTGTGGAAGATGTTTTTGAGCTTAATGGAAAAGATGAATTGCAAGTAGCTTTAGAAACCCCTCTAGATGAGCTTTCAATGGAATATTCTATTTCACCTTACTTGCATGAAGTTTTGGGAGCATTAGATGCACACCATACTCGCCAAAGAAATGATGCCTTAACACTAACCCTCCCAAGCGAGAGGCTTTTACCTTCTATTGTCCAGGCACCCGTGATAGAGCTTAAACCACTGCCGGATCACCTCAAGTATGCCTTCTTGGGTGATGGAGATACCTTGCCGGTCATCATATCAAATAAGCTCACTCTTGAGCAAGAGGAGAGGTTGATAGCGGTGCTTAAGGAACACAAGACGACCCTTGGATGGACAATTGGGGACATCAAAGGAATAAGCCCAACCATGTGCATGCAACGCATACTCTTGGAGGAAGGAGCCAAACCATCAAGACAACCCCAAAGGAGACTCAACCCACCAATAATGGAGGTGGTCAAGAAGGAAGTTCTAAAGCTACTACAAGCCGGTATGATCTATCCTATCTCCGATAGTAAATGGGTTAGTCCTACGCAGGTGGTTCCAAAGAAAGGAGGCATCACGGTCGTAGAGAACAAAGAAGGAGAGCTAGTGCCCACGCGAGTCCAAACCGGATGGAGAGTTTGCATCGACTATCGCAAATTGAACGCGGAGACTCGCAAGGACCACTTTCCTCTCCCATTTATTGACCAAATGGTGGAGCGCCTCGCCGGAAGAGCTTACTATTGTTTCTTGGATGGCTACTTGGGCTACTTTCAAATTGCCATCGCACCGGAGGACCAAGAGAAAACAACATTCACATGTCCTTTTGGCACTTTTGCATATCGCCAAATGCCTTTTGGACTATGCAATGCTCCGGGCACATTCCAAAGGTGTATGGTAAGTATTTTCTCCGAGTATATTGAAAAGTTCATTGAAGTTTTTATGGATGATTTTACTGTTCATGACGATGACTTCAACTCTTGCTTAGACCATTTAGCATTGGTTTTAAAAAGATGTGTTGAAACAAATTTGGTTTTGAATTCCGAAAAATGTCACTTTATGGTTGAGCAAGGGATTGTTTTAGGTCACATCGTCTCCCAAAAGGGAATTGAGGTTGACAAGGCAAAGATTGATACCATTCAATCTTTGCCTTGCCCTACTAATGTGCGCGAAGTTCGCTCTTTCCTTGGTCATGCAGGATTTTATCGCCAATTCATCAAGGATTTCTCCAAGATCACCGCACCTCTTTGTGAACTCCTCAAGAAGGACACCATATTTGAGTTTGATGAGAAGTGTAAGGAGGCTTTCCATGAGTTGAAAAGTCGTCTTGTCACCGCACTAATCATTCAAGCCCCGGTGTAGACCCTCCCATTCGAGCTAATGTGTGTTGCTAGCGACTACGCCGTCGGAGCGGTTCTTGGACAAAGGATTGACAAAGCCTCACACGTCATCTACTATGCTTCAATGATGCTAAATGGAGCCCAACGAAACTACACAACCACGGAGAAGGAGGTATTGGCCGTGGTGTTCACCTTGGACAAGTTCCGCACATACTTGCTAGATGCAAAGGTAATAATCTACTTCGATCATGCAACCCTTAAGTACCTCATGAAGAAGAAGGACGCCAAACCAAGGCTTACTCGGTGGATCTTGCTCTTGAGCGAGTTCGACATCGAAATCAAAGACAAGAAAGGCGCGGAAAACTATGTGGCCGATCACCTTAGCCGCATTGTGCACCCGAATAGTGTGGGGGAGAAGCTACAAGCACTTGGAGAATTTCCGGACGAAACTCTACACTTCGTTTCAAGTTGTGCTGAAGACTCGCTGACAGCGAAGACTCCTGTAAGCCAGCGGATCCAACTCGCCGACAGCGAACCCAGCCCGCTACCAGCGAGTCAAGTCACCAGTGAACCTCTCCAGTCGCGGGCACCAGCTCACATTCTGACTCCATTCGCTGCCAGCGAACCTGACTCGCTGCCAGCGGATTCTGCCCAGAAGGTATGTCCGGACTCCTTTACACCTTTGTCTTTGATGGCAGCCAACGTTCCTCGGCCATGGTTCGCGGACATAGTCAATTTTCTTGTCACGAAGGAGTTTCCACCAAACTTTCCCAAGTACAAGAAAGACAAGATTCGCCACAACGCCCGATTCTATGTTTGGGATGATCCATTTCTTTGGAAGCATTGTGCGGATCAAATCATTCGGCGATGCCTTCCGGATAATGAGGTAATGTCCGTCCTTAGCTTTTGTCACTCTTATGCATGTGGGGGACACTTTGGACCAAACAAAAAGGCTAAGAAGGTACTTGATTCGGGATTCTATTGGCCCACGATTTTTCGTGATGCATATGCTTTTTGTAAATCTTGTGATCGGTGCCAACGCATGGGGAATATTGTAACTAGAAATGAGATGCCTCAGACTAGGATGATGTTTTGTGAAATTTTTTATGTTTGGGGGATTGATTTCATGGGACCTTTTCCTAGTTCCTTTGGGAATCTTTATATCTTACTTGCGGTGGACTACGTCTCCAAATGGGTGGAGGCGAAGGCCACCAGAACTGTCGATTCTAAAGTGGTTTCAGGATTCCTTAAGGATTTGTTTACTAGATTTGGTATTCCACGTGCATTAATTAGTGCTCGAGGTACCCACTTTTGCAACAAGACGGTGGCCGCTCTCTTGAAGAAATATCATGTCACACATAGGGTATCCACCGCCTATCACCCTCAAACCAATGGGCAAGCTGAAGTGTCAAATAGAGAGATCAAGAGAATCTTGGAGAAGACGGTTGTACCAAACCGAAAAGATTGGAGCCAACGGCTAGATGATGCTCTTTGGGCCTATCGCACGGCCTACAAAACACCAATAGGTATGTCTCCTTATCGCTTAGTTTATGGAAAATCATGTCATCTTCCGGTAGAACTCCAACACAAGGCCTATTGGGCGGTGAATGAGGTTGGCGAATTCCGCAAGCTACAAGTTCAAGAATTAGAGGAGATTCATTGGGATGCATATGACAATGCCATCACTTACAAAGAAAAGACCAAAGCATGGCATGATAAGCACATCTTGAGAAAGGACTTTAAGGTAGGTGACAAGGTACTTCTCTATCAATCTCGCCTTAATCTTTTTCCGGGAAAGCTACGCTCAAGATGGAGAGGTCCCTACACCATCATGCACATATATCCACATGGAGCGGTAGAAATCAAGGATGAGGAGAATGCACATGTGTTCAAGGTGAATGGCCACCGGCTAAAACGCTACTATGATGGCTTCTCTGACAAGATCATGGAGGAGATGAACCTCCAAGAGCCCACCAAGGAGACCCATTGAGGGGTCATACCGTCGAGCCTACGACATAAAACAAGGGTGCTTCTCGGGAGGCAACCCGAGGTAAGTTTTTTTCGCCTTGCAATTTCAATTTCATAATTAGTTAATTAGTTTTAGTTTTTTTTTTATTAGGCTAAAAATTTCCTTATTATATTAGATAGATTTTTTTCGGAAAAGTGTGGAGCTAACGTTGCAGGGTTAAGTGAAGAAGTCGGAAAAAGGAAGCACTGGGCTGTTTTCGCTGGCAACGAACCTAATTCGCTACCAGCAGCAAACCAGGAGGAGCCGAGCCAAGCAGCCCGACTCGCTGCTAGCGAACCCAACCCGCTGGCAGCGGGTTCCGATGCTCCGAAGACCACCCGGATTTTCCAAAAAAAAAAAAAGAATAAAATAGTGGAAATCCCTTTTACCCCTTTTTACCCACTTACCTTTTAACCACTTTCCTTTATACCCATTATTCATATTTCATCATCCCCCACTTTTCATTTTTACCATCTTCTTCCTCCTTCCAAAACCCCATTAAACCTCCATTGAAGAACCTCCAAGCTTCCCACCTCCATAGCCACACCACCATCTCCGCCACCCCGAAACCAAATTCCGGCACCGGATTCCGACTCCCGACGAGCCGATCTACGCAACCACACCACATTCACCACATTCCGACCACCCATCAACCACCACATAACCACAAAATTACCCAAATCCCTTTTATTCTTCCATCATTGCGTAGATCGGGTCGAGTTGGGAAACTTTCGTGAAGGAATTTTTGAATTCCGACGTCCGGACAACGACGCCGGAGTCTCGCAAGCTCCGACTCGCTCCCGCGGAATAGTAGCCGCCACCAGCGAAGCAGCAGCCACCGAGCCCAAGAGGTGATCTCAGTCGCTGCCAGCGAGCACCAATCGCTGCCAGCGAGTCGCATCCATTATGCAGCAGCTCCGGAGCCCGTCGGTGTCACCCTGTTCGCTGCCAGCGAGTAGCCTTCGCTGCCAGCGAGTCGCACCCATAACGCAGCTCCCCAAGCCTGACTCGAGTCGCTGCCAGCGGGATCCCACTCGCTGCCAGCGAGAATCCTGCAGTGAGTCGCTTTGTTTGTGAGTTCTCGATCTCCATCCTTTGATTATAATTTTTATGGCTTCTCCACCAATGGTTAGGCCTAGAGGATTGACTAGAGCTCAAAGGAATAGGTGGGACGATCTTGATGCTCGTCGGTATATTTCGACGAAATTTTTTGATATCCCCACATTGAGATTATTGGGACTTGAGGAAAGTGTACGGACGTTTATGGGCATTGGAGATATTGATGGTTTGGTAGACAAGTGTGTCCGCACTTATCCGGATTTGGTGAGGGAGTTTTTGGCAACCTTTGCAATGGCTAGTGAGGATGGTTTTACTTTTCGATTGGGTGGGGCAAATCAAGCTATGACTTTTGAAGAATTGAAGAATGTATTTGGGATAACGGGCAATCCATCCGCCCATTGGTCTGAATTGCCTCGTAGCTCCATCCCTCAACAACGTTGGTTAGAAGTCACATAAAGGGTCATGACCTCCGGCAATGACTACAATTCTAGCATCTTCCACCCTTCACTTAGACTTTTCCACAAGGTCTTGAACAACACCTTTTTCGGGCATGCCGAGATCAACAAGGTTTCCAAAGGAAGTTGGGCATGGATGACTTGCTTATTGCCCGAAGCACATGAGACCCCGGATTGGGTAGAGCTCTTCTTTGCCGCTTGTAGCGAGGCTACTAAAAAGCATTCAAGGAAGGAAGAGGTGAAGATTGGCTTTGGAGGCTTAATTACCTTGCTTGCATTGGAGCTTGACATTGATTTGAATGCCTATGTCCCTTGTGCGGACAACTATAGGCTCAATTTGGCTTCGCTAAAGAAGGCTAACATCGTGAGGGAAAATGATTATGGGGGGAGCTTCATTTGGTATGCCGGGGTAAATAAATCCCATACTTTGGTCCTCCCTCGCCCACTACCCACCGGTCCGTCCCCCGCCGATTTATATATTCCATCCGACGCCTTACCTTTGGGCCCACTTCCGAACGCCAACGAGGGAGATGCTTATGAGGAGCCTTATGAAGAACCCACGGAGATGGAGTATGAACCGGTAATGCAAGTGGAGACATTCCATCCACGAGTGTCTTATGGCGGGGGAGCTAGTTCTTCACATGGAGGATACCATGGCGAGTCTCATGATGGATTTCCCTCTCATGGCTATTTTGAGAGTGCCTTCCGTCAAATCACCGAGCGTCAAGATGCCACGGACCGACAAATTGCGGAGAACCATAACATTCTCATGGAGCAACAACGAAAGAATCATGAGGATATCATGGCCCAATTCACCGCTTGGGCACCCTTTGTGTGGCAAACCCAATTTCCACCACCACATTGAGCTCGTGAGTTTTTCTTCTCCCTCACCTATTTCAATTGTTTAATTTTTGTTGTCTTTATTTCATTAGGGACAATGAAATATTCAAGTGTGGGGGAGGGGTTTAGTGTACATATTGCATTAGTTAGGTCATATTTAAAATTTTCATATGCATATCATGTTTATTTCTAGCATTTATATTGCATTAGAAAAAGAAAAAAAATCAAAAAAATTCAAAAACCCAAAAATATCATGCATTGCATTCATGTATTATTCAAATACCCATCTTGCCTTAATTGTCCTTTATTTTATTTAAGTTTTTGAGCTTGACCTATAAATCCCATGATATGTTTGAATTGGCTAATCTTGTCACATACTTGTGTTGATTTTCATTGGAGCATGACTTGTTAGTAAAATTGAGCAAGTATGATTCTTATGGGCATCATTGAAGTCCAACAAAACTTGTCCTAGTGAGAAATTTTGGCCTTATAAGGGATTTTTATCATATTTATTCCCTTTTGCTTTCTTGTGTGACATTACACTCTCCTTATGCACTTACCTCTTGAGATTGACATTGTTATCTATATTTGAGGCCGAATTTATATGTCTATTGCTTATGAGTTTCAAATGATAGAGGCATGATTTTCTTAGCCATATTATTATCCATATCCACTCCACATATGTGTCCTTTGCTTGTAGCAAATTTGAGCCTTAGCCTTTTCTTTGAAGCTCCACAAAATTTATCTCTAGCCGATGATGAGCCTTACCCTATCCGGGAATTAGGATTAGAATTGGTGAATGATTGATTTGGTTGAGTGGAAAAGAGATTATTGTTGAGAAAGTTACAAGTTTGGATGAGTATTTAATTTTAGTTTTATTCCTCACATTGTGCATTATTGTTTTGGCTCTAAAGGAAGGAAAAAAAAAATGATGAATGAATGAAAAAAAAAGAGAAAAAAAAAAGAAGAAGAAAAGAAAAAAAACAAAGAGCATGAGTTTGAGCCTTTTATTTTCATTATGAATGTGAGAGTTGGAAATAATCTTTGGTTGAGAAATGAATATCTTTTGTAAAGTTGTTGTGAGAGCTTGAGTTTAAGATGATGTTTTTGGGAGAGTGGATGGTTGATGTTTGATTATCTAGGATCTTGATTCTCGGATTTTGAGCACCACATGACCATAAATTCTCCTTGCCCTTAATTCCTTACCAAGCCCCATTACAACCTTGATAAAAGACCTCTTGATGTTGCTTGTGAGTGATGGCATACGCGGTGGAGAATATGTGATATATGTGTCAATTTCTATGTAGCTTTTTGCATTTTGGATTGAGTTGAGAGATATATTGTTAAGCCTAAACACAATGAGAGTGAGAGCAAACACATAATCCCGGTGAGGTTGGATGATATGTGCCTTATTTTGAATCGTTCATATACTTGCTAGGATGTTAGCTTTCATGTTCATGGCTCCTCCACTTTGATATTGCTTTTGACAAGATTAGTGCTTGAAGGTTATATGTGTGGGATATTGGTCTTGCTCTTCTTTGTTTTACATTGCTTGAGGACAAGCAAAAGGTTAAGTGTGGGGGAGTTTGATAATGCACATTTCTAATGGGCATTTTAGGATAGTTTAGTTGCATTTACATTGTAGAGTATGCATATTTTAGTGTTAATTTAGATTAAACTCTTTTTGTGGAAAAGTTCGGAATCTACGCTATTTCGTCTAAATTGTGCAGAATCGTAGATTCGACATGGTGGAAAGCAAGGGAAAGATGTTAAACATGTCCAAGTAAAGTCAAGAAATCAAGCTAAGAAGAGAAAGAAAGGAGGAAAGAAAGAACGAGGGAAAAACAAGGAAGAATCAAGTCTTTGGGCATATTTCGCTGCTAGCGAGTGCTGCTCGCTGCCAGCGAGTATAACCAGGAAGCCCAGAGAGGGAGCCAGTGAGAGGAGGAGCCAACGAGAGAGGAAGAGGCCAGCGAGAGAGGAAGCTGCCCAGCAAGCGAGCAAGCCAACACCGTCCGCTGACAGCGAGATTCCACTCGCTGCAGCGAGCCACTCGCTGTCGCGGAAAATCTTCGCTGCCAGCGAGAGGCACCATGACGACTAGAACTCAGCAACTCGCCCCAGCGGAAGGTTGTACTCGCAGAAGCGGAAGGAGGAACTCGCTCCAGCGAGTTGGGTCTCTCGCGGCAGCGGGTTCAGTGTCTCACGGAAGCGGAAGGAAGGACTCGAAGAGGATGAAAAAAATTCTAAGGCATGGGAGTTCGCTGACAGCGAGTGTGGTAGCGAGGTGGTAGCGAAAATCCAATAGGAGCTCAATCAAGGCCATTCGCTGCCAGTGGAATTTCTCGCTGCCATCGGAATCCGACGCTGAGTTAAATTAGGAAAGTTCTATCTTTTATCTAGTTTGTTTAGGAAATTTCTATCTTTTATCTATCTTTTATGGAAGACATTAAGCTTATAAATAGGATGTTCTAGGGTTAGTTTAATGAGATTTCAATTGGAGCAATCACCATAGAAGAGAAGAGAGCTTAGGTAAGCCATGAGCGGCTAATTTTCCTAGTGTTTCGCCTACGTTTTTGGAGACTTGGTTGGTGAATTGTGAGTTTTTAATTCAAATTATCTTTCCTCTATTTTAATTCCTTCAACTTCCTTGTGCTTATTGTTATGTTATTGATGTTATCTTGCTTGGCCGACTTGATAATATTGATTTCGTGCTAAGATTTAATGCTTTCGTATTTGCGTTATTTCTATAGTAGCATGCATAAGATTGTGGATTCCGTGTTTGAAGCATGATTATGTAGGGAGTTGACATATATCTCAAACATCGATTTACCGTGTTTAATTGGTGTTATTTATGTGCTCAAGTTCTTGGGATGTTGTGCTATCTCTTTGTTAAATCTTAACCGTGTTATGATTGCATTGAGGTGTAAGGGATTAATTGGACTCGTAAGACTTTTAATCCATATAAACCAAGACGAGAGGAATTTGTAGGAAAGTTAATAGCTTGAAAAGAATTCGATGATCGATAAGCCAACCAATGTCAAAGAATTCGTAGGTGGAACCGTTCTCTACTCTTGATTTTACAACAAAATTCCATCTTTACTTTACTTTACTTGTTCTTATTTAAAAGTCGCACCTTTTCCCACTTTTGTTACTTGTTGGTGATCAAATTGCATTGTGAAATCTTAAATCTCCCGAGGATACGACCCCTTTCTTGCCAGTTATACTAATTTGTGAGAGTGGGAACTATTTGATTGGGAATCAACGATTTTCATCCCGTCATCCACCCCAATCTCCGAGCCCGACGGGTGCACGAGTGGGTTCCCCATCTCCTCTTCTACCACTCAATATAGGTAGTTGAAGAATCTCCTTAAAAACACCTTTAAGATACCTTGAACTTCCAATGTGGGACGGGGAAGTCGAAGAGATACCATAAAACCTCCTACTCTAGGTATTACATCCAACATCCTCTTTATCAAATGAGCTAATTAACAACGGTTGTGTCCCGGCCAAATTGACTTGATATGTATAAGATGGGCATGAAAGTGTTTAAGATTATGGTGATGAAGATTTAATCAGTTTAAAAAAAAGTGATATTTACTGTAATCTCAAAATTGGTAAAATTAAACATAAACATCTATAAAATTGAAAATATTTACTGCGATTCTCTATTTTGACCAGCTTAAATTTACCTTGGGGCCGGATACATTAGCTAGTAACTTTTGAAATAACAATCTATAGATAGATAGACAGATAGATATATAGACTAGATCATTTGCAAACACCTGTTACGATATAATTTGTAAACAAATCTGAAGTGTTGAATTACAAAGATCAACGTTTGAGATTTAAAAGAAATTTTGAGGAGATAAATTATTCGTCTATAACAACATGATTATTCATACATATAACTAATATGAATAAGTACGAATAATCATGTTACAACAAATGAATAACTTTCATATGAAAAAAAAAACTATTAATACATATGAATAGTTACATTTCATCTAGCGAATAATTGTGATGTTACGTATGAATAATCAGTTTGTTCATTGTTCACACCGTAAGAGATGCTTACACCAGATCCGTCCTCGATGTATATATTGTAGGCCAAAACTAATTACTATAATTCAACTATTAAAGGGGCGAAAAAAATATCATCACCTTTTAATAGTAAGAAAAATAGCCCAATCAACCCTCATGGGCTTAGGGTCATTCACTATGGGCCTCTCCTTGAGAAAATGGGTAAGAAGTTAAATGTTTGGGTTGCTAAACACTTGTCTTATGCAGGAAGAAGAGAGCATATTGTTGCGGTGCTTCAAGGGATTGAGGGGTTTCGGTAATCGATCTTTCCCATGCCGGACTCAGTTCTTCGATCCCTCATTTGCTTTTGTTGAAACTTCCTATGGAAACGACCTAGAGTGAAGTGGAGTAGAGTTTGCAAGCTGAAACAAGAAGGGGTCTTGGCCTCCTCAATATCTATGCTTGAAACCGAGCTTTTATGTGCAAGCACCTATGGAACATTCATTCAAAAAGATATAATCTTTGGGTTCATTGGGTTCATCACAAATATCTTGAGGTCAATGAGGTTATTGATTGGGAGATCCATCGGCGTGACTCACCCTTGATTAAAGCTATATTGAGCGTTAGAGATTAGGTAATATTCCTTGATTGTACTCTTGAAAATACTCTTTTGTCATGGTGTGAGGGCAACAGGTTCAAAATTTACAAAGCCTATGAGGCTTTCCGGGAGAAGGAACCGAAGATCTGATGGTGGAAGGAGGTGTAGGCGAAGAACAACACACATAAGCACTCGTTCATCCTTTGGCTTGAGAACCTTGGTAAGCTTTCTACCCATGATCGAATGCTCTTTTTGGACATTTACCCCACCTGTAGATTTTGCAATGAAGACATTTTGGAAACCCATGAACACCTCTTCTTTGATTGTCACTACACAAAAGAAATATGGACGAAAGACAAGTCGAGGCTTTGTATTCCGGTGGAGGTCTCTAGCCTGTCTAGGACTCTTCGCTGGCTTATCGGAACGCCAAATATGGGGGCTGTGTGATGAGAGCCAAAGTCTTTGGCCTCTCTGCCTCGATCTATTATGTTTGACATGTCCGCAATACCTTGTTATTCGATGGGAACTGGATCCCAGATGATGTGGTTGTTACGCTGATTGTTACCCATGTTTTTCGCCTCCTTCATGACATGTTTCCTCTTCATAAGGTGTAGAAGATATGATTTGCTCATGTGTTGGCTTATTGCTTCCCTTGTGACTAGTGGCAGTTTGGGTTGGATCGATTATTAGGGTATGTGTCTTAGAGCCTACGTGCTCTTTGGAGCCTATGTGCTCTTAGGAATATACCTCCCGCTTTTGGTTTTGGGTATGTGTCCTATGGGGACTGCGTGCCCCTCAGAACATGCTTGTTTTTTTTATTGTACTTTGGTAGGGTTCCGTAGACATGTTGATGGACTCGCCCCTTTGGTTTGTTTTCTTAACATTTTGTATGTGTCAAAATGGCTTGCAAGCCGGCTTGAGCATACTCTTGTTGTTTTGTTTGGCCAAATCTCCTTGGGCCGGGGTTGACCCGTGTGTTGATCCCGGGGAGGTGAAGCCCGCTTGAATTGGTCCTTTCGGACCCTCCTCATTCTTTATTCAATTTTACCTCCTAACCCCCCCTGGTGGGGGGTTGTTCCTTAAAAAAACACAGTCTTTGGAGAATGTGGTAACAAAGTATTCTGATTCTTTTTTCTTCCAACTATAAATCCAGCAAAACGATGACATATAATTGGCAAAATGAAGGTTTTAGTGAATTTTGGATTGTATTGACCTGTTTTAATGAGAATGTTATATCTTCTTACCAATTTCATGTCATTGTTTTGACCAAATTTATGGTTGTAAAAATGAGTCAGGGTACTTTATTACTTTCTAACCCAAAGGTTGATTTATTTTTCTTATTGTTGAAAAGTGAGGATATTTTTAATACTCGTGCGGTTGGATTATATTGATTAGTTTCGAGTAATTGAGTTATCTAGTTGAGGAAATTGGGTCGAGAGGCCACTAGTCCGCCCTTGCCCTAACCTAAGCCCTCTTTCCCAAATCGATCTGATGAACCGCCATTGAGGAGGAAATGATGAGCTATTATCACATCCGGACCTAGCGCCACAAGGGGATCTCGCCTGCAAGTGCCATCTCGATCTTCTTTGTCCATAGTCGGTCTCCTCCTCTTCTTCTTCCTCGTTATGGCCATCGTCCCAATCAACGCCTTCATTCTTTGTTAGCTTGAATCGGCGTTCATGGCATCAAGACTTCTTCTTCCTTCTCATGTGCTTTCTTCTCCCCTTTTGAGATGCGAAAGAGCGGATGTATGAAGACTTGGAGGTTGTCCGCCTTCTGACATGGACATGGAGATGCAGATGTGTGAAGACCTCATGTGCTTCAATTCCCCCGACCGAGATCTAGAAGAAGCTAACAAAGAAGAGCTAAAGAAGATGGTGCTTTGATATTGAGCGGACATGAAGATGCAGATGTATGACGCCTTCTGACATGGACTTTGATATTGAGCCTGAGGTGCAGATGTAGATGGTGCTTTGATACTGAGCGGACATGGAGATGCGGACAACTCTGAAGCTTCTCAGCGAAGGATCGTTTGATTCATACACCATAGAGAAACTCTCGATTTTGTTCCTAGCTGTGTTGTTCGTCATTTCTTCATCGTCTACGATTGTCAGCTCTGAATCGCTGCTCATTATGGCTCACAAGAAGGCCAGTCTCAACAAGCTAAGAGATGGATCGGAACTCATCTCTGTTTCGATCGACATCTACAACCAAGGATGTGTGTATGTTTTCGTTTTCTCTTTTGAAAAATTTCAGCAACTGCAATATTATGTTGGCTTTGAAATTTCAGCAACTACAATATTATGTTGATTTGACAATGAACATTCAAATTTTAACACTATTTTTTTTTATTTTGACGATCGCATTCCTTCTCCTTCTACTTCTTCTTTTCTTCCTTTTTTTTATGTTTTAAGATTTATATTCAACTTTAGCTTAGATAGAGATGTTGAGATTCTGATCACAGTTTGTATATTGTCTGCTCACAAAACCGATGAGCAAATTTGTTAACATCGTCGCCTTTTATGCCTCAAATCTTTGGCGTGCACTCTTCCTTGTGTTCTTTTTGAGGTTATTCTCTGCGATTAGTCCAGATTTATAATCTTGAACTACTAGATCAGTAAATAATTCAGGGCTAAAACTTTACAAGAAAAAAATCATGTTCATAGTTCATAACCCTGTGATGTTATTATCTCTGTGGAGCACATAGAGATGTTAGCTGACATTGTCAGCTCACCATTGCCATCTATTTGGCATTTTGAACATTTATTGTTAGCTGAAATTTGCATATGAAGTGATAGTTGTCATTTTGTTAATATTCAAACATCAGCATGAATTTTTAGTGTGCATCTAATGCAATAGATGTTCAAAATGTCAGTTAAACTATTTAGCTGAAATTTGCATATGAAGTGGTACTTTCTTATGTGAATGACAACTTATAGATTGCACCTATTTTGATGTTCGTCTATATGTTGAACTTTTAATAATTATAAAAGATTTATGACCAAAAAATTCATCTCTCATAAGAGATGCTGAAGTTTCTTAACTTTAGCTGAGATAGAGAGAGTGATGCTGAATTTCTTTAACTTCAGCCACTCTCTTATGAGATAAATCTCAGTAGTTTATTTGTCAACTATTTGTCATAGTCCCATTTATCAGTTATCTATCATGCGTTGTCAACTATATATCTGTCATAGTTAAAATCACATTAATGAGGAAACAAAATCATGTTGCAAAAAGAGTTACAGTGGCCAATTGCTTCATATTTGAAGCTCTATATTTCGTGTATCTTATTTTTCAAGTGTTTAACTTTTGTAGGTTTCATCAATTAGGCAGAGTAGATCAGATGGCAAGAGATTTTCCATTTTTATTGGCACAAAAAGGCTACGTTTGCGAGCTGAGTGTCATGAAGATAGAGCGGCCTGGATGGATGCATTGCAAGCTGTGAAGGACATGTTTCCTCGAATGTCCAATAATGAGTTAATGGTAGTTGTAAATGATGTTGTTGTATAAGCTAAAAAACTAAGATAGCGGCTACAAAAGAGGGTGTTACTGAGGTGGCAATTCAGGATAGCGAACAGATCATGAAGAATGAGTTTGCATCACTACAAAATCAGCTCATGTTGGTGAAGCAGAAGCAATGGCAACTTATAGATACTCTGTGGCAGTTAGAGGTACATGTAGAGATAAGATAACCTTCGACTACATTAGATTTTTTTGAGTTGAACTTTTAATAAGTGTTGAGTGTTGCTGAATTTTTTATTTTATTTTCTCAAAGAGATGCTGAAATTTTTGTTTATCATAATAAATGTTGATTTTCCTTATCAGCAGTCCGTTTGTCAGCTGTCTGTCTAGCTAGTTCCGTTGGTCAATTGTCTTTCATAGTTCCATATGGAGGGAAGGAAGTGGACAGCAGTTAGAGGTGACCGGTGGACATTTAACTAATAAATCTTAAATGATGATCATTTAATTAGTTACGGTCTTATTATATAGACAATTACTTTTTTCTTCAAGGAATATTAATATGGCGAATCGATCACACTCTTTTGTTTTCATTTGTTAGGGAAAAAAAATGAAAACAAGGTAGATAGGGGGGAGATCGATGGAGGATAGCGTAGGGAGTACGTGGTGGTGTATAGAATAGGATGCCTCAACTTGGAGATGGAATAACTTTATACATAATGGGTAGGTCGGTGTCGTCTCTTTCAGGCCTTCCTTCTTCATCGACTCGGATGCTTTGCAATATTCCACATTGCCATTTAATCTTTTATGCCTACCAAACGGTTGATGCTAATATAATATGCGTCCACGCATCTCCTTCCTACTATTCATATATACTCTTATCATTCCTCGATCACCCAACTCCATTTTCATACATCCTCCTCCACATAGCTCAATAACAAGTTAACAATCATGTTATATATGCCGACTCGACTCAAATACGAATTTTATAAAATTTATAATAACTTTCTATGCTGTCAGAGTATATACATTTGTGAGCTCCAATCTGACCCTTAACTTATTTTTTCTTTACCATATCAACTTAAAAGTTCTATTCCAACATTTTATTATTTGCACTCTCATTCGTAAGCCCGAGTCTTGTGTCGTTATGTTACTTTTTACTATTTCATTTTTTTAACTATTCAGTTATTATTATTATTATTATTATTATTATTATTATTATTATTATTATTATTATTATTATTATTATTATTATTATTATTATTATTATTATTATTATTATTATTACTACTCCATCTGTTAATTAAAACTTGTCGTTTATTATTCATGCACACTTTTTTAGAATGATAAAAACTATATAAAATATTAACATTTTTTTATATTTGATTTTATAAATTCATACTTAATTGTAATAAGTATGAAATTATTAAAAAAGTAAATGTTTTATATAGTTTTTAACACCTCAAAAAGAGTGCGTGAATAGTAAACGTCAAATTTTAATTAAAGGAGGAAGTATTATTATTATTATTATTATTAACGGAGGAAGTATTATTATTATTATTATTATTATTATTATTATTATTATTATTATTATTAAATGGGAAAATGGGAAAAAATGAACAAAAAATAGTTTTTTATATGATAAAAATAATACTGTAGTATATGGGTGTTGTTGGCATAATATTTTTTTTATAAAAAACAGATGCTAAATGGGTGTCTATGGACAGATAAAATTAATTCACACTTATATATTTATACCAAACGAGTCATAATTTGTTATATTCAAATATATTTCGTGATTAATTGATATTGATATATTTCTAATTTCAATTGCAATTGGATTTGGAGCGATTCGTAGGGGCTCTTTCATATCCCCACGTGTCTATTAAATTCACCACATCATATTGAGAAACCTCCGGCCCGGCCTGCCGTTCGACACGTTTGCTACCATCCTCTAATTTGGATCGCAATAATGGGCCTGTAGGCCCGGCCCAATCTTCATTAACCCCACTAAATCCTCCGTTCCGGGTCACCCCCGACGACCACAAAATTTAAAGCTTTTGTTTATTGTAAAAGCAAAAAATAAAAAAAAAAATTTAAAAAAAAAATATGAAAACTAAAAAATAGGGTTCCTAGAAACTATACGGTCGTAAATGCATTAGTAGCCTAGCACACAAGTGAGATTATATTCTAAAACCAATTGACAATAGAAGAAGTAGCACACTGCCTTATATTCTAAGACTGGTTATCCTCAACTTCAATTTGAAACTCTTTTGATCTTATTCATATCTCTCAACATACAGGTACAAGATGTCCAAACTATTTATTTTTATAAGAAAAATAAAAAAACATACCTTCCATGTATACTATGTGTTAGTGTAATTAATAAAAATGGTTTTACTCATCTTTCTTTGGCTATGAATTCAAAGGGTAGTTTTTATTAATTTTAACGATACAAATAGTTGTAATTCAAACTTAATATATAAGGTTAGTGAATTACGTACTCCTTTTATTGCCATTTGATATTGGGATAAAATCTCGATCGTTATGCTTATATAAATTGAGCTTTTAGCACATATACACCATAAAAATGATACTATTCATACATCTCGTCGAACTTTGATATCAACCTAGTAATAATCATATAATAATTAGATTTGAAACCAAATCAATCGTGCAACACAAACCACGTACAAAATATATGAATATCAATATAAGATTTTTAAGTGAGAAAAATCATCACAAACCGAATGATAAAAAAAAATCCACTAAATGCCACGCTAGACACACAAAAAGATTAATTAAGAAAGATATAAATCTCTATCATAATAAATACTCGATCATGACTTGCCAAAAAAGGAAAGATTGATCCAACAAAAGAGACAAAAGCATTCGTTCACATCCCCCATTCACCATTGCTAAAGGCTAATTTTAATTGTAAAATGATGCTAGGGGTTGATAGAGTAGTTGTTATTCGAATCGAATGAGACGAGCTTGACATGTTTAAGGTTGATTCGTTTATTAAATGAGTTCGAACCGAGTAGAGCCTAATTTTTAAACGAGTTTATTTTTTGATTAAGTTTTAAACATTTTTACTTGATTATAACATATTAACTTAAATCGAACGAGCCGAGCTTTTTACCGAGCATAAAATTCTGTTCAGACTCAACTTGTTTAGGTAAGTGAACGAGCTCGAGTCAAGCTTTTTTCGAGGCGATCCCAAACCGAGTTCAAACTGTTCAGTTCATGCACGAGTTATCCCTATATAATAACTATTTAACCTTTTATTTCCACATATTTAACAAAGTTCAATTGAAACGTGAAAAACACTGTATTGGGCCGGACTCAAAAATGGGCCATTAGACTCTAGGCCCAATAAATAAATAAGAGGTTTTGAATTCGGTGAGAAAATACTTGTAAACGTTTTTGCAGCATATACTTTCACCCTATAGTAGGTAGAATATTCCTGATCTATATATTAATCGAGTTTCTGATAAAAAAAACTGACTTTGCAACAACGAAGATGACGTTGGCAAAATCACATTTTGCCAATTTTGGTGCGACTTTAATTTGAAACTCTCACAAACTAGTAAACTGAGTTAGGAGATAAACTCTCAACTTAATTTGCACCCAAAAAGATAACTCTCAACTTAATTAGAATTCTTAGTTTGAGTCTTAAAAATAAAGCACCGTTAAATTGTGTGAGGGTCAACCTATTACCATTAATCTATTTTTGTTGGACGATATTTCTTCATGTAATATTGTAATATGGTTTGTTGACCCTAAAAAAAAAAATTAAAATCAAACCCGGAATATTTAGATTCATGGACTTATAGCTGTTAAGGTCTTGTGGTATTTTCTAGATGCCATTTCTCTATAAAACTTCATATTGGAGGCCTCATAAACTAATAAATAAATTATATAACATGTACTCATTTAATTAACCAAATTAATGACGGAACATTGTAAACATAAAACATGCTCTGCTTTAAACTCCAAAATGGGAATGGACGTTATAAATCAATAATCACACTAGTTAGTTAGCACTTAACAAGCGTATCTAACTAACTAATTTTACAAAAACACATCCAACGTCGAAGAAAACAATATCTAGTAACCTGCGTGAGAATTCCGTCTCCCAACAACAAAAAAGGAAAATGGGAATGCCCCTCCTTGTTACATATCATGCATTATTTTATTCCTCTAGTAAAATAGAGGGGAAAAAAATGTACAAATGTGTAGTGAAGCTCTAAAATTAAGCATCTTCAGGGATGGTTTGGAGAGCTGGTCTCCAACCACCTTTATTGCAATCTCTCAATCTCCTCCTCCTCTTCAAAGCTGACCTCAACAAGACCTCCATAGAAGTATTGCACTTGCTCTCCCCATTGTGGTATTCATCCAATATCTCCTTCAACTCTTGTTGGGTTAGCACCACCCTTATCCTCACCCCTTTTCCACTTGCTTTCGATTTGTTCTCTTCTCCACCATCCTCGCCTTCGTCAATCTTTACTGCCCTCTTGTTCTGCTTTTGTTGCTTGACCTCGCTATGTCTGGTGCTGTTTGCACCAGACGTGGACGAGGCCTTAAGTGGTGTAGTGATGACATGGATTTCGGGTTTTCCTTGTGGTGTGGGGTTTGGGTTGATATGAGTAGGGCAAATGCAATTTCCCATTGGACTAATTGGGAGATTTGAGAAGACAAGAGAAAAGATTAAGATGAAGAAAATAAATACATAGGTGGAGGAGAGAAACAACAAAGGAGGTAGTTAATCTTGATTGATTGAATTTATATATAATAGAGAGGGTTTAATTAAGAGAGAAAGCACATGAGGTATCCGGGTATTACGCCGAGTAGTTGGGTTGAGGGTGTGGCACTTATTTTCTTTGATTAAGAAACCTCATTAAATTAATCAACAAGGGGTCTCAATTATGTGAAGCAACATGCATAATAGCATGCAGTTGTTTGTTTTTCCATTGAGAAAGTTATGGTGTGTATTATTTTTGGGGGATTTGATACAGAGAAGTTGGGGAATATTTATTTATTAATTAATGAGAAAAGCAAAGATATTTCTCCATCTGTATCACCAAATGAGGAGATCGATAGCTAGCCGGCCAATATATTTCAATTATTATTGTTTTTAAAAATAAAAGTGATTTGAAATATCAAACTAAATATTGCATGGTAGGTAGAGCTGGCAATACCCGACCCGACCCGAGAAAACCGATCCGATTGATCCGACCCGAACCCGTCCGACACCCGAATAATTGGAAAAAAAAATTTGGATCCGAGACCGACCGACCCGATTCGAGTTAAGCCCGAACCCGAAAGCAATCCGAACCCAGTAAGAACCCGAACTCGATTATATCCGAATGGACCAACCGGAAATCAACCCGAAACCCGAAATTGCCCGACCCGAGCATATCCGAAACCCGAAATTACCCGAACCCGATTATACCCGACACCCGAAATAACCCAAACCCGATTATATCCGAAATCAACAAAAATCTTAGCATTTTCCCTAAAATACTCAAAACAACCTAAGTATTTGATTACTTAATAATGGATGGTAATATTATCATGCATATAGTATAATTAAATATAATTTTGTACTCCCTCCATTAAAAAAAGTAAATTTTTAGCATTTTTTAAGACGCCCAAACTATATAAATATTAATTTTTTGTTATTTTTATAATTTCATAGCTATGAGTAATAAGTATGAAATTAATATTAAAAAATAATATTTTATATGATTTTGACTTTTTTAAAAAATATTATAAAAAGTGGGAAGACTTACATTTTTTTAACGAATGTAGTATTGATTAAGAATTGATAAACATTAGCTTAATCTATATAGAAGGAAACATATCTCATACGTAAATAAAAATGATTAGTTTTATCCAATATGATTCTTGCGGGTTCGATTTGATTGAACTCAATTCAACCAAAATCGTTGTGACCAAAACCCGATTCACCCGAACCCGCTTAGACCGAAACCCGATTCACCCGAACCCGTTTAGACCGACACCCGATTAACCCGAACCGAATAGGACCCGAAAACCCGATTGTATCCGATAAACTAATGCCCGAATAAACCCGACCCGAACCCGATCAGACCCGAATTGTCATCACACCCGATATCAACCTGAGTCCGATATGACCCGAAACCGAAAAACCCGACCTGACTCGCCCGATTGCCACCTCTAATGGTAGGTACTTCAAGAGAGTGAGAAAACGGTAAGATTAAAGTATATAAGCAAAAACAAATGAGAAATAAAATGTATCATTTGTAAAGAAGAAAATGATGATACAACAACAACAGTATGTAACTCCGGCCGGCCATCCATAGAGAACTAACTAATATGTATGTTTATGCATCATTGCATCAACATTTTTTTGTTGGATCATTGCATCAACTTATTTTTATATCAGCATAAAAAAGTTATATATTAATAAATCATGCAATTGAAAGAACAAGATAATAAGTAGGTCAATCGATCGATGAGATTTTATTACGTTTGTTTACTCTGGTTAATTGGCTATTCAAACTCCATCAACCTTTTCCTTTTTGCTATGTTTGGCAAGAAATTCAACCAATTTTCATTATTTATGTTCCCCCCCAAAAAAGTAACAAGAGTTTTTTTAGACATATATTTGATACATGCGCCTTAGTTACCCCATGCGATCCGTGAAAGATATAATATGTATCCTACATTAATAATCTAAAGAATTCAAGCCTTAAGTTAATAACGTGTTTTTTCTATTGTCAATTAAAACCTCATTGGTCTTGTATACTCTGCTTGATTAGTACATAGTGTGCTTGGACGTGTGACCCCATCATGTTATATGGTCCGGTCTCATTGATCTTGTGCGCTTGCTGCTAGGACATAAAATTGATCAATTTAATTTTTTTTATTTTAGGATTATTGAGTTGCAAAATTTTGATTGAAATTAATTTTATTGATTGGGTTAAAATTAAAGACGGTGATCATTTAATAACATGATTATTCAAAATGTGAGTGACATTTAGGGATAATAGTACGTGTAATTAACCGTTGTTGAATTGGCAGTTGGAACAGTTGGAGCTGTTTCAATATAATGGAATCGATTTGAGCTCATTCATTAACATATATCCGTTGATGTTGATCAATTGATATAAATTTAAGTATGGGTATCTATAACCACTCAACTACCTTCCATTAGCAGTAGTTGACCATATCCTCCAACTGTTGCATACGATCTAACTCATCAAATCATTTCTTAGATAGGTTAATTTATTATTTATTTATTACATATATATAAATGTAATTTTGATAATTTCATTAATTTATAAGTATTGTGAATGGCTATTCAGAAGCTATATATAAATGAGACTAAACCTATTAGATTCGAGAAAACCCAAGCTTTAATGAACCTTAGCGAGAGGGTCTGGGGTGATTCGTTAGGTTACACGGACAAAGATACGGATATATGGACATGACAAGAACACAGAGATACGTCAATTTCAAAAAATAAATATAGGATACGGGGACACGTGAATACATTTACAAATAATACCTTGTTTTAAAGCTCTATAAGTAGTCGGTTTCACTACCATATATATACATATACATGACTACATACTTCAAACAAAGGCATTCCAAATAAAACAGGCCTATATCTATGGGCCAACATCATATGAAATTTTTTTAGCCCAATTATACTTCTACCTCTTGCCAGCAACCTTTATTAGACACACCCTTACCCTTCTACATATCGCCGCTTGTTTTACTTTGTTCTCCCTCTCCTCTTCTAATTCTTCACATTCATATTCTTCTCTTCTTCTTCAGTTATTCCCCTCTTCTTTGTTTTTTTTTGGGTGGGAAAACGAGAGCAAGCTCTCAATTAAAAATGAAAAACCAGTACAACCATGAGCTACGAGCGAGTGAGACGGGGAGTAGCCCTTCCCCTAACGTCTTCCTCAATAAAATGTAAGATCCCCTCAGACGGGGTAGCTAGTACATGGAAACCAATAGGAAAAGAAAAAGCACGAGCAACAAGGGAGTCTGCGACCGAGTTCGCTTCCCTAAGGATATGGCGGAAATGGATGTCCCAGTCCCGGTTGAGTAAGCCTTGGCATTGACGAACCAGGCTGAAAAGTGGGTGCACCGAGTTGATGTTCCCTTTTATCAGAGTGACCGCTAACAAGGAATCTGTCTCAATCATCACTTTGCGGAAGCCTCTATCCCAAGCTAGCCGGAGACCATTAGCAATTCCCCACAGCTCGGCCATAGGCACTGTGCATAGGCCAATATTATGGCAAAATCCGTCAACCCAATGACCCGAGTCATCTCGAACAACACTTCCAGCAGTGGCGAGGCCCTCATTGTTCACCGCTCCTTCAGTGTTCACTTTAACCCACCCGTTAGCAGGTTTGTCCCAATTCACCATCACAACCCTCCTCTTCGGCACGTTGCCCCTCTGTCCGGGCCCTTCCCCAGCCTTGGCATACTCTAGAGTTCTCTCTCTGATGAACCTTCTCTTGTCGGTTTGAGCCTCTTTTTTGTGGAAAGTCCTGTCGTTTCTCCACCTCCACGTCCACCACAGAGCTGTAGCGAACCAACTTGCTCAGTCCAGTCCCCCATCAATGGAATCACGTCGCATCAGGTTACTCCTGATCCAATCCGCGTACGATCCACAAAAGAAATCAGTACCCCCCCTCTTCTTTGTCTTTATTCTTCACTGAGCTCCATGAATTTTGGGTACGCCCCCATCATCGAATTGGAGTTAGGAGGTTGGGACGAGAGAGATAGACAAAGAGTTGAAGAAAGATGAAACAAATCAAATTAAAAAACCCCTTTGAGGCAGGATCCATCTCGGATATGCGTATCCATCCCTAATGTCAGACGACCATCAAGATACGTTGACCGTATTCTATCTCCGGATATGTGTTTTTTTGTGTATCCCTTTATCGTATTTGATACATGATATGTGAGTCCAGACACGGAATGAGGGGTTGGTTGAGCTTTGCTGTAGCCCACCCCATTTTTAAAACAGAATAGGTAATATATGGTTGAGTATAGGATAGGAAGTGGGAATTGTCTTACTAATTTGGGCTTTTCATTGTAACGTCTAAGGCTCGGGTTCGAATCTCTCCAACAACCCACTCTCAATGACTATTTTTCCCCCTTTTATCAATATAATATCTCCATCTAATCTATCTATTTTTGTTCAAAAAATTTCGCATTAATTTTCTTTAATTTATTATGTACCAATAAATTATGGGCAATTTGAATAATTATACACTTTTTTTTGACTTTGCAAAAATGCCACTTTTTTGTGGAATTCGCAAAACTAGCATCTATGCTATTTGTCCAAATAAAAATGGGGAAGGGGAAAACCGGTTGCAGGTCATCACAAGGGAGAGAGATGAGTGACCAGGAGAGAGAGAGAGGAATGACCAGGAGAGAGTGAGGGGATGTTTTGGTGGGAAAAATTGGCGCCAAAAATTGGAGAGAGAGGAGTGTAATGATGACCTATGGGAAAAGGTGATGGGAAAGGGGCTTTCCCTCCATTTGCAAAGTATAAAAAGAGAGGAGGAGAGAGGACACTCAGTTTCTTCCTCCCATGGACAAAAGTGCTGGAGAAGAAGGCCACCATTGAAGAAAATCCGTCGGCCTCAAGGTCCAGTTGCAGAGCACTTGTCGGCCTCATTCCTTGTTCGTGTCAGTGTTCAGAAACTTCCGTGTCACTTTGGTTTATGAGAAACCCTAATTCTCAGTTGCAATGGGTAAGCGTCTCGATCTCTTGTTTCTCATCATGTTTTGTGAAAAGTAGATACCTATGAACCATAGTGTTGATCACACTTTTCATTTTCAGGGGAAAATGCCAAAGTATGCGTCACTCTCGTCTTCAACGGTCATTGGAACTGGTGACATGCATATGTATGTAGGTGACAAGGGTAAGGGTTCGGAGGTAATCCACTTGGGTGAGGTGATGGAGGCCATAGGGCAGAGTAAGGAGTTGGGTGCAAAAGACATTACTGATAGAGGTTTTGAAACTAGTGACAAGCATATGTATAAAGGGGACAAGGGTAAGGGTCTGGATGTTATCCAATTGGGTGACACAGACTACTCCTCAGATGACACGGTAAACTGCCAAGGTGACATGTATCAGGGGTTGGAGGTCATATCCACAAGCAGTCAGGAGGAGGATGAGGACGAAGACGTCGAAGTGAAGCGGGAAGTCTAGGATAATTTTGAGTGGCAGGGTGTCGAGGATGACCCGGGTATGAGGGTGTCGATGGAGAGGGACGAAGTTGAGGATGAGTTGATGAGGGAACTTGAAGATTGGATTTCGAGGTTCAGCATATCCCTAACTACGATGGAGAACGTTCAAGCTATGGTGGAGAGAGCAACGCCTCGCACCCAGGATCCACGACGCAACATGACAGAACTTTCGGAGGGACAATTATTTGCATCGAAGACTAATGTGCAGACTCGTCTGAGTGTTTGTGCTAGTCGCATAAGGAAATCACCTTTAGCACTTGTGTGAATTTGATAATTACATTTATGAGCGTTTCTCCTACTTCGATAAGGAAATCACCATTGTCACCTGTTTGGAATCCCGTGTCACCTGAATTATTTATCGTGACACTTATTTGAATATGATGGTACGTCGATAACCAAAGTTTCGAGCATAACAACATAGTCAACTACCGACCAACAAATATCATAAAAATATCATAACATTCTACAACTTATGACCAACGAACATTATATAGAAAGCAACAAAGTTCATAGCAACGTACTACAATAACAACCTAGTCAACTACCGTCGACAACTATATGTTTGGAGCAACAACGTTCATAACAACCTACTACAATAACAACGAAGTTCATAACAACCTACTACAATAACAAAAAAGTTCATAACAATGGCCATCCAACGGAGGAAGCCATCGTTGTCGGACACGGATACAATTCTCAGCTCAATCGCGTCCTCGCCTTCGACAACGTTCTTTCCTTTTCGGCTCTGCAGTTTCTTTGGAGGGGGGGACTTTACTTCTCCATTACCTCCTGGACCTCTCTTACTCTTCTTGCCTCAAACGGGGTCAGCTTTTGCAGCCTCTGAGATCTGGCAATTGGTTAGGATGTTTCAACTGTAATTCTGATAAATTTTGTAATCCCGTGTCACCCAACTAAATAATCTATGTCGCTTAACATAACTAACATTGTCACTTGACTACAATATATTCAAATATGACAATCCTAGTTTTTATTAACCCTTGACCCTTGAGAGAAAATACCATGTGAACTAACAACCGAATTACCTCCTCTTCCTGTTCTTCTGGTGGTTGGTCATCCACCTTAGTTGGTCCCTCCGTCCCCCCGACCTTTTGGTGGTTCTTCTCAGCCTCTCCAAGTTTCCCCTCATCCTCTCGACAAACATCTCTCATTGGTGTCTGCACACCTACTGCATTCCAATGAGCATCTCGCATCCCATTCACAACACCTTCCATGACCTTCATCTAAACCACACAGTACATAAATGAGGGGTGGTTCGCCAATGTTATTCGTAATTTGGGGAAAATTTACCCGTGTCACTTATTAAAAATACCGTGTCGCTAGTTTATTTCCTCCTGTCATCAATGGTGTTCATAATTGGGACAAAAAACTTTAGGTGAAACGTACACTTACCTTGTCATCCATACTCGGCATCCATGTTGACATAGTTATCAGCCTCTCCAACATCAGTTCAACTGTCTTCCTCACTTTATCTTCCCAGGCTTCTCTGGTCTCATCACGTTTTCCCAAACTCGGTCCGGCCTTGCCTCACTCACACCCATGTCCCCAACCCCTTTATCTTTCAATCGATCAGCCACACAACCCCAATCCCCAAAACCACCCTCGCCATTGCGATAAACCATCATCACAAGGCCAATAGCATAAAAACATAAATCGACACCCTTGTCACCCAATTCGAAACATTTGCCACTCAATTCGAAACCCCTGTCACCTAATTTCACTTGTCACCCAATTCGAAATCACTGTCACTTAATTTGAAACCCTGTCACCCAATTTCTCTTTCAAACAATCAAATACCAAATCAAACACGACCCAAACCTCAATCAATCGTCTTCTACCTCTCCCATATCCCAATTTCCAGTCCAACCATTGCCCCCCTCATCGTTCATCCCAATTTCCCGTCCAACTATTGCCACCCTCGTCGTTCATCCCAAACCCTAACAGGTGATTTCACCCTCGTCGTTCATCACAGAAAAGGGAGAAAAGGAACGAGGGTTTCAAGGAGATGGAAAGGGGGGCTTACCTCTTCACTTAGACGTCGGCGTGGTCTTCTTCTCTCCTCTCCGGCAACAACTTCGTCCCCAACCTCTTGCGTTTTCCGATTCGCCGGACTGGTCTCCTTCTTTTCTCCACAAACCATCACTTCTCCTCCTTTGAAAACTGCTCTCTTTTCTACCCATAAAGCATCCCCTCTCATCCTTTTATTTTCCTTTTTTTTTTGTATGTAAATAAGGGAAAAATCCGGTTAAGGGAGAGCTTGTGACCGGTACATTTGTGCAAATTTGGGGAAAAGTTGGTAGTTTTGCAAATTTTCCCACACATGTGGTATTTTTGCAAACTTTTTTTTTATGGTATTCACTACCATTTTCTCATAAATTATTATATACGAGATAGTAAATCTAATTATATCAATTTTAGCACTATATGTCTCTATTTTCATTCAATTTTTTCACAACAATTTTTCTTCATGGTATAAGGGAATCAAGCACACCCAGACTTTCATTTCTAGTTCCGTCCCTGTGTGAGTCCAACCACGTGCTCGGGCAACATAGGTGATTCAAACCCTCTCTGATTAAGAAGGAAAAAATATTTGTTTTGTAATTTTATTAACGAAAATTTCACGAGGTACCCTCGAGATATGACTTAATTCACGTGGTGACCAATTGTTTTACACATTTCACGTGGTGCTCCTGAGGTTACAAATCCTTTCACCTCATGCCCTTTTACATATTATTAACAGATACCGTTGGCCGTTAGTGGAGAATTAAAAAAAAACAATTTAATTAAAAAAAAGGGTAAAAAAGCCAATAGATGCACGAATAGAAGAGAGGATCGATGAGAAGAAGAAGAGAAGAAGAAGGGGTCAACCTGGTGTTTGTCGGCGAGGAGGTGGAACTACTGTTCGTCGGTGCTGGTGCTGATGCGGGACTCCACCCGAACGAGGCGGTGTTAGTGATGGCCGGAGACTCAGCGAAGAGGGCGACTTGGCGAAGAGGGCGAGATTCCGATAGATGAGGTATGTCCAATTTCGCCCGTTTTTGAATTTGTAGATAGTTAATGTTGCTGCTCCAAGTTGCTTCTACACCAATGGTTCTCCAATTTTTCCCTTTTTCGAATTTGTAGAAGAATTTGGTGGTTGTTTCATGTTAGGGTTTGGTTCTCCAATTTATCGAATTTGTGAAAAAAATGATACTTATTGGTTTAGCAAATTAGTTAGGTGAAATTTGTGAAAAAATGTAAGCCTTTGGGCTGTTAGACCTGCGACGTAGGGAAAAAATATGAAACTCATTCCATGGTAAGGGTCCTAGAATTTAACCCCTATATAGGAGCTCATCAAAGAGAGCCCATAGCGAGAGAAATGAGGAGGCATGCTGATCACGTGCCGCGTTTCAACCCCAAGAAGAAAGAAATGGTGTCGTTCGACACTCCTCTACTAAAAGTTGAGGTATAGGTTTTGAATTCTGATGAGTTTGGGTGCACGTTGATCAAAATGCCTCAAAAACGGTTTTTACACATTTTTCATAAATAAAAAATTATTTTCAAGTGTGAAATAATTTTTATTTACCAATAGACACTCATTTTGCATATGTATTTTTTTTTAAAAAAATAATGGCAACAATATCCATATACTATTATTTTCACCATATAAAAAGCTATTTTTTTCTCCCATTTTGCCTATATATAAAAAAATTATTTTCAAGTTCAAAACATATAATGCTATGTTTTGTTTATTTTTTCTCCATTTCAAAATTTAATAATAATAATAATAATAATAATAATAATAATAATAATAATAATAATAATAATAATAATAATAATAGAGTAATTGAAAAAGAATAATAATAAAAAGTAACTTAAGGGTCTGAGAGTCGACTCACGAATGAGGGTGTAAAATAAAAAGTTGAAACGGGGCCTTTAAACTGATGTGGCAGAGCAGAAATAAGTTAAGGATCCTAGCTCCAAGTATTTGATGCTCACTTTTCGCAATTAAGATTTTGGAGTTTTATCATGAAACCAATTGTAATTCAAGATTTCATCGATCATTTGAAGCTAATTAATTATAAGCTCAAAGTAATTAATAATTCAAATCCTTCATTTTTTGATTTCTTCAATACCTCATACGCATGGCCATGCTAACCTTTTCGGAGGCGCTGTACTAAAATAATATGCTTGATTTATATTGTTGGTAAACTAATTAGATATAAATGTGTTAGATAAAATGTGTTATGAAACTTAGAAATAAGATGATAAGTTTTTATTTTTTGATTAATGCTTTGAATAAAATTATTGTAAATTCATATATTTTTTCTTTAAAAATATATATTTGTGAAAAATTTAGTGTTAAAGGTCCTGCAAAGGGGTTGATTAATTTTTTGCATAAAAATATTGTAAATTCGTATATTTTTTCTTAAAAAACTATATTTGTGAAAAAATTAGTGGGGAATAAAAATTGGAGCACTAATGAGATTAAAACCCGGGTGGGAAGACTTTACTTAAAGAAGGTCGTGCCTACCACTGTGCTACTTGAAACAGTTGAAACATTTTGGAAAACCTTTATTACATACCAAATATTATTGATATTGGGCCCCAAAATTTTGGAGGTCGTGTTCCGTTGTACCACGTATCTGAACTGCCAAATTAATGCACGTACGGACCTGCTCATACACAAATATAATTCGTCCTAAAACTGAGAAGTCATAGAGTGGCATTGCAACACTCAATAATTCGTGTGATGGACCTTATCTTTTCGCTTGAGTGAGTATTTGGTCGCCTTGTTATTCAAGCGACGAACATGTCATCGCCTGAAAGGTTATTGCATGGACGCCGTCTCTAGAATATTAAGAGGACGAAAGGCATATTGTATTTTGGTAAGTTGCTAGTGAGATGAACTTTTACGTTGTATATGTTGATATTGGCAAGGTCCTTGAAAGTCGACCAAGAGGATTGGGGTGACCACTTTTATTCATCGCTTGAGATGAAGGATTCCATTGTTAGAAAGCCCAAATACTCGGACGACCAACATTAGTTCGTTGTCTTAATTCTCAGGCAACCACAATAGGTTGTCTAAGTCGGTCACTTAATTAGGTGTAAGAAGAACAAATAGTTTGTCAACTTAGTATATAAGTGAGGAATTGAAGAGGGTTGGGCTGGTGGCTAAGTTTCAAGTGACCAAGATACCTTTTAAGTTCGGTGCCTAAATGTTAAGGTGACAAAATACAATATATGTTCGTCACCTTAGGTAAAAGCTGATATATTTGCAATTGAAGCTAGCTAGCAACCACTTTAGGTTATGTTTTCTCGCCTGAGAATGATTTCTTTAAAAAAATAAATGATGATCTTGCTAACCTCTGTATTTGCCACAACCTAAGAGATACTTATACCAAACATAGACAACATGCACAAACACTTTCGCTTAGCCAAAAATATGCACAAACCCATCCATTTGCAAGCACAAACTATCCACCGTTTGCACATTCATAGTTTACAACCATTTCTCAACAAAATTCCTACAATCAACAGCAAACACCAAATACTGAGAGTTTACATCCATTTGTCATTCAAATTCGAGCAAAAAATTCATATAAAGCTTGCAAAATATTTTGAAAGATATTGTTCAAGAGTCTTGTAACATGTGATATTCTTTGTGACTCTTGACAAACAGATTACAGATATATGCACATTGAGAGAGAGAGAGAGTTAAATGAAATTTTGGATTTTAGCTTTTTAAAATACATGTTAATTAAAAAGTCAAACGACTTATATTTTGAAACATGGATAATAATATATAAGTCAATAAATTACTCATCTTATTGTCCATTGTTTTGGTAAAATTTGATTACATCAGCTAGCCAAGTACGTGATCGAAAAGTCCCATTTGTCTCGAGTCAATTTTGTAATTTTGCCCTCTTAATAATAAAGGGGAAGAAAAATGAGTGTGCATGGTGGGCAACCCATCAGTCCATCACCCATGTGGAAGGCAGCTTGCCAAGTGATCGAAAAATGAGTGTGCAAATTGCTTATGTCGATCGACGTCGATGGCACATGTGTTGATTAATGGCTCCATAATCTTAATATTAATTAATTAATGGATTGATTAAACTGCTTAGTTGCAGAAACATGTTAAGCATCCACATCAAGCGATTTTAGAGGTACGTTTTTAGGGGAGAGATGTAGGAATAATATTAAATTTTAATATTTTAAACCAAGTCTTGTATTTAATAAATATGAAATTGTAAGAAATATAAACTAATGGCGATTATGCAATAATTTTTTTTTTCTCATAAATTAATGGAAAAGATTAGCTAGACAAGGGAGTCAAAAGGAGGTGAGTGTGACTGTTTTAGGGGAAAAAAGGAAGAATATAGAGGGAGATGGGACAATATGGAGTTAGATGTTGAGCAGGTGGGGGAAAAGAAAAGAAAGCAAGTGACAGACAGCCAATCTGACATATCGGCGGGAGAGGCGGGAAGCCTCTCTTGCCGGGAATTATGAGTCTCTTAAGTTACAACTGCCGGGAATTGGGGAAGACCCGTGCAGTTGTCAGACTCACTAATCTAGTGAGAAGGGAGGGCCCCAAGATAGTGTTCTTAATGGAAACAAGATGTGAGAGGAAAAGAATGGAGGAAGTTCGATTGAAGTTGGGTTGTCAAAATTGTTTCACTGTGGATTGTGTGGGAAAGTCAGGTGGTTTGTGTTTGATGTGGGAGGAGGGCGTGGATGTTTGTATTCAGACTTACACGGCCCATCATGTGGACGCCATGGTGTCCGATGAGGAGGGAAGCTGGAGACTGACGGGTTTCTATGGTTGGCCGAAAAGGGGAGAGAAGATGTTTTCTTGGGGGTTGCTCCGTAGACTCGCCCAGGATCCTCATGGGGCATGGTTGTGTATGGGTGATTTTAACCAAGTTATATGTGCGGAGGATAAGGTAGGGGGGCATGTGCCTAGAATTGAAGATATGAAGGAATTCAGGGAAGCCCTTGAGTACTGTGGTTTAGAGCTTGCTCCTTTCCATGGACCACGTTTTACATGGGATAATGGGAGAAAGGAGGGAGACTTTATCAAAGAAAGACTCGATTACGTGGTGTGCAACGAGGAGATGAGGGCTAGATTCCCGGGCACGAGTGTAGTACACTTGGAGCGGCAGGGGTCTGACCATCTTCCTATTATGGTTTATAAGCTCCGAGTGGAGAGGGAGTGGGGTGAGGAAAGGAGAGGAGTGAGACCCTCGAGATTTGAAGCCCTATGGACTGAGCACGAGGGATGTCAGGAGGTTGTCAGGAATCGCTGGTTGAACCCGGGGAGTCTAGGAAACGAGGGAGGAGTGATGGGGAGGGTGTCGAGATGCTTGGAGGATATGAAAGAATGGAATAAACTGACTTTCGGGAATGTGTTGGAGAAGCTTAGGAAGGTGAGGGAACAACTTAGGGAGATGCATAAGAGAGGTATGACTGGAGATCTGGTGGATAGGAGAAGGGAGCTGGAAAGGGAGGAGGAGAGGTTGATGGAAGAGGAGGAGTTGTTATGGTTTCAAAGGGCGAAAGCCAATGAGTTCAGATGGGGTGACATAAATTCCAAGTTCTTCCATCAAAAGGCCAGTGGGAGGCAAAAGCGGAATAAGTTATCTAGACTTGTTGATGATGAGGGGATGGAGTGGAGAAGTTGGGAATGAATGTCTAGGGTGGCAGTGACCTATTTCGAGAACTTGTTTAAACCAGGCCCGAACGCATCTTTGGATATGGCTTCTCAAGGAATTTCGCCTATTCTGTCGGCGGAAGACAACCTGGAGCTCACTCGTCCGTTCTCTTGTGAGGAGGTAAAATCTGCCCTTTTCTCTATGCATCCCACAAAATCTCCCGGGCCTGACGGTATGTCAGCAATGTTTTACCAGCGCTATTGGCATATTGTGGGTCTGGATGTTACAAAATTTATTCTTGAGATTACCGCTGGTGCCCCTTTTCCGGATGGTCTTAACCACATGCACATTGCACTAATCCCGAAGGTTTCTTCCCCTTTTAGGATGAAGGATCTTCGTCCGATTAGTCTTTGTAATGTGCTGTATAAGATCATCTCGAAAATGATGACTAACCGCCTCAAAGTTTGTCTTAGCAAAGTCATTGGTCCAACTCAGAGTGCTTTCGTTCCTGGAAGACTCATAACAGACAATGTTTTGTCTGCTTTTGAAATCCTTCACTATATGAAGACTAGAAGAGGGGGAAAGAAGGGATTCATGGCGCTCAAACTGGATATGGCAAAAGCGTACGATAGGGTGGAGTGGCCTTTCCTGGATCATTGCATGGAGAAGATGGGTTTCTGCCTGGAGTGGAGGAGCCTAGTGATGCATTGTGTTTCTTCGGTCTCTTTTGCTGCGTTGGTTTGGGGGGTGCCGTCTCCTGGCTTCATGCCTGGCAGGGGATTGCGGCAAGGTGATCCCTCTTTCTCCTTATCTGTTTCTGATATGTGCTGAGGCATTTTCGGGTTTAATCAGGAAAAGTGAGGAGGAAGGAAGGTGGCAAGGAGTGAGGATAGCGGCATCGGCTCCTAGGGTCTCCCACCTATTTTTTGCTGATGATAGTATACTGTTTGCAAAGGCGACCTGTCAACAGAGCTCTGAAATTGTGAACATCCTCCGCATCTACGGAGAAGCGTCGGGACAACAGGTGAACTTTGCGAAGTCTGAGCTATCTTTCAGCAGAAATGTAGACCCTGGGGTGAGGGAGGAGATCCAAAGCCGGCTGGGAGTTGCAGAGGTGGAGAAACACGAGTGTTATCTAGGACTTCCTACGATGATTGGGAGGTCGAAGAAAGTGATTTTCAGTGGTGTCCGGGATAGGATCTGGAAGAAGCTGAAGGGTTGGAAGTCTCGAACGCTTTCGCGAGCGGGAAAGGAAGTTCTACTCAAATAAGTGGTTCAGGCAATTCCCACGTATACGATGTCATGTTTCCTTCTTCCGAGCTACATGTGCAAGGAGATTGAGAAGATGATGTGTGATTTCTGGTGGGGAGAAAGGGAGGGAGGAAGGAAGAAGATGCATTGGATGTCATGGAGACGTATGGGGGCGTCAAAGGATTGTGGGGGTCTTGGTTTCAGGGACATGAAGGCTTTCAACTTAGCTTTGCTAGCTAAGATGGGGTTGAGGATTATAAAGGAACCAGATTCTCTTTTAGCAAGGCTCCTAAAAGCAAGGTATTTTCCTTGATCCGATTTTCTTGATGCAGGACTTGGATACAATCCGAGTTATGCATGGCGAAGTCTCCTAAATGCTAGCGAAGTTTTATAAGCGGGGATATTTTGGACGGTCGGAAATGGGGTAAGTCTCAATATATGGACGGACAGATGGCTTCCTAGGTCATCGACATTCAAACCGATTTCAACGTCGAGGTTGGAGGAAGGGCCGGTGCGAGTGGTAGATCTCATTGATTGGGGGAGCGAGTCTTGGGACGAAGGGCTGGTGCGGTAGACTTTTCTGCCGTGTGATGCCGACATCATTCTTGATATTCACTTGGTGGATTCGTTGACGGAGGATTCCCTCTCATGGTTTTACACGCGTGATGGGGAGCTTTCGGTTCGCTCCTCTTACCACTTGGCCATGGACAGGAGGCGCAAAAGCGAGGGTGAGGGGCAGGGTTCTGATCAAACGAAGATTCGGAAGCTTTGGGGCACGCTATGGAAATTGCCGGTGGTTCCGAGGGTCCGACACTTGTTGTGGCGGGCTTATCGCGGGATCCTACCATGCAAAAAGGCTCTCTGTGACAGGCGAGTGCTACAGGAACCGGGCTGTGAGGGGTGTGGAGCGGAGGACACAGTGATGCATGCCCTGTTTGAGTGTAAATGGGCAAAGGGGGTCTAGGAATTCGCTCCTAAGCTAAAGAAGTTGGGAAATGGGGTGAGGGAGTTCTCAAATTGGTTGGAGAGAGTGACGAGGCTGAAGGAGAAGGGGGTGGCCAGCTTGTGGGGCTATATTGTTGATGGTATATGGCAAGCGAGAAATAAAAAGATTTTTGAGGGAGTGGAGCATGATCCATTGCACATCTTTGAGCTTGTGTGTGAGTGTGCTAATCGCCATGAGGCGGAGGGAAGTAGGAGGGGAAGCTCGGACCATATACGGGAAGAGGAAAGGGGTTATGCGAGGTGGTACCTACCGGCGGATGGCTTCATCAAGGTGAATTGTGATGCAGCGTCTTCGGCGGATAAGGGGTGTGGCGTGGGGATAATTGCCAGGGACGCTTTTGGTGCGGTAACGTGGGCTGATGCGAAGAGAATTCAAAGAGGTACGGAGCCGCTTATAGCTGAGTTGGAATCGGTTGTTTGGGCACTGCAAGTAGCTAGCGAAAAAGGAGTCCAGGACATTGTCATTGAGTCTGATTGTGCAAACGCCATATGGTTGCTGGAAGGGGGATCACGCTCTCGGGGAGTTGCTGGCTCGTTAGTATACAAGGCATGTCGTTTGGCAAGCACTTTCCATGAATGCAGGTTGCTGCATGTTCGACGAGTGGAAACAAAGCAGCACATTTCTTAGCCCAACTTCGACCGGATTCGGTTTATTTTGCTTACTCTGAATTTGATTTTCCTTCGAACCTTTTTGACATTGTTTTTGGTGATTTGATGATTAATGAAGGATGAAGCTACGGTTTACCATAAAAAAAAAACAGTTATCATTCAACAAAGATAAATTTGGGTGTATTATATATATATTTTTTCCCGGGTGGAAATAATGAATTTTTTATCACGAAATCTCAACCAATGCAAAGTAAACATTTATGGTACTTGTTAGACATACTATGAGCTAGTTAGTTTGTTACATTGCTCAACTGCATTTTTATTCTTTTCCTTTCTGTATAAATAAGAGGTTGTATTGATCAAGATGTAATTCAATCATTAATTCAATACATAACTCAGTTTTGCCTCTCTCTCTCTCTCGGTTTCTTTAAATCAACATGGTATCAAGCTATTAATTTTTCGATCTCTGTTCTTCCGCTTTTGCATCAATGGCGAATTCCGACGATGCTCACTTCTCCGACAATATTGAGCATTATGATCCCTTGTACCTTCACCCGTCAGAGAATCCGGGATGTGTCCTCACTAACAAGATGTTTTATGGATCTGGTTTCTTTGCGTGGAAACGAGCGATGGTCATCGCACTTTCCGCGAAGAAAATTAGGATTCGTTGACGGTGAACTTCTCCGGCCAGCATCTGATTCTCCTTCTTTGCGGCAGTGGATCCGATGCAATGATATGGTAATTTCGTGGCTCTTGAATGCCATGACTAAGGACATCACGGACAACTTTCTTCTTTCTAGCGATGCTCGCCAAATCTGGATCGATCTTGAAGCTCGATTTTCTTTGTCCAGTGGAGCTCAATTGTATCCCGTCAAGCAAAATCTTAGCTCAATTTCCCAAGATTGGACACCATCGCCGACCTCTTCACCAGAATCAAGAAACTCTAGGATGAGCAAGATTCTCTGTACGTGTTCTTTCCCACCTTGTTGCTACAATCTCTTCAATGCATTGAACAAGTATGAGAAAGATCGCAGGTTGATGCAACTTCTCATGGCATTGAATGATTCATACACAGCTGCTCGAGGAAGTATTTTGATGAATTATCCTCTTCCGTCTATCATTCAAGCGTATTTCATGCTTGTTCAAAAGGAAACTCAAAGATCTATGAAAATGTCGCCCAGATCTATGGATTTCCTCTTGGATCTAAATCAGGTTCTGCTACAAATGTCTCTTCTTCTTCTAATCCGGCTTCATCGTTTTCTTCATTAGTGCCCGACCTCTCATCTGAGCAGTACATTCAATTGATGAGTCTTCTTCAAAAGACTTCCATTGGCTTCGACACTCCAGCACCTAGCTTTGGGAATTTTGCTGGTATTTCATGTTTTTCTCTTCAAAGGTTTATTTTGATAAATACACTTGGATAATTGAAACCGGAGCAAGCGAACATATGTGTCATAATCTAGAGCTCTTTGACAAATTACATCCTTTGCAGCGTCCAATTCAGATTTCATTACCAAACAATGTGGTTATTTCAATCACTTTAGCTAGTTCTGACCATATTTCAGAGGATCTTTTCTTGACGGGGGTTCTTTATGTGCCACATTTCAAGTTTAATCTCCTTTCTGTTAGCAAGCTTTCTAGCCAATTGGACTGCACCATGTGTTTCAATTCAAGTTTGTGCTGGTTGCAGGGCCCTTCTCTGAAGAGCCATTTGGTTCTTAGTAAAGTCCATAACCGGTTGTATGCTTTGTCTTCTTTGCCTTCTGTCATTAACAATAAACTGTCTCCTGCTCTGCTCATTCAGTTTCATCTAATGATCAAGATGTTACCATTCTTCATCAGCACTTGGGACATCTTCCTTTGTACAAACTCAAGTGCATCTTCCTTTGTGAGGTCTTCAAGGATTTTTTCTCAACTTGTGAAGTGAAGGTTCAATAATGTAAAAACAATGTAGTAAGAAATACTCTAGAAGGGGGGGTTGAATAGAGTATGCCCGTTTTTCGCAGAAAGTCTCAAGACTTTTGGAGCTTGTACCAAAACCTTTGAGATAAACCTGAATCACAAAGTTAAACAATTCGAACCAAGTGCGGAAATAAGGTAAAGCAAATAAGTAAAGGACACGAGTAATTGTTTACGAGGTTCAGCACAACTTGGCCTACGTCCCCGCCTAGGGTTCTTCCACAACCCTAGGATTCAAAGGCTTTATTGATTGCTTAGCTTAGGATCCTAATAGCTCACCGACAAGCCTCTCTCCTATACAATTGCAATCTAGTCAACTCACGTTCCCTTGGAGTCCTAGACCAATCTAGAAGAGCCCCACCTCTCTCAGCTATCTAGTACAATCCTCTAACTCTCGCAAATCAATAGCCTAGTGCAACTTCCCGAGTTATAAACTCTCGAGTAACACTTGAAATGAATATATCCTATAAGCTCACAGTGACTCTCAAAGGCTTTGAAATAAACAACAAACTATTTGAGCGCTTAGCAGAGAGACACTTGGAAGACAGATCGCTTGAATGAATGAAACTCGTGTGTAGCACTTGTGTCTCCTTCTGTCTTCTCCTTCCTTTCCTTTATATGAGAGCATGGAGCGTGAGAATCTTCAGCACCAGATCTCCAACGGCTCCTTTGAATAAGTTTGATCTTCAATCTTCTATATATGGACATTTTGAATCGCCATGATCTATTTTGAACTGATCTCCTCAACGTGTATAAGGAAGGATATAATCTCAACTATACTTCCTGAAAGGTTAGTTCAACACATATATATAATATAACGGAAGTATATAATAATATAAAATAATATTCGGACAAATAATATAGGTTTTGTATTTCATCAAATGTTAATGCGTCAAGGCCTTTGACACAAACATCCTGTCAAAGCCCTTGAAACATTTGTACCATTTTCCATCAAGGGAGGTAGTTATCAATCTCCCCCTTGATGAAAGACAAAACCTGTGCATCCCTGCAACTTAGTCAAACAGATATATCATAAGTAAAATCGGACTAAGTACCTGCAAGGGTTAGACAAATGTTGGATCAAAAAATTTTAAAGTAAGAAAACATCCAACCGAAAACCATAAATCAGAAACCAAGGTCTTCCAAGACCTTTAAGCAGAGGTTTTCAAAGTCTAACGATCATCTCCCCCATTTTGTCTTTCAACAAAGGGCGGAGGTAAAACAGTCACCAAAATAGTTACCAAATGTTTTGAAAACGTTTCCAACAAACCAGCAAAGTAACGAGTTTTAGGGGTGGGATAGGGTGGGTTAAGGTTTAGGCTTAGTCATCCGGAGCATCATCAGTGAGCCTCGTCCACAGTCCTTCTAGCATCTTTGAAATCCCGCTCATCTCCGTCAACACCTCCTTCTGCAGCTCCTTAATATCCAGGCGAACCTCCTCCAAGCCCAACTCTAGGTTGTCCATGCGTTCATCGAAAGCTGGAGCAGTGGGAAAGGCTTTTGAAGGAGTGGCAAGACTCAAGGTCCCTTGGGGAGACCGAGTGATGCCAATCTTTTCAAGGCCTTTAGAGTCGAACATACCCGTATGACGCAGCTGCTCTTCTTTTTTGACATCAATTCCAGAAGCTTTGAAGATAGGGGTCAAAAGGGTAGCAAAGGGGAGGGGAGAGCCTTTTCTGGCTTTTCTGGCATGAGCCATGGTTCCAAGGATAGTGTTGGCCAGATCAGGATCAAGGCCATTTAGAATGCGATAGAGCAGGACCATGGCATTGTCGGTTAGGAGTGAGCCAGAGTTAAGACGGGGTAAGAGGCATCTAACAATGATGTTAAAGATAATTTTTGCCTCAAGGGTTAGGGATGAGTGGGTGAGTTGCTTTGAGGTGCTGTTGGATGCTTCGGGTAGGAGATATTTGGCTCGGGCTAGGATGATGCAATTTTCTTTTGAGGGGTGGATTTCAGCGGGTGGAACTGGTGTAGGTAAGCCTAGGGAATCTGCAAAATCATTGGAGTTGAGAGAGATTCTAACCCCTTTGACGACAGACTCCAAAGACCAACCATCAGTATCGTTCTTGGCTTTTAGGTTAATGTAGAAGAGTCGGGTAAGCTCGGGGTAGTAAACAGTCTCAAGGTTAAGAAGGGTCCAGGCTGGGGATTTTTTGAGGAGCTCAATGCAAGGTAACTTCAAAGCTTCAAAGAACTCAATATCTAAAAAATCTGAACAGCTAACCTTACGAGTTCTAAACTCGTCTACCCACTTACCAGCAGTCTCAGCATCTTGAAACCAAGAGGAGGGCAAGGATTGATTTACCTGGATATAGGCCGGGGGGTCTGCGTTCTTTCTGCGCGCAACTGTTGGAGCAGCTCTCTTGACAGACACTACAAGACTCTTGACAGGGCCCTTCCTGGTACGCTTGGGGGATGGAGGCTTGACTGGAGCAGGGGCTTTCCGCTTCTTCGGAGACGGGGGAGGAGGAGGAGAAGGAGAGGGAGATTCTTCCTCCTCTTCCTCAGACCCCGAGTCCTCACCGGACCCCGCTTCATCTCCTTCAGGTTCCTCGTCCTCTCCAGATCCCTCTTGTTCTTCCTCTTCTTCTTCCTCAGGCTCCTCCTCGGACTGAGCCTCCTCTGCTTCAGCTTCCTTCCGAATTCGCTCAGCTTCTTCCTCGGCCAGTTTCTTAGCAAGCTCGGCCTCTTCATCGGCCTTTTTCTTCCTTAGGGCCTCCTCCTCGGCTTCCCTGGCAGCGTCTCTTTCCAGGGCGGCATCAAGGTCGTCTTCCTCCTCTTCCTCGTCTGGTTCCTCAGCCAAGATCTTTCTCTTTCCTTTCTGTTTAGCACTGATCGGCTTCTTTGCAGAGCGCTTTTGAGAGCCTTTGGGAACAATGGCCGAGCTCTCAGCAATGGTGCTCTGGACAACGGTTGGGATAATGGCTTGAGGAGTGGGTTCAGGTGTGGGAGAGGTAGCAGTGGCCTGACGTCCCTTGGGGGTGGCGCCAAGTCGTTTGGGTGTGACAGTTTTCTTGGTTTTGGGTGCCATGGAGAAAATCGGTAAGGGTTTCTTGAGAGGCGATAGAGAGGTTGAAGATGAAGAAGTGAAAGGGGTTTGGGTAATTTCTGAGGTGAGGAGAAATCGGGTACAGGATTTGGTTTAAGTAGAGAGAGAGGGTGACGGATTGATGGGATGGGTTTAGGGTTCCAAGGAAAGAAATCATTACATTGCTAAGATTTGAAAGGTTTTCAAATTCAAATTCAAATTCAAATAACCATTAAAATCGGACAAGGTAACTAAAAAATCTATTTCCAAAAATAAAATATCTTTAGCGGTTTAAGGCAATTTTTGAAATCCGATTAAAACAAATATAATTGATTAAATATCTAAAAAGATATTAACCAAAAATATATGATCCGATATATGTACTCCACCATTTAGTTCACACACCTTGACATAGTTCTCAAGGGTCTTGACACTAAGTAGAATTTATCTTTCGTAAAGGGAAAGCTCCCCCTACGAAAGTGCATCCTTGTTAAGCATCCTAATCTCTCGTCTTATGAAGGTGAACCTGTCCTCTGCCAAAGGCTTAGTAAAAATGTCAGCCCATTGATAATCAGTAGAAATAAAAGATATGGACACATCACCTTTTTCAACATGATCTCTAATGAAATGATGCCTCACATCAATATGTTTGGTCCTTGAATGCTGAACAGGATTCTTAGTGATGGATATGGCACTTGTATTGTCACACTTAATTGGGATACCTTTGAGGTTGATGCCAAGATCTCGCATTTGTTGAGCTATCCAAAGGATTTGGGAGCAACAGGCTCCAGCTGCAATGTATTCGGCTTCTGCAGTGGATAGAGCAACTGAATTTTGCTTCTTTGAGTGCCAACTGATCAAAGATGCTCCTAAGAATTGGCAACATCCTGATGTGCTCTTCCTATCCACCTTATAGCCTGCAAAATCTGTATCAGAATATCCAATTAAAGTGAAATCCTTTTGCTTTGGGTACCATAGTCCAAGCTCCTTAGTGCCATTGAGATATCGAAAGATCCTCTTCACAGCCACGAGGTGAGATTCTTTAGGATCAGCTTGAAACCTAGCACACATGCAAACACTAAACATGATGTCAGGTCTACTAGCCGTGAGATATAATAAAGATCCAATCATTCCTCGATACTCCTTTTGATTGACACTTGTTCCAGTCTTGTCTTGATCTAGAGACAATGTTGAGCTCATGGGAGTCTTTGCTGCTTTGGATTGATCCATCTTGAATTTCTTCAAGAGATCCTTAGTGTACTTGCTTTGGTTGACAAAGATCCCTTTCTTGGATTGATGAACTTGTAATCCCAAAAAGAAGTTGAGTTCACCCATCAAGCTCATCTCAAATTCACTGCACATGATGTCAGAAAATTCCTTGCACAAAGATGTGTTAGTAGCACCAAATAATATATCATCAACATAAATTTGAATAACCAAAATGTCCTTTCCTTTGGTCTTGATAAAAAGAGTCTTGTCGATCAACCCCCTTTTAAAATCATTTTCTAAAAGATATTTAGACAAGCGCTCGTACCAAGCTCTTGGGGCTTGTTTCAAACCATAAAGCGCTTTGTCAAGTTTATAAACATGATTGGGAAACTCTGAGCTTTCAAAACCTGGGGGTTGAGCCACATAAACTTCTTCCTCTAAGAAACCATTGAGAAAAGCACACTTGACATCCATTTGATATAACTTTATGCTCATAAAAGATGCAAATGCTAATAAAATGCGAATGGCTTCAAGCCTGGCTACGGGAGCAAAGGTCTCCTCGTAGTCAATACCTTCCTCTTGATTGTAGCCTTGAGCAACAAGCCGTGCCTTGTTCCTCACAACCTTGCCATTCTCATCTAGCTTGTTTCGAAACACCCATCGAGTGCCAATGACTGATTGATGCTTTGGCCTAGGCTTCAAGGTCCAGACTTTGTTCCTTTCAAATTCGCTAAGCTCACTTTGCATAGCAATGATCCAGTCTGGCTTCTGAAGTGCCTCATCTACCTTCTTTGGCTCAATAAGAGAAACAAACGCGTGAAAAGCACAAAGATCTTTAAGTTTAGAACGAGTTTGAACACTAGAAGTAGGGTCAGAAATGATATCCTTTAATGAGTGTGATGAGGAGTATTTGAATTTCCTTTTGCTAGTCTCAGCTCCTTGATTCGTCACACTTGTAGGATTGACTTGTAGTGCATCTGACTCCGTGGTCCTATTAGGTTCAGTTACAGCAGTTTCTGACGTCTCAACACTGTTGGATTGGACACCAAGGGCTTTGGACGAATCTTCAACACCTTGGGCCAATTCTTCAGTGTTAAGAATCGGTTTCTGCATGTTCCTCTTCTCTGTGTTCTTGGTAGCAGAAACATCACCTTCCTCGTTCTCTTCATGGATGTTAAGATCTATATCTGCAACACTTTCACTCAAAGCGCCGTCATTGCATTCATCAAAAATAACATGTATACTTTCTTCAACAACCTGGGTCCTTTTATTGAAGATTCTATAAGCTTTGCTACTCGTGGAATAGCCAAGAAATATACCTTCATCACTACGCGCATCAAATTTCCCAAGGTTATCTTTTCCATTGTTATGAACAAAACAAGTACAGCCAAAGGGTTTAAAATAAGATATAAGTGGTTTGCGGCCTTTGAAAAGTTCATAAGGAGTTTTCTTTAAGATAGAACGAATAAGACAACGATTCAAAATATAGTTAGCTGTGTTAACAGCTTCAGCCCAATAGGTTTTAGGTAATGCATTTTCTAAAAGCATAGTCCTGGCCATATCCTCTAGGGTGCGGTTCTTGCGTTCCACAACCCCGTTTTGTTGAGGTGTCCTAAGAGCAGAAAAGTTATGGGAGATGCCATATTTAGCACAAAACAAGTCAAATTGAAGTTGATCAAACTCCCTACCATGATCACTCCGAATAGACACTATGGGCTCATTTCTTAAAGTTTGCAACTCCTTACAAAGTTTTGAAAACTCAAATAAGGCCTCTGATTTTTCTTTCAAAAATGCAACCCAAGTATATCTTGAAAAATCATCGACAACAACTAGCATGTACTTTTTACCATTGGGAGATTTGACTCGCATAGGACCACATAAATCCATATGTAAAAGTTCAAGGGGTCTAGAAGAACTTACAACCTTTTTGGGTTTGAAGGAGCTACGTGTTTGTTTACCTTGTGTGCATGCATTGCACATATCAATACCTTTGAAGTCCATTTCAGGTAGCCCTCTTACAAGCCCTTTGGACACAAGCTTCTGTAGCGTATGTGGACTCACATGACCGAGTCTCCTGTGCCAAAGCTTTGGATCGTCCGTCAAAGCCTTTAAACAGGTTAAGCTTCCTTGTGCCACTTGATCAGCATTTACGGCGTATATGTTGTTGTAACGATATGCAGTCAAAATAACTTCACCTGTATCTTCTCTGCATACTATACATCTTTTCTTGTTAAATCTGACATTGTTACCACTATCACATAATTGAGAAACACTAAGCAGATTATACTTTAAACCATTAACAAGATAGACATTTTTAATACTATGGCTGGAATCACTTCCAACACTACCAATACCAACGATGTCACATTTTCCTTTGTCACCAAGAGTGATTGTTCCCGTGGATTGCTCCTTTAGATCATGAAAGAGAGAACTCTTCCCACTCATATGCCTCGAGCATCCACTATCAATAATCCATTTGTGTTCTTTCACCTTGGTGATCTCCTGCAAAACAAACATCAACATTTGTGGCTAGACCAATAAGCAAATTTGGATCAATTGTTGGGGTAAACCATATTTGGTAAAATAGTGCCTTTGGGGACCCAAACTTGTGTTATCCGTTCTTTTCTCAAATGAACAGGAAATGTATTGCGAATAATATAAGGATCCTTTCTTCTATAGGGGCAGGTCTCTTTTACATGTCCCTTTATAGCACAATGGTGACATATAGGAGAGGTTTTGCTTCCTTTTGCCTTTACAAAAGTGGTAATGTGTTGCTTCTTTAAAAACTTTGGATTGTAACCAATACCACTTTTGTTTAGAGAGCTTTGTTGCTCACCCAACATCTTATCAAGAGTGCCTTTGGATTTGGTAAAACTTATGAGGGCTGTCTGTTGGTCTAGAATCTTATTATTCAGGGAGATCTTCTCGTTCTCTAAGTCCTGATGCTCATTTCTTAGAGAGGAGAGATCTTGCTTGAGTTCAGATTTCTCCGAGTCAAGCGTCTTGACTTTAATGTCAAGACCTGAATAAGAAGCTTCAAGACCTTTGACCCTCATAGACAGATCCTCAATAGTTCTTTCCTGGTCCACAGTTCTCTTAATAAGAATGTTAGTTTGGGCAATAAGCTTCTCTTCATTGGCAATCATATTTGAAAGGAATTCCGATAATACCTCTTTTGGACTTTCCATAAGTTCTCTTACAGTAGCTTCAAGCTTTTCATCGTGGGATTCATCTTCTGAGGCCATAAGACAAATGTTGGCCTTCTCATCGTCGGAGTCAGAGTCGGAATCACTCCAAGTAGCCACCATGGCTTTCTTCTTCCATTTGTCACCTTTCTTGGGTTGGCTCTTTGTCTTTTGAGGGCAGTCCTTCACAAGATGATCTGTTTCACCACATTCAAAACAAGACAACGGTTTAGTCTTCTTTTCATACTTGTTGTATTGAGGCTTACCTCGAAATTTTGAAGACTCTGATCCATCCTTGTTGTTGAATTGCTTCTTCATTTTGAGAATTCTAGCAAGGCCTTTTGTGATAAGAGCAAAAGGATCATCCTCATCGTCATCCTCATCTTCGGAATCAGATCCATCCTTGGGCTCATCCTTCTTAGACTTGAGTGCCAAGTTCTTAGTGCTAGCTGGAAGTTCTCCATCGTCTTCATTAAGGATCATCTCATGCGTGATCAGCTTTCCAAGAAGGTCATCAAGGGGTAGAGTGGTGAGGTCCTGGGCTTCCTCTATAGCTGTTACTTTAGGACCCCATTTCTCCTTTGGAAGGCACCTCAGTATCTTCCTTACTTTCTCAACGTTGGTAAAGCTCTTGCCGAGAGAGTCAAGGTTGTTGGTGATTTCTGTGAATCGTGTGAACATGGCCTTGATTGACTCATCAGACTTCATCTTAAAGAGCTCATACTTTCGAAGGAAGATGCTGATCTTGGTGTCTTTCACTTGGCTCGTTCCTTCATAGGTGACGACCAACTTGTCCCAAATCTCTTTAGCTGACCTACAAGAAGAAATACGGTTAAACTCATCAGTGCTAAGACCACAATAAAGTAAGTTAATAGCCCTGTAGTTTTTGGAGATGGTTTCAAGATCTGCTTGGTTGTATTCAGACTCCTTCTTTGCAATTTTTGTGTTATTTGGTCCATCCTTCTCTGGAATCTTCGGACCATTCTCTATAATGTTCCAAAGCTCTAGATCTTGGTCTATGATGAACATCTTCATCAAAGATCTCCAGTGGACAAAGTTGTTTCCTACAAAGAGTGGCGGTCTGCTTGTGGACCTTCCCTGTGCAAATCCTCCGCTTGCTTTACCAGACATGATCGAAAACTCACAAGATTGTTAGATCAAAAACAGTGAGTAAAGCTCTGATACCAATTGAAGGTTCGATAATGTAAAAACAATGTAGTAAGAAATACTCTAGAAGGGGGGGTTGAATAGAGTATGCCCGTTTTTCGCAGAAAGTCTCAAGACTTTTGGAGCTTGTACCAAAACCTTTGAGATAAACCTGAATCACAAAGTTAAACAATTCGAACCAAGTGCGGAAATAAGGTAAAGAAAATAAGTAAAGGACACGAGTAATTGTTTACGAGGTTCAGCACAACTTGGCCTACGTCCCCGCCTAGGGTTCTTCCACAACCCTAGGATTCAAAGGCTTTATTGATTGCTTAGCTTAGGATCCTAATAGCTCACCGACAAGCCTCTCTCCTATACAATTGCAATCTAGTCAACTCACGTTCCCTTGGAGTCCTAGACCAATCTAGAAGAGCCCCATCTCTCTCAGCTATCTAGTACAATCCTCTAACTCTCGCAAATCATTAGCCTATTGTAACTTCCCGAGTTATAAACTCTCGAGTAACACTTGAAATGAATATATCCTATAAGCTCACAGTGACTCTCAAAGGCTTTGAAATAAACAACAAACTATTTGAGCGCTTAGCAGAGAGACACTTGGAAGACAGATCGCTTGAATGAATGAAACTCGTGTGTAGCACTTGTGTCTCCTTCTGTCTTCTCCTTCCTTTCCTTTATATGAGAGCATGGAGCGTGAGAATCTTCAGCACCAGATCTCCAACGGCTCCTTTGAATCAGTTTGATCTTCAATCTTCTATATATGGACATTTTGAATCGCCATGATCTATTTTGAACTGATCTCCTCAACGTGTATAAGGAAGGATATAATCTCAACTATACTTCCTGAAAGGTTAGTTCAACACATATATATAATATAACGGAAGTATATAATAATATAAAATAATATTCGGACAAATAATATAGGTTTTGTATTTCATCAACTGTTAATGCGTCAAGGCCTTTGACACAAACATCCTGTCAAAGCCCTTGAAACATTTATACTATTTTCCATCAAGGGAGGGAGTTATCATGAAGTTTGTGCAAAGACTAGATATCATAGATCACCATTTCATTCTAGTTCAATTACTTCCACATCAGTTTTTTAGCTTTTACACATAGATGTATGGGGTCCATACAACACAGTTACATATGATGGTTTTTCCTTCTTTCTCACCATTGTTTATGATTACACTCGTGTAACTTGGACTCATTTGATCAAATCTAAATTTGTTGCTTTTCTATGATAAAGGATTTTGTGCAGCTAGTTTTCACTCAGTTTGGTAAACATGTTCACAAGATTAGAACTGACAATGCTCCTGATGACCTTGGTATTAGTTCTATGGGTGTTGAGTTCTTCAAACAGAAGGGTATTATACATCAGACTACTTGCGCTTACACTCCTCAACAAAATGGTGTAGTTGAGAGGAAGCACAAGCACTTACTAGAGACAACTAGAGCTCTTTTTTTTTCCAATCTTCTGTGCTTATGAAGTATTGGGGAGACTGTGTACTCACTGCTACTCATTTGATCAATCGTTATCCATCAAAACTTCTCAACAATATATCTTCTAATGAGAGATTATTTGGTAAACCTCTTGATTACACCAGTCTGAGAACATTTGGATGCCTTGTCCATGCCTCTACCACCCCTGCTGGTAGGACCAAGTTCATGCCCCGTGCCTTATCATGTGTCTTTTTTCGTTATCCGTCTAACAAAAAGGCCTATAAATTGTTGTCCCTAGAAACTGATGGTAGGAGGAAATCGAGTATGAAATATAACAAAATAAATCAAACTAGATTCTGCCCACGCAAATAATTACAAGACCTCCTCCTGATGTAGCAGCGGGAAGTCAGGATCGATCCACGAGGAAGCGTGTCAGCGGATCCTAGGCAGCGGTGTAATCTCACGGACAGAAGTCGACAACAGTTGTACTCGACCTCAACTAAGGGTTAGTCGACAGGGGTCAGGCACAGTCGAACACAGCACAGCAACTCGGCGAAATCTACTCGACCTCGACAAGGCTTACTCGATATCGAGTAGGGCCTTCGTCGACTTCGGCTCGTCTTGTCGAGTTCCTGCACAATTGAGCTACGGCGACTCTAGGTCGAGAATCAGTGGTCGAGGTCGACCAGAGTGTGGTCGAGATCGACGAGGGCAGGGAGTAAAACGAATGAAATAAAGAAAATAAAGAACAAATGCTTTTGGGATTTCGACTTAAACTTTAATGTAAAAGAACTTCCAAGATTGGGGTTTGCAACAACAACAACCAAGCATGCATAAGGTAAAATCAAACAGATAATCATGTGAATCGCATTAAAGGACTAAGCTTTCGCCTTTTCCAACAATTAGACAACTCTCTCAAGAAACCCTAATTTTCTCTACCGATTTTATGTTTATAATCCAAGTGGTTAACATGGATCTCCATTAGATGGGCAATAAACACATCAACAAGTAGGAAAATGCTTAAAACATGACAAAGGTCGGATCTTTACCTCAATTATGCATGGCTATCGTCGGGCTCGCCCCAACCCTAGAAGTGGGTTGACTACTCGCGCTTCATCGCAAACTCAGACATCATTTCTTGAAAGAAAACAACTTGCATTAACTAAATTCAAAGACTTTACAATCCCGGCGATCCAACTCTCGTTGAACGCCAAAACCCTAAAACCTTCGAACTCCTAAAACTTCTCCTTGGAACTACTTGTCTTGCTCTCAAATTGAATGATTGAAACTGAGCCCCATGGGCTTTATTTATAGGCTTCATTCCCTAGCTATTCTAGGAAAGAAGATATCTATCTATATCTAAAACTTAAAAAGATAAATAAAAGCTATAACATAATTAAATCTAAATTAGGGAAATATATCTAAAAGTCTTCTATGGATAGAATTCCTTCTCTTCATGATGGATCTTGATAGTTTTGGATAGAATCGACAATCTTCGCGTCCAAGCAATGCAAAACCGAGTAGGATTCGTCAAGCCGCGTCGAACAACTTCTGAAAGCGTGGTCGATCTCGACAAGAGCCTTGTCGATCTCGAGTAGGAAACCTGGTCGACTGGTCTTGGCTGGCTTCTCTGCTCGACAGGCTCGGACTCTGGCTCATGGTGCTTGTCGATGTCGACAAGCCCTAGTCGACCTCGAGTAGAAAAGTTCTGTCGACTAGGTCTTCTCGGGTGGATCTCCTCGACAGGCCTGGATCTGGTCTCCGGCCTTCGTCGATCTCGACTAAGAGTTCTCGAGATCGACTAGGATTGGTCGAGGATGACTCTCTGTGGTGGTGTCGAGGACTCCTCCTCGGACTGGCGCTGTGGTGGCTTGTCGATCTCGACAAGGGTTCGTCGAGATCGAGTAGGGTGCGCTCGGCTTCTCGTCCTCGGCTTCTCGGTCAGCTTCTCTCCTCGTCGACTCTGGGTGTGGTGCTGAGGCGTCGTCGATCTCGACCAGGGCTTGTCGAGATCGAGTAGACTTCCGGAGCTGGGTTGTCTGGCTTTCTCGATCAGGCTCTGTCGACCAAGGCTGTGCTCGGACATGTTCGTCTAGATCGAGTAAGGTCTACTCGAGGTCGAGTAAACTTGACTCTCAGATTGATTCGACTGGTTCCGCTGCTTCCTTGATCTTGGACTTCTGTAGCCGATTTCCGAGCTTTTCTGACCTTCTGTAGAATTGCTGTAAAATGCCTCGATTTTTGCGAATTAAACAAAAACTGGTGTAGATTCCATAATTTGGGAAATAAACATAAACTACATAGGTTCTGTACTATCTTAGCTCAAATGAATGCAAATGTTTGCAGAAATCAATATAAAAGTTACTGTAAAACATGGCAGATTCAGCTCATAACAGAAACCAAACAAATATTTTTCTCAAGAGATGTGACTTTCCATGAGCATATCTTTCCTTTTAAATCCAACCTCACTTCACCTCTTTCATATTCTTATATACCTTTACCTTCTTCACACTTACCTCCACCTGCTTCTCTTATCCCACCTCCACATATTCCACATGTCCTTCGGAGATCTAGCAGACATTATGTTCCTCCTACTTATCTTCAAGATTATGCTTGCAATTCTGCACGTAGTCTTCCTGCCTTTTATTTTCATGTTTTATCTTCTTTATCTCAGGCTTTTCTTTCCAACCTATCCACTTTAACTGAACCTTGTACCTATGAAGAGGTTTTCATACATGATGACTGGAGAAAGGCGTTCGACCTTGAGTTACAAGATCTGAAAGACAACAACACTTGGGACATTGTGGATTCTATCCAAAACTAAAGTGGATAGGTTGGAAAGAAAAGCCTGAGTGCAACCTTTGATCACAAGTCGAGCCTAGCTTGTATCTTTCTAAGGAACCATCAGCTTTGAACTTTAGTTTATAGACCCATTTACAACCAATTAGTTGTAAATGGGTCTATAAACTAAAGTTCAAAGCTGATGGTTCCTTAGAAAGATACAAGCTAGGCTCGACTTGTGATCAAAGGTTGCACTCAAAAGGCTGATATTGACTATCAAGAGACTTTCTCTCCAGTGGCTAAGATCACTACAATCAGGAGTTTAGTTGCTGTTGCGGTAAAGAAAGGACGGTCCCTTTCTCAACTAGATGTCAATAATGCATTCCTCCATGGGGATATTGATACTGAAGTGTTCGATCATGAAGATGCCTCTTGGTTTGCAGCATGTGTTTCTAGGCAAAGTTTGTCGATTAAACAAGTCCTTATATGGCTTAAACCAGGCTTTAAGACAATGGTACAACAAGTTCTCTAATGCTTTGATTTCACATGGTTACACTTAGTCATTCAATGACAATTCTTTGTTCCATAAGAAGTCTGCAGAACATTCAGTTTTCTTAGTTGTGTATGTAGATGACATCCTCATCACTGGAGATTGATATAGCAAAAGTAATTTGATAAAAGATCCAGGGGCATAATCGTCATTTACACGGTAAACCCTAATCGCAAACCCTAACTCTCATTATATATATGATCGATCTACTAGGGTTTGAGGAGGCTTTTTTCAGCCGACACATTTTGACTTGAGCGTCGGAGGCTCCTCCGGGGGAGCGAGCCCCGCCTCTTCTTCTCCTTCTAATCTGTGCAGGAAGATCAATCGACGGGAAGGAGAAGTGCATATTTTATGCTTAACATTTGGCGCCGTCCGTGGGGATTTGATAAAAAAGCCATAAGATCGGATCTCTCAATGAAAAAAGCAACGAAGATCGATCGTGGGTGAGGCTGTATGAAGCGGTGGATCTGCAGGAGTAGCAACGGCCACCGTAGCCACCACGGCGTCCTCCGCTGCACCCAATCGATGATGTGTAGACCGTCTAGAATCGTCGGATCGATTCCTGTTTCCCGAAGGGGTATCCTCGATCTCCGAAATCCAAATCCGGCCTGCCTTGCAGTTTCGGATCGAGAAGTCGCCCGAATCTACAGGAGTAGCAGTCGCCACAGCAACCACCATGGGGTCCTCCGTCGAGCCTCCATCTCCCCCATAGCCACCGACTTCAGCCTCCTCTGTCGCTCTTGGTGTGACTCCGATTGGATCTGGTTTGGGATCGCACCGAAAGCATGCCCAGATCAAGTACTTACAAACACACCCGCCGAGTCTGGCCTCCTCCGTCTCTCTGCGCCACTCCAATTGGACCTGCGTTGGGGTTGCGCCATAGCCACCGCTACCAATCATCGTCGCACCGAAGACGACATGGATGCCCAGTGCAGCACACACAAAGCGCTGATGCGCCAGGCACGCCCGCGGAGCCCTTCTCCGCCGTCGAGATCGGGGCCAGAGATGGGATGATGGCCGATGATGTATCTTCGAGATCAGCTCTTGCCCGCCATCGACGCCCGCCATTGAAGTGACGGTGGAGTTGCTGCCTTCGGATCTTGAGAGAAAGATTGAGATTAGCTTCGAGATCCAGCCGCCGCCGTCTGCAAAACCTAAGGTAGAAGACGGTATGTTTTGATTATGGTTTGTTTTAATTACAAAATTAGCCCGGAGTTTTTGGAAATCGCAACTTAGCCTTTGCATTTAAGATAATTGCGAAAAAAGGCCCAACTTCCATAAGGCATAATATCTCACTTGGAAGTGCAACATAACGTGCCCGGCCGGTCCAGCATATGAGACCCAAAAGCTAAGTTCTCTTTGTCCTATTTCGATAAAAAAGTCTACTCATTAGTTAGTCATATTACATTGTTAATTGCATCTTGACTCCTAAGTTTAATCAGTGGCATATAATTTCTTGAAATGCTTATATGCGCATCTATATGTGTAGAACAACATTATATCAAAGCCGTAAAAACCATTACATAATCGCCATTTATGGCCAACGAATCACCACTCATGGCCAAAGATTGCCACTCATGGCCAACGAAACGCCACTTAAGGCCAAAAGAAAGCCGATTTCAGGCCACGAGAACGCCACTTAGGGCCAAAAGAAAGCCGATTTCAGGCCACGAGAACGCCACTTAAGTCCAAAAGAAAGCCGATTTCAGGCCACGAGAACGCCACTTGAAGCCAAAAGAAAGCCAATTTCAGGCCACGAGAACGCCACTTAAGGCCAAAAGAAAGCCGATTTCAGGCCACGAGAACGGCACTTAAGGCCAAAAGAAAGCCGATTTCAAGCCACGAGAACGCCACTTAACGCCAAAAGAAAGCTGATTTCAGGCCACGAGAACGCCACTTAAGGCAAAAAGAAAGCCGATTTCAGGCCACGAGAACGCCACTTAAGGCCAAAAGAAAGCCAATTTCAGGCCAAGAGAGCGTCACTGAAGGCCAAAAGATCGCCACTCAAGGCCAAAGAATCGCCACTACGGCCAAAGAATCGTCACTTAAGACCGCCTAAAGCCAGCTCTAAGCCATAATAACGCCGTTAAGGGCCGACAAAAGTCAAAATCAAGCAATGAGAATGCTATTTAAAGAGAAATGCTCAACCCTAATGAAAACCGTCAAATTGTCAATCATAAATAAAATTTAAGCAAGAATGTCATCAACTGACACTGTCTCTCATTTATGGAAAAAAATTCATCTAATTAGTTTGAGCAGTAAATTTCAGTTGATCAGTTAATAACGCATGATGCCCAAAAATAGCGAAAAAAAGGGAAGAAAGGAAAAAAGGCAATAAAAGGACTAGGAAAGCGGGCCTGTGAGGACGCGCTGACAAACGATCCGCGGACGAAGGTTGCATGCAACTCGGCCAGATGGCACGCATGCCCACCACCCACGCGCCCTTCCATTTAGAACACGTGGCAACCATACTTCAACAAGTGTGCAAAAGGAAGGAATATTCCCCTCAGGGGGGGGGGGCATGGGTGCACACTATAAAAATGAGAAGACACTCTAAGATCAGGGCTTTTTCGGAAAACCTAAAGGGGAGTGTTGTCCTATGCAGATCAAAGGGCAGAGTCTAGGCGTAACATCACCAAGCTCACCTCACAAGTGCCCAATAACCATCATAATCGTCGAGTAGGTGAGCTTTCAAGTATGGGCATTATGGGACTCCTCGAGCCGAAGGTCTCGACTCCCACCCTTTCACTCTATCTTAGAATAAGAACTCACTCTCTCTGAATAGCCTAGATGAAATCGACGCCCGAAGGGTGGAACAAGCTTCAGTTAGGACTCGGCAGCACCCGTCGTTGGTCATCTACCGTCCGCGGATGACTTGACTGGGGTAAGACCGTCTCAGAGTGAGTGGTCATCCCGGCACAGGCAAAGGTCCTCCCCCCTAGGATAGTAGCTTTGTGAGACCGTTCTCATGGGGAGGAACTTCAGTTAAGACCGTTGACCACTAAAATCAGAACACATGGCGCCCCTCCCCCCTCCATGGCGACGTGGGGTGGGGTCCACCTTTCAATTGCGGTTTTATCACTGGCGCCATCCGTGGGGACAGTCTCACGCTAAGAGGTTTCAAGGGAGTTCGTGCTGATGGAACTAGCATAAACTCTTTTCTAATAATGAATTATAAAATTCTTTCACGTAGTAGCAGATAAAAGAACATGAGCAATCACACGGAGGATGCGTCCAACATGATGTGTCACAACGCGGATGAGACCGCAAGGTCTGCCCCGCACAATGCCTCTCCGAACCCCTCGGGAGCTCACGGCGACCCTATCCCCTCACCATACATACCCCAGCACTTCGGGCAAGACGGGGAGTTCAATGAAGGTCATTCCACCCCCCCTCCAAATCCCGAACATCTTTGGAAAGGTGGGGGGAGGGGGGGTGAACGGGGGCTACTATTTCCCCCCACCAAACCCTGGACATTTCTTCTTCTACGGACAGGATGACTTTCAAGTCCCCCGACAGGAATATGTTCGCGATGGTTTCTACGGGAACGACTACGGTAACGCTCGGCAGGAACGTCACCAACAGGAGGGGTTCAAGCACCCGGGTCGGCATTTCCATTACGGGAATCCACAAGCCAACAGGTTTTACCACGACGGACAGTCTTCAGACGTGTCCATGTCTAACAGGGTCAACCCATCCCACGCGCGGATGGATACGTCGGACCTCATACCTTCAGTCTTTTCAAGTGAGATCTGCAGGGCCCTAGTCCCCAAGCGTTGGAGGGACGTTAATCTCATGAAATATGATGGCACTACCGACCCAGACGATCAAATGTGCCATTTCGTGATGGCTATGGGAATAAACGAGTACAACGACGCAATGCTCTGCCGCACTTTCCCGTCGGCTCTGACCAATATAGCCTTGACATGGTTCACTAACCTCCCTCAGAATTCCATAACCGGTTTCGCGCAACTTTCTCAAGTATTCAAATCACACTTTGGGAGCTCCCGATCGCGCAAGAAAACGTACCATGCTGGACCTAAATTCCATTAGGCAAGGAGCACATGAGACCTTGGGGCAATTCTTTGCACGATTCACCAGTGTAGTGGTAAAGATCCCGAACTTCAACCATGAGTCAGCGGTCATCATCCTCATGGGGAACCTGGCAGAAGGCGACTTCAAGACTCGCTTGTTCAGAAAGAAACCTAAGAGCTACGACACGCTAAGGGACATGGTGTCCACCCAGATTGAGGCCGAAGAGGCTGCGGCCTCGAGCTTGAGGGCGACCGAAGGGCAGCAGGGTTTCTTCGGGAAAATAGTTGGGAAGTTTCGGAAGGATAAAGGGGCTGGAAAGCAAAGGGGGCAGTACTCTACGGATCACCGACCTGCATCTCGGCAGGACGCTGGAGCTTGCTCCGCGTCGGGAATCTGGTTGGAGCTCTAGTCTCCCGGATCAACACCTTTGTTAAGTCCCAGGACGCTGGAGCTTGCTTCGCGTCGGGAATCCGTTTGGAGCTCTAGTCTCCCGGATCGACATCTTCGTTAAGTCCTAGGACGCTGGAGCTTGCTCCGCGTCGGGAATCCGGATGGAGCTCTAGTCTCCCGGATCAACATGTTCGTAAAAAAACTCAGGGCACCGGAGTTTACTCCGCGTCGGGTCTCTCAAATCGAAGCACTTACCAAAATTACATGGCCTGGGGAACATACGCTCCCAAGAGCCAGGGGACGTTACCCGTACCAAAAAGACGGAAGTGTATAGAAGGGCTAGGAACTTCAGAGATACTGGAACAAAAGTAACAATGGACAAGACGAAAACACAAGAGATTGCCAGGATCACCCCCCTACAGGGCACCTGACTGAATTTGCAAAGAGTTCAAAAAACAGAAAGTACATAAAGTCCCGAAAAGTAAATATCCCAGCTTCGCCCAACAAACTTCACCCCGCTCTTGGCCTATCGAGGACAAGCTGGGTCCTATGTTCGCTCAAGCGAGCTCCATTAGGGAAGGGACCCTCGGGGTGTGGCTCTTCCCATTCCCCGTCAACTTCATCTCCTCCAGAAGTCAGGATGCGAACTACGAATCGGGGTCCCCCTTTATGAAGGAAGGTCAGAGAGGATCTGATGTCCACGCTATGCGTGCAAACAAAGTGGTTCCACCCATGACGGAGATAGGGAATGACGTAATCACCGCGAAGCACCGCCACTGGGAAATCCTTCAAAATCCGAGTTTTTAAGAGGACCCGCTCAGGGAGAACCTAGCCAAACTCATCCTTGAAACGAAGCGGCAGCATCTGTCCCGAATAAATAGCACAGGGGGGTGAAAGTCGGGACGAGAGAAGGTGAGACAAAAAACGCCCAGTTGGTTTGAAAAAACGCCCAGTTGGTTCGCATCGCAGCAGGCATATTTAAGAAACAAAGAGGTTCAGGTAAGGAAAAAAGAAACGAAGAAGGCTTCTCTTTAAAGGAGAGCCCTAGGGGTCACGAGCTGCACAGGAACCACCCCGAGGCAGACCCGTCAGGACTTCAACGAACCACCAAGATGATGTGAAAGGACGAACGCGATCTGCCCAAGGCAAGGCATGAAGGACACCTGTCCGAAGAAACTCCATCTCGAGAGACGTAGTTGCAGCGTCCCTAAAAAATACAACGATAAGGGAACCAAGGACATGGGATATTCGAGGCTAAGCATGGAGGACACATGTCCAAAAATATCTAGCGTTACACCGAAGGAGCATCTCGCCTTGGAAGAGTGAGCAGATGGACCTCGCACTATATACCCAACGGTAAAAGGGAGGAGTGGATCCTTGAGGCGAGGAACGTAGTCTCTTCCAAGAACAAATGGAGTCAAACCCGTCCCAAACCTCCTTCTACAGGGTAATCCTCCGAAGCGATCAACTCATGTGTCTCCGACTTCCCTTAACGTATGAACTAGCCTTAGAAGATGCTCAGGGGAAAGTCAGCCTCTGATCCCATTTGTTCCAAGAGCACACCGTCATGGTTGGGCGAGATAACAACGGGATCTATCGGCTAACCGAAGGATGGGGGGATTTCGTCGCCGCAAACCATGTGCGAGTGGGGGCCATCCTTAAGTTCACCAAGGAAAAAATAGGAGCTGGGTACAAGGTTTCCGTGGTCGACCCAGATCCTGAGAACGAAGAGACCTCCCCAGCCACGTAAGATAATCGGCCTGTACCACGAAGCTACTGCTCTAAGAGGCCCGCTTCTTCCACAAATATGTTAAGGAGATGTAAGAGGACTTATTCCTCGCTAACGTTGTTTGTTTCAAAATAAGAAGAGCTCCTTTCACAAACATTCCCGCCAAGGTTCCTCCGACAAAGGCTAGACCGGTAGAGTCACGGGCCCGTTTAGCTCAGACGTTGAACCCAGGCAACATCCACGTAGAGCGAGGGCACTTGGCCAAAGGCCATGTGGACGAAACATCCCCGACGCATAAGCGTTATAAAAAGGGGCAGGGGATTTCTAGAGTCCCATACATAAATCACCCCCACTTCTTAGAAAAATAACCATGGGGACCGAAGGTCCCCCAAGGGCATTTTATCGTTTCATAACCCGAGGGGAGCAGGTGCGGAGACTACAGCTGCCCCAATCGTACGAACGATTAGGAAAGGAAACCTACGAGCTCGTACACCTTTGGTCGACCTCCTGCCCTGATTGCGAGGTTGGTGTCGAAATAGATGACGAGGGAACGCATTGATACACGAGAGGGTGGGCAGATTTCACCCTCACAAACCGCGTGCACGTCGGATCCACTCTCCTTTTCGTCTACAAGAGCGACTCACACTTCGAGGTATACGTGTCATATCCCGATTCCCCCTCGACCGCAGATGTCGGTCCAGCTCAATGAAGAAGGGTTCCCAGGAATAGGGGACAACCAAGGAAATAAAACCGACCGACGGAAAGTAAAGAAGCGCGGCCCGCGGCTAGCCACTTCCTCCCTAGTTAAAACAACACCGACAAAAATAAAGTCTTTTGATGTAGTCTCTGTCATTTTCCGGAATAACTGTAAGGGCCCCTAGTCGTGAAACCGACCACACGGGTCCCCTTTTTCAGATATCCTCCTTCCCGAGGTATGACAAATCTATGAAAAAACAGAAAGTAAATCATCACATAAAGAAGGAAAGAAACCCTCTTATAAATACGGCTCTGATGGAGTCTTGAAACACACCACCCCATCCCGGAAAAACAACGAAACTCTCTCCCCTGAAAGAAACTAGATGGCTGCCGGTAACTCACCCGAGCCCCTCTTCTCGATCACGGGAAGAGGTCTAAGAGATTTCCTTCGCTGGGTGCAAAACGCTACGTTCACGCAAAGGATGCCACTACCGACGTGCTTTGAGACGGAGTTCGGGCTGCCAGGCGTCGAGAGGATCTCATTGACCAATGGACGAGGAAGACGGGGAACAAGCGTCTGAGTAGAACAAGACGATGCTGGGGTACTCTGGCTCACCCAAGGGTGGAGTGCCTTTGCAAGATCAAGAGGCCTCCAGGTAGGTGGGGCTGTGACGTTCCACTAGCTCAGCAACTCACGCTTCAAGGTTCGCCTCCTGCTGCCAGAAGACGTTGGAACTTCCGAAGGCGAAGACTCGGGATCCTCCGAAGACAAAGAATAGAAGAGGTATCCGTTCGCGTATGATATAACCGTGGTAACACACGGTAGCATTATGTTAAGACTATTTCGCGAAAAAGCATGAGTTTGTTAAAACTGGAAACTCTATTGTTCTTCAAGCAAAATAGGGAACGTGGGCACAAACGCGACCACGTTTGAGTTTTTTCACACAATCACGCCGCTAACGCGACAACATAAACCAAAATAAGGCCCAAAACAAAGTGCCGAAGTTTCTTCGCCCAAAGAAACGATGATAAAAAACCAGTATCCAGAAAAAGAGTTCACAAACCATCACCACTTATGTCCACTTTCTCATCTGCCTTCAAATCCCAATCCTCTCTATCTTCGCTCGGAGAAAAAGGCTGAAGATGGACGCCGGGGTTCTCCGAGGACTTCCGAACACTCTGGTGAATCCCTTCCTTCATGCTCATGTAGAAGTAGTCCCTGTACCTATCTTGAATGAAGTCCTGCCCAGTGTCTTCATTCAATTACTCTGGAACAGCGCTCCTCATAAAGTCCAGGCCGCTCGGGGTCCTCAACCAGTGATCTACAAGCTTGGTCCGGTTGTGCGGAACGTCTCACCAAGACATGACGATATCCCCGTCCGTCCAGGACAGGTACCGCTCCAGCTCAATCGCAAGACGGTTGGATTTCAAGACCGCCTTGCTCCGCTCCTCATTCGCCTCAATCAACTGGGCTTCCAACTTGGAAGCTCGGGCCTCGGCACTGGATTGCAAGGAAGTCAAAGACTGCTGAGAAGACTCGAGCTGGGTTGCACCATCTCCAGATCCTCGACCAATTTGTTGCCCCTCGCTTTCTCCGTGGCCAAGACGGTTTCCCCCTCTTCCAAACGTGAACGAAGGGATTCAACCTCTTTCCGTGGCGTCTCTGCCTCCAAAAGCCTCTCTTTCATCCGCTCCAAGTTCTCCTCAGGACCTCGGGCGTGTCAGACCAAACGGAGATATCGCCCCAACCGCTGTGAGTAAAAACGTGTCCCTGATTACAAAGAAAATAGAAAGGTTAGGGAAATTCCCAAAGGGAAAGCACCAAGGCAAACAAGCGACGTCAGTTACGGAGCACGGCTCACTTACCCAATTGCACCAGCGTTCTTGCTCTAGGGTGAACTGCTCATCGGTCAGTTGGTCCAGGTATTGCAATTCCGCCTCCCCGAGCTCCGGGGGAAAGACCAATTGATTGAGGACATCCGAGGCAAAACCCGGCATCCGATATGCCGGGCGGTTGTTGACATCCACATGGAAGACGGGCACGTCCCAGTCAACTCCTTTCCAGGCCGGAAAAGGACGTGGCCTCTTCTTCTTTGGAGGAGCTTTCGAAGTTCCCGCCTCAGAAGGAGAGATAGGCCGGGGCTCCACAGGGCTTGTCAGTGGAAGAGGACGAACCTCGGCGACCAGAGAAGTCTCAACATCAATAACCGGTGGCTCAGACTCTACCGGGTCAACAGGAGAAGAAGTAGCGATGATCGCGGTCTTCTCCTTCGCCGCTTTCTTACTCTTTGGCTTGGGGGCCGAAGTCTTGGGGCGCTTCAAGGCTCTCATCCCGTCTGTAGGTATCTTCCTCCTAGCAAAAGAAGGAGGAGTGGAGGACATATTCGCAGCATCCACCATTGTCTTCAACTCCAGAGCGTCTGAGGAACCATGAAAAGGACAACAACATCAGTACAAGACCAATAACATAAGAAAAAGCAAAAACAAAAATGTTCCCCAAATTAACTACAACCTATGCGCGGATGAGGGAGACTTAAGTCGGCCATCTCCAGCCGCAAAGGAGACACCACATCCCTCCACGAAGGTTTCGTCCCAACCACAAACCTCCGCTCGATCTCTTTCAGATCCGTCACAGCTCTTTTCTTCACACGCGTGTACAGACGCGGCTCGGTATGGCAGTTCAAGATTTGAAGAGAAGGATCCCGGACTAAGGACCACTTATGCCTCCACTCTGGTTTGCTGGAATTACGTTCCACTATCGAAACGCTAAGCTTAGCTTGGTAAAGATTCTTATGGGTGCCTCCATGGCCCAAAGTGAGCATGTTGCTAAGAAGTCCCAGGATAGGTTGAACCCCAATTTCCAGGCATCGCATAACAAAAGAAGTAAAAAAGAGCCAGTTGTTTGGAACCAGTTGAGCGGGGCTCAAGCCGCAAGCTTTTAGATAATGCTTGAATAGATTAGGGAGAGGGAGCCGAAACCCTTGGACCAGACTCTCAATATAGACAACCAAGCACCCCGGATAAGCATCTAGGCTCCCTCCGCCCTCCACCGGAAGACACAAAACCACTCCCTCCGGCCAGGGGCAGACGCGAGCAATCACACTCAACTCATCCAGGGTCGTGAAAGTCCCTCCTCCGCGGTTCCGAGCATTAGGCGGAGCGATGGGGATCACCCTCTGCGGTAGAACAACCGGGATTGGACCCGCGGCAGATGGCTGTAAGTCCTTCCTAAAAGGACAGGTCGCCAACACCCCCTCATCATACAAAGCCGAACGGAAATCCCCCAGCACGGACGAGGAATGGCGCTCAGTCAGTAGAAAGACAGGGTCGGACGGCAGATCAGTGCGGGAATCCCACTCCTTGTAAGAATGCTGAGATTCGGGGGATTTCAGTATCGAGTCGGACCCTGATGACGAGGCACCATCGCCCGACCGCGAAGATGCAGATTCTGCAGGAGAAGGGGGTTCGTCGCGTACGCGACCCGGAGAAGAATAGAAGGAGGGATCCGCGGGGGTTTTTGGTTGACGAATTGTGACTTCCCCAGGAACCGCTATACCACCCATCAGAAGTTTACCCTGGTTGATAGAAGGAAATCGAGTTTAAAATATAATAAAATAGATCAAACCAGATTTGTGCCCACACAAATAATTACAAGACCTCCTCCTGATGTAGCAGCGGGAAGTCAGGATCGATCCTCGAGGAAGCACGTCAGCAGATCTCATGTAGCAGCAAATCTCACAGACAGAAAATTAAACAGACAGACAGAAATAACAAAGAAAGGCGGAAAAGAAAATGAAAGCACAGAAACTGGTCGATATCGACTACTGTTCCTCGATATCGACTAAAAATATCGACCAACAGCACCCGAATTCGACTAACAGAAAGCAAAACTCAGCAAACTCAACTCGATCTCGACAAACTTTCCTCGATGTCGACCAATTACCTCGAGATCGAGTAACAACCGAAACTAAAATTGCAATCTTTTCGAACACAGAACACGAATTTCGATGAAATAAATCAATAAACTAAAGACTTCCAAGATCAGGGTTTCAACACCACAACGATAACCATGCAAAATAACGCATAAAGGCATAAAAGATCATGCTTTTCATCAAATAACTTTCGTTATTAACAAATAGGAATATAGAGGCTTTCGCATAAACACTAATTGTTACTAACCCTTTTCACATAATTAACCCAAGTTGTATTAAGATCACTTTCGCTTCAATAATACAAACAAGGATCACCTTCAACTTTCGCAAAAGAATCATGCTTGCAGGGATAGAAGGCGAATTGCATAAAAAGCTCAAGAAACTCATCACCTCACATGGCTACCGTCGGGCTCACCCCGACCCTAGAAGTGGGTGGACTACTCGCTCTTCATCATCAAGAAACTCATCAATGATTTCAGGAAAATAAATTGCATTAAAAATAACCAAAACTTACAACCGATCGAAGCCAAAACCGCTTTCGCAAACTCTACTCTCTCTCTATGTAACTAATTGTGTATGAAATTGAATGCTTATAAATCAGCCCCTAAGGCTTTATTTATAGCCTTCATTTCAAGCTAATCTAGGAAAGAAAACTATATCTATATCTAATTCTATCTATCTTTTATCTAAAGATTAAAACATGGAAATAAAGAAATAAATCTCTAAAGGAATTATACCTAAAGTAGATAAATGTCTTCTTCTCTTGATAGCACTTGATAGAATTTGATGGAATTTGATCTCGAAAATATCTCCATCGGATTCGGGATAGAACCTTAACAAGATCTCGGACTAGCTCGATTTCGGCTTTTGGGTTCAACTCGATATCGAGTAGGATTGCTCGATATCGACTAGCAATTTCTCGTCTTCTGCTCAGCCACTCGATTCCGGCCTCCAGGAGCAAAGTCGACTTGATTTTTCCTCGACATCGAGTAAATTTCCTCGACATCGAGTAACATGTTCAGCTCACAGCTTCACTCGTCGACTCCTAGTGCTCAACTCGATTTCAGGTTACTCGATATCGAGTAAAACACCTCGATATTGACTAACTTTCTTCAGCCTTCTCGATTCTGGGCAGCTTTGGTGGAAATCGACTCGACTGTACTCGATATCGACTTGGCAGTACTCGATATCGAGTTGTGTGTTTTTGACTCGGTTTTCTTCTTTCCAGCTCGATTTGTCCCGGTTCCGCTGCTCCTTGACCTCGAACTTCTGTAGTTGACTTCGAGCTTTTTTTCCTTTATCTGAATTGCTGTAAATTGCCACGATTTCTGCGAAATTAAACAGAAACTGGTGTAGATTCCATAATTTGGCAAATAAGCATAAACTACATAGATTATTTACTAATCTAGCCGAAATGCATGAAATGCGTGCAGAAAACGATATAAAAGTAACTATAAAATATGGCGAATTAGGCTCACAACAAACACCCCATACTTAAGCTTGCTTGTCCTCAAGCAATACTTTTAATTATCATTCAGGGGAAGAAATAAAAAACTCTCAACATCTTAGATTCATTGACATATGTCTCTGCAATCAATTACCATCCTCGAAAAGGTACTTGTGTCACAAATCCATGTATGTGCAATTAAAAAGCAACATCTACTCACAAAAGGAGGGTTATGCAAAACAATTCATAAGTGACAAAACATTAATAATCAAGAGGACTTTAATAAAGCTCATGGTGAAGAAAAGGTAAAAGGTAAAGGTGGGCAATTTTTGGCAATGTGGTGCTAATAATCCGGGGAAATGGAGTACTTTCCAAACTTTCATACCATATCCCTTCTTCATAAGATTCATCACCTTTCTCTCATTGCTCATTGCTTTTATCAATAATAATGCTTTTACCTCTCTAACCTCAGCACTGTCTTCTCGCGAGTCGCAAACATGGGTGTCATGAATGGCCCCGGATACTTAGTGCTTTAGACTCCTCACATTGTGTCCCATCTCGCCAAACTATTATCTCAGCGAGCAGGGTCGATCTACCTTTATCTCCTGAGGTGATCGGATTTTCTTTCACTCATTAAATTTTCCATATATTTTCAAACATTCCTGCCAAACTCCAATTATGACATAACAACACAACAACCATATAATATCTCCATAATGTAACATCATTCTGAACATAATCCCCGGATAGGAAATAAGGTAAAGAATGGCAATATTTGGATCATGTGGAGCAATAATTGAAATAAGGCATAACATGGCTTTTGTGATGCATAAGCATAGGTAAGGCTAAGGAATATAAACATATGAGCATTATATGGAAATATAAAGTCCTCCATCCTCTTATCATGCAACATGTCAAAAGCAAATAAGCATAAACTACATAGATTCTGTACTAATCTAGCCCAAATGCATGAAATGTGTGCAGAAAACGATATAAAAGTAACTATAAAACATGGCGAATTAGGCTCACAACAACCCTCTGGTCTCACTGGAGGCGGAGATCTGATCAGGGCTTGAACGCTGCCAGAGCTGCTTTGAGAGGTCAACATAGCGAAGGCGGCTAATAGATTGGGAGGAAGGGGCAAGTTAGGAAGAAACCTAAAGACCAGTAGGGAATAAAAATGCGCCCGGAAAAAACCCGCGCCACATCCGCGGCCAAGAGAGACAAGAAAGAAAGGAAACTAAGAATAAAACAAGAAAAAGACGCGGAAAGAAAAGAAAGAAAAACGACTTTACCTTGATTGGCCAAAGATGAGAGCTGTAAAAAACGGAGAAACGGTAAAAAAATGACAAGGGAAAGGACCCCTATTTATAGGCCCCCACTTAACAACGTTTCGCCTCCTGCTTCGGCCCACGTGTCAAGATTCCGACACACATCAATCAGGCAAACGGGCCTAGTGGAAACAGGCCCAAGAAAGCCCAACTCGGCCCAACGGGCCTCCTTTTTCTATTTTTCTTCCCTAGGAAGCGCTAAGGACGATGGGATCAGTAGGGTGATTTCGAACCGCGGAAAAACCTTACCGGTCTCCTCACGGCTCGAGGAGCTGTGATGATGCCCAAAAATAGCGAAAAAGAGGGAAGAAAGGAAAAAAGGCAATAAAAGGACTGGGAAAGCGGGCCTGTGAGGACGCGCTGACAAACGATCCGGGGATGAAGGTTGCATGCAACTCGGCCAGATGGCACGCATGCCCACCACCCACGCGCCCTTCTTTTTAGAACACGTGGCAGCCATACTTCAACAAGTGGCCAAAAGGAAGGAACATTCCCCTCGGGGGGGGGGGGCATGGGTGCACACTATAAAAACGAGAAGACACTCTAAGATCAGGAATTTTTCGGAAAACCTAAAGGGGAGTGTTGTCCTATGCAGATCAAAGGGCGGAGTCTAGGCGTAACATCACCAAGCTCACCCTTTTACTCTGTCTTAGGATAAGAACTCACTCTCTCCGAATAGCCTGGATGAAATCGATACCCGAAGGGTGGAACGAGCTTCAGTTAGGACTCGGCGGCACCCGTCGTTGGTTATCTACCGTCCGCGGATGACTGGACTGGGGTAAGACCGTCTCAGAGTGAGTGGTCATCCCGGCACAGGCAAAGGTCCTCCCCCCCTAGGATAGTATCTTTGTGAGACCGTTCTCATGGGGAGGAACTTCAGGTAAGACCGTTGACCACTAAAATCAGAACACATGCCCCCCCTTCCATGGCGACGTAGGGTGGGGTCCACCTTTCAATTGCGGTTTTATCAAATGGGGTGGGGTCCACCTTTCGATCGACGGGAAGGAAAAGTGCATATTTTATGCTTAACAGAGATGATCTAGCTGAGATTGAGAATGTTAAGAATTTTTTGAATCACTCCTTCATCATCAAGGATTTGGGCACTTTGAATTATTTTTTAGGCATTGAGTTTTAGTCCTCTCCCAAAGGCATCATCATGACCCAACGAAAGTTCATCCAGGAACTCTTAAAAGACTTTGATCCAGGCTTGTCTAGGAATGCTTCAAGTCCTATGGATCCAAGCATCAAATTGATCATATCTTCTAGCACTATGCTTACTGATCCTTCTCAGTACAGATAGCTTGTGGGGAAATTGAATTTCCTTACAAACACCAAACCAGACCTTGCTTTTACTGTCCAACATTTTAGCCAATTCATGCACAGTCCAACTGATGTTCATATGAAAGCAGCACTTCATGTTGTGGGTTATTTGCAAGGTACTTCTGATATGGGTATTTTGTTTGGCAACGATGATGATTTTAATCTCCAAGCATCGTGTAATTCTGATTGGGCATCTTGCCCCACGACAAGGAGGTCAGCTAGTGGCTATATTGCATCATTTTAGGGTCTTATCATATATCTTGGAAGTCCAAGAAACAAGCCAGCATTTCCTTGTCCTCTGCTGAAGCCGTGTACAGGTCCATAAGGCGAGTCACTACATAACTGGCATGGCTAAGTCGATTGTTCTTTGAGCTTGAGGTACCATGGATTCATCCTATCCCTCTCAAATGCGATAGCCAGTCTACGATTTATATAGCAAAGAACCTTGTCTTTCACGAAAGAACCAAGCACATAGAGATATACTGTTACTATGTCTGATCTCAGTTGCTTGCTGGACTCATCACCCTTCAGCATGTTCCCACTCATGCGCAACTAGCTGATGTTCTAACCAAGTAATTACAGGATCCCCTTCACACGTCTCTGCTATCCAAGTTGGGTTTGATTCCTTCTTTGGGGGGGGGGGGGGGTAGACATACTATGAGTTAGTTAGTTTGTTACACTACTCAACTGTATTTTCATTTCTGTATAAATAAGAGGTTGTATTGATCAAGCAGTAATTCAATCATTCATTCAATACAGAACTCAGTTTTACCAGCTCTCTCTCTCTCTCTCTCTCTCTCTCTCTCTCTCTCTCTCTCTCTCTCTCTCTCTCTCTCTCTGTTTTCCGCTCTCTGTTTCATTACATCAACAACACTATATAACTTTTTTAGGTGGATATTAACTATTTTGAGGTTATTATTCACACCACAGCATGATCATGACTATAGTACGGTTTCAGAAGGACTTAAGACATTTTGTTGAGATGTTCTTGCAGGACTTAGACAAGTTTATGCTGTTGAAGGACGAATCGGAGTCATTAGAGTATAAACTGATCGAATCGAAGAGAAGGTTTTCCGGTAAAGATATCGATGAAGAACAAAATTGACAAATGACCGGAGTTAAACAAGTTGATATGCTAATTTCGAACGTGATTAACCAATAGAATTTCGAATTGATACTAATAAGACAGACTAACAAAAATGTTCCTGAAAGAGATGGTGTAGAGTGCACACACAAACCATTCCAGAATAGCTTAACCGAAAAGGACTTATAAGCAATGTTCCAAAAAACGCTCGACGGATGCTCGGCGGCTAGATAGGGTCAAGGGTCTAGGCGGATTGGGCGAGGTCTAGGCGGATTTACTATTTTGAGATGTATTTTTAATCTTAGGTCATATTCAATACGTATATAAAATAATAATGTTTAATTCATAACATATATAAACAAATAAGCTTTAATTAATAGTCTATGCGTTAACAACGGGAGTTAGGTCGTGAGTTAGATGACTATATGAGTGAGGGATCAAGAGTAAAAGAGAGTATAGAGGTTGAGAACTAAGAAAGAGATCGACATGTGGATGTTTTAAGAGTTAAAACCTCAAAATGATTTTTTTCACTAACTCGCCAAACCCGCAATGCCGCCAAGACCTTGTAGGTGACCTTCAAGGGCCTAGGCGACTAAACTCAAAGTTGAGGGACCTTCGAGGGTCTAGGCGGGGTCTAGGCGGAGGCCCAGACCTTTTTTTTAGAACAGTGCTTATAAGTAGTATCTATAAGTCCCCGGTTCGAACTCCGGATGACGACTCTTTAATTAGCAATTCAGGAGAGTGCATACACAACACAACAAAGATTCTCCGCCATTGATTTGTAACTTGGCTATTTAAAGAGGGCTTTAATTATGGATCTACTGACACGTGGCACAATCCATAGATACAAAATAAGAGCCAATGATGTGGTAGTACGTTGTAGGTTACCGCTGTGACTGTGAGTGATGTGTTTGTCCGATTCCGAGATATTACTTGTCAATTTAATTAAACAAGAAAATTTCTGATCGTTGACTCTCTCAATTAAGTGCTAGTGCTACTGTATAAATCTAAGTTTGAACAATCAAACACACACTGCTTGTGTTCTTCAGCCTCCCTTGCCAACAATGTCAACGCCGAGCCAGATCCAATGCCAGAAACTCATGGAATCCTACACCTGTCACCCCGAATTCGCTGATCATGATGACCTTTGGCTCAGGCTTCACAAGGGTGTCCTTGTTCATCACAGACAGGATGAACACAAGAAGGTACGGTTGCTGTTATACTATACTATATATTACTGATCAATAAAAGAGTTGATGGAATTAATCAAATTAATCAATCAATAATATATATATATGATCGATTAATTGACTCTTCTTGTGATTTGAATGATTGCAGTACTATTTTTGGCTTGATGATGAAGGTCGTCTTGGTGTTGAGTTGTTTGCGAGAGCACTTGAAGTCTGCTGGGGCGAAAATGAAAGATACTGGACTTATGTTGAGGATACGATACCGTCCGTAAATAAACTGTGATTTCGAAAACAATATAACTAGCTAGTTCGATCCATCAATTCATTGATAAATAAAAGTAGTGTTGATTAATGGCTTACGTTTGTTTTTTTATGTATAACCAACGAACTGCAGCATCATTAACCTGAAGGTGGAGGTAGCGAAGCTGAAAGATGTGTGTTGGTTGGACGTGGAAGCGAAATTCGACACAGGGATACTCACGGAGGGGACCGAGTATGAGGTGTTTTTCGACATCGAGATGAGTCGCGGTGGAAAAGGGTGGAATTGCATAATGAAGTTCGACCAGAACGGTCCCTTTGCTCAGGAGAGGAAGCTCGAGATGAGGGTGGACCAGCTGATGGGAGCAGGGCGAATTGAGATACCGGTTGGGAAGTTCCAAGTGCCCACCAGAATCTCCGTCCACAGCGCTACTAAAGAAGGGAGCTTCAAGATGTACGAGCACGGTGGGCAGTGGAAGGACGGGCTTATTGTGCGCGGTGTCATCATCAAGCCAGTAGTCTACTGCAAGTGTTCACTCTCGGGGACACCTACTAATGTTCGGAAGTTGAGTGATGTTGGTAAAAACAAAATTCAGTAATGTGAAATTGTAGTAAAATAAGTCATCCATCTTTGTGTAAAATAAGGTTTTGACATTGGATGAGGATATTGAGACTGCAAAGGCCGCCATTGACAATTAAGGAGCTTTGAGATTAAGAAGATCAGACAACTGTTGGTAATGGTTGATTTTTGGTTTGGTTTTGCTTCTTTTCACACCATCTTGTGTATAATAAGAAATGATGCATATCGGATATCTGTTTAATGAACTGGGTATGAATCTACTATATATGAATGAATGTAGTCTGCACCATCTGATATAAGTATATAGTATGGTTTTTGTTGGCTGTTGCTATATGCACACACATGTATGGTGACAGTCTGATAGACCGATTGGTATGCCGACATTTAGAGGGAAACGAGTTGATAGTTTGATCCCATTCGCCATTTTTCTTAACGAATTAGAAGTATTTGGAGAGAATTATTTGGAGTTTAACTTGGGAGCTTGGATAAATGATGATGATGACTCATTGCAATCAGGAAGGAAAATTAGCTAAAGCAACGAATCAAATTCAGTGACAGTAAATCTGGATGGATACATCATACATATATAGTTCAGGAAAAATGAAGAATATTCCTGGCATCTCTACGACACTCCGGAAACGATGCCGTATCACCAGAACCTTTAATTCGACCGTTACAGATGCCTCCATCACTTTCCCATCTCCTCTGTTTCTCCCTGAGCCACCATTTCCAGGTACTCCAACAGATTTTTGGAGCTACTTAGGCTGCAGCTTCCTGGTTAACAATCTTCTTGCTGATTTCAGCCTGTGATTGGTGGAAGGTTTTAGATTACTGTTTTAAAGTCCTAGTCGGGAATCTGATATCCACATTGAGGATGAGTCGCCCCCCTCTTGCTACGTACACTGCCTTGGGCTTTATCGAGTTGCTCTGATTATGTAAATACCCCTTACACCCCTCATGATCCTACTTCGGGCTTGTATGCTCCGGGTTTACCTCATGCCTCCCTGTACCTGGCTGCTGTTGCTTATGCATTCCGATGATGAATCGGTTATCTTTGAGCCTCCCAAGTTGCACAAATACTTGCTCGCCTCCCTCGTTGCTCCTTTTGCATTACCTTCTTCGGGTATGCGTAAGTTTTAGCAGCAGGAGGCGGAACTGTTATCAAAATATGAATCAAGAAACCGCACTGGGACCTCTGATGAATCCGAGTGGGCATCGTCCAAGATGAAGGGATCTGTTAATGTGCCTTGAATCATCGTTGATCGGTGACACATCGGGGGGTCCGGGAGTCTCGCTGTGTCTTTCTTCGCTATTTTCATTCTCGTTATAAACGAGCCTATCGTTTGTCTATTTTGGGCTTTCAGTCCATTGTCTGTTTAGGGTTTCACGAGTCTCCTAATATACTCATGAACCGTCGACCCCTTGACTGTAAACCTAATCTGTTTCGCTTCCTCTAATACAAATCTGGTTCTCCGCCCGTGGACGTAGGTAACACACCGTTGCCGAACCACGTAAATCACTGTGTCTTTCTTCGCTATTTTCATTCTCGTTATAACAGGATCTAACCCTAAATTTTGTTGGGGGATTTTTTCTGGTTCAATGTCAACCCTGTAATAAGTAACTTATTTTATCAATAGACAGATCTCTACTGATTTGATCTTGAGTGTAATGGTCCCTCCGTTCATTAATAAGTGTCATTTGACTTTTCGACACGTTTTTTAAGGAGCTAAAAACTATATAAAATATTAACTTTTTTTTATTAATTTTTTAAAATAATTTTAAACTTATAACTAATATGCATAAAATTATTAAAAAAATCAATTAAAAACATTATATTTTATATAGCTTTTAACTCCTTAAAAAACGTGCCAAAAAAGTCAAACACCACTTATTTCTGAACGGAGGTAGTATATGACAACAGTTGCAAAGGCCTTCTAGGTAATGTCATTCTCTTTACAGTTTGCATATTGTTTGGCTCTCGGAGAGAGCTTCTGGTTTCTATTAATCCAAGTTAGATCGACACAGAATTGAATCACAGAGGGACGGGGTTGAAACTTGTCCATGCCCCTCTTAAGTGTACTCACAAAGCAAAGGCAACCAAATAGTCTAAGATGAGTGTATGATGGAGGTTTGTGAAAAAGCAATTCATAGGGAGTTTTATTGGAAAGGGTAGGTAAGGGGCAACGATTAATCAAATAAGTAGCTGTAAGAATGCATTCCCCCTAGAATTTAATAGGAATATTGGCTTGAAACTTTAATGCTCGAGCAACTTGAAGCAAATGCTTATGCTTCCTCTCAACAACACCATTCTGTTGAGGGATTCAACACAGTTGGTTTGATGTATAATGCCTTGATCAGAGAAGAATTGGGATGTTAAACGATCAATAAACTCAGCTGCATTATCAGACCTCATGGCTTTGATGGATGATTGAAACTGGTTTTGGATGAGAGACACAAAGCTATGTAGGATTGAAAGAGTATTGGTCTTAGATGCCATGAGGTAGGTCCAAGTGCACTTGTAATAGTCATCCACCAGGGTCAAAAAGTATTTGTACCCATTATGAGTACTAGTTTTGTAAAGACCGGAATTTAATTAATATTTACAAAATATCCGTAGGATAATCCGAATATTATCCTCCCTTATGATTATGAAAACCCGGAAAATTTAAAAATTTTATGCCTAGCTTTACATGGATTTAATGACGGAAAAAATATGCCCAAGCCACTTTTCTCGTATCTTATAAACGTAACGGATTTTAACGCTTCGCGAGCTCGGGTTTTACATTATGTTAAAGAGGTCATCCACCCAAATTGCCCAACATTGATCCACCAAACCCTTGACTTGTGGCTTGCTTGTGAATGTAGACATTCAACCACTCCCATCTCTTCATCCCATCACCCCCCATGCTTTGACTCATGAAGCCAACCACCCCTCTCCTCTATAAGCCTGACCCCAAGACTCATGAGGAGCTCATCCAAAGAAGCCCCACCGTCACTTGAGAGGAGAGAGAGAGAGAGAAGGAGAGCCTTGCTCCATTTTAGGTCCATTTTGGACAGCCTTCACAAGAAATAGCATAACTCCCTCCATACTCATCCAAATTGAGCAAACTCGGTGGCCATGGATCCGTCTTGAACCCAGCTTTCCATACATATCTCAAACACAAAAATCCAAGGTCTTTTGCCCAGCCAAAATCGTCCATCTTTGAAGCTGCAGAAAACTGTTTTTGAAGGGTCTTGAGAGTTTGACTTGATTTCTTGGTAAGAACCCTTCCTTTCTTCCAAAACTGAGTTCCAACATGTTTTATAACTCCTTTTCTTCAACTTTGAGTAAGAATCTAAATCATGTTTTGGGATTTTTGGTGACAAAATGGCAAGGTGTTTGAAAGGTGTTCCGAAGGACTCCCGAGGGTGTTCTTGAGTCGTTTGTGTGGGATTCTTCGAAGGTAATCCCTCATCCGCCTTCCCTCTCTCTAGGAATAGATCTTGTGTGCTTGGAAAGGGCTTAGGAAGTGGAGCCTCTATGTGTTTTTGGTTGCGTTTTGTAGCAAACATCAAGAGACAAAATGGATATATGTGCCTCTGTAATTTGGACTTTAATTCCAATCCAACGGTCTGATTCGGCTGAAATCTTAATATGATGTTCATGGGAATGTTATCTATCTGTCCTTCAAAAATTACGGCAATCCAACGGTTGAATCAAGAGTTATTATAATTTTAGTAACCAGTGTTTATAATGACTCGGTTAGAAAACTTGGTTAAGGGAATGCTAAGAATATGGTTAAATATGTGATGGCATAACCGAAAATTAGAGCATATAAAATACAGAAATGAAGTATACCCATAACTTGACTTATGATCCGATAAGAAGAAAATCGATTATGTGATAATACGATATAGATTACAACTGGTTAAGTCCGGATCACTTAACCAAATTGTGTAATCTATAGAATCGTGAACCTCATGTGGATGTATGTTGATTATTAGGTTGGGTACCATGCATTAGAATACCACCTAATGAAAGCTTAATGAAATTAATAGGCTCTTGTTGATTGGATCCTTGGTTGTGCACTTTATTGCTTGCTTATTCTCCGGACTCCAGGTAAGTCCCCTGGACTTACTCATGATGGATTTATGTGATACTCTTTGTCTTATCGAGAGTCTTCATGCATCACGCGACCTAGTAACATGTTAGGAATATAAACTGGTAATATGACGTAGGATGAACTTAGTAAATCCAACGATTCATATGTATGCTATGTGTCTATGGTAGGACGGCCGTCAAAATCTGAATAAATGACTTATACTCGATGGAACACGAATGAAATGATGAAAGGCTTATGATGAGAAAGAATGAGTATGTTTGAGAAGGATGAGTATGTTTGAGAAGGATGAGTACGTTTGAGAAGATATTATGGTGATTATGATGATGATTATGATGATGATACGGGCCCTTGTGTGTTTATTTCGCATTTATATATATCTATACACTTGCTTATGTGTTGCATTTTAACATTCATGTAGTTTAAGTATGCCTCTTTATATGGCACGGAGTGTGCATATTTCCGATGATTGACCCCGATTTATTTCTTGTTTTTTAGATTCAGGTACCCCTTACCCGATATGACTTACTGATGTGGATGGTTGTCGGGACAGACCTTTTGGACGATTAGAGTGAGGGAGGCGCTTGACATTCGCACTCTTTTTCTCATACGTTTTATCGTTTTGACCCGGCGTGGCCGTGGCATTTTGTTGTATTTATGATTTCCGCTTTTATCTCTGTTCGAAACGTTTTCGCGATAGTCTAGGACAGGTGAAGCCTCCAACGGGCTTACGATCTTTTCGGGGTTCGCAATCCCCATCTTTTGACAACTAAATCTTCCGCTTAAATGAACCTAATAATAACTCGTACTCGGTCGTAAGATCCAAAGCTCACGGAAGAAGATCAAACTTCTTCTATAACGTTCCCCGATAATCTAGTATTCCGAACCTTATTTACCTTCTAAGTAGGTTTATGGAGGTTAATTCGGGTACTTAAATTTCGGGTCGTTACAAGTTTTATATGGTCCCCAAGTATAAAAGTAAATCAGGTCAAAGGGAGCAGTAGCTCTATGTGAAAGATAGACAGAAATCATGACCCAAAAGTATAAAATATAGACAGAAATCGAAGTAAAAGATAGTGTAAAACATGGCAGAATGAGCGCACATCAGCTAACCTGACCCATAACCCAACAGGTCGAACCTGTCGACCCACCGGGTCGGACCCGTGACCATGCCTAATAGGAGCCGACATCGTTTGAGTTAATAAAATGATTTAAGGCGAGCAAAATATGGCCTATAAGATATTCATCAGAGACGGGCTGAAGATTTTCTACTAAGGAGTCATCAATATGACACTTTTTGTAAATGCAGTCAATCATCATGGAAGCACTATTCGTCATGGACTAATGTTGAAGTTTCATTGACATCCTCCGTGCCTTAGATTGTCCCAAAATGTTCCATTGTCCCTTTATTGATGAGAATTGATAGGGAGACTGTTTTCACGTACGCATCGTTAGATCCATGTTTTGATTCTTGAGCAGAAACAAGATTTCTCAAAGACTTTGAATACAAAGTCTCATTCGACCTTATCATATGTTTTTTTTCATATCCAGTTTAATAGTCATTCATCCAATGTTGCCCTTCTTGGTTCTGAATATATGGAATATTTCTGAATGTATGGGTGTGTAAGTTTCCAAAAAACCTGTTTTAATCTATTTGTTACAATCTTTGCAATTGTTTTATAAATAATTGTACACAGGTTATGGGTTGATAATCCGAAGGGGATCTTGCATTTTTTTTTGGGATAAGTGTAATAAATGTTTAGTTGATCTGCTTTAAGATTTTCTCAGATTGGAAGAATCCATTTATTGCCTTCGTGATAGATGGTCCAACTATGTCCCAATAATGCTAGTAGAATTCAGTTGTCATTTCATCTGATCTTGGCGATTTTTTCCCTAAATTAAATAGGCGAAACTAATTAAATTAACCCAACCTTTAAGGGGGTGTTAAAAATATATCTCAACCTTTCAAATGTAAGATAAATATCCCGACCTTTATTAGTGATGATAATATAATATCCTAGTGATTTCTCTCCAATAAAATTCTTATTTTTGTATTGTATTACTCATATATTTTCAATTCAAATAAAACATATAAAATTAAATTAGATGAATTTAAAAGTTTATTTAATAAACTTTTGCAGTTTTAGATTTAATTTGTACCTAACTTTTTATATCTTTTTTTAAATCTATAATATCTGTAACAAGCCAAATAAAAAACTGAAGAATATATTAGCTAGTGATTTAACTTATCAAAACTGAAGAATATTTTGTCAATTATAAACTTTATGTTACTACGAAATTGAGATGAAAATTTAATTATTTAGATTATTCAATGGTGTTCATTTATATATAAGAAGTAAATTATTATTATTAAAACATATATAAAAGAATGTAATTTTTTTATTTTTTATTAAATCCAAAATAATGATGATATATAAAAGAATGTAAATTTTTATTTTTTTATTAATATAAACTTAAAAAACAATCTAATTTAATCTAATAAACTTGAATGATATTTTACACAACCAATTAAGATATTGAAAATTATATTTTAAATATTTACTTGTTTTATTATATTTTTTTGATTAAATTTAATTATAATCTACAAATACGTATTAAACAGAATGATTTTTTTAGTTACAAAAGAGACTTTTATTTTTTAAAAATTATCATGACAATCTAGACTATACTTTGTATAATTCGAGCATTAAGATCCAAGGGCACGCTTGTGAATTTGATCATTAATTTTTGCCACATATGTGTCATGTAAGCATTTTTATGGGGGAGAAAGTTTTGGGATATTATATTACCATCACTTATAAAGGTCGGGATATTTATCTTACATTTGAAAGATGGAGATATATTTTTAACACCCACTTAAAGGTTGTGTTATTTTAATTAGTTTCGCCAATTAAATATAACATTTTTAATTTCCTGATTTATGATGGGGTTTATTAGTTTCTCATTGTTGTTTGCACTAACTTTTATGTTGATCATTTGGAAGTATTCACTTATATGATCGTTATTGATCCCTTGTTTTCTATATCTTGTGATGTTTTCTTTGATTTTTGTTTTCATGTTTTTCTCCCTAGTTATTGGTTGTCCATCTGGGCTTAAGATTTCTTTTATTCTTTTTCGATTTCTCATACCCGATGCTACTCAGGGAAAATAGCTAGAATTTGTATATGCGAGTTGTAAGTGTTTTGTTTTTGCTCTTTGGTCCCAGTACTATTTTTGGCAGTGCAAAATGCTTTCTTTTGTATTATTTTGTTTTGGTTTTGTACCTCTGCTCGATTTTGGTTTGCTTGTGTTATTTTTTGCATTTTTATAAGTTGGTCATCTATATCCCTAAGTTGCCTAAATATGTTTTCGAATATTTTTTTTACATTCTTTTTTTCATTCTTTTTAGGTTTTTGTGTTTTTTTCCACTAAGTTGAACATCTGGGATCCCAAAAAATGGTCCCTTCATGCCTGTTTCACTTTGTTTCTATAGTCTTCATGCTCCAACCACACCTTTTTAAAATTAAAAGGTTGGGCTTTGTATTGTTCTTGTCTATCGAGTTTTGTCACTATTGGATAGTGGTTTAAGGAAGTGAATACATGGGTTTTCGTTTTTATATCTTGGTACCAGATAAGGATATGAACTTGTATGAGTGTTCTGTCTAATTTTTCGAGGATATTATTTGCATATGTATTGTTTTTACTCCAAGTGAATAGATTTTCAGTCATGGGAATGCAATTGTCTTCTAATATTGTTATGGTTCTATATCTACTCGAGTGTGGATGGCACCCACCTTTCCAAGCTATCCTGAATTGTCCAGGAATTCACAATGCGCGATAGGGGATTGGGCCCAAAGGTACACTTTAAAAAAAAAAGCGAATTTGCAACAGTGTTTGTGACTTTTTTTTGTTTTAAAATAAAACAACTGCGAATGCACATTGCGAATTCGCGAATTTACAAATGTGCATTCGTCATCATATATTAGGTGATAATCTAACTGTGTAAAAAGGAGCCCTATTAATATAGTCCGCTCAATTCCGAAAGGATTGGCCTCAAATCGTCGAAAATATCGAGTCATGTTGTGCAATTTTTAGCCAAAAAATAATGAAGATAAAACAAATAAGAGTGGTGACCAGGTCAACCTCCCCCATGTGGAGCCCTTTGAGAAATGATGGCTTAGGTCGATGGCATTAGCATGTGTTAGATCATGGCTCCATAATCTTAATCTTAATTAATGACAATTAATTAATTAATTAATTAATTAATGGATTGAGTTTTTTTTTTTTTTAACAGTAGGCAACCAGTAGAATGTCTTTGAACAAAGATCATTCTTGATCATCCCGAAGGATGATGTTACAAAGCTTCCTATAAAAAGGAAAAATTAAAATTACAATTAATACTATTCTTAGCTATGAAATCAGCATCTTGGTTGCCTTCTCGATAACAGTGCTGAACTTTAGCTGATGCAAATTCCTTCTGAAATAATGGATTGAGTTATTAATGGTACGGTTTAATTGAGGTGGTGAGTTGCACAAAGTGTGCCTATTCTATAGTTGTTGGGCGTACTATTTCTGTTAGAATCTCAACCTGCCCCCTATCCCTTCATATATAATAATAATACATTCATAGCAAAAGCTGAAATTTAACCATTGTGGCTTTTTTCTTGGTGGCTACTGTAAGAATAATTAGATGCGTTTAACGAAATTTTAGATCATATCTAAACATTTAATTTAAGGATCTTCATGCATAAACGAGAGATTAATTATTGTTCATAAAAGATATCTGTTGATGCGTGAATACCGGATCGAATCAAGATGGAAACAGAAGAGAACGATAGCCACAAATGTGACTTCTCTACTTAGTCTACACGAACCCATTGTCTAGATCTCTTCAGCCTTCGACTGTTAAGACGAAGGTGGAAAGACTAGCAATCAAATTGTTTGGGATGATGATAGTTAGCACTTTGATTCCTTGAAAAATAGCAACTCACTTGCCCCACTTCTAGTTACTTAGTACGTACCTCCTTTTGTTCCTAACAAAATTGACAAAACTCTTTTGTCCTTCTCCACACAAAAGCCACTGTGTTTTTATCAAATCTTCCTCATCTCTCTCTACCGTATTAAGGCTCTTGATCAAAGGAAGTCTTAACTAGGAGAAGGTGGAGGCCATACTAACGTAAGTATATTGAAGAAACAAAGTGTAACTCCCGATCGAGTAATTTCACCAATTAATATTGGTAACTTTCTTAGTTATTTATTTCTTAAATAAATATTATTTCTTATTAATAATATATCATTCACATATATATATATATATATATATATATATATATATATATATATATATATATATATAACCATTAATCCCGTTGATCTAACCCGTCAATTCAAAGTGTGTGACCTCATATGACCCGTTTATAATAGTCATGGACTTAAACCGTTTAACCCCATTAATCGTAGTTCGCTTCTAGCAAAGCACTACGACTCCTAAAATAATCGGATTGTATATCTCTATCAATCGTCCCATTCCATGTTTAGTCATTGCACATTTAATTAAAGGACACAATTCCTTCATTAATTAGGTGACTGATAGGGTTTATTTTAGTCATGTTTTAATTAGAGTTTTACATATTAATTTAGGATATATTTACATGTTTTATTGCTTATTTGGTATCATTTGCTTTTCAGAGTCTACACTAGTGTTTTTATATATTTCAGGTATTTTTGGACTGGATCGTCTGAAATGTGGTTGATTATAATTATAAGGATCATTGGGCAAACTAAAAGCATGATGGCCGAGCTATGTATTGGTATCTTAATGAACTGGAGAGATGCAGATTACGCAAATTACTGTTGGGCTAAGGGCTAGGGCCACATTAACTGGGCTGATGGAATCCGGACGGTGCAAGGCAGAAGGAATCCACACGGAGTATTATTTTGGCTTATATAGTTTGATAGATTAGATATATATTAATATTAATATTATATTATATGTAGATTAGTTAGATTAGAATTCGAAGGACATATATATACAATTCATACGGCCAAAGAGCCGACTTAGAGGACCGGAGCCGACTAACACTTTCAACCTATAACCCTAATCATATGTTGTCTTAGTTTTATGGAGATCTAAACTCTTCCGTTTCGTCTATAGATTGAAGCTTTGGTTTGATAAAGTTGTGAGATTTATATTATTGTTCTATTCCTATTGATTCGTATTGATTATTTTGCGAATATTGTTAATTTCTTCTAGTCCGTAAAACTAGTTGAGATTATTACTAGGATTTTGTAGATTCCTCGTAGCGAACCTTAATCCATAGTAGCAATCATTCCTTTTTAGGACTCGTAGGACTAAACTGGCGTGTAGAGAATCAATTACATGTTGAATGCTGACTCGTAGCTTGGCGTTGCATGTATCCTTGTTAATCCTTAATCTTAATGCTACTATTAGGTTGAATCTTAACCGTGTTAGGGTTATCTAATTAGTAAGGGTTACTAGGACTCGTAGGACTAGTAATTTACACAAGATCAGGACAGGAACAATAATAGGATGAAAAGAGAACTTGAAGAAGAATAGAGGATCAACTAGTCAAATTAAAGTGGATATTTGTAGATGAAACTCTATTCTTAATTGTTATCTCCATTACTTTGTTTATAGTTTATTTTATTTTCTTTCTTAATTTCATCACTAAAAAACCCCCTATTTTCTATTAATTGGTAAATAAACTTAACTCAGGAATAACTTGATTCTCTGTGGGATCGACTCGTGCTTATCACACTACATTAGTTAGATAGGTTCGAATTTATTTTGATACGGTTTACGCGACTAAAAATCGTCCATCAAATTGGCGCCGTTGCCGGGGAATCAAAATTTATTTCTTTGTTTTGTGTGTTTATCAATTTTTGTATATATCTAATTTGTTGTGAACCTATCTTACGGTTCATAACACCCTTGCTACTAACTTTTTAGATGTTGAGGTTATTGCAGTTTCAAGGTGAGAACTTTCACCAATATCTTACCAGATTGCAGAGATATGTTGACATTCGTAATTCACGGGGTTATCAAGACAGCATCCGAGATATGATTATTTGCATAATTGACGGGATGACTGCTGAGACACGAGCGCTTGCTGAGCACATGAGTAACGGAGGCCTATCACGGTTAGGATTGTCGGGGTTGTGGGATTTTTTCTGTTATATGGATTACCATATTGCGCATGAAGAATCCTTCACTTCGGTATCACCACCAATGGGGGACTCTGTCACACACTTGGACGATGAAATCCAAGCCCTTACTCAAGCGATACAGGAGAATGATGACAGGATAAAAAACTTAGGGGAACAAATTAACCAACTTACTCAAATATCGAGTGAGATAATAGCAGAGCAGATGACCACCCCACAAGTTGACAAAGAAAGCCAACCCATCCCGCCATTCCCCGAGACATTGAAGGATGCAAGAATGGAAGATCCTGTCGAAGTCATTGTGCTTAATTCATTCCCTCCTAGTTGGTTTCAACGTGATAATGATGTTCAGAACGAGGAGGAATTGTTCGCAGACAACGATAGTTTCTTTGACGATGGAGAAGAGGGTATAGTGCTTTCTGACGTGGAATCTCATGAGTCGACGCATGAGGTTTCATGTGTTGTGTCTCCTACTCCATCCAATGCATTCATTCTGAGCCTCCCCGTTGATGAACCATGTCTAGAGTCACCTGCTGAGGCTCGAGAGGTAAAAAGGTAAAATTTTGCAATTTGGAAGGTAATGGTGATTATTTTGATCCTTTTAATTGTTATTTTGAAAAGCCACCAGTGGAACTGAACTGGTGGTTTCATATTCCCTCAGTAGGTAGTCATAACTTTGATAAATTGAAAGAGTTTTAAACTTATATAATATTATATAATTTCAATTTACTAGTGTGTTATGACGTCTTGGGTAAGATGTGTGCACAAGAATATGACAGACTGCTGAGGGCTTTGAAAATGTCCGATAGGTAAGGAGTGGAAGGCAACCCAAGGTATGAGTTTTTTTTTTTTATATTTCCGTTTTTATTTTTAGTTAATTTTTTTATTTCCTTTTTATTGTTAGTTAGGATTTTTTTTTTTTTAATTTCCGGAAAAAAAAGAAAAAAAAACCCTCTTCCCGTCTCTTTCTTCCTCGCCTTTCTACCCATCTCAAAGCCGCTTCTGCCTCCTGCCGCAAAGGTGCCTGCCACCGTCCTCCTTTTCTGTTCACCATTCCCATCTCGTTTTTCCTCCTTCTATCCTCCACCTCTATTGTCCCCCAATTCCGGTGACGCCTTCTCCGAGAACGCCACCCATCGCCTCTCGCCAGACCGCTAGCCCGCCAGCAGCCACCCGCGCAGCAGCAACCCTCCATCTCTTCACCTCGCCGTCCCCTTCTGTTCACCGGACTCCCGCTACCGACCACAAACGCCTTTCTCTTCGCGTTTACCAACATCCCTGTAGCAGCCACCGCACCTGCCCCCGAAGCTCCAGTACTCAGCCCATCGCCGCCCGACGCCGCCTTAGTCCTTGCGTTGCCGGCTTTGATTTCAATCCCTGAATCTGTGCCCTCGATTTCAATCTCCGCACGGTATGTGCAGGTTTTCCTTGCCACTTGTAATCAAATTCTACTCTAAACTTGGTGAATTTTGATTCTGATCAGTGGCAGAGTTGAATTTGGTTGCGGGATTATTACTGCTTAAGTGTTCGTTGATATGGGTTAGGGAATTGTTGAGGCTTTGATATGATATTGCATAATTAGTTGAGTATTTGTTCGATTTGATCTGGCAACCCCTGATTAGTTGATTGTTGAATAGGGTTTTACGACTTTGAATCCTGGTATCTGCGACTTAGTATGCTTATCGCTTTTAATTCTTGTGTGTTTCATGCTCATTGAAGTCATCTGTATTCATTGATTTTTAGTGATGTATATGACTGAGCATGACTGCAAGAGTTAGAATTGGTATAACTTGTGCTTATGAGGCTAAATACTTGATGTTGAGTTGAGTTTTTCTTGATTTATGGAGTTGGTTTGGATGAGAGTCTGTGCTTGAATATGATGTTTAGCTACTCATTATTGGTTAACTAACTCTGTACTTAATCTGACAGCTGAGAGTTTTTGGTTCTATGCCTTCGGATTGTGTCCCTTCATAATTTTGCTTGCTTGTCTCATGCTTTTACTTCCGAAAGATGGATGAGCCTGAGCATCAGGGCTGATTTTTTATTTGGCTTGGATGGTCTTTGTTGTTCATCATTCTTGGATGATAAAGTTTTCTTGGATGTTGAAATGTGTTTGGTTGTGGTGTGTTTTCTTCGTTTTTTGTTTTGGCCAGGACCAATTGCAAAGGAGACTGCCTATATTTTTTCGATTCCAAGACAATTCACAATGTCAATTACATCCAAGAGTTGCTGACAGTTTCTGCTGAACACCCAGGGTTGTAATTTCTACTGTTTTCTCATGTTTTAAGGGGGTCCGATTACTATGAGTAGTTGCTGATTTCATGGTCTGATCAAAGGCTACATCAGTACCTCTCCTTTTGAGCTAAATGGTTTTCCGAATGCCTGGTTACATTGTGAGTTTCCTTTACCTCCTTTCTTTCTTTTTATTTACTTTGAGGACAAAGTAACATTTTAAGCATGGGGTGGGGAATTCAGGTGTAGCTCCGTATTTTTTCTATATGTTAGTTTTTTTGTTTTCTTTTTCCATTTTTTTTATGCATTTCATTGCATTATTGCATTTCATTATAGGTTGCACTATAGATATTTGATAATTATAAGTCATTGAGTCTTTGTTTTTGATTTTCTAGTTTGTTTTAGTTGTTTTTATAGGAGAGTTGTTTCTATGATTGGTATGACCTCAATGATGATATATGGTTTTTCATGGCTTAAGAGTTAATAAATGTGAATTGTAATTGAATAACGACACTTGTGGGATTTCCATAGATAATCTGGATTATGAGCTTTAGTTATAACTTGATTATTGGTTGGATGTTCAGTTTAGAGCAATCTTTAAAAACTTTTATACGATTTCTATTGTGTATGTCAAAACCCCTGATGAAAAGCACTATTAAATTCGGTTATATGCATGTTTTATGTGTTTTGATATATATGTTGGGTTGATGAGTGTAAGGAGGATAAAATTCACTTACACCACTCGAGGAGGATAAAATTCACTGGAGTGAAAAGAATCGTCAATAAACCAATGTTCGAGGAGGATAAAATTCACTCGACAATAATAAGAAAAGAAAAAAAATACGGTTAGTAACCGATCTTATTTGTGGAGGATAAAATTCACGCAAGGAGGAAGAAAAAAAAATATTTTGAAACAAAGGAAAAAAAAGAGCTTGGATGAAAATTCGAAGTAGAAAAGGCCTAGTAATCTATGGGTGTTTATGACGATTTTTATGTGCTTAATGAATCTGATTGCTCAATACATTCTGAATGCAAGCATCCCCTGAACCTAATCGGAGTTTAAAGCAATGAGTATGAAGGGTTTGATGTGGGTCTCATAGTGTCATATCTATTTTGAGTTTAACGTAATGAATATTTCTGAAGCCATGACAATCATATTGATGAGTGATCATTCGTAGAAATTTCTTTGAGTTCTTGTCTCTTTGAGTTCGTCTTTGTTTTGTGATTAGTTTGCTTGGGGACAAGCAAAAGTCTAAGCATGGAGTAGTTTGATAGGGTCTATTTTAGTCATGTTTTAAGTAGAGTTTTACATATTAATTTAGGATATATTTACATGTTTTATAGCTTATTTGGTATCATTTGCTTTTCGGAGTCTACACTAGTGTTTTTATATATTTAAGATATTTTTGGACTGGATCGTATGAAATGGGGTTGATCATAATTGTAAGAATCATTGGGCAAACTAAAAGCATGATGGCCAAGCTATGTACTGGTATCTTGATGAACTGAAGAGATGCAGATTACGCAAATTACTGTTGGGCTAAGGGCTAAGGCCACATTAACTGGGCTGATGGAATCCGGACGGTGCAAGGCAGAAGGAATCCACACGGAGTATTATTTTGGCTTATATAGTTAGATAGATTAGATATATATTAATATTAATATTAATATTATATTATATGTAGATTAGTTAGATTAGAATTCGAAGGACATATATATACAATTCATACGGCCAAAGAGCCGACTTAGAGGACCGGAGCCGACTAACACTTTCAACCTATAACCCTAATTATATTTTGTCTTAGTTTTATGGAGATCTAAACTCTTCTGTTTCGTCTATAGATTGAAGCTTTGGTTTGATAAAGTTGTGATATTTATATTCTTGTTCTATTCCTATTGATTCGTATTGATTCTTTTGCGAATACTGTTAATTTCTTCTAGTCCGTACAACTAGTTGAGATTATTGCTAGGATTTTGTAGATTCCTCGTAGCGAACCTTAATCCATAGTAGCAATCATGCCTTTTTAGGACTCGTAGGTGTAAACTGACGTGTAGAGAATCAATTACATGTTGAATGCTGACTTGTAGCTTGGTGTTGCATGTATCCTGGTTAATCCTTAATCTTAATGCTACTATTAGGTTGAATCTTAACCGTGTTAGGGTTATCTAATTAGTAAGGGTTAACTAGGACTCGTAGGACTAGTAATTTACACAAGATTAGGACAGGAACAATAATAGGATGAAAAGAGAACTTGAAGAAGAATCGAGGATCAACTAGTCAAATTAAAGTAGATATTTGTAGATGAAACTCTATTCTTAGTTGTTATCTGCATTACTTTGTTTATAGTTTATTTTATTTTCTTTCTTAATTTCATCACTCAAAAACCCCCTATTTTCTATTAATTGGTAAATAAACTTAACTCAGGAATAACTTGATTCTCTGTGGGATCGACTCGTGCTTATCACACTACATTAGTTAGGTAGGTTCGAATTTATTTTGATACGGTTTACGCGTCTAAAAACCGTCCATCAGTGACTCACTACCTCATCGAAACAGATTATGCCTTGATTCATTCTGCACTAACCAAGGAAAGTGTAGAGCATTACCTGGACTTCTACATCTTGCACGATATATTGTCGGCAGCTGATCGAGTTGGATGACTGGGAGGTGAAGGTTGTTTGGGAGCGCCATCAGGCTAATAAGTTGGCGGATGAACTCGCCCAGATTTTTCGTTAAACTTAAGTTATGCGGAGTACACTGAGCTGTCTACCTGTATAAGTTCTGTGTTCGGACACTTGTGAAATCCCACATCGGGAGTGAGAGCATTCTGAACCTAACATATAAGTGGATGAGCTACTCCTCCTAATGCCAATTAGTTTTGGGATAGTGCCCCAGTCTCGCTTATATGTTAGGCTTTCTGGTCGGGCCCAACAAGACTTACCCCCAACAAACTGGTATCAGAGCTTTGATTGTTGATTTCCACCGAGAATGATGTCTGGTTCTGTGTTGAAGATCGACAAGTTTACTGGAAGAAATTCTTTTAGTCTATGGCAGATCAAGATGCGAGCTTTGCTGAAGAAGCAAGGTTTATGGGTACCGTTAACCGCCGACAAGAAGGGAGCAGATACAACCACCGCTGAGTACGACCTTCTAGAGGAGAAGGCTCATTCGATGATTATGTTGTGTCTCGCAGACGATGTCATAACAGAACTTGCTGATCAGGAAACTGAAGGTGGCTTGTGGCTGAAATTGGAGAGTTTGTACATGACAAAGTCTTTGACGAACAAGTTGCTTATGAAACAACGGTTGTTCGGGCTGCGTATGCAGGAAGGCACACAACTCAGAGATCATCTTGACCAACTTGACACGCTATTACTTGAATTGCATAATATCGATGTTAAGGTGGAGGACGAAGATGTTGCCCTAATTATGTTGGTATCCCTACCACCACCCCCCCCCCCCACATACGAGAACTTTGTTCAATCCTTCATCATTGGGAAGGATACCATCATGCTGGAAAAGATTAGATCGCCGCTTCACATCAGAGAGTTGCGTTCGAAGGCAACCGCGTCGGTTACAAACAATCAGGCTTCTGGGCTTGTGGCATACGGAGGCATATCTAACGGTAGAAAGAGCAATAAGAAGAAGCATCGACAAGATCACAAATCAGGACCTAAACCAAATGATTTCTGTAACTACTACAAGAAGAAAGGTCATTGGAAGAATTACTGTCCGAAGAAGAAGAAGCAAGAGGAGAAGAAATCTGGATATGGGTATGCAACAGTAGCTGATTGTGACAATACTTCTAAGGAAGATACTGTTCTCTTAGCTAATGATCACACACACCGAGCTGATGTGTAGTATTTTGACTCTGCGGCGTCCTATCACATATTTTCTAAAAGGTAGTTGTTTGCAACATATAGCCGTGCTGACGGGGGCAATGTATCCATGGGGAATGATGCTCTCTACAAGTTTGTTGGGACTGGCTCAGTCAGGCTTCAGACAGATAATGAGAAATTTTGCACATTGGAGGATGTCAAGCACGTTCCATCCATGACGAAGAATTTGATATCTCAAATAGTGTTAGACGATAAAGGGTTCAGTTACACAGATTATGATGGAAAGCTGCATGTGTTCAAAGGCTCTGATGTGGTTCTGCAAGGAGTCAAGAAAGGAAAGAGAACTTTGTACACCCTGCAATGTTCCTCAGGTACAGATGCTGCAGCGGCTATTTCTGCTGGGGTTCAAGAAGCTGATCTGATCAGGCTTTGGCATATGGGATTGGCTCATATGAGTGAACATGGGATGCAAATTCTCTCGAAAGCAGATCTTCTGGGAGGCCATAAGGCCCAGAGCCTTGATTTTTGTGAACATTGTGTGTTTGGGAAATTACATCGCATAAAATTTCCTAAAGCAGTTCATCAGACAAAGGGCACACTGGATTACATCCATTCGGACTGATGGGGTCCTTCACGTGTTCAGTCCTTGGGTGGTCCCATGTATTTTCTGTCTCTTATTGATGATTACTCTAGGATGACTTGGGTATTCACGATGAGACACAAAAGTGAGGCATTCAGTAAATTGAGGAAGTGGAAGACTCTAGTAGAAAATTAGACTGGAAAGAAGATCAAGAGGCTGCGAACTAATAATCACCTGGAATTCTGTTTATCTGAGTTTGATGGGTTCTGCAGAGATGAGGGCATTGCTCATCATCATACAGTCAGATACCCACCACAGTAGAATGATGTAGCAGAACGAATGAATCAGACACTTCTGACGAAAACAAGGTGTATGCTTTCCAATTCAGGCCTTGATAGGCGATTCTGGGCAGAAGCAGTTTTAACAGCTTGCTATCTCGTTAATCGAAGCCCACACGCAGGTATTGACTGCAAAACACCTTATGAGGTGTGAACTGAAAAGGTTTTTGATTACTCTAATATGAGGGTTTTTGGGTGTACTGCTTATTATCATGTTGATGAGGGTAAGCTAGAGCCAAGAGCTAAGAAGGGAGTCTTCATAGGCTATGGTACTGGTGTGAAAGGGTACATGATTTGGTATGACAACAAGATTATACTTAGCAGAAGTGTAGTCTTTGATGAGAGTTCTTTGCTGAATTCTAGGAAGAAGACCAGTGATGCAGTTGAGAAAAAGGTTGCTGTTGAGGAGGTGGAGTTGGACTTCACTCCATCTGAGAGTCAGGTACCTGATTTGGTCACCAAGCAACCACCACAGTAAGGTACTACTTAGTCAAACACTGTTGAGACAAAGGATATACCACTAAACACAGGAGCAGGTGGAGCGACACATCGCAATATTGCTCTAGATCGGCCAAGAAGGGCTGACATAAGACCTCCTGCGAGATATAGGTCTGATGAGTTGGTGGGATATGCCTTGCAGGTGGCCGATGAGGTGGAGAATGATGCTCCATCCACCTACAAGGCAGCTGTTTCTGGAGATGAGTCAGCATAGTGGCTTGCAGCAATGGGAGAAGAGATGGAGTCTCTTAAGAAGAATCAGACTTGGGAGCTTGTCAAATTGCCTGCTAATTAACAGGAAGGTGATTACTTGCAAATGGGTCATCAGGAAAAAGGAAAGGAGAAGCTGTTATGTAAGTTTCATAAAATTAAAAAGTTTCAGCTTACTCTTTGCGTAGTGCAACCTTTGCTAAATGCAATCTTATATAATGCTGATGTTTTTCTAGGTTTTTGAAATGGTTTAGGTCTTTGTTAGCAAAGATTAATGGAGGTAATTTCTTTGATGCATTCAGTGAAAAGGTTTGCACTATGCAATGAATTCTTCGATTGTGTTATTCTGGTGGTTGAAGCATATAAACAGTTATAATTCACTTTTCTTTTTTTCCAAAATCTTGTATTTAGCTTTTTAGGAGTGAATAATCTGATGCTACATTCTTGCCTCTCGTTGTTGCTTGCCATGGTGAAGAGTGTGACATCATTTTTCAATATAGACGATGGAAACCTGGAACTTGACCAAGGTGAATTTCATTTCCTGTATTTCTTTGACCTTTTGCTCTAACCCCTCTGTGCTGTAGTTTAGATTGCTCTGGTATCTATATGCAGTCACTTATGGACTTCATTTAAAACGTGGAAAGAAGGTAGAAGTATTAAGCTAGAAGGGTCTAAATGTCTAATCATGTTTTGTTTATGCAATTTTAACGGCATTCCATGATTGCCCCATGCATAACACTCAATCTTCGTCTACTAGATATATTCTTGGGATTCATGGATCTTAACAGACCATTAGTATGGATGTTTCTGCCAGCATAAATATAAAATATACATTACTCTCTATAAAGTTGCATATATGCAACTTTCTTAAAGTTTGACTTCGTTATATTTTCAAGTTATTAGTCACAACGGATATAATGGTGCTTTGGCTGATATTTGGTCATGTGGAGTTATACTTTATGTCCTATTGGCTGATTTTACAAATTTTGAAATGTTCAATCTGTTTGTTATTTCCAAGCATTAGTAGTGAAGTGTTTACAATAGATATCACTTAAGGAATTACACTGATGTATTTGAAAATAATCTCAACTGGTAGCCTGTAATTATTTGTGTCTTAATTTAGTCTTTCTCCTACAATTAACGATATATGTTATTTCTTTACTCATCGGGTTATTCCCTAAGTGAAATCTTTTGTTTGTAGTGATGAAGTGTTTATAATAGATATCACTTAAAAAGAATTTTACTATTGTATCTCAACTGGTAGCATTTATTTTTGTCTTAATTTAGTCTTTCTCGTACAATTAACGATCTAATTTATTTTTTTACTCATCAAGTTATGCCATAAGTTAAAGCTTTTGTTTGCGCTATAATTTCTCGAGGACATTCAATTTACTTCACGAGGTAAAAAAGCAAGATCATTATATTCTATATTTAAATAGGATAAATGATGACATAGATAAAAAAAAGATAAATTGGATTCCATACTTCTGTAATTAAGATATAATTAGACAACTAATGTTAACTCTAAGAGACATTCTATGTTGTCGGTATTTCCATCTAGGCTTCTATCACATTTTATTGTTCTCTAAGAACAATGTTTTGAATATTACAAGTGCTAATTAGGCTGGTAAAGAGAAGAAAGAAAAACATGTCTTCTTTTAATCCGGCAAGGTATGTTGCATATCTAAAGCATGAATATTTTATGTATGTGAAGTTGTCTTTCTCATTTTCAAAGTTTCTCCTTTAACATTCATTTTAGTAGTTGGTTTTGGGTTTGTAATAGAGAGCGTTTCTTTTTTTGAGAAAAATTGTGAGCGCACTTACTAAATTGACAAAAAAAAGTAAATCAAATAAATATATAAACAAAGTAAGATATACCTGTATTTAACCTCAGAAATTTCACCATGAACCATCAAGACATTGAAAGGCCCCAATTTCATCAACAAATTAGCATGTTAAATTTATACTTTTCATACACATATCTTTCAATATCTTAATCTTTTAGGTTGTAACAATTAGCCGAATCATTTTTTTACCTCTTATTTGATTCATATCGGCTAGAGAATCAAGTTCATTACTGATATGTGAAATGGATCAATCTCAATTAAATGATTAAAAGATCACAATTTTAGCTTCGTATTGATCTTGAATTCATCTCAGGCCAAATGAATCTTCCATTAGTTGTATTTTCTTTTCCATAGCTCAGATGTGAAATTCCATTACTTTGATCTAATTTTGAGTTAAGAATTCTTACTCGGTGCCTAAATTAGGAGTTTGAACCAGCTAAGAATTACATTACTTGTTGAATTTAGAAATTAGATAACGAAATTATAGATAATGCATTCCATTATGCTAATCTTGATCCATTTTGTTTTTGAATTTTTGTAGGTAAGGCTAATTGCGATATCTTGACCTTATGTGGAGGATGGTTCGAGGGTTCGCCTTTTGAGTTTGAAGCAACATTGCAAGTCGTATCGAATCCTCTTTTGCTAGCATATTGAAAGGGTATGATTCGTGTATTTATTTGAAACATAACTAATGGATGTGAAACGTTGTTTTAGTGTTGATGTTGAACATGCCTTAGCTAGAAAATGTTTAAGTAGTTGGAACCTTGTTTAATGTATGTGTTGCTCAATTGTGGATTTAGTGGCTACCATACATTGAAGTGAATGGATGGAAATTGCAGGTTAAATAACAGGTTGAATATGGTAATATATGAATGGGTATTAAATTTTTTTTTATATAAAAAATAGTTATATATCTCGGGTCATATTTATCCGGTATATATACCAAGAAACATATGACCAAATGATACTACTATACACCCTGGATTATTTCAATTTTATACCCCGGCTAAATGAAAATTACAATCCGGATTCGATATAATATATGCCCCGGACATTTTTTTATAGGGGAAATCAACTACAGGTATATACCCTGGATTATTTTAGTTTTATACCCCGGATAAAAAAAATTTACAACCCGGATTGGACATACCTAATACCCCGGATATTAGCATAATATACCCCGGATATTATCAGAATACACCCTGGGCGTGTCTTTCAGAGCACTTTTTTTTCAATTTTGGCAAGGTTTTATACCCCGGATTTTAAAAAAAATATATCCGGGGTATAAAGTCGGATCATGTATTAACCCCACCCTAGTTCTACCCCGGAGCCCTATATTGTCAGATCCGGGGTATATTTAAAAAACGTCCGGGGTATATTACTGATTTTCTACTAGTGTAACTATCTAATGTAATGTGAAGGTTCGATAATGTATAATAAAGTAGAATAAAGATACTCTAGAAGGGGGGTTGAATAGAGTATGCCAACTTTTCGCTGTCAATCTCAAGACTTTTGAAACGCTTGCAAAATCCTTTGAGAGTAAACTCAATTCTTTCGATTGGGAAACCTGAATCACAATAGAGTTATACAATTCGAAACAAGTGTGGAAATATGGTAAAGCAATAAGTAAAGAACACAACGAATTGTTAACTAGGTTCGGCTCCTTAAAGGCTTAGTCCTCGCCTAGGGTTCTTCCACAACCCTAGGATTCAACCGGCTTTATTGATTCACAAGACTTAGGATCCTAATAGGTCACCGAGAAGCCTTTCTCCTATACAATTGCAATTTAGTCAACTCACGTTCCCTTGGAGTCCTAGACCAATCTAGAAGAGCCCCACCTCTCTCAGTTATCTAGTACAATCCTCTTACACTTCGTGAATCAATCGCATAGTTCTCACTACCTGAGTTATAAACTCTCGAGTATAACATTCTCTCATAATATATCCTATAAGCTCACTGTGTAACTCTCAAATGCGTTGAAACAAAAGATACGACTCTTAACACCTAGCAGAGAGTACACGAAGATGACAGATTGACTTGAAGGCTTGTGTGCGTTGTAGTTCAATGATGTTTGTGTTCAACACTTGTATCTGTCCTCTCTTCTTCATCTCCTTTTTATACTTGATCAAATTAGCTCCTACTTTGAAAGAAGAATCTTTGCTCAACGGCTAAATCAGATCATGGCTTAGATGCAATCTTCATAATCTTCTATTCTGGGAAACTCGTGAGTGCATGATCTTCGATTTGATTCTTCACGTATTTCAGCTCAAAGAAGGAGATATTCTCGAAATCTATACTGCAAGGTTAGTACATAATATATATAATAATATCTGGAAATAATATATAATAATATCCGAAAATAATATATGCATATAATACAAGTTTTGAATTTCATCAATACAGCTTTAGCTTCAAGACCTTTGACACAAGCTATGTGTTAAAGCATTTGAAACCATTTCCGATTTTCATCAAGGGAGAGGAGTTATCAATCTCCCCCTTGATGAAAGACAAAACCTGTGCATCTTTGTAACTTAGTCATGCAAATATGTCATAAGGCAAAAACGGACTAAGTACCTGCATGGGTTAGACAAATGTTGGATCATATAAGTTTTAAAACCAATGAAAGACATCCAACGAAATAAAACAAAATAAGGTATTCCAAGACCCTGGTTCACAGCAGTTTTAAAGTCTAGCAACGTCTAAACCAACAAACCATCTCCCCCTTTTTGTCTTTCAACAAAGGGAGGAGTATAAAAACAGACACCAAAAGTTTTGAAAAACAAGGCCAGCAGTGTTTAGATCACGGGCTAGGATAGGGGTTTAGGGTTCATCGTCTTGAGCACCATCCGTGATCAGCAACTTCAACTCATTCAACAGCTTGGCCATCACGCCCATCTCCAGCAACAACTCGCGGTGCAGCTCCTTGAGGTCCAGGCAAACTTCCTCCGAACCCAACTCCAGGTTCTCCATGCGCTCATCAATGGCAGAGGCAGTGGGAAGAGCTTTTGAGGAAGGAGAGGCAAGACTCCAAGTCCCTTGAGGGGACTGAGTGATGCCAATCTTCTCAAAGCTTTTGGAGTCGAATTTACCCATATGATGTTGTTGTTCTTCATTTTCAAAATCAATTTTAGAAGCTTTGAAAACATGGGTCAAAAGGTTTGCGAATGGGAGGGGATTTCATTTTCTGGCATTGCGGGTGTGAGAAATGGATCCTAGAATGGTATTGGCCAGATCAAGATCATGGCCATTCAATATTCGGTATAGGAGGACCATAGCATTGTCAGTGAGGAGGGAGCCAGAGGTTATTCGGGGTAGAAGACATCTCACAATTATATTAAAGATGATTTTGGCTTCAAGTGTGAGGGACGAGTGGGTGAGTTGTTTAGTGGTGCTGCTTGATGCTTCGGGGAGCAGGTATTTGGATCGGGCAAGAGCAACACACTGGTCTTTTATGGGGGTTTCAGGGGAGGGTGGACAAGGTTTAGGAAGACCAAGGAGTTCAGCGAAGTCAAGGGAGTTGAACATGATTCTAACTCCTTTGACGATTGACTCTAGAGTCCAGCCTTCAGTAGTGTGTTTGGCTTTGATGTTTATGTAGAAGAGACGGGTGAGTTGGGGTTAGTACTCAGATTCAAGGTTCAGCAGGGTCCAGGCAGGGGTTTGTTTGAGAAGAGAGATGCAGGGTAGGTTCAAAGCCTCTAAGAAATCAAGATCAATAAAATCAGAACAACAAATCTTACGAGTTCTAAACTCGTCTACCCATTTGCCAGCCATCTCGGCATTCTCAAACCAGGAGGAGGGTAAGGATTGGTTTACCTGGATAAGTGCAGGGGGATCGGCGTTCTTCCTTCGGGCTTTTATGGGAGCGGTCGACTTGACAGGCGCGTCAAAGCTTCTGAGAGTGGCTTCTTCGTAGGGCGCTTCAAGGACCGTTTGATTTCGACAATGGTGCTCTCAGGGATAGTGCTCGGGACAGTGGTTTGAGGAGTAGGTTCGGGTTGAGGGGAAATCACAAGGGGAGTCTGACGCCCTTTGGGGGTAGCACCAAGACGTTTGTGTGTGGAGATTTTCATGGATTTCGGTGCCTTGGATGGGATTCGGTGGAATTTCCAGAAAAAGGTTGAAGGAGAAGGTTAAAGGTCGGAGGGTTTTGGTGGGTTATGGAGAGGTGAATAGTGGGGGTAAAAATGTGTGGTTTAAAAAGAGGCGAGTGAGGTAAGTTGATGGGACAAGTTTGTGGTTTCAATGGTAATAATCATAATACTACTGTCAATTTTAAAAGATCTGATTTGCCAAAAATTCAAAATTCAAAACATCCTTTCAAATCTTAAAGGCAAGAGAAGATTTATCCGATATTAAAATAGTTTCCACAAATAAAATGTACTCGGATAAAAAGATTTTTCGGAAAATAAAAATAGGTAACATATAAAGAAGGTTAAAACTATATTTGATCAAATATCTAATAAGATATCAACCAAATATATGATCCGTTATATGTGCTCTATCATTCAGTTCACAAACTTTGACATGAATCTCAAAGGTCTTGACACTGAGTAGAAGTTTTCTTTCGTAAAGGGAAAGCTCCCCCTACGAAAGTGCATCCCTGTTAAGCATTCCGATCTCACGTCTAATGAAGGTGAACCTGTCATCTGCCAATGGCTTAGTAAAAATGTCAGCCCATTGATAATCAGTTGAAATAAAGGATATGGATACATCACCTTTTTTGACATGGTCTCTAATGAAATGATGCCTTACATCAATATGTTTGGTCCTTGAATGCTGAACGAGATTCTTTGTGATGGAGATGGCACTTGTGTTGTCACACTTAATGGGAATGTCTTTGAGGTCGATGCCAAGATCTCTCATTTGTTGAGCTATCCAAAGGATTTGGGAGCAACATGCTCCAGCTGCTATGTATTCGGCTTCGGAAGTGGAAAGAGCAACTAGGTTTTGTTTCTTTGAGTGCCAACTAATCAAGGATGCTCCTAAGAATTGGCCACATTCCGACGTGCTCTTCCTATCCACCTTATAGCCTGCAAAGTCTGCATCAGAATACCCAATTAGTGTAAAATCTCTTTTCTTTGGATACCAGAAGCCAAGCTTCTTAATGCCATTGAGATATCGAAAGATCATCTTCACAGCCACGAGGGGAGATTCTTTAGGGTCAGCTTGAAACCTAGCATACATGCAAACACTAAACATGATGTCAGGTCTACTAGCAGTAAGATATAGTAAAGATCCATTCATCCCTCGATACTCCTTTTGATTGACACTCTTCCCGGTCTTGTCTTGATCTAGGGACAAGGTTGAGCTCATGGGTGTCTTGGCTGCTTTGGATTGATCCATCTTAAACTTCTTAAAGAGATCCTTAGTATACTTGCTTTGGTTGACAAAGATCCCTTTCTTAGATTGATGAACTTGCAACCCCAAAAAGAAGTTGAGTTCTCCCATTAAGCTCATTTCAAATTCACTGCACATAATATCAGAAAATTCCTTGCACAAAGATGTGTTAGTAGCGCCTAACAATATATCATCAACATATATTTGGATAACCAATATGTCCTTTCCTTTGGTTTTGATGAAAAGAGTCTTGTCGATCAACCCCCTTTTAAAATCATTTTCTAAAAGATATTTTGACAAGCGCTCATACAAAGCTCTTGGGGCTTGTTTCAAACCATATAGCGCTTTGTCTAGTTTGTAAACATGATTAGGAAATTTCGAACTTTCAAAACCTGGGGGTTGAGCCACATAGACTTCTTCCTCTAAGAAACCATTAAGAAAAGCACACTTGACATCAATTTGATATAATTTTATACCCGTAAAAGATGCAAATGCTAATAAGATGCAAATGGCTTCAAGCCTGGCTATGGGAGCAAAAGTTTCCTCGTAGTCGATACCTTCCTCTTGATTGTAGCCTTGAGCAACAATCCTTGCTTTTTTCCTCACGATCTTACCATTCTCATCTAGCTTGTTCCGAAATACCCAACGCGTGCCAATGACTGATTGATGCTTTGGCCTAGGCTTCAAGGTCCAGACTTTGTTCCTTTCAAATTCGTTAAGCTCACTTTGCATAGCAATGATCCAGTCTGGCTCTTGAAGGGCCTCATCCACCTTCTTTGGTTCTACAAGTGAAACAAAAGTATGAAAAGCACATAGATCTTTAAGTTTAGAACGAGTTTGAACACTAGATGTAGGGTCGGAGATGATATCCTTTAATGAGTGTGATGAGGAGTATTTGAACTTTCTCTTGCTAGTCTCAGCTCCCTGGTTCGTCACATCAACATGATTGGTTTGTGGTACATCTGACTCCACGGATATGTTGGTCTCAGTTACAACATTTTCCGAAGTCTCAACACTTTTGGATTGGTCGCCAAGGGCTTTGGACTGAGCTTCAAGACCTTGGGCCAATTCCTCAGTGTTAAGAATCTGATCCTGCATGTTCCTCTTCTTTGTATTCTTGGTAGCAATATCATCACCATCCTCATTCTCTGTATGGCTGTTAAGATCTAAATCTGCAACACTTTCACTTAAAGAACCGTCATTGCATTCATCAAATATAACATGAATACTTTCCTCGACCATCTTGGTCCTTTTGTTGAAGATTCTATATGCTTTGCTACTTGTGGAGTAGCCAAGAAATATACCTTCATCACTACACGCATCAAATTTACCAAGGTTATCTTTTCCATTGTTATGAACAAAACAAGTACATCCAAAGGGTTTAAAATACGATATAAGGGGTTTGTGGCCTTTGAAAAGTTCATAAGGAGTTTTCTTTAAGATGGAACGAATAAGACAACAATTCAAAATATAGTTAGCTATGTTAACAGCTTCAGCCCAATAGGTTTTAGGCAATGCATTTTCTAAAAGCATAGTCCTGGCCATGTCCTTTAGGGTGCAGTTCTTTCGTTCCACGACCCCATTTTGTTGAGGTGTCCTAGGAGCAGAAAAATTATGGGAGATGCCATATTTAGCACAAAACAAATCAAACTGAAGTAGATTAAACTCCCTACCATGATCACTTCGAATTGACACTATGAGCTCGTTTATTAAAGTTTGCAACTCCTTACAAAGTTTTGAAAACTCAAACAAGGCCTCTGATTTTTCTTTTAAAAATGCAACCCAAGTATATCTCGAAAAATCATCAACAACAACAAGCATGTACTTTTTACCATTTGGAGATTTGACTCGCATAGGACCACATAAATCCATATGTAGAAGTTCTAGGGGTCTAGAAGTACTTACAACCTTCTTGGGTTTGAAAGAGCTACGTGTTTGTTTACCTCGTGTGCATGCTTTGCACATATCAATACCTTTGAAGTCCATCTCAGATAGTCCTCTTACAAGCCCTTTGGACACAAGCTTTTGTAGTGTATGTGGGCTTACATGACCGAATCTGCTGTGCCAAAGCTTTGGACCGTCCGTCAAAGCCTTTAGACAGATTAAGCTTCCTTGTGCCACTTGCTCAGCATTCACAGCATAGATATTGTTATAGCGATAGGCAGTTAGAACTACTTCACCTGTATCTTCTCTGCGCACTAGACATCTTTTCTTGTAAAATCCAACATCATTACCACTATCACGCAGTTGAGAAACACTAAGCAAATTATACTTCAAACCATTAACAAGATAAACATTTTTAATGCTATGGTTAGGATCACTCCCAACACTACCGATACCAACGATGGCACACTTTCCTTTGTCACCAAGAGTGATTGTTCCAGTTGATTGCTTCTTTATATCATGGAAGAGAGACCTCTTCCCACTCATATGTCTAGAGCATCCACTATCAATAATCAACTTTTGCTCTTTCACCTTGGTGATCTCCTGCAAGACAAAAATCAACCTTTGTGGCTAGACCAATAAGCAAATTTAGATCCATTATTGGGATAAACCATATTTGGTAAAATAGTGCCTTTGGGGACCCAAACTTGCGTTATCCGTTCTTTTCTCAAGTGAACAGGAAATGTATTGCGAATAATATGTGGATGCTTTCTTTTATAGGGGCAGATCTCTCTTACATGTCCCTTTCTTGCACAATGGTGACATATAGGAGAGGTTCTGCTTCCTTTTGCCTTCACAAAAGTGGTAATGTGTTGCTTCTTTAAAAACCTCGGATTGTAGCCAATACCACTTTTGTTTAGAGAACTTTGTTGCTCACCCAACATCCTATCAAGAGTGCCTTTGGACTTGGTAAAACTTTCGAGGGCTTTCTGTTGGTCTTGAATCTTCTTATTCATGGAGATCTTCTCGTTCTCTAAGTCATGATGTTCACTTCTTAGAGACGAGAGATCTTACTTGAGTTCAGATTTCTCTGAGTCAAGAGTCTTGACTTTAATGTCAAGACCTGAATAAGAGGTTTCAAGACTTTTGACCCTCATTGACAGTTCCTCAATAGTTCTTTCCTAGTCCACAGTTTTCTTAATAAGAGTGTTGGTTTGGGCAATAAGTTTCTCTTCATTGGCAATCATATTAGAAAGGAATTCCGATCGTACCTCTTTTGGACTTGCCATAAGTTCTCTTACAGTTACCTCAAGTTGCTCATCGTGGGATTCATATCTTGAGGCCATGAGACAAAGGTTAGCCTTTTCACCATCGGAGTCTGAGTCAGCCGAGTCAGAATCACTCCAAGCTGCCACCATGACTTTCTTTTCCATCTATCACATTTGTTGAACATGCTCTTCTTCTTTTGAGGGCAGTCTTTCACTGATGGCCTGTTTCACCACATTCAAAACAAGACAAAGGTTTAGTCTTCTTGTCATATTTGTTGTATTTAGACTTACCTCGAAATTTAGAAGACTCTGATCCATCTTTGTTGTTGAATTGCTTCTTCATTTTGAGGATTCGAGAAAGACCCCTTGTAATGAGAGCAAAGGGATCATCCTCATCATCATCATCCTCTACAGAATCAGACACATCTTTGGGCTCATCCTTCTTAGACTTGAGTGCCAAGTTCTTAGTGCTTGTTGGAAGTTCTCCATCGTCTTCATTGAGAATTATCTCATGTGTGATCAGCTTCCCAAACAAGTCATCAAGGGGTAGAGTGGTGAGATTCTGGGCTTCTTCTATGGCTGTCACTTTCGGGCCCTATTTGTCTTTTGGGAGGCACCTCAATATCTTCCTCACTTTCTCAAGATTCTCAAAGGTCTTGCCGAGAGAGTCAAGGTTGTTCATGATTTCCGTGAACCGTGTGAACATGGCCTTAATAGACTCATCAGGCTTCATTTTGAAGAGTTCATACTTTCGAAGGAAGATGCTGATCTTGGTGTCCTTCACTTGGCTGGTTCCTTCGTAGGTGATAACCAACTTGTCCCAAATCTCTTTAGCTGACCTACAAGATGAAATACAGTTAAACTCATAAGTACTGAGACCACAATATAATAAGTTAATGGCCTTGTAGTTTTTGGAGACGAGTTCAAGATCCGCTTGGATGAATTCAGCCTCAGTCTTCGCGACTTTGCTTCCATTTGGTCCGTCTTTCTCAGGAATCTTCAGACCATTCTCTATAATGTTCCAAAGTTCCAGATCTTGATCTATAATGAACATTTTCATCAAGGACCTCCAGTGGACGAAGTTGTTTCCTACAAAGAGCGGTGGTCTATTAGTAGACCTCCCTTGTGCAAACCCACCGCTTGCTTCACCAGACATGATGAAAAACTCACAAGATTGTTAGATCAAAAGCAGTGAGTAAGACTCTGATACCAATTGAAGGTTCGATAATGTATAACAAAGTAGAATAAAGATACCCCAGAAGGGGGGTTGAATAGAGTATGCAAACTTTTTGCTGTCAATCTCAACTTTTGAAACTCTTGCAAAACCCATTGAGAGTAAACTCAATTCTTTTGATTGGGAAACCTGAATCATAATAGAGTTATACAATTCGAAACAAGTGCGGAAATATGGTAAAGCAATAAGTAAAGAATACAACGAATTGTTAACGAGGTTCGGCTCCTTAAAGGCTTAGTCCCCGCCTAGGGTTCTTCCACAACCCTAGGATTCAACCGGCTTTATTGATTCACAAGACTTAGGATCCTAATAGCTCACCGAGAAGCCTCTCTCCTATACAATTGCAATCTAGTCAACTCACGTTCCCTTGGAGTCCTAGACCAATCTAGAAGAGCCCTACCTCTCTCAGCTATCTAGTACAATCCTCTTACACTTCGTGAATCAATCGCCTAGTGCTCACTTCCTGAGTTATAAACTCTCGAGTATAACACTCTCTCAGAATATATCCTATAAGCTCACTGTGTAACTCTCAAATGCGTTGAAACAAAAGATACGACTCTTAACACCTAGCAGAGAGTACACGAAGAAGACAGATTGACTTGAAGGCTTGTGTGCGTTGTAGTTCAATGATGTTTGTGTTCAACACTTGTATCTGTCCTCTCTTCTTCATCTCCTTTTTATACTTGATCAAATCGGCGCCTACTTTGAAAGAAGGATCTTTGCCCAATGGCTAAATCAAATCATGGCTTAGATGCAATCTTCATAATCTTCTATTCTGGGAAACTCGTGAGTGCATGATCTTCGATTTGATTCTTCACGTATTTCAGCTCAAGGAATGAGATATTCTCGAAATCTATACTGCAAGGTTAGTACAAAATATATATAATAATATCTGGATATAATATATACTAATACCCGAAAATAATATATGCGTATAATACAGGTTTTGAATTTCATCAATACATCTTTAGCTTCAAGACCTTTGACACAAGCTATGTGTTAAAGCCTTTGAAACCATTTCTGATTTTCATCAAGGGAGAGGAGTTATCACAATGCTACTACTTTCCCAAAACTGATCTTCTAACACTCTTACATGCAAAGCCATCTATTAAACTCTCATAGTCAAGATTTTCTAAAAACTCATATTCAATTGAAATCAAAACCAAAGCATTTAACCTTTCTTGTGTCATGTTCGATCGCAAGTAAGATATTAAAAAGTGAAAAATAACAAAAAGATATAGTTAGAATTTGATATCATATATCAAAATCCTTGAGGTTGAAGTGACAATTGCAATGGTTAAATAAGTTGAATTGATTTTCCTAAATTAGGGTTTTTTGTTTATAGAGGTGGAATGGATTGTGTTGAATGTTTGTTAGATTGTGACAAAAAAAAGGCTGCTGTAATTTTTTAGGGAAAAAAATGGGAAAGGGTTGTAATTTCCAAAAATCCGGACTGCTCCCACAAGGCCTGTAAATCCTGTAATTGTGTCTTGGAAAAAAAATGCAAACTGCTCCCAAGGAGATTCGAACTCAGTCCAATCCGGAAGCAGGCGCACCCATTCACCAAATGGTCTACCGCAACAGCTTGTTACCCATTGAAATTTATATATACATATATTATTGTATACGAGGCCCCCAAAATTTTGAGACCATGTGCCATGGTTTTTAGGATCGGGATCCTAGTGTGGGATCGAGACAAGGGCGTAGGATCGGATCATAGGGTCGTAATCCTAGACAAAAATTAAAAATAAAATAAAAACAAACAGTCCTAAACAAATACCTTAATTTTAAATTAAAACTAAGCTTTTCCTCCAATAACCAAATTAAGTGACTAAAATAGTTCAATAATAAGCACTTAACATTCATAATTTGTCAAGAATAATGTCTCAAAAGATGACAAACAGACAAGGATAATGTCTTAAAATATGACAAACATACAAGAGATAAATCACACATCTAAATATCCAATGCCATCTCTAGTTTCAAATGGTATCATCGCAATTAACCACATCTGAACAATTTTAGTCACTCAGACGTGGATTTGTCGAGTTGAGTAACGAAACAAATGGATTAGGGTTTCCATTCAACGTCTTCACTCTTCTGCCTTCAATTTCTAAGGAGATGGGTTGCCAAAAAGGATAAAAAATAAAAAGGCCCATCGTATCCAGAAGGCACAATATCCAAACAAAACAAACACAATTACACAAATATGATTTTTGCTAAGATCAGATATTTTTTCTAGGATCGGTAGATCCTAGGTAGATCCTACCAATCCCATAGGATCCCACACAATCCCCTAGGTAGATCCTAATAACCATTCCCTGTGCGATTGAACTTTCCGCACATGCCTTGGGCCGGCCCTGCATTGGCTGCATATGTTGGATGCAACTCGGATTGAGTATGTGTTTTACAATATGGATTGAGAATATGTTGAAATCAATATTGACAGGACGATAATGTGCGATAAAAGTTGGAGGCAACTCCCTCATGCTCACTGATAATGCATATTTCATATAGGCATTATAGGTATTTCTTATTGCAATTAGGTAGTGGTTTTGCTTATGTTTTGGTCTAGTTTCGTATATTGCTTGTGAAGTATTCGAGCTCGGAATCTACGCCCTTTTAGCGTTTATTCTGCAGAATTACATTCCGACCTTGAAGGGATTTTGGAAGAGCTTTATAGACATGTTTTGGAGCCAATGGAGGCTAAGGAGGAGGCTAGAGAGGAGAAAGGAAGCACAACATTGGAGTTCATTGACGTAAATCGAGGGAAATCCGTCACTGCATAGGTGGCGCCCGCCTGCCATGGGCTGGTTTCCAGCGTTTGCGATTTTGGATCCGAAGACATTATTTCCTAATATTTTATTCCTATTTCCACTAGGGTTTGGCCGATCTTAGAGAGGCTATATTAGGTTTATTTCAGTTTATTCGCCGGAGAGGTGTGGCTATTGTGTGAAACTATGAACACTATTACAGAGAGAGAGATAATTGGCCTATGAGTTGCTAAACTCATAGTTTCGTCTATGATTTGAAGACATGGTTGTTTGGATTGTGAGGATTTGATTCCATTTAGTTATTCATATTCATAGTTATCATCTTGTGCTTATTGATTATATTTGTGTTCCTTTCTATGATTGATCACCATGTTAGGAATTGCATCTTAACTATGAATTCATTGTTGTTTTCTTGTTAGCAAACAAAGGTATTGAGATAGTGATGTTTCTTTGTCTTTGTAGTGGGTGATTTCAATTGATCTATGTTGTGGATATTCGATTCGGGATGAGTTCGGTTTGCGCCTATATGTCTTAATTGCATTGAATCAATGTGCCAATTGGTCAAATTACTTGAGTACTTAATGCTATTCTTTAGTGATATTGAATAAGGCGAGGGTATCTCTGCGGATCTCTCAACCTTATTCAAGTAGACCTATGTTTATGAATAATTGATAGATCAATCGTAGGACAATGAATTCCAACCATTCTCAAAGAATTACAGGTGAAATGTTCTTTCTACTTTGATATCAATCGACTTTGCAATCATAAATCTAGTTACTTTTACATCTTGATTATTTGCTAAAAATCATTGCTTTGTCATAAGAGTCTTTGCTTATAGTTATTGAATAGGAAATCACTTCTCCCTGTGGGTTCGACACCGGACTTCATCGCTATACTAATAGTTGTTTGGTTTATCAAGTGATTGATTGCCTAATCTATTGGTTTTGTGTTTTATTTTGGATTATATTACTATTTGATAAAGGGCGAAAGTGCCAACGACGTTCGTCCCGCATCAAATTCTTGGCACTGTTGCCGGGGAGAAGAAAGGAGTTTGCTTTTCTTTATCTCTTTCAATTACTCTTTACTTTGAGTCTTTTGTGTCGTTGTATGGTCCAAACTAGATCTTCTAATTCGTTGCCTTTGTCTTTTGATTCTGATATTGAAAGATCTCTTTGGTTGAAAAGGAGCCTCGAGTTTGGTACAAACAAGGAGATGGCAGATGAAATTATTGATCCTCCAAGAGGGACCCTGAGAAACCTAAAGGAGCCTAATTTGAGTGCTTAACCACTTGCAATTAGTCTTCCTGATCTCCCTAAGGGTTCAAGATTTGAGTATAAGCCGAATTGGTCTTCTATTTTGCCCTATTTTCATGGATTGCCTAGGGAGGAACCAAACAAGCACCTTACTACCTTTGTGAGTGTCTATGATAGACTTAGATCCCAAAGCCTTACCGATGACCAATTGATGTTGCGAGTGTTCCCTTTTACCTTGAAAGATTCTGCAAGCGATTGGCTTTATTACCTACCCCATAAAGCATTACTACTTGGGTGCAATTGAATAAAGCTTTCCAGCAAAAGTACTTTCCTTCAACTCGCCTCAACAAACTTAACAAGAATCTGTCCGGTGTTGAGTAATCACCTACAGAGAGTCATTATGAGGATGTTGAGAGGTTCAAGAAACATAAGGGTAGTTGTCCGCAACATGGTATACTTGAGGATGATCTAGTGCTATATCTTTATGAAGGCTTGCTTGACACCGATAAGAGTTTCATCAATGCCACTAGCGGAGGAGATATTTAGGATAAAACACCTCAGGAAGCAATGCAGATTTTTAAAGGGTTGGCTAATGAATCGCAACAATATAAGAAACACCAAGGAGATAGAGGAGTTCATAAGTTGGATAGTTCTAGAGATAGTCACAAGGACAAAATACATAGGATTACGGAGATAATGAACAAGATGGCTATGCAAATGAATCAATCCCATCAGCCTAGACCTTGTGGTGTTTGTCGAGATCCAACTCATCCGAATGATAAGTGTCCCTTGATTCAGGAGGATACCGCTGATGTGAATGCTATGGATTATGGACCTCGCCGCAACTTTGGTAACAATTACAATCAAGGCTACAATGCGAACTATCAAAGTGAATTCAACGACAGAGGCCAACAACAGCAAGTTTCTTTTCTGAGAGGACAATTTGAGAATCGCCCGAGAAACAGTCTGTTGACGGGTGAAATTTAGTGCTTAAAAATCTAATGTATGCCATGAAATTAAGTTACATGATGTAATCAAAGTGTTACACCAAAGTTTAAGATTCCGTACAAGTCTTGGGCTATGTATGATATGCCACGAAGGTCATAACCTTCATTGCTAGCGTGTGGCATTGTTATTATATTATATATTATGGGTGGCCATAATTAAATCTTATAAATAATATACAAATGTCTAAGAGGGAGGTTTCATTGCCGGACATGAATTACATTGATGCCGATGGTTACCTCTTAATTGTCTAAAAAAAAATCGGTGAATTGAAAGCCAATAAAGAGGGAGGTTACAAAAAAGGGAGTTACTAGCAGTATGTAGCTTGGCTATATAAAGAGGGGGATTTTACAAACATCAAAAAAAAAGGCCCCGTGACACAAACAAAGAAAAAAAAAAGACAGAGCAAGTACTCCCACAAAAAAATAATCAAATCAAACAAAGACCAGTGGAAAAAAAAGAAAGGAGGTAGACTTTCTCATCTCTTCTTCTATATGATTTGCAGGAACATGGCCCGGGCTTGAAAACTAGAAATTTCGCCCGGGTTATAACCATTTGAAGACCGATGGGACGCTAGGCTCGAAAGCTAAATTTTTCCGCTAGCGTCAAAACAATTGTGTAGTTGGTTTCAAAGCTAGATTTTTCGCCACTACACCGACCCTACGGGTCATATACATTGGAATGAAGGGCTCCTAAAACTTGGGATGCTAGGCTCGAAAGCTAAATTTTTCGCCTAGAGACAAAGCAATTTTGTAGTTGGCTTGAAAGCTAAAATTTTCGCCACTACACCGATCCTACCGGATCGACTCAAATGCAAACAAAATGCTGCCCAAATTTCGCCAGGACATGGACAAAGAAATCAGGGATGAAATTGAGTGGAAGTTCAAGGAGAGGTGGGATCTAATTCTAAAAGAATCTCATTCCATGAAGCCTCCTCAACAGAATCATACGCCTTCAAATTGGTGCTAAATTCCAGTAAACAAAAAAAAGTAGAGAAACCTCTGCTTTAACTTGAATCAGTGCTAATTTAAGTCTGCCATAATCAAAGGCATGAACGGATGAAAGCTCTCATATCCCATAACCAAAAGGAGCCATCTACGTGAACCCAGGCAGAGTACACAATTTGAGGACTTTCAAACCCATGTCCCAAAATGTGTAACTGAACACCAAATGAAAAAAATACAAAGATAAACGGGGCACTTCCAAATCAGCCTTGGTCAGAACATAAACCAAATTTCAAATTGATAGGAGCAAAACTCCGATCAGCAAGATCACTCCCACTTTGTGTCAAATTACACATTTTCTCGTGCCTTTCCGCTCAACAATGAACCCAGCAAGCCCATGACCCGAGTTCCTAAGCCTATGCCATGCCACCTACCACCGAAAGCCAACAACTTCCTCTAAAAAGTGGTCGAAGCGGCCTCGTGCACCCGACAAAAGAGGAGTACAAAAATAGGCCTGAAATCATGCTTTTATGGAGAGAACAACTGCTCAGGCAGTCAAGTTACGGGCCATGGTACGACAAATTAGAGGTGTATCCAGGACCGTGACATATTGGGTCCAAAAGGAGGCTATGCAAGGAGTATATCGGAAGAAACGGCGGCAAAAACGGAGCTTTGTGGTGGTCGCAGACGATGGCAGAAGTTGGCCTCTCGACCACACTTGGACGATTCCTGCACCACAGGGCACATTTTGCAGGCCCCTCAAGCACCCGATGATAACCTTTGCGTGCTCCCGACTCAATTTTCCAATATTATGCTATACCATCTACAGCTAAAAGCCCACAAATGTCCCCGAAGATCGATCGAGGCAGTCTCGAACACCACACAAAATAAGCCACAAAAAAGCATATATATGTTATATATAACAAAAAATATATATAGCAGCCAAGTTGGCCATGCTTTTGTGAGCACCTCAGAATGCATCTAAGCATATAAAGAGTCAGGATCAATAGAGGGCACTGCAAAGAACATGTCCAAATAAAATTCAACAAAAACGGGGCTCTGTAACAGCAGTGGCAATGCCCAAAAAATGACTGCCGATCACATTTTTCTGCAGTCTTTCCCACGAAGTCCTAGGCTTTGTCCGATGAATTGTTTGATCGGCATACGCCCGATGACTTTCTAAATTTGTTCCTGATGAACTACGAGTGATTTGATCCCTTCAAAAGGGTACGTGGGACAATCGATACAAAGTCAAAACGCATCGACTTCAATCGCCAAAACCAAATTCAAGTTGTTCGTGTAGAACTACGTTAAGATTTGATGCTCCTTACCAGCTACGTAGGAGATCCGGCAAAAACACATGTATATCGGATTCAATCACGTGCCCCAAAAATCAAATGAGGTTGTCCTTTCCAAGAACTACGTAGGTTTGATGCTCTTAATGAGCTACGTAGGAAACTCGATAGCAAATCATACAACAGTCGAGTTCAACCCCAAATTCCAAAATAAAAGATCAAATAAAGTTGCTTCAAATTCCAAAGGAAGAACTACGTCATGACTTGATGCTCTTTTGTGAGCTACGTAGGAAACTCGATGCAAATAAAATTCTCTTCGAGTTCAGTCGTCCCAAACAAAATCTCTAGCTTTCATCAAAGCCAAAGTGTCAACTGTAATTCAATACAAAGCTTTTGCTCATTGAGTTCAGTCGTCCCAAAAATCAAATTTCTGTCAGATCCAAAGTGTCCATTCTGACTCGATACAAAGCTTCTGCTCGTCGAGCTTGGTCACACCAAAAATTAAAGATCCGCTAAATCCAAATTTGTCCTTATGGAACTACGAGTGATTTGATTCCGTCATCACGGATACGTAGGAAACCCATATCCGGGTCCAATCACAAACCTCAAAGAAAACAAATCAAACTCCATACTCTATCGAGTTGAAACACAAACACATAAACCCAAACACATACCCAAAATCAAATCAGACACCAAGTCTAAACCAAATCAAATCCAAACACCTTACCACATACCAAACCAAACACAAAGTCTACCCAAACCAACCCCAAACACAGAAACTCTATATCTTTAAACTACGTTGGACTTGATCCTTCCCATGAAGGTACGTATGCAACCCTCATCAACGGGTGCAGTCCATACCACCAAAAAAACCCAAATTTTGTCCTTTTAAAATATCCGCATAATTTAAAATTGTGAAGAAGTACAGATAAGGGTCGAACTTCATAAAGAAATTCAAATTAAAATGTGTTATGCGAGATTGTTCCTTTAACAATTTTTGTTTAACACAGTCAACAAGATGATAGAGACGAGACATTGAGATTATTGCTAGATAAGATGAGTCTTCAAGAAAAATTGTGAGTCAAATGGCTAAGGAGATTGGAGAATTGAAAGAAAAAGATTCGAAGAAGTTACCATCCCAGGTGGTAGTGAATCCAAAGAAGAATGTTAGTTCCATGATCCTTAGAGGAAGTAAACAAGTGAATGTGCCCACTAGGAATGTTGAAGAGAGGCTTAGGGAAGAAGTTGATTTCAGAAAAGAGGACGAGACGGAATTGGAGACACACTACGAAAACGGCACCCGCCGCCTCCTATAGTGACGGAACCGATTGCTAAAGTTGTTGAACCCCCAAAGAAATCTTCCAAGGAGTGGTCTTCTGAGGTTTCAAGACCTGCACCACCCTTTTCTCATGTCTTAAGATCTGATCGTAAGTGGGAAGATGTACAAATTCTTTATGGCACCTTTGCTCATTGTGAGGTAAATATTCCAATTTTCAGTTTGATTAAAAATGTGCCTCGCTATGCGAAATTCTTAAAAGAACTATGCACTATGAAATGCAAGCAAAGGATGCGAAGGTAGAAAAAGGTAAGTTTAAGTGAGAATGTTTCTGCTTTACTTCAGAAAAGATTGCCTGAAAAGTGGGGAGATCCAGGTATGTTTACTATTCCATGTGCAATAGGTAATGCTAGGTTCACCAAAGCTATGTTAGACCTAGGTGCTTCAATCAATGCTATGTCTTATAACATGTACATGTTTTTGGGTCTCAATTGTAAAGACCGGAATTTAATTAATATTTATAAAATATCCATAGGATAATCCGAATATTATCCTCCCTTATAATTATGAAAACCCGGAAAATTTAAAATTTTTTATGCCTAGCTTTACATGGATTCAATGATGAGGAAAAATATACCCAAGCTACTTTTCTCGTATCTTATAAACGTAACGGATTTTAACGCTTCGCGAGCTCGGATTTTACATTATGTTAAAGAGGCCATCCACCCAAATTGCCTAACATTGAGCCACCAAACCCTTGACTTGTGGCTTGCTTGTGAATGTAGACATTCAACCACTCTCATCACTTCCTTCCCATCACACCCATGCTTTGACTCATGAAGTCAACCACCCCTCTCCTCTATAAGCCTGACCCCAACACTCATGTGGAGCTCATCTAAAGAAGCCCCACCGTCACTTGAGAGGAGAGAGAGAGAAGGAGAGCCTTGCTCCATTTTAGGTCCATTTTGGACAGCCTTCACAAGAAATAGCATAACTCCCTCCATACTCATCCAAATTGAGAAAACTCGGTGGCCATGGATCCATCTTGAACCAGCTTTCCATACATATCTCAAACACAAAAATCCAAGGTCGTTTGCCCAGCCAAAATCGTCCATCTTTGGAGCTGCAGAAAACTGTTTTTGAAGGGTCTTGAGAGTTTGACTTGATTTCTTGGTAAGAACCCTTCTTTTCTTCCAAAACTGAGTTCCAACATGTGTTTTAACTCATTTTATTCAACTTTGAGTAAGAATCTAAATCATGTTTTGGGATTTTTGGTGACAAAATGGCAAGGTGTTTGAAAGGTGTTCCGAAGGACTCCCGATGGTGTTCTTGAGTCGTTTGTGTGGGATTCTTCAAAGGTAATCCCTCATCCGCCTCCCCCTCTCTAGGAATAGATCTTCTGTGCTTGGAAAGGGCTTAGGAAGTGGAGCCTCTATGTGTTTTTTGTTGCGTTTTGTAGCAAACGTCAAGAAACAAAATGGATATATGTTCCTCTGTAATTTGGACTTTATTTCCAATCCAACGGTCTGATTTGGTTGAAATCGTATTATGATATTCAAGGAAACGTTGTCTAACCTCCCTTCAAAAATTACGACAATCCAACGGTTGGATCAAGAGTTATTATAATTTTAGTAACCAGTGTTTATAATGACTCGGTTAGAAAACTTGGTTAAGGGAATGCTAAGAATATGGTTAAATATATGATGGCATAACCGAAACTTAGAGCATATAAAATACATAAATGAAGTATACTCATAACTTGGCTTATGATCCGATAAGAAGAAAATCGATTATGTGATAATACGATATAGATTATAACTGGTTAAGTCCGGATCACTTAACCAAAGTGTGTAATCTATAGAATCGTGAACCTCATGTGGATGTATGTTGATTATTAGGTTGGGTACCATGCATTAGAATACCACCTAATGAAAGCTTAATGAAATTAATAGGCTCTTGTTGATTGGATCCTTGGTTGTGCACTTTATTGCTTGCTTATTCTCCGGACTCCAGGTAAGTCCCCTGGACTTACTCATGATGGATTTACGTGATACTCTTTGTCTTATCGAGAGTCTTCATGCATCACGCGACCTAGTAACATGTTTAGGAATATAAACCGGTAATATGACGTAGGATGAACTTAGTAAATCCAACGATTCATATGTATGCTATGTGTCTATGGTAGGACGGCCGTCAAAATCTGAATAAATGACTTATACTCGATGGAACACGAATGAAATGATGAAAGGCTTATGATGAGAAAGAATGAGTATGTTTGAGAAGGATGAGTATGTTTGAGAAGGATGAGTACGTTTGAGAAGATATTATGATATGATGATGATGATGATTATGATGATGATACGGGCCCCTGTGTGTTTATTTCGGATTTATATATATCTATACACTTGCTTATGTGTTACATTTTAACATTCATGTAGTTTAAGTATGCCTCTTTATATGGCATTGAGTGTGTATATTTCCGATGATTGACCCCGATTTATTTCTTGTTTTTAGATTCAGGTACCCCTTACCCGATAAGACTTACTTATGTGGATGGTTGTCGGGACAGACCTTTTGGACGATTAGAGTGAGGGAGGCGCTTGACATTCGTACTCTTTTGCTCATACGTTTTATCGTTTTGACCCGGCGTGGCCGTGGCGTTTTGTTGTATTTATGATTTCTGCTTTTATTTCTATTCGAAACGTTTTCGCGATAGTCTAGGACAGGTAAAGCCTCCAACGGGCTTACGACCTTTTCGGGGTTCGCAATCCCCATCTTTTGATAACTAAATCTTCCGCTTAAATGAACCTAATAATAACTCGTACTGGGTCGTAAGATCCAAAGCTCACAGGAGAAGATCAAACTTCTCCTATAACGTTCCCCGATAATCTAGTATTCCGAACCTTATTTACCTTCTAAGTAGGTTTTTGGAGGTTAATTCGGGTTCTTAAATTTCGGGTCGTTACAAAGTTGGTATCAGAGCCAAGGTTGTTCGACCTGAGTACGCACGAGTTAAAAAATAATTTTCAAAACCCGCCCACCGTTTTGGAAATTTTCAAGGATTTCGAAGTGTTTAAAGGGCAAAGATGAAAACCCTTTGGAAAATGGAAATGGTTAGGATCTTTATAGACGAGAGATAGGATCGACGGGTAGAGGCAAGGCGATAGGCATCCTTAGAGATGTAGAAGGGTTCGGGTAGACTGCCTAGATTTTCCTTACAGACGGGCCTGGAAGACTCCAAGGGAGCAACCATGGTGGTTGGAGTAGGATAGGATTTAGAGGCGGGCTTGCCAAGCTATCCCTCGAAGGATAGCTATCTAGTTAGCTTCCGTGTGATATAAAACTGTGCTTGCGGGCCATCCCCTTGAAGGGATGTAATTATGTGAATCGAATGTGCCTGAGGGTCGTCTTCCTTGAAGAAGACGTTTTATTGAGGTGTATATTGAGTATACTTAAATGTCTAGTTGTCATCATGGCCGGCACCGAGATTAGTAGAGGACGCGGGAGACCACGTGGCCAAGGTCGTGGCCGCATTCCTAAGATAGAGACTGAGACTGAGACTGAGACCGACGCTGAGGTCGAGATCCCCGGACAGCAGGGATCGGCTGATAGGCAGCAGCAGGGATCAGCGATAGAGAGGGCATTACTCGCGTTGCTAGAGCGAGAGAGATCGGCTGGCGTCACCGACTGGGTGAAGAGACTATCACAGAGTAGCCCGCCTATCTTCCAGGCCGGACCCAAAGAGGATATCGAGCAATTCTTCAGAGGACTCGAGGGAGTTTTCAGCTTGATTGGAGTACCCGATGCGGAGAGACAGAGACTTGCAGCTGGGCAGCTTCGAGGAGTTCAGGAAGTTGATGTTGAGTGAGTACTGTCCATCTGGGATACAGGCAGCACGAGAGGTTGCGTTCTTCAGCACCCGCCACGACCCACGACTATCTATCTCCGAGATCGTCTGCCAGTTCAAGAAGGAGCTCGTTTATTGTGGAGGGGTATGTAACACCGACGAGATGGGCATATGCATGCTTTCTATGAGGCTTCCACCAGACGTTCTTCTGATATCTACCAGCATGGAGGAAATGACATATGACAGATTTCTAGAGATGATCCTCCGCTATGATCAGCAGCTACGTCTGACAGCTGCCACGTCTTCACCTTTTCGCACTCCATCTGGCGGAAAGAGGCCACGAACCGCGGAGCCCAGATCAGCGCCGTTCGAGCGACGAGACTTCTAGACCAAGGATGTACGAGCTACTGGTGTTACGCTTTAGAGGTGGATCGCGAGCGACCCAGCCTGACAGATGTCCCCGTTGTTAGCGAGTTTGCTGACGTTTTCCCAAACGAGCTACCAGGACTTCCGCCACAGCGAGATGTTGATTTCTCTATACAGTTGGAGCCGGGCACCAGGCCGATTTCGAGGGTCCCGTACAGGATGGCGCCTACAGAGATGGCTGAGCTGAAGGCACAGTTGGAGGAGCTAGCCGGGAAGGGCTACATCAGGCCGAGTGCTTCGTCGTGGGGAGCATCAGTGTTATTCGTGAAGAACAAGGATGGGTCGTTGAGGCTATGCATAGATTACATAGAGTTGAACCGGGCTACGGTGAAGAACCGTTACCCGTTGCCAAGAATATACGACTTGATGAATCAGCTGCAGGGAGCTGTCGTCTTCTCGAAGATAGATTTGCGTTCGGGTTATCACCAGCTGAGGGTGAAGGCAGAGGACATCTCGAAGACGGCCTTCAGGACTAGATACGGACACTACGAGTTTGTGGTTATGCCGTTCGGGCTAACCAACGCGCCAGCCGTCTTCATGGAGTTGATGAACAAGGTGTTCATCGATTTTTCTTGACAACTTCGTGGTGGTGTTTATCGACGACATCTTGATCTACTCGAGGAGTAGAGAGGAGCATGCTGAGCACCTGAGGATTGTGCTGAGGATTCTGTAGAAGCATAAACTGTTCGGGAAGTTTAGCAAGTGTGAGTTCTGGCTCTCCGATGTGATGTTTCTTTGTCATGTTATATCCGCAGCAGGGATATCAGTAGATGCATCGAAGGTTGATGCTATCGTTGCTTGGGAGGTCCCCAAGAACGTTAGAGACATCAGGTCTTTTCTAGGTTTGGCTAGCCATTACCGACGGTTCGTCGAGGGCTTCTCCTGCATAAATAGGTTGATGACGCAGCTGACGAAGAAGGGAGTACCCTTCGAGTGGAGCCCGGCGTGCCAGGCCAGTTTTGATCTGCTGAAGCAGAAGTTGACATCCGCGCCAGTGTTAGCACTATCAGAGGGGACGGAGGACTTCGTGGTCTACACGAATGCTTCGAGTTCAGGTTTAGGTTGTGTGCTGCAGCAGAGGGATCGGGTCATCGCTTACGCTTCACGCTAGCTGAAGCCAGGGGAGGACTCATACCCCACGCACGATCTTGAGCTAGCCGCAGTGTTACATGCACTCAAGATCTGGAGGCACTACCTGTATGGCATGTCAGTGAGGATCATGACCGATCACAAAAATCTGAAGTACATTTTCACGCAGAAGGAGCTGAATATGCGTCAGAGGAGGTGGCTGGACTTGATCAAGGACTACGAGTTGGAGATTGAGTATCACCCGGGGAAGGCCAATGTGGTGGCTGACGCCTTGAGTCGGAAGACTCGTCAGGAGATTGTTTTGTCCAGATTGACGGCTCGACCTGAGTTGCAGCGGGATCTGATCAGTTGTGGGATAGAGGTCTGGTCACAACGAGAGAGTGGACAACTGAGTTTCCTGGAGGTTCAGTCAGAGTTGATGGATGAGATCCGACGAGCGCAAACAGAGTGTCCGCGGATTGCCGATATCCGACAGCGCATGGCCCAGGGCCACTGTAGGTCTTTTACGGTCCGAGATGATGGGATGCTGATGTTGCAGGGACGAGTTGCTGTGCCTGATGTGCACAACCTGAAGCAGAAGATCATGATAGAGGCACATTCCACTCCTTATTCGGTCCATCCGGGATCGAATAAGATGTATCAGGACTTGAGGAGGACGTTCAGGTGGCGCATGATGAAGACTGACGTTGCTTTGTTTGTAGCGCGATGTCAGGTCTGCCAGCAGGTGCGGATAGAGCACCAGAAGCCCGGAGGGATGACACGATCACTTCCCGACTCTGTGTGGAAGTGGACGGATGTCACGATGGACTTTGTGAGAGGATTGAGGAGAGATGTACGAGGCTTTGATGCGATTTGGGTGGTGGTCGATAGGTTGACCAAGACCGCCCATTTCATTCCGATTCAGGAGACATGGCCCGTGTCTCATTTAGTCCAAGCTTTTATACAGCATATAGTGAGGTTGCATGGGGTTCCCGAGAGGATAGTATCTGATAGAGATGGCCGCTTCACTTCGAGATTCTAGAGGCAGGTGCACGAGGCTCTGGGGAGCAAGTTGCATTTCAGCACGGCCTATCACCCGCAGAGGGACGGGCAAAGCGAGAGGACGATTCAGATGCTGGAGGATATGCTGAGGGCTTGTGTTTTGGAGTGGGGGGAATCTTTGGGTTCGACATCTTCCCCTAGTAGAGTTCTCGTACAACAACAACTATCATTCATCGATCAGGATGGCTCCTTTTGAGGCGTTGTACGAAAGGCGATGAAAGTCGCCTATCTGCTGGGATGAGCCTACAGACCGAGTGGGGACACTACCACAGTACGTGCAGGAGGCGACAGATCAGGTCAGACGGATCCGAGAGCATCTGAGGGTTGCGCAAGACCGACAAAAGAAGTATGCTGATAGGCGCAGGACCGAGTTGGCCTTTGAGTTTGGAGATCATGTCTGGTTGCGAGTGTCACCGACGAGAGGGATCCGACTATTCGGGATGAAGGGCAAACTGAGCCCTAGATATGTGGGCCCTTTTGAGATCCTCGAGCGAGTATGAAAGGTTGCTTACAGAGTTGCTTTACCGCCCCGTTTGGCTGGTATACAAGATGTCTTCCACGTGTCACAGTTGAGGAAGTACGAGCCAGATCCGAGTCACAGATTGGACTACTCCGGATTAGAGATAGCACCTGACCATACCTTCGTGGAGCATCCGATTGCTGTTCTTGACCGCCGGGTCAAGAAGCTGAGGCGCAGAGAGGTACCGTTGGTACTTATACAGTGGGCTAGGAGGAGCCCCGAGGAGGCTACTTGGGAGACAGAGGAGAGTATACGGGCGAGCTATGGAGATGTATTAGATGAGTTGCTAGCGTCGTATGTACAGCCACGGGCAGATATAGTTTCGACTGCGTGAGTGGCCGGTGAGTACCTGGGAGGGGGACCCTTAGTCGTACTATGTGTGATTGGGTGTTTACCTCTGTGATTGAGTGCACATTTTCTGTGATTGATATGCGTGGTGGGGCCCATGAGCGGTCCTACATGATGTGATTATCATTGATGTGTGATACTTGATAATATATGACTGATATGATATCGTTATGATTATGTGATTGTTGTGAGTATGGTTGATAAATGATGGTATGTTGGAATGTTGAACCTAGGAAAAGGAATAAGGCTTAGCCTTAGAGGGGGATGTTAGTCCACCCTCTTGTTTGAGGAATAGATCATAGTGAGATCGTGTGTTTGATCCTTAGAGGTGGATAACCACCTCCCGAGAGGGAGATGCGCCGAGACTAGAAGGGTCTAGGTCTAATGTCAATTCGGGACGCCAAACACCTTGATTTTGAGATTTAGTTCGAAAATGAGCAATTTAAGGTCCCAATGTCCGGGTAAACCTATTATACTTCGCAAAGTGGATACGAGCTTTCCATGGGGGCACTCATGGAATTTTCGCTAAGACCGAGCGGTAGTGTGATTATCCTCTCGAGTTGTGATACTTTCAAGGTTGAGGCGAGATGTGATGGGGGCGCCCATCACATGCTTGATGAAACCTTCGAGATTATTACGATCGTGACAAAGGTGGCATGAGATTCTTGGACGACGCATCCAGGATGATCGTGTGCCTTTTGTTACGATTCAAGGACTCAAGTTTTAAAACCTTCTCCACCGGTTTAAACCTTTTGTCTCGGGGACGAGACTTGTTTTTAGAGGTGGATGATTGTAAAGACCGGAATTTAATTAATATTTATAAAATATCCATAGGATAATCCGAATATTATCCTCCCTTATAATTATGAAAACCCGGAAAATTTAAAATTTTTTATGCCTAGCTTTACATGGATTCAATGATGAGGAAAAATATACCCAAGCTACTTTTCTCGTATCTTATAAACGTAACGGATTTTAACGCTTCGCGAGCTCGGATTTTACATTATGTTAAAGAGGCCATCCACCCAAATTGCCTAACATTGAGCCACCAAACCCTTGACTTGTGGCTTGCTTGTGAATGTAGACATTCAACCACTCTCATCACTTCCTTCCCATCACACCCATGCTTTGACTCATGAAGTCAACCACCCCTCTCCTCTATAAGCCTGACCCCAACACTCATGTGGAGCTCATCTAAAGAAGCCCCACCGTCACTTGAGAGGAGAGAGAGAGAAGGAGAGCCTTGCTCCATTTTAGGTCCATTTTGGACAGCCTTCACAAGAAATAGCATAACTCCCTCCATACTCATCCAAATTGAGAAAACTCGGTGGCCATGGATCCATCTTGAACCAGCTTTCCATACATATCTCAAACACAAAAATCCAAGGTCGTTTGCCCAGCCAAAATCGTCCATCTTTGGAGCTGCAGAAAACTGTTTTTGAAGGGTCTTGAGAGTTTGACTTGATTTCTTGGTAAGAACCCTTCTTTTCTTCCAAAACTGAGTTCCAACATGTGTTTTAACTCATTTTATTCAACTTTGAGTAAGAATCTAAATCATGTTTTGGGATTTTTGGTGACAAAATGGCAAGGTGTTTGAAAGGTGTTCCGAAGGACTCCCGATGGTGTTCTTGAGTCGTTTGTGTGGGATTCTTCAAAGGTAATCCCTCATCCGCCTCCCCCTCTCTAGGAATAGATCTTCTGTGCTTGGAAAGGGCTTAGGAAGTGGAGCCTCTATGTGTTTTTTGTTGCGTTTTGTAGCAAACGTCAAGAAACAAAATGGATATATGTTCCTCTGTAATTTGGACTTTATTTCCAATCCAACGGTCTGATTTGGTTGAAATCGTATTATGATATTCAAGGAAACGTTGTCTAACCTCCCTTCAAAAATTACGACAATCCAACGGTTGGATCAAGAGTTATTATAATTTTAGTAACCAGTGTTTATAATGACTCGGTTAGAAAACTTGGTTAAGGGAATGCTAAGAATATGGTTAAATATATGATGGCATAACCGAAACTTAGAGCATATAAAATACATAAATGAAGTATACTCATAACTTGGCTTATGATCCGATAAGAAGAAAATCGATTATGTGATAATACGATATAGATTATAACTGGTTAAGTCCGGATCACTTAACCAAAGTGTGTAATCTATAGAATCGTGAACCTCATGTGGATGTATGTTGATTATTAGGTTGGGTACCATGCATTAGAATACCACCTAATGAAAGCTTAATGAAATTAATAGGCTCTAGTTGATTGGATCCTTGGTTGTGCACTTTATTGCTTGCTTATTCTCCGGACTCCAGGTAAGTCCCCTGGACTTACTCATGATGGATTTACGTGATACTCTTTGTCTTATCGAGAGTCTTCATGCATCACGCGACCTAGTAACATGTTTAGGAATATAAACCGGTAATATGACGTAGGATGAACTTAGTAAATCCAACGATTCATATGTATGCTATGTGTCTATGGTAGGACGGCCGTCAAAATCTGAATAAATGACTTATACTCGATGGAACACGAATGAAATGATGAAAGGCTTATGATGAGAAAGAATGAGTATGTTTGAGAAGGATGAGTATGTTTGAGAAGGATGAGTACGTTTGAGAAGATATTATGATATGATGATGATGATGATTATGATGATGATACGGGCCCCTGTGTGTTTATTTCGCATTTATATATATCTATACACTTGCTTATGTGTTACATTTTAACATTCATGTAGTTTAAGTATGCCTCTTTATATGGCATTGAGTGTGTATATTTCCGATGATTGACCCCGATTTATTTCTTGTTTTTAGATTCAGGTACCCCTTACCCGATAAGACTTACTTATGTGGATGGTTGTCGGGACAGACCTTTTGGACGATTAGAGTGAGGGAGGCGCTTGACATTCGTACTCTTTTGCTCATACGTTTTATCGTTTTGACCCGGCGTGGCCGTGGCGTTTTGTTGTATTTATGATTTCTGCTTTTATTTCTATTCGAAACATTTTCGCGATAGTCTAGGACAGGTAAAGCCTCCAACGGGCTTACGACCTTTTCGGGGTTCGCAATCCCCATCTTTTGATAACTAAATCTTCCGCTTAAATGAACCTAATAATAACTCGTACTGGGTCGTAAGATCCAAAGCTCACAGGAGAAGATCAAACTTCTCCTATAACGTTCCCCGATAATCTAGTATTCCGAACCTTATTTACCTTCTAAGTAGGTTTTTGGAGGTTAATTCGGGTTCTTAAATTTCGGGTCGTTACATCAATGCATTATCTAAAACTGGTGTTACTATACAACTCGCTGATCGTTCTAGTATTAAACCTAGAGGAGTTGTTGTGGATGTTTTGGTTAAGCCAAAGGATTTGATATTTCCAGCTGGTTTCTTCATTCTAAATATGGAACAAGGTATGCCTGAAACCCCAATTATCTTGGGAAGGGCATTCTTACGAATGGCTAAGACTAAGATTGATTGTTTTAGAGGTTCACTAACTATGAAATTTGATGGTAGAAAGATTGAGTTTTTTTTATATTTGAGCCTATTGTTTCTTCTACTAATGATTCTGTAGGTGTTCTTGACTCTAATGAAAGTAATCGCAGGAATGAATTGAATGGTTTGTTAGATGCTTCTGTTGAAACTGAATGTTTGAATCTTGAGTTTTCTAACAAAGTTTAGGTAATATTACTTCATTTTTCACAATTAGTTTTTCAATTCAATAAAGTAGGATCAATCGTATCACTGACTTTCGCAAGTGATGGTAAGTTGAAACCTGTGTTGGAGTTGAGTTTTGTTTGATTTAAGTACGGAGTCACATTCTGTGAACACGGCGCCCGCCACCCCTGTTCGCCTGACGAGCCCGGATTTGTGGTAATTTGAAAGGGAAGTGCTTCTATCTTTTTATTTTTGGTTAGTTTCGTTTAGGTTAGTTTCTTTATCTTATGCTTTACTAGGATTAGATTTATCTTCTTTTTATTTTGTTTTATGATTATATTATTTTTATCTATCTTTAGGTTAGATTTATTTTCTATCTTAGGTTAGTTTATTTATCTTCTATCTATTTTCATCTATCTTAGGATTATATTTTTCTTTCTAGGATTAGTTTCCTTATTTCTTAGTTCTAGGATTTATCTTTTTTATTTTCTATCTAGTTCTATTATTTTCTATTTTTCTTTTTGATGGATATCCCTTTCTAACTCACCATATATTTTCTCTCCTTATTTCGAATAAACCAAGTTTTCTCCAAGGAATCTACAAAAACCCAAAAGCCTACTTGAATCCATTCCCAAAAAACCTAAAGCCTTGTCTTTCAATTGATTATGTCCATCAAAACACTTTCAATCCTTTCCCATACCATTCCCCTACCCATCACCTGAGAAGCGGTTGAAACCAAGTTGTTCGTCAAAGTTTCAAGTTTGGAGGGTGTGGACGTCGGTTATCCAACCTTTCACTCGGAATCAAGGTTCGGTGTGTACGGCGCCCGCCACCCCATCCGCGGCGCCCGCTGTCCTTGTAGAAAGCTCGGTTTTCGGTGCTTTGTAGAGATCTTTTGTACTCGGTTTGCTCTTTTATCAATCATGAGTAATTCTATCAAGAAGGAGGTGCCGACTTACTTTGATGATACTGATGTGCTATGCTGGAATGCACTTGGTGATGTGATCTATACTTATAGATTTTTCTATTGAAAAAGTATCCCACATCGCTTGTAAACAGATAGGAGGTTAGAATTTCTCCTATAAATTTTGTAAGGCTTGTTATTTTCTAATACAAGTTGAATTTTTGAGTGAAAAGTTGAGCACGTTTGCTTCCTTTGATTCCGGGTTAAGGATCATGTTTTTGGTGAGATGCTAAAAACAAAACCCTTTGGTGAGATGTCGAGGGAGACACCCTAGTGAGAGGTGAAGGTGTCGAAGGGTCGAGATCCTCAGAGTGCGATTCCGAAAGGATTGAGATCGAGTGTGGGAGGTTCAAGGGTGAGAGGCCTGCAAATCTTGCCATACATATCTGGTTACTAGTAGAAAGTTCTTCCTTTCAAAAAATGGAGGAACCTCGTCATCGATCCTGGCAGCTCGGAGTGTTCCCGAGCACATCAAGTGGTATCAGAGCTAATCGACTCGAGTCCATCGAGCTTCGATAACTGAGTGGTTTCTTCCTAGTCAAAATGTTCAAGAAGATGACTTCGAAGCCTTTGTCCGAAGAGTACATCCGATGGGCCATTCGAGCTTATGATGACGGGTACCTTCATTGGAGCGACATGGATGGTGCTACATATGATGTAGTTGATCAAGAGCTTTGGAGGAGATATCGAAAGAGGAGGGCTCGAGAGGATGAGGCTCGGCGTAAGAAGAAGGTTGAACCACATTGGCAAGAGATCCGCAAGCTCGTGGAAGACTCAATGCAACAAGTACGAGAAATTCAAAAAGTCGTCATCTCATTGGGGTCGATGCCATCGAAGCCCACAACACCACCACATCTCTATTCAAGGACAACATCCTCTACCATCATGGGTGAAACACTTGAGATTAAAGAAGGTCAGTCCAAAGATGGTCCGATCATGTCTGAGCTGAAGAAAGATGAGAAAATCATCCAACTTCCTAATGTTGCGCTTTCTAAGAAGGAGAAATGGACGCCAACCGAGTTACCTATCTTTCTCAATTCCATGTCGACTAGGTGGTTGGATGCAACCCTTCTCATTCCCTCTTGCTTGCCTTTCACGATTCATGAAGAAGAGGGGATTCAAGATCCGATCAAGGAAGAAGGAACACATCCAAAGAAGCTGCTTGTCTCCATCACGGATTCGAGGACGAATCATTTTCAAGGGGAGGAGGATGATGTGATCATAATCGTCAATGAGCTCGACGGCTTTATCTTACAAAGCTTTGTCGCTAGAGCCAAACATCAACCCTTGTTTGAGAAAACTGCGTGGCAACACCGTCGTATTTTGGCTGTCTTGGGCTGCATAAAATTTCGATTGAAGCCGATGAGCATTTGTTGGAAAGATATTTTAAATAGCTACAACTTCCATGAAGGACACTTCTCCTAAATCAGCCTAGAAGATACTCAAACTGGATGTTCTTTCCAGCAGCTCAAATCTATACGTTTTTTTCCATGCTTTTATTTCTATCAAAATAAATCCCACATCGATTAGAGATGTTTGGGGGCTATGTTTTCAGCCTATATATTTCTTGTAAGAACTTCATTTTAAATCAAGTCAAGTTGAGTTGAGTTAAAGGTTAAGCCACTAAATAGCTTCCTATGATTCCGGGTTATGAATCGAGTTCTTGGTGAGAGGCTAAGAGCAAACCCTTTTGTGAGAGGCCGAGGGTGACACCCTAGCTAGTGAGAGGCGAAGGTGTCAAAGGGTCGAGATCCTCGAAGTGCGATTCCGAGAGGATTGAGATCGAGTGTAAGGGATTCAAGGGTGAGAGACCTACGAATCTTGCTCCACATATCCCTTTTTTCAGTTTCCATAAACCCCAAAAATTAGTCCCACAAAAAGAGTGTTCGAAAGCTCGAGCCTTGGTCGATCCCGGTCCTCGGGTCTCATCACTTGGGAAGCACACCTACACGTCCACCATGTTCTTGGACGCAACCACATTGAGAAGGTTGGGCTTGTTTGATTCGGTGATCACTCTGATGGCACATGAAGGGCTACGTGACTTTATTGGAAGGAGGGCTCCTACCTACCCTTGCTTGGTCAAGGAGTTTCTTAACACTTTGGATGTAATCTCGCCCAAGGATGTTCGATTTCGATTAAGAGGAAGAGCTTATAATTCCTCGTATGCTGCAATTGGAGTTGCTTTTGGTGGGTCAAAGAGGTGTTCTAGGAAGTGGCAGAATGCCATGCGTGTTCTTGATTCAGCAGAGATTTGGAGGAGTCTAACAGGGATGCCTGAGACTTTCAAGAACTTCAGACCTAATAATATAATTACTCATCCCGCTCTTCGTCTCTATCTGCGGATTTTGGGCTCTACTTTCTATGATTATGAGAGCACTACTTTTGTTGATCCTGTTGTGATTGATTTTATATATTGCATGACTCCTAAGTTTACTATAGTACAAGACTGGGTACTCTTATTTTTGAGGATGTGTGAGAGGGTTCGTGACCAACGCAGTGAGAATCATCCTCTTGTCACCCTTTTTGGAGGCATGATCACACTTCTGGCAATATTTTATAGTGTTGATGTTAGTTCACTGTAGCATGTGAGTCATTCTTATACGTGGGACATTGATGCTCTTGTCTTTGCACGAATGGTAGAGAAGCTGCAGTTGCCTTATGCTATTGAGAGATTTCATTGGCTATCTGGACCCCAACAGTCTCATCATCAGTATCTGCCGAATATTTTACCTATGGGGCTTAAATTAGTGGACTTCCGCCTGAGCCATGTTCCTGTTGACATTGATTTGAGGAAGCCTGATTATCCTATGACCTATGTGAGCGATGATGAAGATATGCAAATCGAGATGACACCGCCTATGGTTCTGGATGCCTCGTGCATCACTTGTTTGGAGTAGAAATTGACTGAATTTGAGAGGCAGCAGGCGGCTGAATTGATGAAGTTGACAAAGTCCCATGCAATTCTGGTTGGGAAGATCGATGAATTACAAGAAGCTTGTCTGTTGTTGATGGATTTGATCAATCAGCGGTCTGGACACCAGATCTCGCCTTCACAGTAATTGGTTAGTCATTTGCTTCCTTCAAACCCTTGATTTTATTTTTCATTGTTCCTTTTTGTGTTTCTGTGCATTGAGGACAATGCAACATGTAAGTGTGTGGGTGTATGGGTGGGGGGGGGGGGGAGAGAGAAGTGAAGTGAATTAGTTAGGTTAGTTCATGTTTGAATTTCTGTTTTTGATTTTTAGTTATTTCATTTATGTTACTTCTTTTATGTTATAGAAAATGTCAAATGGAAAAAAATTGGAAAATGTCGAAAAAACTAAAGAAAAAAATATGAGTCTTGTTTTGTTGTTTTGCATATTGTGTTAACAAAGATTTCCATCTAATTTCTGTTAGTCCTATTTGACTGTATATTGGCATGATCTTATAAATCCCATGGAATTTTAGAATGATTTAACCTTGTCTTAAAATTGGTTTTTATGTGAAATATGATTAGACATATGTAATTGAGCATGTATGATCTAAGTTTGGGAGCATGCTTGATATTCGACAAAAATTTGTCCCATTGAGATATTTTTCGCCTTATAAGGGATACATCTATATTCCTTTTGCTTTTCTTGTGTGATTTACTCTTCCTATGCATTTATCATTGAGTATATGTCATGGTTATCTATTTTCAAAACCGATTATATACATGTTCAATGCTTGATAAGTTCAAATGATAGAGACAACCTTTTAGCCACATATTTACCCATGTCTACCCTATGTTATATCTTGCTTTAAAGCCAATTTGAGCATTTAGCCTATTTTATTGATAACTCCAGAAAATTACTATTCCTAGCCTATGATAAGTAGGGCTGGGCTTCCGGTCTGAACCGAATCGGGCCGGACCACTAATTCCTGTCCGATCCAAGACCGATGGATCGGAATTTTCAGGAACTTGGACCGGAAAGACCGGTTGGACCGTCAACTGCATCTAGTACCACCGCTGCCTTTCTTCAATCGAGTTCCTTAATTGCTTTTTTGTTTTGAAGCAACACACCTGCACTCCGTGAGTGACCTTTCTTCCTTCCGAATCCCCTGTTGCACTATCCCCAACTCACCCCTCACCTTGATCCTCTTCTGTAACTTGGTAATTAGTTGCTTAATCTCTCATCATCTCATGAATACTGCATTCTTTATTGCAAATTGAAATTTCTCTAACCCTTACATTTAAAATTGAATCTCGATCTAAAATTATTACAAATTGAAATTTCTTGACCTAGATTTAAAATCGGGACGAGATTTTCCAATCTTAGTTAGGATATTTATAATTTCTCCAAATCTATACTAAAATCGACATTAGTTTGTCAAAAAATATATAAAAAAAAACCTAGATCTAAAAGTGAAGCTGAGAGAGAGGGATGTGTGGCGTCGAACGGAGAGACTGAGAGATGGGTTGGTGGCCTACTGGCGCCGGCGGTGGCGGGTGTAGCTTCTGGCGAGCACAGACAGAGAGACCGAAGTGCCGAACAGACGGAGACTGAGCAGTGAGAGAGGGCTGAGGATTGAGAGACGGCGAAGGACGAAGGATGAAAATGAAAGGGAAAGCGTACAGAAGGAAAAAGGCACGCACCTCCCTCTTTCTTTCTTTTTTTCCTCCTTTTTTTTATGATAGGGAATCCGGTCCAATTCCAGTCCGGACCGGAAATTCCGGTCTGGTCCCGGGTTTGGACCGGAAACAAGAATTTCTTGGACCGTGGACCAGATCGTAATATCCCGGTCCGATCCAAAGACCGTAATTTCCGGTCTGGTCCCGGTCCGATCCAAATTTTGCCCAGCCCTAATGACAAGCCTTACCTTTATTCGGGGGAATTGAGATTTTGAGTGGGTTATGGAATCTTTTTTGGAGATTGAGGAAAATGAAGTTGAAGTGTGATGTTATGGTTTATGGTTTTGAGAAGATGTAATGTTATGTGCTTATTTATCACCTCATTTTTATGCATTTGGTTTACACATATTTTGGCTCAAGAAAAAAATAAAAAGCTTGCACCTAGGGAAGATAAAATTCACCTAGAGGTAAAAGTAAGTAAAAAATATTCGGAAAAAAAAGAAATAAAAGAGCCATTTTATTTTTCCATAATGTGGAAGAATTGGATTTATGTTGGTTAGAATTCACATTGGTTGGGTGTTGGAGATTTCATGATATGTGATGATGAGATGAGATGTTTTTGACGAGATGAATGATTTTGGAGTTTTATGATGATATTGAGAGATGTTGTGTATTTGTGAGCTTGATGTATTATTGAGTTGGTTTGTGTTATGGTAGCATGCATTTAGATAGGCATATTAGGATGCATTTATCATGATTTAGATGTATATAATGCATGGTTTAGGCTAGAATTGCATTTATACTTGTTTTGTTGGTAGAGTCGGAATCTACACGCTTTTATGGACTATTTCAGGTATATGTGGATCCGACGAGGAATGAGGAAGCTCATGGATGAAGGAAGAGTGAAGAAGAGGGAGAAAAGTGAAGAGCCCGAGAGCGGAATCGAAGTTTGAGAGCCTAAGTGAAGAACAATTCCGTAGAAGTTGTCGCTAGACATGCTGAACTTGTTTCGCACTTTCTGGAGGCTTCGGTGGTCCGATTGACTATTATAAGCATGCGTTGGAAAGCTTTTTCAGATATCTACAACTTTGATGTTGACATCAAGACCAAGCAAACCACCCCGCGGCCTGAAGCTCTGACGAAGGATTTCGCTGATCGCCTGGTCGCCTCGCGGCCTGGGTTGGCTGGCCCGCGGCCTCTGCAGAAACGCCAAATCTGCTGAATGGGCTTTTTATCTATTTAATTAGGATTTTAAAATTATTATTTGGCCGACTCTTTTGAGGCTTTTTAAGGAAGTTTTAGGGTTTTATTTGAAGGATCTAATTCCTTAGTTTATGCACTTGGAGATTATCAATTGAGAGAACCCTAGAGGGGAGCCTCCATGGTCATGGAGTGCTAAACTATTTCGTTTCGTCTATGGATTGAAGCTTTGGTTTGATAAAGTTATGAGATTTCTATTCTTGTTCTATTTCTATTGATTCGTATTGATTCTTTTGCGAATATTGTTGATTTCTTCTAGTCCGCACAACTAGTTGAGATTATTGCTAGGATTTTGTAGATTCCTAGTAGCGAACCTTAATCCATAGTAGCAAGCATGCCTTTTTAGGACTCGTAGGACTAAATGTGTTTGTAAAGAATCAATTATATGTCAAATTCTGACTCGTAGCTTGGTGTTGCATGTATCCTGGTTAATCCTTAATCTTAATGCTACTATTAGGTTAAATCTTGACCGTGTTAGGGTTATCTAATTAGTAAGGGTTACTAGGACTCGTAGGACTAGTAATTTACACAAGATCAGGACAAGAACAATAATATGATGAAAAGAGAACTTGAAGAAGAATCAAGGATCAACTAGTCAAACTAAAGTGGATATTTGTAGATGAAACTAAAGTGGATATTTATAGTTTCTTTTCTCATCTTCAATCACCAAAACCCCTATTTCCTACTAATTGGTAAATATACAATGCTTAGGAATACTTGATTATCTGTGGGATCGACCTCTTACTTGCTCACTATACTAGTTTGTACGTTTGAGTTATACTTTGATAGGAACAACGACAGTTTCCTCCTGTCATGTTATGTTGGGAGTTGTTGGAATCTTGTTTTCCCAGAATTTATAGCACCACATGACCAAATACAATTCCTTGCCCTTATGTTTCTTTACCAAGCCTCATTACAACCCCGCCGAATGGAATCTTCTATGAAGGTTTCCATTGAGCGAAAGTCATCTTGATGTCCTTATTTTTGCATTCACGTATCTGGTGGAGATTTTGTGATATAAATGTCAATATTTGAGTTGATGCTTGTATATGGAATTGAGGTGAGTGTATGTTTAAAGCCTAAACACATGAGAGTGAGAGATACACATTTTATCCTTGGTAAGGTTGGATTTTTGAGCATGCTAGCACTTGATCCCATATATACATGTTATGACGTTTATGTGCCTTCATTATATTTGCACTATTGATGATGTTGCTTTTGATGAGTAAAGTTGTGAAAGAATTTTCTATGGGATGCATAGATGATGTTGCTTTTGATGAGTAAAGTTGTGAAAGCATATTTCATATAGGCATTATAGGTATTTCTTATTGCAATTAGGTAGTGGTTTTGCTTATGTTTTGGTGTAGTTTCGTATATTGCTTGTGAAGTATTCGAGTTCTGAATCTACGCCTTTTTAGTGTTTATTTTGCAGAATTACATTCCGACCTTGAAGGGACTTTGGAAGAGCTTTAGAGACACGTTTTGGAGCATATGGAGGCTAAGGAGGAAGCTAGAGAGGATCAAAGAAGCACGACATTGGAGTTCATTGAAGTCAATCGAGGGAAATCCTTCACTGCATAGGCGTCGCCCGCCGCCATTTGCACGGCGCCTACCAAGGGCCTGTTTCTAGCGTTTGCGATTTTGGATCCGAAGACATTATTTTCTAATATTTTATTCCTATATTTCCACTAGGGTTTGGCCGATCATAGAGAGGCTATATTAGGTTTATTTCATTTTATTTGCCAGAGAGGTGTGGCTATTGTGTGAAACTATGCATACCATGAGAGAGAGAGAGAGAGAGAGAGAGAGAGAGAGAGAGAATTAGCCTATGAGTTGCTAAACTCATAGCTTCGTGTGTGATTCGAAGACATGGTTGTTTGGATTGTGATGATTTGATTCTATTTAGTTATTCATATTCATAGTTATCATCTTGTGCTTATTGATTATATTTGTGTTCCTTTCTAGGATTGATCAACATGTTAGGAATTTCATCTTAGCTATGAATTTGTTGTTGTTTTCTTGATAGCAAACAAAGGTATTGGGATAGTGATGGTTCTTTGTCTTTGTAGTGGGTGTTTTCAATTGATCTATGTTGTGGATATTCGATTAGGGCTGAGTTCGGTTTGCGCCTATCTGTCTTAATTGCATTGAATTAATGTACCAATCGGTCTGATTACTTGAGTCCTTAATGCTATTCTTTAGTGATATTGAATAAGGTGAGGGTATCTCTGCGGATCTCTCAATCTCAGTCAAGCATACCTATGTTTATGAATAATTGATAGATAAATCCTAGGACCATGAATTCCAACCATTGTCAGAGAATTACAGGTGAAATGTTCTTTCTACTTTGATATCAATATACTTTGCAATCATAAATCTGGTTACTTTTACATTTTGGTTATTTATTACAAATCATTGCTTTGTCATAAGAGTCTTTGCTTAGAGTTATTGAGTAGGAAATCGCTTATCCCTGTGGCTTCGACACCGGATTTCATCGCTATACTAGTAGTTGTTTTGTTTATCAAGTGATTTATTGCCTAATTTATTGGTTTTGTATTTGAGTTTGGATTATATTACTATTTGATAAAGGGAAAAAGAGCCAACGACGTTCGTCCCGCATCACTCACCCAGACTATCAATCGAGAATCTTTAATTTTTTGCAAGCTATCAGAGCGTATGCGATTAGGAGTGGGATGACTCATTTCCTTTGTCCGTGTATAAAGTGACGCAACAACGAATGGGTTACTGTGGATAAGATGCACTCAGATTTGGCCCTTTTGGGATATGGGCTAGTTATACAATTTGGGACAAACATGAAGAGACACCAACTGATATGAGAAATGTCCAGAGACGAAAGCAGATGTTGGATGATGGGGCATCTTCCTCTGATCATGGTCCTGTTTTGGACATTCTGCATTATGGCTTTGCTTATCATGCTAGGTACAATGCACACATGGATGTTGACGAGGCTACTGAAGAACCTGCGTTCAAAAATGTCTTTGATGATGACTATCTGAAATATCAAAGGCTTATAGAGGCGGCTCAAACACAATTGTATCCCGGTAGCAAGTACACTCTTTTGGAGGCCTGTCTAGATTCCATGACGTTGAAGTCAAGGTGTGGATGTATAGATATGAGCATAGATCTAAATTGCAAACACATGTCGAAGTTTTTGCCAAAAGAAAACCAATATCCAATTGATTGGAAGAAGCTGAAAAGTGTGATTAGGGACCTTGCATTTTGGTTTGAGTTGATCAATTCTTGTGAGTACAATTGTGTATTGTTTCACAAGTAGTACGTAGAGCTAGAATCCTGTACTAAGTGCAAAACTTCGAGATGGAATACTGAAGAGGCCAGCAGAGGTCGAAGGGTTCCTAGAAAGGTCCTTCGATACTTTCCCTTGACCCTGAGACTGGAGAGACTCTTCATGGAGTCGAACATTGCGAAGAAAATGTGATGGCATGGTGAGCGGGTGAGAGATTCAGAATGGCTAAAACACCCTACAGATGGTGAGGCTTGGAAACAATTCGACAGAATATTTCTGCATTTTTATGACGACATGAGGAATGTTAGGCTTGCACTTGCCACTGATGGGTTCAATCCGTTTGGGCAACAATCAAGTCTCCATAGAACCTGGCATGTGATTGTCATGCCCTACAATTTGCCTCCATTGATGTGTATGAAGCAGGAATTCAACATGCTAGCGTTGTTGATTTCGGGACCGAAGTCTCTTGGAAAGTGTCTTAGTGTGTACATGGAGCCATTGATCGACGAGCTTCTACACCTATGGAAGACTGGAGTGTGTACAGTTGATCGGCACTCGATGTCAACTTTCAGCATGAGAGCAGCAATTCTGTGGACTATCAGCGACTTTCCTGGTCTAGGGATGTTTGCAGGAACGGCAACAAAGGGGTATAAAGCGTGCTCTACTTGCTTGGACAACACGGCTGCAACACATGGACCTGGAAAAAATGGTTTATGATGGATACTAGAGATGGCTTTTGCCGAACCACCCTTGAAGATCCGCAGCTATGGCATTCAACGGGCAATGCAAGGAAAAAGGACGACCTTATTCTTGGACCAGGGAGCAAATTCTATCATAAATTGATCGGTAAGGGATTGTTATACATTCACTCTTCCTTCTTTGCTTTCCCTGCAAATTATACACCATCCATCTCATTATACTACTCTCGTATCTATTACAATATGATCAAATTCCCTATCCTCAGCTCGCACCCTACTTTGAAGGCCCCGTACAGTGCGACTAATAGCGTCTGCTGAACTCACAAATGCGCCTTTTGGAGATTGCCCTATTGGCCATATACTCGAGTGAGACATGCATTGGATGTTATGCATATTGAGAAGAACGTATTCGATAACATCATTGGAACCACTCTTAGCATTGACGGGAAAACAAAATATGGTCCCAAAGCTCGAGCTGCATTACAGCGGAGAGGGGGCGGAAAATCAAGCCACCAAGGAGAGATGGCAGACTCCCTCACGCGCAGTTCTCAGCGAAGCCGGAGGATATACCAGAGATATTCGAGTGGTTTGCTAATGTGAAGTATCCCCATGGTTATCGGATCTTTTCACAACAAGGTCCACATTCGAGATAGAAAGTTCTACGGATTGAAGACCCATGATTGTCATGTCATGTTCTAGCGTCTGCTTCCCATTTTTGTTCGCGCATACCTGCCACCTAGTGTTGGGAAGACATTAGTTGCGCTATCGAAATGGTTTCAGAAATTGTGTGCTAGGGAGCTGAGGAAGGAGGATGTACGTCAGATGGAAGATGAGATAGTGCAGATTCTGTGCAACGTGGAGATGATTTATCCCCCACACTTTTGCACAATCATGGTTCATCTTCTGGTTCACCTACCGCAACAGGTGCTTGAAACTGGACCTGTGCATTATACATGGAGGTATCCAATTGAAAGGTATGCTAGTACTTTCACAGTCTCTGGTTAAATTTGCTTGGTTTCAACATCATCATCATCATGGGTTTTGATTTTTCTAGGCAACTTGGCGACTATAAGGATGAAGTCAAAAGCCCTCGTTACCCACAGAGGAGTATTGTCGAGCGTTACACGCTCAAAGAGACGACTACATATTGCAACATATACCTAGGGCTACCAAATAAGTTTCAGAAAGTTTTTGTACATAATTGATTATACTTTATTAATGATAATACTTTATTACATGTGCATGTAAATGAATTTATCTGGCTAAATAATTATACTTTATTCTGTACATAAATGAATATATATGGCTAAATAATGAATATATATATATATATATAGAATGTGGTTCAAATGTTAACAAGTCTTACGGTGTTAAATGTTAACAAATTTTGGCAATTGATTGAAGCTAAGAGCATCTTTAACCATGGTATTTGGAGTAGCATAGCAATTAAATAAAAAGAAAAAGTCAGAATTTTTAAAGAACCCAAAAGAAAAAAGTAGCCCAAGTACCATGGACATGATACTCAATCTCACAAATACCATACAATTTTACCCAATCAACATTAAATGTGGGGGCCCATTTATTTTTATTTCAAAAAAAAATTCCCGCTGAAAGTGCCGGTTGAAACGTTGAACAGATGAATGCATTATATGCACAATTGAATTGATTCCAATTTCCAAACTGTGAAATGAATTCACCTACTACATTTAATTGAATGAATGCATGCAAAAAACATTAAACACTGCTCGTATTTTTTTTTTGTTAATTAAAAAAATTGTTGTTGAGCAGATGAAAGCGCTCGTCTCTTTTTTTTAAAAAAAAATTGTAATGGCAAAAAATAAAATAACTTAGACATTTTATAAAATTTGTCGTAGTTAAACCGATTCAACTTACGAAGTATTAAACAACGAGTATAAAAACACGCATAATGTTGTTTTTTTTTGCTCGTAATATTTTTTCCTATCTATATTATTTTACTAAATATTAAATATTTAAAAAAAATGTAAGTTATATACAAAAATTTTATAATTTTGACAAAAAAAAATTTGTTTCAAAAAGTGAAATAAGATACTCATATAAAGTACAATGGTTGTGGAGTACCAAATATTATAATGAGGTGGATGAGAGAGAAATGTCAAAAAGCAAGTTATGATACTCATCTTGAGTATCATTGTTAAAGATGCTCTAAGTGGAGGGATATGATTAAATCTTGAATTTTGGAATTTATTAATTAAAAAAGTGTGGGCCCCATCGTCAAAATCTCTCACTCTCCATGCCCAGTGCGTGAGTCTCACAATTGGTGGAGTGCTCTTCCGTAACTGCCCAAATCAAATGGTAATGGTAGGCCCCAGAAATTTTTTAATGGTTTTATTTTTCCATTTTATTGAATTTTCCTATTATAAAATATTTTTTCCCCACCAAATAGAGATCATGGTCAATCTGGTTGTTATTTGAGATCTTTCAAAATCATTTCCGTTGAAACAAGAGATAAAGGTAAACGATTGACAGACACGACTGATCGAGGACTGTAATCGATGGATTCGGGTATATTTGTAGAAAATACCATTACCAGTTTTCATGTTCATTGGTTGGTAGCAATTATTCGGTTGTAACTATATATACCCTTTTTCGAACAATCCTACATACACATGAATAATTACTCTTTTTAATCGAATAATACCTATATTTCATTGAATAAATGCATGTCCATTAGAATCCAACAACAAATCCAGACCTACATACACATGAATATTTACTCTTTTTAATCGAATAATTCCACAACTATTCATCAACATGAATAATTACTCTTTTTGAATTGTACAATTATTCGACGGTAACTAGGCAATTATTCGGTTGCAAATTTTCATTTTTGAAAGGATCCCACATACACATGAATAATTCCTCTTGTTAATGGAATAATACTTATATTTCATTGAATAAGAATCGAACAACAAATCCAACATTTTCAACCTCTAGTAAACGCATTCTCATCAAACATGTAAATTATTATCAAATATTCAACAACACATTCCAATTATTCATCAAAATTTCACAACTATTCATCACAATCGAATAACACATTTGAACTTCCAAAAATCACGCTACAATTTTCAACCAAAATTAAACACATACTCGTCAACCATACCAGTTATCACCAAATTCCATCAATATTCATCATCAAAAGGGCTACTTCGACCGCCTCTTAAAGTTGTTGTAGAACCTCCCTGAACAACTATTCCGGCTTTGATTTTGCTCCTCCTTCAATTGTAGAAAGAGAAGCTTCGCCACACAGGGTATCCCGTCAAGCCGCACGCCTGCAGTTGCAGGAAGTCCAGGAACGAAGTGGTGCACTGCTCATATGGTCTGATTTCGCCGGATTCGCACTATGATAATAAGCGAAGAGGAAGGTTCCAGACGCCGCTCATATGGTCTCGATGTTGATTTTGCTTATTCGAACACCTCCAAACGCTTCTGCAACAACTCTCTAAACACCGGAAGAGATGCGGTTGCTCCCCTTTCGCTTGCCGGAAGAGACGTGGTGGCGAAGACGGCGCGCCTCCTTCCACTTCAGATGCCGGCGAGGTGTGGGTGCGCTCAAAGTTGCAATTCCGCCGGTTTCGCCCTCTACCAGAAGAGAGCTTTTGAGAGGTTTGTTCGCGCGGTAGGTTCCCGATGATCTCGATGATACAGATCCTAATCCACAAAAAGAAGATATTTTAGGTTGGATGTCACGCGCTTTGGAGGAGGAAAGGGGGGATTTTTAATTTTCCAATTAAAAAAATCTAATTCCGGGAATGAATCTAGACCCTCCATTTCTAATGATCCAATGGCTTATAATTGTTAACACTTAACACCATAAGAGCTATAAACACAAGACCTTGATCGAAGTCAATTAGAATTGAATGATTTAATCTATATATTAACTCAATTAGAATTGAATGATTTAATCTATATGTGTGTGTTTGGACTGCACAAGATTGGTTTTTTGCAGTTTGCATATATGTGATGTATGTGTTTGTTTGATGTGTTGGTTGGCGTTTAGGAGTACCCTTTGAATTGGAATTGTTGTTTGAGACACATGTTTCGTGTGCAAATAATGTGCATATTATGGGTATCAAATATACAGGGGTACAAGCTCATGTCAATTTATTTTTTTAAAATAAAAAATCACTCAAACGACGAACATAATAAACAAGCTGGTTGCTTGAATAATAAAAATATATATACCTGAATGGACTCGGGCGATGGACATATTAAAAAAACCCTTCGCTTGATTTATTTTCCCTATTCCCTAACCTCATTCAGACAACGACATTACTTATATATGTTCGTCGCCTGGGTCCATTAAATATTGTTTTTAATTTCTCTGACCACAATAGAACGAGGAACTTTTTCCGTCGCCTAAAAGTAATGGTCCGTCGCCTGAATGCTAATGGGGGGCGGGCTTGAAGAGCCCTGGGAGTCTGACAATGTATTCAGGTGATGAACATGTTTTTGGTTGCCTAAGGTTACTCAAGCGGCAGGCAACATGACACCTGTCGCTTGAGTGGTCAAACGACGAAAAACCCCTTCAGGCGGCGATGAACTGGGTCCGTCACTGGAAATGTAATTTGGCTTACTGGTTTTCATATTCAATAAAGCTAGGAATCTTTCGATTCTTGTTTGCTTTCACTATAAACTGGCATATATGCAGCTATGGAGATGGTGGATTAATTCTTTGTTGAAAGCAATATGTAAATTAATGAATTTATATGCTACTTTCAGCCAGCAAATGTGATTGACCAATAGAATTTGGCATTGATACTAAGATGGACCAACACAACACAACAGATTCTGAGCGAAATGATTCGGTCTTGATTTCTACCTTGGCTAAACGTGATATTTATAATAGAGAGCTAAATAATGGATACGATCCGCTAACACGCGGCATGATCCTTTGACACAAACAAGAGCCAAATGGTGTGATAGTTCTTGATGATTGTAGGCTACTACTTGTCAATTTAGACAAGAAAATTCTCACACTGACATTCTCAATTAACTACTACGAATCTTATAAGTTTGAGCATCAAACACACTCGATCTACTTGTGTTGTCTTCTTCAACCTCGCTCCCAACAATGTTAACGCCGGGCCAGATAAAATGAGAGAAACTCATGAAATCCTACAACTGTCAAACCGAATCCGTTGATGACCTTTGGAAGAGGCTTCGCGAGGGAGTCCCAGCTTGTTCCTGACAACCACGATGAACACAACAAGGTACGCGCGGTTAAGCTGTTAATAGATCACCTATCACCCCTGTGTAGCCCTTAATTTGAGAGATGTTTGCTTAGGTCGATGGCAAGTGATATCATCATGGCTCCATAATCTCAATTCGCCTAATTAATTCATTCTAATTTTTATTAACTATTATATCAATTTAAATTAAGGTAATCATCAAATGAGAAAAACAATCAAATTATATACATGTTTTTAAATTTCGTTTTTATAAAAAAAAATATATATTTGGTGGTAACACCTGTTTAACGAATAGTTGATAGTTTTACTCAATTTTGTAAATCAAAAAAACTCAACCGATCAAATGTTAAAATAAATCTTGTATTAGAAATTTTTTAGTACAATAGTCTACCTAATAAATTTTCTAGTAATTTATTGTGCAATCGTTTCCGCTATATACACCCCAAATCCTGCACGTCAATTCCGACGTGCAGGGTTAAAGTAGGTTAATTATTTTTTCAAAAGTATTAATTAATCAGAAAGGTTTGCACGTAATTCTACGTGTATCTTTGATGGTAGATTGGCATATATACACACTATTTGTCCCCTCCTTAATTACAGTACCCTTGTGCAATTAATGAATTGGCATACACACTATTTGTCCCCTCCTCAGTTACACCCCACCTTCGGTTTCAATCTCACTTTTTACCGCCGGACTTGCAAATTTTTAAGAGGGAGGTGGTTAGCCTTTGTAAATTATTTAGATAGTGGGTTATGGGTGTAAATATTTTCAGGTTTAGGGTTAATTTGTGCAATTTCCTCTTAATATATTATACACAAGTAAAATCTAGAGATTTATTATTAAAAATAATTAGCCTATGAGAGAAAAGCTCGGATATAACTAATATAGGAAAAATTGATAAATCGAGAGTAAATAAAACCTATTTAGGTAACAAATTAAAATTGTCTACAAAGAAAAGAGATAGGAAATATTATATCCATATCGGATGAAATTATGTTTAATATTATAAAAATATATCGATATCTAACGAAATTTGATAAAATCTTATCTCAAGTATATACTGTCATGTTGATAATGTGGAGCCACGTAAAAATTAGATAAAATCTTATCTTCATTATGTATTGCTTTATTTATTAATCAACGGAAAAAATTTCAATTGGTAAAAAATTAATATTGCGATTAAGGAGAAGTCGTCATTTGACGCAAACGAATTGCTTGTGTCTTGCACATATTTTTCGAAAATAGTTTCTTTAATAATATTGTAAACTTTATTTTATTTCCAACGTAATAATGGTACTCTTGTATGAATATTTTTATAGGTAAAATAAGTTTATATGAGTGAAAAAAAAAATGATTAAAATATATTTTTTTAAAAAAAACATGATTAAAATGTATTTTTATAGGCAGTCAGAATCGATCCACGAGGAAGCGTGTCAGCGCCAGCCTTTTCAGTTCCAAATCTCAGCAGAAAATCAACCAGACAAACAGAAATAACAGAGAAAAGCTGAAAATAACACAAAGGCAGAAACTTGGTCGATATCGACCTCTAGTAACTCGATATCGTGTAGAAATATCGACTGTAAGTCTGTAACCAACTCAATATCGACTGATAGAAACTTAAAACTCGAAATTTGTGAAATAAATCAATAAAATAAAAGATTTCCAAGATCAGGGTTTCAACACCACAATGATAACCATGTAAAATAACACATAAATGCATAAAAGATCATGCTTTTCATCAAATAACTTTCGTTATCAACAAATAGGAAGATAGATGCTTTCGCATAAACCCTAATTGTTACTAACCTTTTTTCACATAATTAATCCAAGTTGCATTAAGATCACTTTCGCTACAATAACACAAACAATGATCACCTTCAACTTTCGCAAAAGAATTATGCTCATAGGGATACAAGACGAATTGCATCCAAAGATTGTACGTTTACCGCATTACCTCACATGGCTACCATCGGCCTCACCCCGACCCTAGAAGTTGGGTGACTACTCGCTCTTCATCGCAAGGAAAGACATTAATAATAAAAGGAAACTAAATTGCATTAAATAAACTCAAAGAAAGCTTACAACCAATCGAAGCCAAATCCCGCTCTCTCCTTCTCCAACCTCAATCGGCTCCAACTCTCTCTCTACTCTCTCTATGTAACTAATTGTAACTAGAATTGAATGAATAAAACTCAGCCTCTAAGGCCTTATTTATAGTGTTCCATGTAGCTATTCTAGGATGGAACAACTATATCTAAATCCATCTAATAATATAACATAAAACATTATGATAAAGGAAATAAATCTAAAAGGGAACTATATCTAAAGTAGATAAATATCTCTTCCATCTTGATAGATCTTGATAGAATTTGATCTTGTGGATATCTCCATTGGACATTGGATAAAACTTTGATTAGAACTCGGACTAGCTCGAAATTGGCCACTATGACTCAACTCGATATCGACTTGACATACTTGATATCGACCTGCGTTTTCTTCACTTCTCTCCAGCTACTCGATTTCGGCCTCTGGGATGAAAATCGACTTGTGGTCACTCGATATCGACTTGTTGTAGTCGATATCGACTTGCATTTTCCTTCTTGAGTTTTCTGGTCGATTTCGGATCTTGACTCGATTTAGGGTCAACTCGATATCGACTAGGTGAAGTCGATATCGAGCTCTTCCTTCCTTCTTCACTCGATCTGGCTTCTTCAGGTGAAAATCGAGTTGCTTAATCGATATCGACTTAGGGTACTCGATATCGACCAATCTGTGTTGACTCGATTTTCTTGTCCTTTGCTTGATTTGTCCTGGTTCAGCTACTCCTTGACCTCGGACTTTCTGTAGTTGACTTCGAGCTTTTCCTCCTTTATCTGAACTGTTGTAAAATGCTTTGATTTCTGCGATTTTAAACAGAAACTGGTGTAGATTCCATAATTGGCAAATAAACATAAACTACATAGATTATGTATTATTCTAGCCCGAATGTATGAAATGCATGCAAAAATCGATATAAGGTAAGTATAAACATGGCGAATTAGGCTCACAATAGTCACCACCCTTATTGCTGTCACCACCTCTATCGCTGTCACCGCCCTATCGCTGTCACCGCTCCTATCGCTGTCACCAACACTCTTATCGCTGCCACCACCACTCCTATGGATGTCACAACCTTTATTGCTGTCACCACCTCTATCGCTGTCACCGCCCTATCGCTGTCACTACTCCTATCGCTGTCGCCACCACCCCTATTGTTGTCACCACCACCCATATCACTGTCACCGCCCTTATTTCTATCACCACTCTTATTGTCACCACGATATTACCATTGAAAATTATCACTAATACAAAGAATCTCACAAAATTATGTCACCAATAAATTTTAAGCATTTACCAAGATGCGAGATAAAAAAAACATGTAATATCGCAAAAATATAGTGTCACCGCACTATTATTATCACTTAAAATTATCATAAATACAAAAAATATCTCACATAATGAGATGTCACCAATACATTTAATCAATCACCTAAATCTAATAAATCACCTAAATCTTGTAGTCCCAATTAGCACTTTTGAAGATATGCACAGCTAGTCACATTGGAATTCAAATACAATTTGTTAAGCTCTGCAAATTGTTTGAGACATTATGAGCATGAGCCTCCCCTTGATATTGACATACAAGTCTAGTGTTATGTTAAATGAAGAGGATGACACACCCTAAAAAAACAAAAATCCATCATAGACGAACATAATCAGCTTTTAGTGCAAATTAATCCTCATTATAGCTTCACGGGGACCATGTGTTATGTTTAATCCTCACCTAATATCCCTAATTCATCAATGAAAATAACCAAAAAAATCAATTACCTAATCGTTTCCACTGGAGAGCATTTGAAACCTATTGATATTAAGCACCTATCAACACAGAACAGTATACATCATATTCTGCAAGTTCAGCAACTGTAATCGACAAACCTATTGATCACTCTAATCAGCAACCATTTTCTAGAACTGCAGTATTATTATCATTGCCTGGATCACAAACATACACCTAAATATAAATGAATGTCAGTATAGATGTATGCAGACCACCCTGTGCAAACAATAACACGAATCTCAGATCATATATATACCTCAAGATCAGAGGATGAGATATCTTCATCTGCTAGAAAAGCTTCAGCTAATTTGTCATCAACCTCAGAAACGGTCTCTATCAGCTCATGACGCTTTTCTACTACTAGAGCCTCCATATTGGCTGGAATTTCAGCACTGATAACTTCTTCACTACACAAAAACTATAACATAACAGATCCAAACATAAAATAAAAAATAAATACAGAGAAAGTAAAACTGAAGTTTTACACCACAATTAATCTAGCTCTACTGTCTGCAACAAGTAAAACCCCAATTAATCAACAATCAATTCAATACCCTCACAAGAACCACTGTCATCAAAATGTCAAATGCTGAAAATCACAACTCTAATGCAGTAATATACAAGAAAACTCAGCAGTAGAGACAAGAACAACCAAGAAACATACATTGAGAGAGAGGAGGTGTGATTTTAACAATGTTGTGGCTGTGAGCATCAACAACAAAGAGCTTCCCATCTTGAGAGACACGTATATAGTACTCAAATTCCATTTCATCACCCAGTACAAATGAAAAGTAGACATGATGTTCAAACCAATGGAAATTCTCTAATGTCAATTGAGAAGCAATTAAATCCAGAAGTCACGAACTAACCAAAACACCAAACAAATCGGGACAAAAGGATGAAATTAACGCATAATCGGAGATCCAGAGATCGAGAAACTAACCGTTGAATGCGATGCCGGAGGAAGCGATGCCTGAGTTTGGGCGAATCCGGCGTCATCCGCCTCAACGACCACCTCCTATTAAATTAATTCGGCATAATTAGACATGAGCACGGGTCGGACCCGTCGGGTCAAGGGTCCGACCCGCTGGGTCAAGGATCACGGGTCGGACCCGCCGGGTCAAGCCACGGGTTGTGGTGTCCCGTCGGGTCAAGGGTCGACCCTTTGACCCGTCGGGTCATGACATGTCATTTTTTTAAAAGTTTTTTAAGTTTTAAAAAATAAAAATAAAAAGGAAGAAGGGTATGGATCGGTTTTCTAGTTGTGTACGTATCTCTCGGGGAAGAGGAATGAAAGCTCACGTAGTTCTTTATATTCGTTTTGATCCCTACTTACCTTATCTCATGCTAAGGCTCTTCGATCTCCTTGCTTTGCATCTGAGCTCCTGACCATTGTGTCATCGTCGAGTTCTTCATCTGAGTCTGACTCGATTAAGTGGTCATTATTTTGAATTCGCATATCCACCCTCTTTCAATCGTGTAGGCAAACTTGACCTTCTAGAGTCTCGAACAAGAGTCTTGATCTCTTCTCGCTTAATATTTGACCACATTGGCTAAAACGTTGCTCCACCACTAGAGTTGAGCAAGGAGTTGCGAATATTTGACGAGCGATTGCCTACATAGTAGGAAATTGGGATCTTTCTAGATGGTTCCGTCATTCTATAATGTTGAATTCCTCTTCTTCTTCACCTCGATTTTTTGGAAAAAAATAGATGACCCGACGGGTAGACCCTACGGGTCGACCCTTTGGGTTCGACCTGCCGGGTCCGCGGGTTAAAATCAGCATGACCCTAACCCTAACCCTTGACCCGCCTCGACCCTGACCCTTGTTGACCCTAACCCGCCGGGTCGTCGACCCTTCGAGTTCCCTCCGGGTCAAAACCCGTTGGGTCCGGGTCGACCCTTGACCCTTGCTCATGTCTAGGCATAATCATTGATAAAATTGCAATTCGAGTTCGGATCTACATTAAAACGTAGAGAAATCCGTGATTCAACATAAATTGGAAGCAAATCAAGCACATAGAACACAAATCTATGAACAGAAAAAGTGCGAATGGAAGAAAAATAGCAGGATAAAGGAACTGCAGCTTACATCGGAGTTAAGAGTGGAGTAGGAGGAGTCAGAGGCGGCGAAGAGGAAGAGAAGAAGAGAGTGACAGCGATGGCAATCGTTGACGCTAAGAAGATGGCGAAAGCCGACAGTCGCGCGGCGACAATGGATGACCTTCGGTGAGCTGCACATATCTTCAACCTCGATTCGCGACTGCTGTCCCCATCCCCCTCTCTCTCTGTGAAATCTCCGTCACATCACTCCCTCCTCCCGCCGGCGCTCCTTTCCTCCTCACTTCTCTCTCCGAGCGGCGCTTCTTTCTCCTCGAGACGGCCTCGAAAATCTCCGGACATAAAGAACGGGAGGTAGAACAGGAAGGAACAGGGAGGGTAGGGTATAAATTAAAACGAGGGTAGTATTGGTATTACGAAATTTTTTAGGACATTTAGCAAAAGAGAATTTTAGGTGGACATTTTGCAAAAAGGGGTTGGTAAAATGGACATTTAGCCAAATTTCTTCATGTATAATTAAGCTTGTGTGTATGTGATCTAATATATTAGAATGTATGTATATAAACATATTATATATAATATATTGTAATACAAATGTGTAACATAATATATTATATAGATTATTATTATTATTATTATTATTATTATTATTATTATTATTATTATTATTATTATTATTATTATTATTATATGCGGGACGGGACCGGGACGGGATTCACTATTTTTTTTCGAAATTCCACCGGGACCGAGACGGGCCCGGAATTTGCGGGATTTGTGCCCACCCCTAATTAAAATCTTCAAAAATTATATCCATATCTAGAAAATTAGAAAAGGTATTGAATAGAATAATCATTCCAAAAAATGGTGATTAAAATCTACCAAATTTATATCCATATCTAAAAAAATTGGGAAAAAAATATTGAATAGATAATTATTTCAAAAAATTGTTATTGTTTTCTATTTAATTATGTAATCTTATATTATAATCTTTTAAAATGTAATCCTCGTTTAAGTTCAGAAAACCCTTTAATGAAATCTCTCAGAATATAGCCAATTTAGTTAAGCACGATTAATTGTGTAACGATCTTATTTGTTTAAAACTATCAATCTTGTCGTAAAAGTAAAGTAATTAATTAAGGGACTGTGTTATTAATCGAGGAAATACGGACTTGCTATTGACACGGTCATAAACCTCCAATACTCCCCCTCAAGTTGGAGCAAGCAAATCACGAATGCCTAACTTGCAGAGGAGATAAGTGAACTGTTGGCGACCTAATGCCTTTATCATGATGTCGGCGAGTTGATCATTGGTACGCACGTTTGATGTTGCAACAACGACAACAGTGATGAGATCCCGAACGAAGTGATAATAAATTTCAATGTGCTTAGTCCGTACATGGAAAACAGGATTTGCCGAAAGGTGGAGGGTGGATTGGTTGTCACCAAACAACCGCAATGGAGAAGAATGAATTATTCCTAGAGAGCGGAGAAGTGATCTGAGCCACAGAAGCTCAAAACAAGCAACGGCCATGGCCTTGTATTAAGTTACCGCAGATGATCTAGAGACTATGGGTTGCTTCTCAAACTTCCAAGAGACAGGAGATTCACCAAGGAAAACGAAGACACCGACGACGGAGAGACGAGTAAGTTGACATGCCGCCCAATCAGAATCACAATAGACAGAGAGGCGAAGAAAACTACCCTTTGACAAGAACAATCTCTGGGCTGGATGGCCTTGATGTAACGAAGAACCCGAAGAGCTGCCTTCCAAAGTTCTTCCTTCGGAGCTTGCATAAATTGAGACAAAGTGTGAACTGAATAGCTCAGTTCAGGTCTCGTGATCCTAACATAAATCAATCGACCAATGAGTCGACGATATTGATCAGGAGAGGAATAAAGAGCGCCCGAAGCAACAACTAAATCATGGTTCTGTGACATGGGAAACTCAACAGGCTTGGCACCCAATAAGCCAGCTTCAACAAGAATCTCAAGCGCATACTTGTGCTGGTAAAGAAATAAACCATCTGGATCATGAGCGATCTCAATGCCAAGGAAATATGTGAGAACACCCAAATCCTTCATGTGAAAACATGTATGGAGATACAACTTAAGCCGAGTAATCTCCATAGGATCGTTCCCTACAATGACTAGACCATCAACATAAACAGGGACATGAAGAGCCTTGCCATGGAAAATAAGAGAAAACAATGAGTAATTTGCATAGGAACGAGTAAACCAAAAGCCAATCAGCGCAGAAGCGAGTTTAGCAAACTAGTTTCTAGGAGGTTGGCGAAGTCCATACAGAGACTTACAAAGCTTGCATACTCGGCCATAAGGATCAGGAAATCCTCGCGGAGGACGCATATATACCTCTTCAGATAGATCGCCGTGTAGAAACACATTATGAACATCCATCTGATGCAATTGTCACCCTTTGATGGCTGCCATAGAGAGTAACACTCGAACTAACGACATTTTTGCAACAGGTGCAAAGGTCTCTGCATAATTCGTGCCTTCGACCTGGTTTTTGCTAAGAACCATTAAACGAGCTTTGTATAGCTCAATCGACCCATCATATTTGTACTTGATTTGGAAGACTCATTTGCAAACAATGGGCTTCTTGTCCGGTGGCAGAGACGTTAGCTCTCAGGTCCCATTCCAAAGTAAAGCATCTAATTCTGATCGCATAGCAAGGTGCCAATGTTCATGGCAAACCGCATCAGAGAAGGAGGTGGGTTCACGATCATAAAAAACAGCAGCATCGAACCTAGCATGAGCCAAATTAAACTTGGAGTTACTAACATAGTTGGAAATGGGATAAAGAGTACCTAATGATGGTGGTGGAGCAGGTAGTGAGGAAGAGCCACGGGGTTGAAGCGACGAGCAGAATGACACACGTAGTCCCAAAGACGGACGTTGGGTTGACCAACTCTGCTAGTGCGGTGTGGGGGTGGAGGCTCAGCAGGTTCAGCAGACATAGCAAGGAATGCAGGCTCAACAGAATCAGCAGCTGCAGCATGTTCAGCAGACATAGCAAGGGTTGTAGGCTCAACAAAATCAGCATGTTCAGCAGCTGCATCATGTTCAGTAGCTGTTGTAGGCGAAGTAGAAGGTTCAACAGTGTCGAAAATAGAGGGATGAGGATCTTCCAGCAGCGGTGGATCCGATCCCAAAGCAGTCATAGCGCTGAAAGAGAAGCAATCTTCCTGGAACACCACATCTAGGGAAACAAAAATCTTTTTTCCCGAGATGTGGGTATCCCTACCACTCCGGGTAGCCAATTAATTGAAAACAACTACTCACCTCGTGACCTTGTTTCTGATAGTGAGTGCAAAGAAGCTTGGAGCGATCAATCGATCGATCCATATCCGGTTTAGGCGGAGGCCGTCGACCCCCATGAGATGATCGGGTTGCAGCAAATGCGACCGCATCTGCCTTGGTTTTTTTCTCTAGGTTGTCTTCAAGACTTGTTCCTCTTGGACAACCAACGAATAGACCCGATTGATGCCGGGTAGAGTATCTTTTGAAAAAATTGTAGATCGCATAGTGCCATAGGTGGTTGCATCCAAACCCATTAGAAATTAGGGGTGTGCATAACCGGGTACCGAACACAAACCGGTTAATCGTGTCGGGTAGCCGGAACCGTTAAGCTCAAAATGGTCAAACCGTACCCGAACCATCTTAACCCCGGTACCCGACACGGTTAAGGTATTCGGTTCCGTGTCGGATACCCGGGTACCCGACACGAACAAGTTTTTTATTTTATTTTGGTTGTCCCTGTGCTCATGTGTTGTTCACTGCTGCAGTACATTAGCTTCAAAAAAAAAATGAATTGGTGCAAGTGGCTGCTCGCCTGCTCACTGCTGCTACTACTCAAGCTACTATTTTTTTGATGATCAACACACAAAAATGAATCATCCGTGTGTAGCACTAGCACAACCCAAAGCTACTGTTTTTTTATGCAAAAAAGCATGAATGATCAACACAAACATAAATCCATACATAAATGATAATCTGTTGATTTTGAGACTCGAGAGGGCGGAACGGTGAGATTTGTGAGGATTTGAGAGGAGAGATACTGAGATTTGTGAGGATTCAAAAGAACAACGTCAACAGCGGCTCTGTTGCATCTCTGTGCGATAAAAAAAATGAGATAGGGTTAGGAATTAAGGACTTACTACTTAGGCTATCTCACTGTTTGGGAAAAAAATAAAAATGGAGCCGAGAGGATTCGAACACAGGCTTGTTTGCAAGAGCTGAAAGGATGCGCTTACTAGGAACCAATTGAGCTAACAGAGGTTATTAATACATAGGGGATTCTATTTATACTAGTATTATACTACCTAGCGTAAAAATTTTAAAAAAAAATTAAACTGTTCGTGTCGGGTATTCGACAAGGTGATTTCCTCAACCCGAACACGAACCAATTACAGCCGTGTTTTCTCTGTTCGTGTCATTTTCGTGTCGTGTTTTTTCAGTTGCGGGTTTTTTCGTGTACGGTTTCGGGTTTTTCTGCACACGCTATTAGAAATTGATGAACAAATTCTTCCTCTCTTTGCTTCCGGAGTTTGGAATTCAGTTGGCACGTGCAACTGCCAAATTCAAATGACAGCGGATGAACGCACGTGGTCAATTCATTCCACATATGTTGAAGACGAGCAAAGTAGGCGTCAATACTCTGCCCATTTAACTCAGACCGCACGATCTTCGTGTGCAGTTGATGAATCCAAGGAGCATTCCCAACGGAGAATCTTTGACGAAGGGAATCTCACAGATCTTTGACAGTATCGTTGTAGCCTTGCAGGAGATTGATGAGCCTAGGGACGGATCAATGGATTGCAGGATCCATCCGACGAGTATGGAATTGACGCTCCACCAATCTTCGATGTCGGGTGAGTCCTCGGCTGGTTTCATGATGGAACCATCACGAAACATGTGTTTGCGTTTCGCTCGAAACGAGTTACGCAAACCTTTCTCCCACTCCTGAAAGTTGGTACCTTTCAGAATGACCGGGGCGATATTCATCCTTGGATTGTCCGAAGGTTGAAGAAAATAGTAAGACGTTGGATCCAACGCCAATGGTTTCCTCGGCGCAGCCGCCGTGGGGTTTTGATCGTCACTACTGCTGCTGGACATGGTGGGATGATCAATCGATCAGAGAAAAAAATAGTATTTTGTGGAAAGAAACTAGGTTAAGGCTTCGATACCGTGTAGAGAGGCAAATAGCTGTCTGATTTTCTTATTGAACTTGAGGAAAGAGTTTACAATATAAACCTCCAATATCCCTTCATGATGAATTTTTAAACCTTGTAGCACTTAAGACTGAACAATAAAATATGCGACTTCGAGCTCAGGTGTCGACATCCAGCTTGCCGACTCCGAATATTAGGCCTTCTGGATACAATGGACCTTTTTTTTTTCTTTGCAGCCCATCTCCCTAGAAATTGAAGGCAAAAGAGTGAAGACGTTGAATTGAAACCCTAAGCCCTTTGTTTCGTTACTCAACTCGACAAATCCACATTTGAACGCCTGAAATTGTTCATGATGTGGTTAATTGCGATGATGACATTTGAAACTAGAGATGAGATTGGATATTTAGATGTGTGATTTGTCTCTTGTATGTTTGTCATATTTGAAGACATTATATATCCTTGTCTGTTTGTCACCTTTTGAAATATTATTCTTAACAAATTATGAATGTTATGTTTTTATTATTGGACTATTTTAGTTATTTAATTTGTTTAATGGAGGAAAAGCTTAGTTTTATTTTAAAATTAAGGTATTTGTTTAGGATATTTGTTTTTATTTTATTTTTCAATTTTTGTCTATGATCTTACGATCCTACGATCCGATCCTACGCCCTTGTATCGATCCGACACTAGGATCCCGATTCTAAAAACCATGGTTTGTCCTATTACTTGTCAATTTAAACAAGAAAAATTTCTCATTATTGACTCTCTCAATTAAGGTCTACATGCTAATTTTGAACAATCAAACACACTCGATCTACTCGTGTTGTGTTCTTCAGCCTCAAAACGACGTTAACGGAGGCCCAGAAAAAACAATGCCAGAAACTGATGAAATCCTACAAATGTCAAACTGAATCCGTTGAAGAGCTTTGGAATAGGCTTCGCAAGGGAGTCTCTGTTCAACACAACGAGGTTGAACGCAAGAAGGTACGTTTGATATTACTTTTACTGAGTACAAGAGTTTATGGAAATCAAATCCATCGATCAATCGTCGATTAATTGACTCTTGTGATTTGAATGATTGCAGTACTATTTTTGGGTTGACGATCAAGATCGTCTCGGTGTTGAGCTGTTCGCGAGAGCACTTGAGGTCTGCTGGGGCCAAGAAGAAAGATACTGGACTTATTTAGAGGACAAGATACCGTAAACATATATAACGAGATCTCGAAGTCAATGACTAGTTCAATTCATTGATAAACAAACACTGATGATTAATGGCTTACGTTTTATGTTTCACCTTAACGAACTGCAGCATAATTAACCTGAGCGTGGAGGTAGCTAAGCTGAAAGACGTGTGTTGGTTGGACGTGGAAGCGAAATTCGACACAGGGATACTCACCGAGAAGACTGAGTACGAGGTCTTCTTCGACATCGAGATGAATCGCGGTGGCAAAGGGTGGAATTGCATAATGAAGTTCGAGCAGGACGGTCCCTTTGGCCGGAAGAACAAGCTTGAGATGAGGGTGGACCAGCTGTTGGGGGCAGGTCGAATCGAGATACCGATGGGGAAGTTCCAAGTGCCCACCGAAATCAGCGTCGACAGCGCTACTAAAGGGACCGGGAGCTTCAAGATGTACGAGCACGGGGGGCAGTGGAAGGACGGGCTTATCGTGCGCGGTGTCATCATCAAGCCAGTAGTCTACTGCAGGTGTTCACTCTCGAGGACAACTACCAATGTTCGGAAGTTGAGTGATGTTGGTAAGAACAAAATTCAGTAATGTGTAATGTGAACATGTAGTGAAATAAGCCATCCATCTTTACATTTGTGTGAAGGGTATCAATCAAGCTCGAACCGGATCCATCGACTCGGTGCAAAATGGCAAACCCGAGGGGTTGAATAATTTTGAGTTAAGAAATAAATAATGGAGATGGAGCTGGAGATTAATAAGTTGTGGTTGCACTCTTGCCTAGCTAAAATTTGATGCTCTACTTATTCAATAGAGATTGCAATAAAGAAAAAATATCAAAATTGTAAAGTTGCATCTCTTTGTTTCTACCGTTATATTTCTTATCTGAAAATTTATTCCCATATTCTAACTTTGACCTTGTGTTCAAATAGGCGAAATTGGTTGTATCTGCCCATGTGGAGTGTTTAGGAAATTAGGCAAAAAAATTAAAATAAATCAAAATTATAGAGTAAATGAATTCAGCAATCACCATTCACCACCCTAGTGTGATTCAGCACCGAGTTCAGTCCTCCCCTGATGAAGACAGTACCTCTTTCTCTACAAGATCGGAGTTGCCGCTTCCGTTCGCTGGCCATCAAATCAAATCAAATCAAATCAAATCAAATCGTAGTTTCAACCTTGGTTTCGGCCTTGATTCTGTCAAGATTTGGTGTCAGGCTACAAACGGGTGCTCTGTCCAACGTATCCATAACCATCGGTTCTCTCCATGGCCTCCGATACCCTCCTTTCTAAATCATAATTGAACATTATCTAGAGTAATCAGACTCGGAAGATTTTGAGTGATCAAACGGTCGTCGGTTGTTGAATTCCGCTTCCGACATTGTCGGTGATGCTCAAGAAGGCATACACTCCAAAAAAAAAAAAAAAAATTGATTATCCTTTTTTTGGTTCATGGGCTCATTACAACATAGGGAGGGAGATTCGAACTCGCGACCTACTGGTTATTATACGTTATCATTAATTTCCAACTAAACTAGTAAGACTTGATAAAAAATACTTGAAGACTCCACCTTGATTGTAATACATTGAGATCTAACCTGCACGTCATACCAAAAGATGATGAAAGATAAAACAATGTCTTGGTTTCAAGGTCTTGAAACCGATACTAAGTTTGCGTGCATATTAAATGCTTAACTTTATGCTCATATTATATTGAGTCGATTATATTATGTTTGTCTAAGCTAACTTGTCGGACTCGTTATAAAGAGATGGCCCGAATTTGCATGGGATTGAATATCTAAAAGTATTGGGCTCACATTCATTGTAAGATATATTTTATATATACACACTAGTACAAAACAGCCGGTTAATACCGGTTTTTTATGAACCGGATACCGGTTATTGGGGCGGTATTAACGGCAGCGGTATTAACTTAGTTAACACCGTTTTATTTATAACCGGTATTAATTTTTCTCGGTTACCGGTTATTTCAGAAAAACCGGTGTTAATATGTGATAGAGGATATTAACACCGGTTATTGTAAGAAAACCGGTATTAATATGTGATAGAGATATTAACACCGGTTATCATAGGAAAACCGGTAACAATTTGTTTTTTTTAAAAAAAAAAATTGGCGCAATATTAACACCTGTTACACTTAAATAACCGGTATTACTTTTTTTTTTTAATATTCCAAAAGTTTCACAGTTCTCACCTGTATCACCCCATAACACAATATAGGATCGATCATCCATAATAACCATCAAATGCATATCATCCCATTCCTCACAATATGTCCACACAATTCACATTATCTAACAACCTAAACTCATCCATATTAATCACAAAAAAAATAACCCATAATAAAGTTTAAGCTGTCAATATATATAGCCTACATTAAAGTCACTAACTAAACTTCAAATTACCTTTCAAACTTATCCAAAAAGTTATTCGTCAACTTAGATTACGTTCTTCTGCAATATATAGCATCGTCTCTTTCATTCTCTACAAAAGACTTGGACACGATCTCATCCGTTAAGCAATTCATATTCACCTAATCATGGACACAAAGAAATTATGAGCGAATGACACATAACCCAAACACATTATATATACAAAATATTAATTCATACCATACCCCATTGAATTGGGGCTTAGATTTTCATTAGGGATATAATATATATGTTAATGCAGTTTTCATGGAAACAAAAAGCAATCCATGTTCTCTTTAACTTTACTACCTATATTTTAACTCCAAATCAAGAAGAGGTTCAAGGTAGACAATCAATTCTTGAATTACTTCATTGATATCGCTATCTTTGAAAGTCGACGGAGAAGGCGAAAAATACTATTAAATATCAAAACAATTATATATAAGGTTTGTGATAACAATTAAAACTATAAAAAAAACAATAGAATGAGTACATATATCGAAAGGGTCACATACTTTAAGTGGAATATCTCCAACTCCTTCTCGCACTATGTCACGCTTGAATCGACAAATATAGAACCCACATGAGACACTGTCATTTTGTTGCGGACATTTCCACAAGAAGCAAAAAAAAATTAATATAATGATATAGATTTATAAAATGAAAATGTTATTACATCAACAAATGGTCAATCACCTCGATAACTCTCCATTGTATTTGGGGGCATTGGGCTTTCATTGTCTTCACAAAATATGAATTCAACACACTGAAAAAAAAAACAATATATCAATAGGTATCATATTATATTAGAGCATATACTCCACCTTACGAAAAAAAAAACCTTATCAAAAAAATTTTAGAGCATATACTCCAAGCTAAAAAATGACAATTATTAATAAATGATAAAAAGAACTTACGCTTCACACAACAATTTGAAATCTTCTTCCACCGGATTTCTCAATGGATCTAGCCAATAAACTATACCCAATTCCAGATTGATGACCGCTAGCATCCAATGATTTCTAATTTTTATTAAAAAAAATCTTACTTAAACGGATATACAATAAATAATGTATGTTTGATATTGAATATAAACAAATTTACCTTTTATGATATGGAACAAACCACAAACACCCCTTTAGAGTTAGGTCACTAATGGTACTAGCCATGATCCTTGTTCTTCCATCCTTTGTTGGATTTGCATGAGTTTTAGCAAAATAAGCAACACGTAGAGGACACATGAACTTGAAAAAAGGTGTTTTATACTTATCATACAAGTACCTGGATATAAATGTTAAATTTCATAAGTAGATTGTCAGAAAAGTTAATAATAAACTTAATAAAAATAAAAATGCTTACTTGATAAACATCCTGATTTGTTCGGACTCCAACTGATCACGCTTCAACCATGCAACAAAGTGTTCCTTCTCTATAGTCAATGTGTGAGTGTATTGTAGTACCCCATTTGGGATTGCAACTTCAACATAAAAATTCCCAGGATCAGGTTCCATCATCTGTTTCAATTTAGACATTGCTTGCACTTGAGCCGAAGAACGACTATCCACAACATTTGGGTTAGGAGCAAGGTATTTTTTCCCTAATGATTTCTGAATGACATGCTGAAATGTACACATAAACATAAGTCATAAATGTGACAAAATAACTATTATGTGTTATTATTAAATAAATTAAAGTAAATACCTTTTCCGACTCAAAGATGATTAATGATTTAGGCCACCCAATTATGTGTCCTATTGCTCGTGATAAATCTGGAACTTCATCGGTCGGATATGGCACTGGCACTTTCTCTTTCGGATCCTCATCCAAAATAGTATCAACGGTAACTTTCAATGCCTTGTTGTGGTCTAAGGGTATGCCATGAAGAATGGATGTTTGGTCCTTTATAGGAACAAATGCACGTCCTATGGCCACCTCAGATGGTCGATCCGACAAAAACAACCGATATTTTTTTAGAGTTTTCTAAACATAAAATAGGAAAACAAATTAAGTATAACATAAAAATTAAGACCTAAACACATAGATTCTATTACGTAGATAAAGTACCTTGGGTGGCTCATTTGAAGGATAACCGGGCATTGAACACCTATCTTCAACCATTGATTGTTGTATCTCAGGTTGAGGGATCTCAGGTTAAGGGATCTCGGGTTGAGGGATCTTGGGTTCATTCACATCTCGAGGGTTCACTTGTGATCCATTTTTTGAACACTTTGAACACCACGGATTGTCAAAGCGTTTCTCAAACTCGTATAGTCTCTTGCGCAATTCAAACAATTCATCCTCAAGCCTTATAACTTTAGAGGTAGGACGCCTAGTCTTTGTTTATCCATAATACCTCTTGACCCCAACTCTTATACCTACATCCCTAAGTCGACCCGAGTGTTCATCGGTACCCAAAGCCTTTGACAATACATCTTCTCGTTGAGGAAGTTGTAACTTGCCTTGAGATATTTGATCTTTGATCGTCTCCTACAAAGGCATAGTTGTTGTTTTCTCCATCTTTTTCAGATTTAAATTGATAAAAATATGTTATGATTTTACTTACAATTCTTTGAGCCACCTTACTTGTATCTGCATCATACGAACCAGTACGAGGATCACGCTTGGCTGCTAGCCACAAATTATCTCTTGGTATCGTCTCTGTATCAAGAGGGGAAATCAACAGGGAGTTCAATCGAACACCAGGCGCACACCAGGCGAGGAGGAGGTGGAGAGGAGGAGCGAGTCAAGGAGGAGGGGGAGAGGCGAGGAGGCTGGCCGATGCAGTATCGACGGAGACGAGGCGAGGAGGAGGTGGAGAGGAGGAGTGAGTCGCCGGCGAAGAGGGAGCTCGATCGAACACCAGGCGCACAAAACAATCGAGCGACGGAGGCGATGCAGTGACGGACACGAGGCGAGGAGGAGGTGGAGGGGAGGAGCGAGTCGCGACTAGGGGAGATGGAGCGAGTCGCCGACGAAGGGGAGGTGGAGTGAGTCGCCGACGGCTTCGAGGGTTCGAGCTGCGCTAGGCGTGGCCACGGGTCGGACCCGCCGGGTCGACGGGTTCGACCCGCCGAGTCAAGGGTCAGGGTTGGCCGACCCGAACCCTAACCCGTAAATCTCACGGGTTGACGGGTTCGGGTCGACCCGTTGACCCGGCGGGTTACATTATTTTAAAAAAAAAATCTTTTTTTTTTAAAAAATGACGTGCAAAGATTTTATCTTCACAACACATTTTATCACTTTGATATGAAGTGTTAAAAATGTAGGAAAATTATATCTCCATATTAATTCTTTCATCCACAATAATTTCATTGTGTGATGTAAGAGAAAAAAATATGAGAATATATTTCTCAAACTTCATTTCCAACTTAATTTCCAATGTAGGAAATGTAGGAAACAAGTGAAGTGGAAGAAATGTGGTAGTGGGATACATATATATAGCCCCATGCCTTCTCATTCTATCTCCATATTTCCGATGTGGGACAAAGCCTTTGTCCCACATTGGAAATGAGGGGAAGGAAGGAAGACTTCCAAGTCTATAAAATGAGAAGGATGGGGTTTATTTGTCTCACATTGCACATTGCATATTAGTTTATGTATTATTGTGAGTTATTTTAAGAATAACTTACATAATTTACATAATATTATAAATTTATTTTATTTAAAATAAATTTTTCAAAAAAAAAATATTTTGAAAAAGCGGGTCGACCCGTCGGGTCGACTCGCCGGGTCACGGGTCACGGATTCCCCGACCCTAACCCTAACCCGCTACCCGTCCCCACCCGCCAACCCGTCAACCCGGACCCGGCGGGTCAATGACCTGGCGGGTCGTTGACCCGTAACCCGTGGCCACGCCTAAGCTGCGCTAGGGTTTGGCCGATCTGTCTGAGAGGAATGCTTGGTTTGTTCGATCGGTCTCTCTAAGTTTACTGTTTATGCCTCAAACTATTACCGGTTTATTTCTTAAAACCGGTTACCGTTTTTTTTAAAATTGTTAATACCGGTTCATTAAATAATCGCTCTTAACTTTACGCGGGTATTATTTAACACCACCAATCTTATAAAAAAACCGGTTTTAATATGTTGGATACTGAATTAACACCGGTTATATAAATTAATCGGTAACCGAGAACAGATTATTACCGGTTTTAAATAACCGGTGTTAAATTATCGATATTAACCAACACTTTTGTACTAGTGACATTCGTCATCTCTGCTATATTTGATTTTAGAAAAGTGGATCAATCAAGCCATGTAGAATAAAAAATTTCCGATTCCATCATGATCATGGGGAGCGCATCTTGGAAATGGAAACAATCATTTTGGAAGGAATTCAAATTTCAACGGTCCTTCCTCTTTGCCTTGGCGACAAACGGCTATTTATATAGTTGTATGAAGAAGACAAAGAAGACAGAGAATCACAGTCTTCTAAAGCATTCTCTTGTACTCGTTAAAGCTTAGTGTGGGTGGTTTTTTAGAGTTGCGAGAATCACAGTCTTTATTGTACAAGTCATTCTGTTGACGGGTAAATTTTCGTGAATTCATGATTTTATAGATAATGAAATCACATTTATCATATACTAAAATTGTGATAAAATTTTAAGCATAGAGCTCAAGCCTTCAAAATCAGGCCTTTGCTTGACCCCTCAAAGCTGGGATTTATAGATTGGAATATAAGTCCAAAATATGTTAAAAAAAAAGAGGCCCAAATAGCCCATTGGAGTTGCTTGCTTCAACTGGCAGTTAACAACAAAAATGATTAAAAAAAACTGCAAAGACACGTTGAAAAAAGAAAGAAAGAAAAGAACTGCAACTGGCAGTAAGTACATGGGTAAAGCAGTTTACAAAGTAACTTCTCCATAGCAGTTTACACAAGTAACTGCCTAATATCACCCATTAAAAGGCTACTGCTACTACACATTGGCTTTTTCTTCTTTTTCAGGGCTATTCAACTGGAAAAAAGAAAGCAGTTTCGGCTCCTTCATACTGGTGTTCCTCTTCCTGGCTTTTCCTTTTCCTGGAGAGCCTGCAAACACCCAATCACAAACACAAGCAAGGAAAAAAAAAACACATCAGCAAACCTTTGTTCCTGCTGCAGAAAGAAGAAGATTCAAGGTAGTTTTCATGGTTTCAAGATCCCCCTATGCAAAACGATATAGCTTTGTAAAGTTATATTTGTTTTAAGCATATGGTATGGATTTTGGAATCTCAAAACCGCCTAAAATCATGGCGAAACTCTGGCAAAATTCTCACTCAAATTGGTCCTCTAAAAAAAGAAAAAAACGCTAACCAAGCAAACAAATGAGGCAGATCAGCCCTGCAGTAAATTCAACAGATGACAGCAAAGTTTCTGTTTCTTCTTTCAACAAGTTTACAGAAGAAAATTAAACAATAGCCATGTTCAGCCTACCAATTCTAAATCGGTAGAGCAGCTTAAACCTTTGGAACATAGGGCAAAGGCAAATCGGTTTAGGTCAGGCATGGACCAAAATTCAGATCAGTGGATTGTTTAGAGCAATTCAGGGGAAGAAAAAAAAGGAGAACAAGAGTCGAGCATACCTGAGCGGAGAAGCCAAAGTTGTAGTCGCTTCCGACGTTGCAGTGTCGCAATCGAAGACTCGAGCACTCAAATTCGGGTGTCCTTTGCCCTTGAATCTTGCCTCTTTACCACTTGCTTGGGTAAAAAAAAATCCCCAAATTACAAAGTATCAAAAATCAGCCCTAGATGATTTATCAAAACTCAAATCATCCAAATTAGGGGCAAGCCGCAAGGAAGAGGGAGAAAAGCAAACCTTATGCTGGGTTCAGCGACCTTTCAATTTTTGATCTCAAAAGATCCGCTCCTCGCTCCGAATGATGCTCGATCTCTCGTGTCCGGAGTCGCAGTGGCTACGATGCCTCCACCGCCTCAAGAGGTCTCCGCTCTGCGATTTCCCGAACTTTGTCTCTGGCTGGAGGGTCACCGCTTTCTGAGTCTAATCAGATCTAACGGCGTCTACTGGCGAGGGGCGAAGAGGGCAGCGAAATGTGGAATTAGAGTTGGGCGTACCGCGTATCTGTTGAAAGAGCGAGGAGGAAGACAAACAGGAAAACAAAAGAAAACGTACCTATTGTCTTGAAAAAAGTGGGCTCTCGGTTTGAACTGGACTCAATTAATTGGAGTGGGCTGATCTCCATTTTGAAATTGGGTCTCAGTTTTAACAGATGAAAAAAAAGGGGACCAAGAAAAGAAAAAAAAACAAGCCAACAATATACTATACGGCTCGAAGCTTTCAAAAAAAAAAAAACAATGTTTAATTACGAAACCTACCCACTGAAATATAAGAATTATAATTGGTACAAGTTAAGAATTCGAGTTTGATAAAAATATAAAAATTAAACTCGTCAAAAATTCTTTGCCGATCAATTCGAGTGGGCTAATCTCAAGTCAGCTCCTAAACAAAAACGGAGTCAAAAGCTTAAACCGAATTTTCCTAAATTAAAATCGGTTTCTGGTAGAACTACGTAAAGACTTGACGCCGTAAAAACGGCTACGTAGGTAACCCGATATTAAATTCTAAAAATATATCGGGTACAGTCGTCGACCTCTAAATTCCCTTTAAATGAATATGAGGTCAAAACCAAACATATCAAATCGGTTCGTCACAGAACTACGCCCGATTTGATCCCGTCCAAACGGGTACGTAGGAAGCTCGACATAAAGCTAAAAGCTAGTCGGGTTCAATCGTCAAACCAAACCAATTAAAGTGGTTCTTTCCGAACTACGATGACTTGATTCCACCAAGCAAGTGGATACGTAGGAAACTCGGTGTAAACCAAATTCCCACCGAGTCCAGTCACACCCAAACTTTCAAACAAATCTTTCCAAATTCGTTTGTCGACTCTAGTCGTCCCAAATGTCAAATTTTCCATCAAAATCAAAGTGCCCACTCTAACTCGATACAAAGCTTCTGCTCATCGAGTTTGGTCACGACCAACAACCAAAATCAAATTCCACCATCCCCAAATTGACCTTTAAGTCAAACCTCTAAGTCAAATCAAACACCACATCAAATCGTTTTCTATGCAAATGATAGGCGGGTTACTTGAGTTACCCTTCCGAGAAGGTGGGCTCAGGTTACTCGGGTGGAGTGTTGTTTGAGCTACCCTTCCTAGAAAGTGGGCTTGAATTTCATCCTCTGATGCATACAAGAAAACGAAACCAAACTCAAATCAAACCAAACTCAAAATCCAAAACACTCTGAACTACGTGAGGCTTGATTCTCTTCCAAGAGATACGTAGGCAACCCGTTAAAATTCGGGTGCAGCCCAAATCACCAAAACCACTCAAATCTTGGTATCGATACGACTTAGAATCAAGAGGATAACCAAAAGGGGTCGAACTCAAATATTAAAAATCAAATAAAATGTGTTGTACGATTATTGCGCATTTTTGTTCAACATATTCGTTTCACTCTAAGAGTTTCATACTCGTCAAAACACACATTTGTGTGTAGTGAGAACTTTTATTTCACATGTAAGGTTGAGAGCTAGAATAGAAGTGGTGAGGCTTTGTATATATAGGAGAAATGAAGTTCTCCTAGGAAGTTCTAGGCTCAAGGAAAGTGAAATAAGAAGTGTTTGAATCCTACGAGTTTGATAACCCTAGGCGGGGACGTAGGAAGCCAAGTTCTTGCCTGATAGATTACATAAGTCTCATATTGTATAATGGGCTAAAAGCCCGTTAAGGCCCAATACCTTTGTAACCTATATATATGTTATATCAATGAATGGAAACCCTCAAGGAGGACATTATAATCAATCTCATGATCTCACATGGTATCACAGCCTAAGATCCAAAGACCCTAAATTTTTTCTCTAACCCTAGCCCTAGCCGCCACCTCTCTCTCTCTCTCTCCTCGCCCCCCTCCCCTCGGCCACCTCTCTCTCTCTCTCTCTCCTTGCCGCTCCTCGCCGACATCCTCCCCACCCGCCGTCGGCCTCCCCGTCCTCTTGCCGCTGACCCATCACTCCTCTCTCTCTCCATCATTCTTGTCACCATGACCACCGAACCCACCGCCACCAAATCACCCTTCCATTCCGCCCTAACCATCTCCAATATCAAAAATTGCGTCCCTATCATTCTTGATCATGAATCCAGTACCTACACCATGCGGTCGCACCTCTTCATGACCCATGTTAAGGCTCATAAAGTCCTCCACCACATTGACTCCTCCGCCAAACGCCCTGAAAGGGAAGACGACGATCTCTTCGCTTAACTTGACACCATTGTCCTTCAATGGATCTTCAACACCATCTCAAAAGATCTATTGACCACCATACTCGACCCCAAAGACTCCGCCTTGAATGCTTGGAAGAAACTTCAGGATATCTTTCAAGACAACAAGTCCACCCGTGCTGTCTATCTTGAGCACGAATTCTCCAGTTGCAAGCTTTCTTCTTTCCTGTCGATATCTGTCTACTGTCAGCACATCAAGACCCTGGCTGATCAGCTCGACGTCGTCGATTCCAAACCCAGCGCCACCCGTCTTGTCCTCCAGGTACTCTCGGGCCTCCCTTCCGAATACCATGCTGCTGCTACTCATATACAGCAGACGGAACCTCTCCCTACGTTCGAGAAGACCCGGTCTCAACTGATCCTGGAGGAGACTTGCCTTCAACGTCAGACAACCGACGCCGCCAATGACAAGACGGCGTTGGTCTCATCCAGCGACATCATCAAGCAGCTTGCCCTCCAGCCCGGCCGCAGCAACGACCAGCAGGGACCAAGGGGCGGCCGCAGCAATGGCCGCCCGCAGCATTTTGATCCCCTCCACCCCTCTTGGTACCCCAACCCTGGCTACCCTCCTTGGATGCCTTATGGCTACCCCGGTGCGTCGTTTCGTGGACCAGCCCCGTATCCCAACCGTCAGCAGGGCTTGTTGGGTCCTGCTCCCCGCCCTGTCAGTAATCAGGCATACCCGACTGATGTGCACAATGCCTTCTCCTCAATGCAGCTGACACCCCCTGACGCCGCTTGGTACATGGACACTAGCGCTACCTCTCATATGACGAACTCCTCAGGTACTCTCTCCTCTCTTTCTTTTAAGGGTCCTGCACATTCTATTATCATCGGCAACGGTGGTCGCCTTGCTACTTCGGGCATTGGCCACACCACACTACCAACCCCTACCAATCCTTTGCACCTCAACAACGTCCTTGTTGCCCCCAAACTTGTCAAAAACCTTATCTCTGTCCGTCGGTTCACAACTGACAATAAAGTTTCTCTTGTGTTTGATCCGTTTGGTTTCTCTGTGAAGGATCTTACTACGGGGGTTACTCGCCGGAGATGTAATAGCACCGGAGAGCTCTATCCTGTGTCGTTGCACTCACCATCCAGCCCGTCAAGTCCAGTCGCCCCCTCGGCATCATCATCCAGTCTTTGGCATGCACGCCTTGGTCATCCCAGTCCTGCCGTTTCAGATTTACTTCGTTCTAAGAGTCTTGTCCAATGTAATAAAGAACATCGCTCTAGTTTATGTTCGTCTTGTCAGTTAGGCAAGCATGCCAGACTTCCTTTTCAGCGATCTTTAAACACTACATTTGCACCTTTTGATATTATTCATAGTGATATTTGGACATCTCCTGTGCCTAGCAAAGAGGGTCATAAGTATTACCTCTTGTTTCTGGATGATTATACACATTTCTTATGGGTTTTCCCTCTGTACTTTAAATCTCAAGTGTTCCCTATCTTTGCCAAATTCCACGCTTACATCAAAACACAGTTTCACACCTCTGTCACGTGTTTCCAATGCGACAATGGCCGCAAATTTGACAACAAAGATTTTCACACTTTCTTTAATACCAATGGGATCTCCTATTGCTTGTCCTGCCCCTACATCTCTCAACAAAATGGCAAGGCCAAACGAATCATCCGAACCATTACCAATATGATGCGCACTCTCCTCTTCCACGCATCCATTCCCCTCCTTTATTGGCCTTACGCCTTGGCCACCACATGCTACCTCCTCAACATTCTCCCTTCCACCACCCTCAACCATCGCTCACCGTTTCAGGCACTGTATTGCACTTTGCTCATATATGATCACCTTTGTACCTTTGGTTGCTTGTGCTTTCCCAATCAGTCATCCACCGCCCCTTACAAGCTTCACCCACGCTCCACCCCTTGTGTCTTTCTTGGCTACCCGTCTGATCATCGCGGTTACATTTGCCTCGATATCAAGACTCACAGGATTATTCTCTCTCGTCATGTCACCTTTGATGAGTCGCGATTTCTCTTCGCGTCTCCCACACCCCCTGTGTCGTCAACAGAGTCTGAGTCACCATTCCCTCACTTCATTCTTCCCCAGAGCTCTCCCGGTGCTCCTGCGTCTCCCCCTCCCCCACCTCCCCCACCACCCTCTACCACCAGACCACACACCCGCAGCGTCTCCGGTGTCTTCAGACCCCGTCAGATCATCTCCATGACCACCGACCATCACCCCAAACAACCTCGCCTCACCTACGTGCGGCGGCCGCAGCAGGGCATGCTGCGCCCCACGCCCATCCAAATGTTGCGCCCGCAGCGTTAAACCCCTCCCTGGCGGCGGCCGCCGCAAGTCATGCGGCGCCCGTCGCAACCCCAAATGCTGCGCCCGCAGCCTCACACCCCTCCCTGGCGGCGCCCGCCGCAGGTCATGCGGCGCCCGCCGCGACCCTCGCCGCATTTGATCCGCCCGCCGCCTCTTCCCCTTGCTTAGCCCCTCTTGCCCCCATCCTTCCCGAATCCCATTCACCCTCTGCCCCCACCCGGACCTAGTGTGTTATTATGGATTCCAAATCATCATACATACCATTAGTTGGATTATGTGAATAAAAAAAGACAAATTTGAAATTTTTTTTAAATACCCATTATAAAAGGCAGAAAAAAGAAGAAGAATAAAGAAGATCAATGAATGGATTCAACAAGAATCACAGACGAAGAGAATAAACCAGACCTGCTCAGCAATGAGTTGTGCTACTGTCTTCTAGCTTGTCTCTTGTTGTTCTGGAAATTGAAGACAAGGTCTAGTTCACAAACCTGAAAAGAAAGAAAAAGTTTCATTACAACATACAAAAAACCTAAATAATGTCCCAATAGTGTGTTATTATGGATTCCAAATCATCATACATACCATTAGTTGGATTATGTGAATAAAAAAAGGCAAATTTGAATTTTTTTTAAATACCCATTATAAAGGGCAGAAAAAAGAAGAAGAATAAAGAAGATCAATGAATGGATTCAACAGGCCTGATATACACAGGGAATCTCTGTCTCTATCTCTATCTCTATATATGATCAAACTAGAAAACAAACATTAACTGGTCCAGAAAAGATATACACACATAAAACTTGATTGATATCATGTGACCACATCAAATTTTCCTGGACACAGTAAATATTTGAAATATCTAGATCTTTAATTATAGCATATGTTAAGTTAGGGACCATATGATATATGCATCAATTTCAGTCACTAGTTTACACATATATGTACTCCTCAACTGAACTCTATATATACTAGCAGAGCAATAATTAAATAATTAACTATATACAGTAAATGTACACCTTGTTCCGAGTTTGCTATATATCAACAAAGCCCAGAATGCGATTTCGATCAACATACCTTATGTGACAGGTGAGATTGCCTAGTGAAGCCGAGTCCAGATTGTCAACACATACTTGAAAGGTGCTCACTCTTTCAGGACACACCATACAGACAAGGTAATGTCCTTATAATTCCCCATTTGTAACCAAAACCTAGAAATCAAAACCTAGAAATCCCTTTTTAATTAGCCATCTCAAACCTCAATTTGGAAGATGCTCTTCCAGTTTTCGATTTCCCCAAATTAAACCCTAAACCTAAATGAAACCCTTACCTGATAATGGAGATGTCAAGCAGCTCTTTGGAGACTTCTTTGGGACACGGTCGGAGATGTCAAACAGTTGGAGATGTCGCGAGCAACTCGGGGGCAGTGTGGGGATGTCGACTTGCCCAGCCTCTGGCTTCAGACGATTGAACCCAACCTCTGGCTTCAGACCGGCAATGAAAGGTCTAGGGAGAAAGAGCGCAACCAGCCACCACAGTTCTAGGGAGAAAGGACGAGACCGGCAACGAAGGATTAGGGAGAAAGAGAGAGACCGACAGTAGAGAAATTGAACGCCTTCCGCTTCAGACCCATGGGGAAAGTGAAGCCCGCCTTGCCCTCGCGCCCAAATTGGAGTGAAATTTGGAATTTCCGCTCCAGACCCATGGGGAAAGTGAAGCCCGCCTTGCCCTCGCGCCCAAATTGGAGTGAAATGTGGAATCCCCGCCTGAAAACCCTAATTAGATTTTTGGTTTTGAAGATGGGTTTCTTTTTTCTTTTTGTTTTTAAATCAAATGATTATTCTTTTTATTATTTTTAGTATAACAAAAATACCTAAGCTTTATTGAATAAAAATGAAATCTATAATCCTATTTTTGGTTTTGAAGATGGGTATGTTTCTTTTTCCTTTTTTTTTAAATAAAATGATTATTCTTTTTATTATTTATAACATAACAAAAATACATAAGATTTTGCTACGGCATGGGGGGGTCGCATAGGGGGGTCGCAAGGAACCGCGCAATCTCCACTTCACTTCTTTGCCACGGCTCAGCCTTGGCGTGGCAAATTTCTATTTTTATTACCCAATGGCCACGGCTAACCCTGCCGTTGCTACTAGTGGTGGCTATTTGGTTTTTTTCTTACCCAATGGCCACGGAACACCTATGCCGTTGCTACCAGGTGTGGCCAATATGTTTTTTTTTTGTAGTGCCTCCCTCTCCCCTGTTCCCACCTCCCACAAAACAGCCCTCCTCGACCCGAATTGGCAGGCGGCTAGGCTCGACGAATACAGGGCCCTTACGAAGAAGTGTACTTGGGTTCTTGTTCCTCGCCCTCCTGATGCGAACGTCATTCGCTGTATGTGGCTCTTTCGTCACAAGTTCCGATCTGATGGGACGTTGGAGCGCTACAAGGCCCGTCTTGTGGTGAACGGTAGATCTTAGCAGGCAGGTATTGATTGTGATGAGACCTTCAGCCCTGTGGTCAAGCCTGCCACTATCCGAGTGGTCCTGAGTCTGGCTCTGTCGCGCAACTGGGCCATCCATCAGTTAGATGTCAAGAACGCCTTTCTGCATGGTCATCTGAACGAGACAGTTTACATGTTTCAACCGCCGGGGTTTGCTGATGCTGAGCGTCCCAAGCATGTCTGTCTCCTCAAGCGCTCTCTATATGGTCTGAAACAGGCTCCGCGGGCGTGGTTCCAGCGTTTTGCCTCTCATCTGCTCCGTTTGGGTTTCACTAGCAGTCGTTCGGATACGTCTCTGTTTATCTATCGCAGAGGCTCAGACTTGGCATTCCTACTGCTTTATGTCGACGACATCATTCTCACCGCCTCTTCTGATGCTCTTCGGACGTCCATCATCTCGCGGTTGAGTGCGGAATTCGCCATGTTTGATCTGGGTCCGCTGTCTTACTTCTTGGGAGTTGATGTTCAGCGGCATGCATCTGGTCTGTTTCTCTCACAAAGTAAGTATGCTGCTGAGATTGTTGCTCGGGCTAAGATGGTCAACTGTAATCCCGTTGCGACCCCAGTCGATACATCCAACATGCTCAGTGCTCATTCTGGTCCTTTGGTTGACGATCCGACACTGTATAGGAGCCTCGCTGGTGCTCTTTAGTATCCCACTTTCACCAGTCCTGATATCAGTTACGTCGTTTAGCAGATCTGCTTGTTCATGCATGCCTCTAGGGAACCTCACTTTCAGGCTTTGAAGCGGATCATTCGGTACATCAGCGGCACCCTCGAGCTCGGTACCACCATCACTACTTCCTCTAAGCTTGATCTTGTGGCTTACACTGATGCGGATTGGGGTGGTTGTCCAGGCACACATCGCTCCACGTCTGGTTATTGTGTCTTCCTCAATGACACTCTTGTGTCTTGGTCAGCCAAGTGTCAGTCCGTCGTGTCTCGCTCCAGCGCTGAAGCCGAATACAGGGGTGTTGCCAACGTTGTCTCCGAGTGCTCTTGGCTCCGCAATCTCCTGCTTGAGCTACGATGCCCCTTGCAGAAGGCCACCCTGGTCTACACTGACAACGTCTCCGCCGTCTACCTGGCTAGCAACCCAGTCCAGCATCAACGCACGAAGCACATTGAGCTTGATCTCCACTTCGTCAGGGACAAGGTTGCCATTGGACATGTCCGCGTTCTACATGTCCCGTCCTCTTATCAGTACGCTGATATATTCACCAAGGGGTTACCTAGACAGTTATTCATTGATTTTCGTTCCAGTCTCATTGTACCGACCCCTCCCGTTTCGACTGCGAGGGTTTGATAGATTACATAGGTCTCATATTGTATAGTGGGCTAAAAGTCCGTTAAGGCCAATACCTTTGTAACCTATATATATGTTATATCAATGAATGGAAAACCTCAAGGCCGGAGAACATTACAATCAATCTCATGATCTCACATTGCCGAACCTCGTTAACAATTCATATGTTTAATCTTTTACATTCCGCATTTACTTTAACTTGTTTGGTTTTACTTTATCGAGATTTGATAGCAATATCAAGGTCTTGACAAGTGTGTTTGAAAATCGTATTAAGTGTTTTGATTTGTAAAATTCGAGCATACTCTATTCATCTCCCCCCTCTAGAGTATTGTTTATCACTTTGTAGACTCTTCAAAACTGATTATCCTTGCTGCGCAAGTAAAAGCAAAAACTCTAGAGTCTAAGTTCTTGGGCTTCCTTTTCAAAAAAAATATAATCCTTCTTAAAAAGTTGAAAAGAAAGACTTGGTGCTTCGCACCATCCCGGGTTTTCGAAAATCATTTGCGCAAAATATCTTGCCGTTTATTGACTTTTCTCATTTGTTTGGTCAATCTTCTTCTTGTGTTGTGTCATTTCCTTGGAGTGACTGGCTTAGTTACGGATGATGTCGTAGTTTTGGGCGTCGTGTTTAATCGAGTAGTTCGTGGAAGTGTTCGTGCCGCTCCATCAACAGCTTGTTGAGTTGCTAGTCAATATATTGGCCAAATCTTTTCCTTTTCCAACAAAAAAAAAAACACAAAGAGTGTGGTTAACCGGTTGGGAGCTGGGACTTTTGCCCTTTTGCATTGCATCTCTATTTGTTGTCGTTTGATCGCTTTCTGGTCTCATCTCATCTGTCTATTTTGAGTTGTCCTTGTGGTGGCATTTCACGATCTTTGTTACGCGCCTTGATGGGATGAGTTGAGTATTGAGCTATTGGTTTACCAATTGTGGATTGAGTGGGAACGTGGGTTGAGATATATAGCTTACCTCTTTTGTACCAAATTACTATTGTTTGGAAGCAATAGTTTAGGTTTGTTAAGTTATTTTGACCTACTTCTTCCTTGGCCATTGGTCTGATTCTAAATGAATTAATGGTGGTTTTGGTTTTCCCACTAGTTCACGTCATGGATTTGTAATATTAGGAGTTCGTAGCTTCTTCTCCAAGTATATCTTGTCTTGCTTGTGGAGTTTGACAAATTGTTTCACTACTCATTTTGGCTTAGGGTTTTGCCTGCTTGGCACAATATAGGATTTCCCATGTTTTAATTTTATGTTATTTTGTTTCTTACTTTTATATAGTTCCTTTGTACATAATGGTTAGTCTATCTATCGACTTGTTCGGCCTCTTGAGCTCTATCTACCGACTTGTTCGAATTACTTTCCTAGTATCTAAAAAAAATCGGTAGAGACTTTTCACCCTTATCAGATATTCGGAATTCAAATCCTATGATCGGATTACATTCTTGTGAGAGAGCACTTTAACTCCCTTATTAGGCCTACCCAATGTGAGGTGGACTAAACCACTGATTTTGGTGTAACCCCTTATTAGATTTATCCGGTACGAGAAAGCATAAATCAATATGATTATATTAATTAACTAGTTTTCTAACTTATGACGATATATATGTTTTATTGCATAATTTTATTATATTAATGAGGTTAATGTCTAAATAATTTAGATGCATGTAATTTAGATAATATGATGCGTATAACATACCACGTATGTACGTAATAATTTGACCAACACTACTAAAAAAACAGGATTTAGCAACGGAAAATAGCAATGGTTTTGGCAACGAATGACCGTGGCTAACCGGTTTAGCCACGGACTCAGCTACGTCGGGCCATCCGTAGCCATATGCCTCGTGACTAAATTTGGGCCGACGTAGCAACGGAAAATAGCAACGAACTTATAAAGTCGTGGCTAATTCCGTGGCTGGGTATGACATATGAATGTCGTGGCTGTAGCGACGACAACAACATCGGAAATAGTCATCGCAAATGTCGTGGCTAAGTTTGTGGCTGAATTCATTGCGAGAAATAGGTCATGCGTATTGCTAATTCTGTGGCTGAGTCATTGCTATGTTCGTGGTTAATGGCAATGCTTGGTTGGCTAAATTTGTGGCTAAATTCATGGCTTACATTGTTGCGATTATTTAGATTTGTTATTTATACGATAGAGAATATATATATATATATAATGTTATAGTCAATGCATCCAAATACAAAATACAACATCATGCACATAATGTTCGTGCTAAATATTGAGTACACAAATAAATATCATAATTTAGATACAAAAGAAACAAACTACAAAGAAGAAATCAAAACATTTCATTTCTTGTTGACATCTCATGTTTCCTTGAACCAATTGACATTCCCAATAATATGACCCAGCCTCTAAGATGATGGGCAGCAAGATAACACTCTTGGAAGCCAATGGACACTCTCACTAAAGCCTGTAAGATGAAATAAACAGTATTCCCCAAAATTTCTATTATTGACACGTTTCTAACCTATTTAGAAAAAATAAAGTATTTTGAGAGTTCTTTTAATTAAGGAGTGGAGCAACCTGAACACACATCAATTTCTTGTTGACACCTTATGTTGTATAGCATTCCTTGAACCAACCTGAACACACATCAAAATCCATTGCAAGATTGTAAATAGTCATAAACTCTCAATTACAATATTATAACTTGGAGGTAAGGTAGGTACTCTTACCAATTTATTTCCGCACCATTGTTGTAGACCTATTCAATAAGAGTCATTTGATAGCTCCTAAATCAAAATGAACTGCAAAAATGAATTTCATACATTATAAACAGGTCAAAAAAATTATTAATGGAACTTCAGACCGACCTTGAGTACAAACCAGAAATGGTAGAGATTAATTGAACCACTACTATTCAGACCGACCTTGCAAAAAAAATGCATTAATCTAACCATTGCTATTCAGACCGACCCAAACTCATTGCTTTCTTAGCTGCTCAATCTTACTCTTTCCTTCTTTTTATGATGCTAATTAAGGTGTTCACCAATTTGCTGCTAGACCAGAAATGGAAGAGGCTTCTTTTTCTGATGCTAATTAAGTTGTTCACCAATTGCTGATAGACTAGAAATCTTCCACAACCATATACCACCCAAGAACAAACTTATGAAGCATGGGTAAATTTGAAGTCGATTTTCAAACCTGACTAGGTGGGAATCCTCAATTTGAAGGGTTGTCCCTAATTTGTAAAACTCAATGCTCTGATTCAAGGTGAAACCCCTAAATTTGAGGAGCCTAATCCAATTACCCAGAGAAACTCACCAGGGATTTTACACTCCCAAACAAAATCAGGAACTATGTAGAACAAGTACATCGCTGAGCATAAAACAGGGATGAAATAAAACTGTGAAGATATAAATGAAAACATAATAATATCAGTGTAATTAGGTTACCTACAGCGGGACGGAGAACAACAAACAGGGGCGGAAAAGCATTAGGCACCGGAGGCAGCCGGAAATGGATAGGAGTAGGTGAGGGCGGCGGACAGGGAGCCAAGAACGCGGACCTGCAAACGGCATACGAAATCGGAGCATAAAGAAGAGGGAGGTGGAAGTGGGAATTGGGACGCGAAATTACAAAGGAGAAGGACATGCCTGGATGTTATGCAGTGAAATCTGCGGTCCTTGTAGAAGAACAGGAAGCCAATTCGACGGTCCTGGCAGAAGAACAGGGCGATAGAGAGGCTTAGAAGTTGAAGAAGAAGAAGAAGATTGAGAGCCATACTGAAATCGAGAGAAATGGTAGAGATTTGTACCTTTGGAGATCTGAACGGAAGCCTTCGATCAGAAGCAGAGATGGAGAGAGGTACCTGTCGCCGTGCAAAACGGCGGGATTCTCCCTTGACCTCTTCGCTTTTCTGCTGCCGAGAAAGAGAAGGATGTGTTGCCCGGTTGGAGTGCAGCGTTGCCGTCGTTCTCCGATGCCGGGAAGAACAGGATGAGAGGCAAGGAGGAGAGAGGCGGGCTCGGTGCTGGCGAACTGGCGGAGGAGAGAGGCAAGGAGATTGCGGCTTCCCTTCCTTCTCTGTTGATTAACCTAAAAGAGGACTGGCGGAGGAGAGAGGCAAGGAGAAAGCGGCCCTTCCTTTACGTTGATTAACCTAAAAATAAAGCGCCTCTTTTTTTGGCCTTTTAATAAACCCGGGTGTTTAAAATTTTCACCAAATTTGATATCCCGCCTTTATTTTTCAATGTCCCGCCCCAATTTTATTTTCTTCCGCCAACTGTTGTAATTTTTCATCCCATTAACAGGTGCAATATAATTCATTTTCCAATCCATTTTTTCTGTTATGAACATATTAACGAAAGTTTTAATTTTTTATTTGTTAAATGTAAGGAAAAAGATGAAAGTTAAATTCCGAAAAAATTCATAGTTGATAGTTGGGTTCATTTACATAATTTGGTGAACAAATTAATCTAGTCCAATATTTTATTTTCAATATTCCTTTCAATCTTTTAAATATTTATTAGTCACTTATATGAGTTTTCATCAAAACATATCTTTCTACTATTCTAGTAAGAATTTTTATTAAACAATTATTAGTTACTTATATGAGTTTTCTTGAAAACATACCCTTATATTATTCTAATAAGAATTTATTACATAATATAAGGTTTTATTCAACATTTATTAGTTACTTATATAAGTTTTCTTCAAAACATACTCTTATAGTATTCTAATAAGAATTTACTTGTTAATATATGGTTTTATTGAATATTTATTTGTCACTTATATGAGTTTTCCTCAAAACATACTCTTATATTATTCTAATAAGAATTTACTAGTTAGTATAAAGTTTTATTAAACATTTATTAGTCACTTAGATGAGTTTTCCTCTAAATATACTCTTATATTATTCTAATAAGAATTTATTACTTAATATAAAGTTTTATTAGACATTTATTATTCAATTATATAGGGTTTTCCCAAAATATGCCCTTATAATATTCTCATAAGAATTTATTAATTAGTTAATATATGTTTTTTTCAACATTTATTGATTTATATAAAAAAAAATTATAGTCATGATTCTGTTCAACACTTGTAAGTTACTTATATGAGTTTTCCTCAAAACATACCCTTATAGTATTCTAATAAGAATTTATTACTTACTATAATGTTTTATTAAACATTTATTAGACACTTACATGAGTTTTCCTCAAAACACCATTATAATATTCTAATAAGAATTTATTAGTCAACATAAGGTTTTATTAAACATTTATTAGTAACTTATATCAATTTTCCTCAAAATATACTCTTATAGTATTTTAATAAGAATTTATTAGTGTGATGAGTATGGAGGATCCTTCTACAAGTCTAATGAGTATGGTTTTATTCAACTTATAGTTAATATAGTGTTTTATTCAACATTTATTAGTCACTTATATGAGTTTTCCTCAAAACATACTCTCATAGTATTCTAATAAAAATTTATTAGTCAATATTGGGTTTTATTAAACATTTATTAGTCACTTATATGAGTTTTCCTCAAAACATACTCTTATAGTATTCTAATAAGAATTTACCAACTTAATTAAAGTATAGTGTCAAAGGATCAAGAAATCACCATTGAATGTTAGTGGAACTACATGTCATACTACTGCTTTCTTACAATCAATCATCATTTTTACTCTTGCTATTTACTGCTTTCATACAATTGTTTTCTCTACTTCTCTTTCTTTTCCCACTTCTGGCAATAAACATTCATGATGTCGTACGCATTCCCTGTGGGATCGGCCTCTACTCCACTACTAATATTAGTTGTTGAGTTTGGGATATTTTTTAGAGGATTAACGACCGGTTTTCACCTTACGAGTCATCATTGAGCTCAATTATAATATTTGATAGGAAAACACATATAACATGATAGAATATTCAATAGATCTTGACAGGACAGAGTTATCAACATTTCATGATACAAACCAAAAAGGTGTCAAAGTCGAGGTTTAAATGTCGAAAAAATTATTACAAATAATGGATTGGAAAACACTAACCATCTATAGTTGATAGTGTGGGATGCTTGACGACGTCTTACAAGTATAAGAGGTGCAGATCATCATTGAGCTATGTTTTCACATTTGACAGGAAAACACATATAAACGTCGAAAATCAATATGTCAGCATATCTATTGACAGGAAAATCAATAGATCTTGACAAGATAGGGATATCAACATGTCAGCATATAAACAAAGAATGTGTCAAAGCCGGGGGTTAAACGTCGAAAAGATTGTTGCAAATATTGGATCAAAAAACATTAATCATTTGTAGTCGATAGTGTGGGATGCTTAACAACGTCTTACAAGTATTAAAGATGTGGGTCATCATTGAGCTACATTTTCACATTTGACAAGAAAACACATATAACATGATAAGAAATTCAATAGATCTTGATAGGATAGGGCTATCAACATGTCAGGATACAATACAAAACGTCCCATAATTTCCAAAGGCGTAAACAATTACTCTTTTACTAGGTCAAACGTCTTCAAAAGATATTATCATATCTTTAAAAAATTATTTTTTTAAGGTTGGAGGGATTATTTAAAGGAAGATTTACTTATTAAAAAAAAGATTATTTCCAACTTTTATATAAACAAATCTTCCCATAATTTCCTTTATTTGATTTTGGCAATTTTCGAAAGGGTTCTACTATTCACATGGTGAATATATCGCCTAATATACGGTTAGAAATCGCGCATTGTGATTGTTGTTTTTTTTAAATCGGGATATATCTTACATTAGTTGCAATTATTTCCTAAATCAAGATTACGGATATCGCGTTAGTCGCAATGCGGTTGCGATATTTGACGAAATCACGTAGATATCAATTTTGGATCGATAATGATATTTAAAGATATCACGTTTTAAAGATATTTGAAAATATATATATTTGGATATAAATATATTTTATTTCCTAGAATATTTGCCGACGATCTCTATATACACCCTCCCCGTATTAAGAGCACAAGTATCTCCACACTTTAACGGTTCTTACGAAGCTAATATTTCCAACATCCTAAATTTCTCCCTGTGTCGTTGTCAGGTGAAGATGATCTACCGTTCGACCCATATAGTTACAGCAATCCACAAGAACTTCTAACTCACGTCGATGTAAGTCTAATCACGATTCTAGTAAAATCTCATGTATTTATCTTCCATGTTTCAAATATGTTTGAATATATTTTATATATGACAACATTAGGGAAATTTATTTTACATCTATATGTTTTGAATATGTTTGTTTTCAATGTGTTTGTATAGTAATATTTATGCATATACCATCAATATTAGGGAAATTCATGTATTTATCTTCGCTGTTTCAATTATGTTTGAATATATAGTATATATGACAATATTAGGGAAATTTATTGTACATCTATATGTTTTGAATGTGTTTGTTTCCAATTTTTGTGTATAGTAATATTTATGTATCTATGTTTTTAATTCTATGATCTCCCCGACCTTCCTCTAGCCTTGGGTAGCGATTATTCGGCTATGTTTCAGATAGGTGGATATTTCTTTGACTCTACAAACGCAAAGGAGTGGGCTCGTTTTATGGATGGAATTAGAAATATGGTGCTAATAACTGATAGGTCTTGGAAGAACAAGCGAAACGAGTTAGGTGTCTTTCGTTTGGTTTGCAAGTACTATGCCTATACTAGAGGCACGATCAATGTGGATAAGGATTTCCCACCATCATCAAACAGGGAAAAAAAGTCAAATAAACGAGGATGTGCATTTGAGCTCGAGAGTCGTGAGTACAAGACAGACAAATGGAGATTTTTGTAGTATGTGGTTATTAGTCACTTATATGAGTTTTCCTCAAAACATACTTTTAGTATAAGATCTTATTAAACTTTTATTAGTTACTTATATGAGTTTTCCTCAAAACATACCATTATAGTATTCTAATAAGAATTTATTACTTACTATAATGTTTTATTAAACATTTATTAGACATTTACATGAGTTTTCCTCAAAACACCATTATAATATTCTAATGAGAATTTATTAGTCAATATAAGGTTTTATTAAACATTTATTAGTAACTTATATCAATTTTCCTCAAAATATACTCTTATAGTATTCTAATAAGAATTTATTAGTCTGATGAGCATGGAGGATCCTTCCTACAAGTCTGATGAGTATGGTTTTATTCAACTTATAGTTAATATAGTGTTTTATTCAACATTTATTAGTCACTTATATGTGTTTTCCTCAAAACATACTCTCATAGTATTCTAATAAGAATTTACTAGTCAATATAGGGTTTTAATCAAAATTTATTAGTCACTTATATGAGTTTTCCTAAAAAAATACTCTTATAGTACTATAATAAGAATTCACTAGTCAATATAAGGTTTTATTCTACATTTATTAGTCACTTATATGAGTTTTCCTCAAAATACACTCTTATATTATTCTAAAAAGAATTTGCTAGTCAATATAAGGTTTTATTCAACATTTAATAGACACTTACATGAGTTTTCCTCAAAACACCCTTATAATATTCTAATAAGAATGTACTCCGTATTGGTTAATATAAGGTTTTATTAAACATTTATTAGTAACTTATATCAATTTTCCTCAAAACATACTCTTATAGTATTCTAATAAGAATTTACTAGTCAATATAAGGTTTTATTCAACATTTATTAGTCACTTATATAAGTTTTTCTCAAAACATACTCTTATTGTATTCTAAAAAGAATTTACTAGTCAATATTAGGTTTTATTAAACATTTATTAGTCACTTATATGAGCTTTCCTCAAAACATACTTTTAGTATAAGATCTTATTAAACTTTTGTTAGTTACTTATATGAGTTTTCCTCAAAACATACGTTTATAGTATTCTAATAAGAATTTATTACTTACTATAATGTTTTATTAAACATTTATTAGACACTTACATGATTTTTCCTCAAAACACCCTTATAATATTCTAATAAGAATTCATTAGTCAATATAAGGTTTTATTAAACATTTATTAGTAACTTATATAAATTTTCCTCAAAACATACTCTTATAGTATTCTAATAAGAATTTATTACTTAATATAAGGTTTTATTAAACATTTATTAGTCACTTATATGAGTTTTCCTCAAAATATACTTTTATAATATTTTCATAAGAATGTATTAATTAGTTAATATATATTTTTTCCACACTTGTTAACTTATATAAAAAAAATTCATAGGTTTGTTTGGGCCCATTAATGGGCCAATTGGATCAATGGGCCAATCCGGAAAGACATGGTCATATTTGGTCTGATATAGCCACGGATTCAATCGTCGCTAAATCACCACTTAATTCAATGGGCTGAGATGGTCATATTGGGCTTTCACTAGCTTCTAATGGGCCGAGCCTAGAAATTTTGGAGGAGTTTGTACCTAGATTCAGCCACGGATCGATGGTTATCGGATAGCCCATTCATGATATATATCTGGCCCGCCTACAATTAGAGATCCAAGGCCCACTCACCACATTTGTTCACTTGATTTCCGATGATTAATAGCCACAGATTTAGCGACAGATATTGTGTTGTGGCCATATTAGCGTCGAAAACAGCCACGACAATCCTATTCGTGGCTACGTTCGTGGCTATTTACTGACACTGACACATATCGAGCCACGAAATCAGCTACGGACATCTGTGTCGTTGCTAATAGCCACGAATGTTTTGCCATGTCATACCAGGATGAGTATTAGCCACGAATATAGCCACGGTCAGGAACAGTCGTGGCCAATGTCATCGCTAATAGCCACGAATACAGGGTCGTCTATAATCCGTGGCTAACCATCCGTTGCTAAATCCTGTTTTTTTAGTAGTGCAATCTTGGAACAACTAAGATGCTCGTATGGAACAAAGCAAGAAAATTCTTCGGGCTTGATAAACCCAATCTGAAGATGTCAAAAATATTGAAGGTTTCAATTGGGTCTAATCTACTTCTATAACTGGTTTCACCCAATGCAATCTTCACACAAACACATCCTCTCTCTCTCTCTCTCTCTCTCTCTCTCTCTCTCTCTCTCTCTCTCTCCCCGTTTGACATCTGACTCTTGGAAGCTTTGAAAGCTTTGATGACAGGGTGATTGCAAGTTCCATCATAGACGAAGCTCAATCCAAGCTTTCCTAAAGGAGAATCAAGGAGATCCTGCCCAAAAAAGGAAGAAGACGCCTATTGCTAGTTTCTCAACCATTTGAGCTTGATCTTCACCAAGTCTCAACACATATCCTCAACCAAGTTGTACATATCTGCCTGTTTGAATGTATCCATAATTTTTACTCATTGTTTCATATTGAATTTTTCGGTTTAAGTTTCTCCCTCTTAGGCCCCACATATTATCTTGTTTATAGCTCAATTTAGAGCTTGAAAATTATTATAAACTTCTTAGCGAAGAGAAGAGAGTAGAAACTAATGTATATTAAGGTAAACAATGAGCCCTGTTTATAGGGATTACAAGTCTTCGGCCACAAGCACAACTAGAGTTTTCCATGTATATCCGCACACTTAATAATATTATAACACTCCCCCTTGGATATACATCACTAATATTACAAAACTGTCATATTAAAAACCTCACCTAGAAAACCTAATGAGACCAAAACTATGACCAAGGAAAAAAAATACAAATGACATGCGTACCCTTTGGTATACCGCCTCATTAAAAACCTAGGTAGGAAAACCCAATGGGACAAAACCATAACTTAGGGAAAAAGAGTGCAACCTTCGACGTACGCTCTTGTGGTTCTGCCTCATTAAAAACCATGTCAAGAAAACTCATTGGGATAAAACCTGATTGAATGGAAAAAGAGTGCAGTGCGTATACTGTTCCCCCTTAGTTCAACGTGTTGGACGTCTGGCTCTTCAAACTTCTTGAGATGTCTTCAATCTTCATTGGAGGTCGTAGCTTTGTAAACATTAGATCCTCATTTGATCGAAATTATAAAGTATCTACACCGCGACACCATCTTTGATGAATTCTTCCTTGAATTTGGCATATACAATGTATCATTATAAGAGGAGTTGCCTAGTTAAAAACCTTGCTTTGGAAAAATCCAAATGGGACAAAAAACAAAGTTAAGAGGAATTTCCTCGTTAAAAACCTTGCTTTAGAAAATCATAATGGGACAAAAAACAAAGTTAAGGAATAGAGTACAACTTTTCTCCCCCTCAATTTAACATAAAAATCACCAATTTTATAAAGACATGGTACTTCTAGACCTAAGATCCTTTCACAATCTAATGATAGGTGAAAAGGTTGTTTGTCTTCATTTTGTAATATATCTCTCTTTGTACACTCGAACTATAGGACAAGATATTTCTAGACCTTTCAACTAATTTTCAACCAATTCTCTACTTATTGGATATATTATGAATTGTTCATTGGATGTAGTATGAATTGCTCAATAAACCAAATCACATTACGCTTTGGATATATTATGAATTGTTCGATAAACCAATCGCATTACGTTGTTACCGTTTTGTAAGGACATTCATTCCTAATTAAATGATTTCACATCTTCAATATTGGACCTACGGTCTAAATTATTAATGTTTAACTTATCCAAGAATCAAATTAAATTAATCATTTTAATGTAGATATACTTCTATTTAGAAGCTCTAATTATTCTTATCAAACACTTCAAGTGCAAACTTAGATCTGTGTCATCAACAATAATATATCAAGGATTTGATCATTTCAAGATGACCCATAATCAATTCTAACATGGTCAACATTCACAAAATCTCTTCAGAAGTTTTATAATTGGGGACATATCATCATTGTTCAAAGCTACTACTAGAACCTCGATCTAATGCATGCATTTACTAGCTTGTTTGCTATATAATTCATTGAACTTTTGGTTCATTTCTTGTCCATACAACATATTACTTATGTCTACACATCATCTTCGGGGATATGTTAATGGCAAAATATGCACCTGGAAGTTTTAGGTCGTTTTATGTAATTATATAAAAGATACAAGCCAATCTGCGATTTTAAAATTTTTAGGCTGGTTTCGTAATTAATAAAAACCAACAACCCACGAACCTTTCTTCCTCCTCGCTGTGTTTGCAGAGACTCACTACCATCTCCAAGTGTTCGTCCGTGACCGTGACCACTAGCGCCTCGTCGCTTTTCACTTCAGTCCTTCACCCCAAGAAAAACCGCACACTCAGTGCACCCCGCCGCGATCTCTTTTATCCTCCACTTCATCGGGCAGTGGAAGGTTTGCAGGTATGAACATCTGCACCGATAAGTCCTTCACCGAACAACAAAACGACCTCTTTGAGGGACCAAATTGGAGGCATGGCGTCGATCTTCGCTTTTCCATTCACCACCTTGGCCTCCACTGTAATTGACAGCGATAGAAGATCCTCTACGAAATCAGATAAAAACAAAAATAAACAACCGAAGCTTATATAGAGATCAGGGGCGGAGCTAGGGGGTGCTCGAGCACCCCCCTAGCAGAAAAAAAATTGCGTATATTTAGTATTTTTAAGGTAATATAACATCTTTAAATGATATTTGAAACAAGAGTACTATTTATCTCAAGTGTTAATCGAAGGAATGGAGTAGAGAAGGGGAATCAAAGGTCTTGGGTTCAAATCTCAATTATTTTACTTTTTATTTGTTTTACAATATCATTAATTCTTCTTGATTTCTCTCTAAGTTTTTTGTTTCTATCAACTATTTTATTTTAAAATGTCATATTTATGTTTAAATTATACATTTAATCTTAAAAAATCACAATTTTTGTGTTTTTTCAACATTTTTTTTTTAAAAAAATCTTCTTGATAAGTATACACAAACAAAAAAAATTCACGAAATTTTTTTAGCACCCCCCTGAACCAAATCCTGGCTCCACCACTGATAGAGATGGCCTTCAAATTCGTCTTTTTCAAGGCAGGAGAATCTGGAGAGGTATGAGAGACAGTGAGGGGGGGGGGACTTCTTTTCTTGGAGTCCACTTCGGAATTCCGTTACCACCGGAATCATATTTGGATCTGAATGGATAACAAAAGGATTCAAGATAAATGAAACTAAGCCATTGATAAACAATTATCTTAAAGAGGAAGAAAATAAAATAAAATAAATTATAATCGATTGAAACTTATCTTTCAAATTGAGAAAAGCTTGAGAACCGGAGATCTTCATAACGTATTATAAACTGATATATTAGGGTAAAGAATGAGCCATGTTTATAGGGATTACAAGTATTCGACCCCAAGTCCAACTAGGGTTTCCCATGTATATCCACACATATAATAATATTATAACATAAATCATTTTCACACTATTATTAATGTTGATGTTACGTCGTTGGGAAAATATATATGTTAAGATCAAATTGATATATATTTGTTAAATTTACTTTTATGACTATAGATTAAAAGCGTTTTTGTAAAATTGAGACAAAGTCTCCTCGGATCCGTGATCATCAACCAAAATATAAAGATAAAAATGGAGCTTTACTTTTGCATTGTAATGAAGAAGATGAGCAAGATATAGCTAGAAATCGGTATTCATTGCCAAAATGATAGGCATCAATCCCCAAAACCCTACTATCTTTAGAGTGAAGGGAATGGCCTTAAATAATGTGCAAAACAGCTGAGAGCTAGCTCACATGTGCCCTGTACATGAGTGTCTTTTGCCTTATTACATAAATTGGTATAATAAAAGAAAAAATGACAAGAAAGGAATTGCATAACATAAACCATATTCTTCATACCCCCTTCAAGTTGGACTTGTGGAGTAGCCAACATGACCCAACTTGGAAGAGAGGAATAATTGGTGTTTTTTCCCAAGTGGTTTTGTCAAGATATTAACCAATTGAGCTCCTGTTCTAACAAGAAGAGGTTGTAGAAAACCTTCCAAAAGCTTTTATCTTAGAAAGTGACTGATAGCATGCATTTATATAGTCATAATAGGTTTCATTTAGCTTAGTTATGATGCATATCATGCATGGTTTAAGTACAATTTGCATAATTGCTCTCTACGTTGGTGGAGTCGGAATCTACATGCTTTTATTGATTATTTTAGATAACTGTGGATCGAGGAGGAGACATGGGTTGATAACACGTTAGATGAGAATGTCTAGTTGATCGAAGAAGCTTACATGAAGATCTCAAGAGGTCCTGAGAAGTAGAAGGGAACCTAAACGAAGAACAAGTCTGCAGAAGTGGTCGCCAGACATGTTGAACTTGTTTTGCAATTTCTGGAGGCCTCATTTGTCCGATTGACTATTATGACCATGCGTTGGAAAGCTCTTTAAGAGAACTACAACTTTCTTGTTGACAAGAAGCATAAATTCGGGATATATTTTCCGTGAAAGGCCCCTGGCTGCGGCCACAGCAACCATACCACGGCCGCGACCAATCAATTTGCAGCGGGTTTGGAAGAAGTCACGGCCGCAACATTTGCCGTCTACGCGTCGTTTTGTTTACGAAAAACCCTAGTTTTGTGTTTTCCTTTTGTGTGGCCGCCTAGACTTTTATAAGGCCAAGTTTTATGTTATTTTCACAACTTCTATTCTATTCCACGTTCTATCAGACAATGAGAGAGAGAGAGAGAGAGAGAGAGAGAGAGAGAGAGAGAGAGAGAGAGAGAGAGAGAGAGGGAGAGAGCGATGTTCACCATGTGCGGCTAAACTCTCTTCGTTCTACTTGCAATTTGAAGCTTTATTTGGATTGATTGTGAGTTTCTGAATCTTGTTCCTTATTTCCTATATTGAATGTTTCAACTTCTTTGTGCTTGCATTTTTTATTGTTTTATTCTATCTAGCCCGCGCACCTAGTTAGAATCAATTCAATTGCTAAGGTTTTGTAGATTCCTGGTTGTGAACCTTAACCTAAGCAGCAAACTTGTTCCTTTAGGGCTGGTTGAACTAATTGAATGAGTAGGAAGTTAGATATGTTGTTAAATCCCTCTTTAGGTACTGCAAATACCTTGGTTAATCTCTGAACTTAAAGCTATCAATTGGGTTAAATCATTCTTTAGGGACTGTTTGATTGATAAGGGTTGCTAGGACTGGTTGGACTAGTAACTATATTAGGTTGGGACAAGGGCATTCATAGGAAGACTAAAAGGACAAGAGGAAGTTAAAATATCAATTCAACCAAATAAAGAGGATAGTTGTGAGTAGAGCGATCTTCTCTAAATTGTTATGCATCAATCTGTTGTAGTTTATTTTGTTTTCTTTCTTATTTCAATCAACCAAAACCCCCCTTTCTACTAATTGGTAAATACACTTTGCTGAGAAATACTTGATTCTCTGTGGGATCGGCCTCTTACTTACTTGCTATACTAGTTTGTAGGTTTGATTTTTATTTTGATACGGTTTGCGTGACTAAAAACCGTCCATCAAATTGGCGTCGTTGCTGGGGAATCAAGTTTATTTCTTTGTTGAGTGTATTTATTAATTTTTGTTTATATATCTAACTTTGTTGTGAACCTATCTTACGGTTCACAACACCCTTGCTACTAACTTTTTCAAGATGTTGAGATTAGCGCAGTTTGAAGGTGAGAACTTTCACCAATACTTCAGGAGATTGCACGAGTATGTTGACGACCCTGGTTCATGGGGTTATCAATTCAGCATCCGGGATATGATTATGTGCATAATTGATGGGATGACTGTTGAGACACGAGCGCTTGCTGACCACCTGAAGAATTTCTCACCACGTCTCCTCCACCAATGGAGAACTCTGTCACATACTTGGAGGATCCATTCCATAGCCTTACACAAGTGTTGTAAGAGCAAGTTGAGAGCAGTAAGAACTTGGAGAATCAGATGAACAAACTCATTCAAATTTTAAGTGCAAAAGGTGAGAAGGAAAGGGGCTTAGAAGAACGAGTTGATGTTGTAATGGAGGGTGAAAATTCTGAGGAGCGGCAACCGCCGCAGGAGGGCGGCGATCGCCGCACTGCTACTAATGAGCCCCCATCGACGTCTTCTTCTCTTGATTTTGAGAAACCCACCCCACCACCCCATGAGTCTTTAAAGGATGCAAGAATGGAAGATCCTATCGAAGTCATTACACTTAGTTCATTCCCTCCTATCTGGTTTCAACATGACAATGACATGCCGAATGAGGAGGAATTGGTTGCAGACAACGATAGTTTCTTAGATGATGGAGGAGATGGTCTAGTGCTTCCTGACTTGGAATCTCACGAGTCGACGCATGAGGTTACATGTGATGTGTCTCCTAGCCCATCTGCAACATCCATTCTGAGCTTGTCCATTGATGAACCAAGTCTATGGCCATCAGTTGAGGCTCAACAGGTAATAAAGGTAAACTTTTGCAATTCTGAAGTTAATGGTGTATAAGTTGATCCTTTTGATTGCTATTTTGAAAAGTCACCAGCGGAACTGTATTGGTGGTATCATATTCCTTCTGCAGAGAGTCATGCTAGACTCTTTGATAGATTGAAAGGGTTCTTGAGTTCCACATTTTATACTTTCAATTTATTGTGCTATGATGTGCCTTGTAAGATGTGTGCACAAGAATATGATAGGCTACTGAGGGCCTTGACGATGTCTGAGAGATAAGGTCTTGAGATTGAGAATAAGTCAAGCCAATGACATTAAAGAAAGGCGCTTCTCGGGAGGCAACCCGAGGTAAGTTTTAGTTATTTCAATTCCTAGTTAGCTAGTTTTCTTTTCAATAAATTAGGTTTTCCATTAGGCATTAGATAGTTGTTTTTAGTTTTTGGATAGACTAACCTTTCAGGAAAGGTCGCCGCCTTTAACCCGCCGCAATCCTCAGATCCGATCTATAGAGACTCATCCACCACATTGTGAGTATTTCATTCATCTCTTCCTCTATGTTTTTATTTTTTGTGTCTTTTATGTTTCATTGAGAACAATGAAAGGGTTAAGTGTGGGGGAGGGATTGCATTGCATATAGATAGAATTTGCATATCATGTTTACTTATGTTATTATGTTTATTTATGTTTTCATATTTATATTTACTCATATATCACATTTAAAAAAATCACAAAAATATCATGCATTGCATTTAGGTGTTATTAAAGATACCCATCCTGGTTTAGTTTGTCCTCTAATTTATTTTTATGATCTTATTGCATAAATCCCATGATTTGATTGAATTGCTTGAAAATGATTTTTGGAGCATGATTTGAAAATATAATTGAGCAAGTATGGTTCATAGTTGAGGTTAAATTGAAATCTAGTATATATATATATATATATATAGGAAAAATGGACAAAAATAATACCAAGTATCAACTTTTGGCCAAAAATAATACGAACTTTGAAATTGACCGTTTCATATACGAACTATCGCCCTATTAACCGAAAATAATACATATGTGTATTCCGGTGAACTTTCCGACCAAATACGCCACGTGGACGCCGAAAAACACACATGACATAAATTTTTGCAACGTCACCAAACTTGTAAGTTATGTCATGTCATAAATTTATTTTTCATTTTTTTTAAAAAAGAAAAATTAAACAAATAGGCAAATAGCTACAGTACCTTTCGAAACAATGGAGGAGAGAACGAGCAGATAACATTGTGAAGAAAGTGAAGACGCCCACCCTTGATTCCATTGTTTCGAAAGGTACTGTAGCTAGTTGCCTATTTGTTTAATTTTTCTTTTTTAAAAAAAAATAAAAAATAAAAAATAAATTTATGAAAGGGTATAACTTACAAGTTTGGTGACGTGGCAAAAATTTATGCCATGTGTGTTTTCCGGCAGCCACCACGTGGCGTATTTGGTCGGAAAGTTCACCGAAATGCACATATGTATTATTTTCGGTTAATAGGGCGATAGTTCATATATGGAACGGTCAATTTCAAAGTTCGTATTATTTTTGGCCAAAAGTTGATACTTGGTATTATTTTTGTCCATTTTTCCTATATATATATATATATATATATATATAACTTTTGTGAGTTTGTTTTGGCCTTATAGGGACTGTACATATTATTCCCTTTTGCTTTATTGTGTTACTATACTCTTCATATGCTTGTTTTTCATGACCGTATTGCACATGTTTGTTGCTTGTGAATTTCAAATGATTGAGGCATGTTTTCTTTAGCCATATTATTCCTTATCTACCCTTGCATTATCCTTTGCTTGAAGCCTATCTGAGCCTTAAAGCCTATTCTTTTTTATAGCTCTACAAAAATATATCATAGCCAATGATTAGCCTGGCCCCATCCGGGAATTAGGAGGAGAATTGGTGAAAAATCTTTATGTTGGAGTTGCTCTGAGTGGAGATGATGTATGTATGGTTGTGCATTGCGAGAGGCATAGCCGAAATACGGTAACCTTTCTTGCATAATAGAGAGGACTTATTACTAGGGGCCCAAGGAGGATAAAATTCACTTAGGAGTAAAAGTCTAGTAAGCTTGGACCTAGGGAAGATAAAATTCACATAGGGGCAAAAGTAAGCATAAAAGAAAAGAAAAGAAGTCATCATCCAAATGGAAAAAATGCATGAGTTGTATGGCTATTGAAATCGAAGAGTGCTTATTGATGTGTATTAGAATGGTTTGCGAAGTATGGAAGTTTTGGTGTTGTTCTGGTTGGTTGTTGTTCCTTTTTCCCAGATTTTTAGCACCACAAGCCTAAATATTTCTCATGCCTTATGTTCCTACCAAAGCCCAATTACAAACTTATAAAAGTCCTCATGATGTTGTTTGCAAGTGATAACTTTCACGGTGTACAGAGCATTTTGGATTGAGTTAAGAGTTGGACTTTAAAGCCTAAACACTTGAGAGATTGAGTGAAACATATTATCCCGGTGAGGTTTGATTAAATTTGCCTTTACTATTGGATTGCTCATATACTTGCTAGGATATTTGTTCTCTTATTCATGTCTCCTATTGCTTGATGTTGCTTTTCTAAAACTGTAGCATAAAGATCTAATTTGTGGGATGATTAATTCTATATTTGTTTTGTATTGCTTGAGGACAAGCAAAAGCTTAAGTGTGGGGGAGTTTGATAGCATGCATTTCGATAGTCATAATAGGTTTCATTTAGCTTAGTTATGATGCATATCATGCATGGTTTAAGTACAATTTGCATATTTGCTCTCTACGTTGGTGGAGTCGGAATCTACATGCTTTTATTGATTATTTCATATAAATGTGGATCCGAGGAGGAGACATGAGTTGATAACGCATTAGATGAGAATGTCTAGTTGATCGAAGAAGCTTACATGAAGATCTCAAGAGGTCCTGAGAAGAAGAAGCGAACCTAAACGAAGAACAAGTCTGCAGAAGTTGTCGCGAGACATGGTGAACTTGTTTTGCACTTTCTGGAGGCCTCAGTTGTCCGATTGACTACTATGACCATGCGTTGGAAAGCTCTTTCATAGAACTACAACTTTCCTGTTGACAAGAAGAGCAAATTCGGGATATATTTTCCGTGAAAGGCCCCTGGCTGCGGCCGCGGTATTTGCAGCGGGTTTGGAAGAAGCCGCGGCCGCAACAATATTTGTTGTCTGCGCGTCGTTTTGTTTACGAAAAACCCTAGTTTTGTGTTTTCCTTTTGTGTGGCCGCCTAGACTTTTATAAGGCCGAGTTTTATGTTATTTTCACAACTTCTATTCTATTCCACGTTCTATTAGACAATGAGAGAGAGATAGAGAGCGAGAGAGAGAGAGCGATGTTCGCCATGAGCGACTAAACTCTGTTCGTTCTACTTGCAATTTGAAGCTTTATTTGGATTGATTGTGAGTTTCTGAATCTTGTTCCTTATTTCCTATATTGAATGTTTAAACTTCTTTGTGCTTGCATGTTTGATTGTTTTATTCTATCTAGCCCGCACAACTAGTTAGAATCAATTCAATTGCTATGGTTTGGTAGATTCCTGGTTGTGAACCTTAACCTAAGCATCAAACTTGTTCCTTTAGGGCTGGTTGAACTAATTGAATTAGTAGGAAGTTGGATATGTTGTTAAATCCCTCTTTAGGAACTGCAAATACCTTGGTTAATCTCTGAACTTAAAGCTATCGATTGGGTTAAATCCTTCTATATGGACTGTTTGATTGATAAGTGTTGCTAGGACTGGTTGGACTAGTAACTATATTAGGTTGGGACAAGGGCATTCATAGGAAGACTAAAAGGACAAGAGGAAGTTACAATATCAATTCAACCAAATAAAGAGGATAGTTGTGGGTAGAGCGATCTTCTCTAAATTGTTTTGCATCAATCTGTTTATAGTTTATTTTGTTTTCTTTCTTATTTCAATCAACCAAAACCCCCCTTTCTACTAATTGGTAAATACACTTTGCTGAGAAAGATTTGATTCTCTGTGGGATCGACCTCTTACTTACTTGCTATACTAGTTTATAGGTTTGAGTTTTATTTTGATACGGTTTACGCGACTAAAAACCGTCCATCAGTGACACTCAATCTTGAGATGTTTTGTTCTTTCATGAAAAACTAGATTTTCAGCAATTGGCATTTGCAACCTTTTTGTCACAGTGGAGAGGTATAGGTAATTGCACTACAATATCGAACTTGCTCGGCACTCCTTCAACCCATACAAGTTCACTGCTAGTAGTGGATATACTCCTGTACTCGGCTTCTGCTGATGATATTGAAACTGTATTCTTCTTCTTGGTCTTCCAAGAAGCCAAACTGTGTCTACAAAATACACAATATCCACTGAGTAACTTAGCACTAAACTGACATGTATTGTGAGCTTAATTTGCCATGTTTTACCTTAACCTTTATATCGATTTTTGTAAGCATTTCATGCATTTGGGTTAGAATAGTACAGATTCTATGTAATTTACACTTATTTGCCAACTTATGGAGTCTACTTTCGTTTCTGTTTAATTTCGCAGAAATCGGACACACTTTGGAGCTTAAAGGAAAGTCATGAAGAAGTTAAGGATGGTGCAGCTGGAGAAAATCCCACTTTTCACCATTCATCATTCTGAATCAAGCTTTGACTTCTTCATGAAAGTTGTAGCCCTCGAAAAGAGCTTTCCAACGCATGCTCATATGCGTCGATCGGACGAACGAGGACTCGGGAAAGTGCGCGCGTTTCAAGAACATAGCAGAATGCTGAGAGCTGACAATTCTACTCGACGTCGACTACTTCTAGTCGAAGTCGAGTACTCCAGAGCCCAGAATTCCACACGAAGTCGAGCAGAGCCACTCGAGAGCCCAGAGCTACTCGACTTCGAGTAGGTGACGTCGAGTACACCTACTCGAAGTCGAGTACACCCGTGGAGTCCAGAAGGTGACCGAGCTTGAGTGCAACCCAGGAGGAGAAAATGCTAGTCAACCTCGAGTAACTCTACTCGATGTCGAGTACCCCAGTGACGAATCCGAGTCCGAGATCGAGTGTGTGCCGAGAACATAGACTATTTGCAAGTGAAGATATTTGGAATTCTATCCATCCACATGAAGATCTATCAAGTCCAAGAAAGATTTATCCACTTTAGTTCTAGTTTCCTTATATATTTATTTCCTTTATCATTAATGTTTTATCTTATACTTTTAGATAGAAAGTTTTTAGATATAGATAGATGTTCCTTTCTAGATTAGCTAGATAGGGTACACTATAAATAAGGCTTTAGGGGTTGGATTTTAGATTCAATCCAAGACAAGCCATTAGTTACATCGAGTAGAGAGAGAGAGAGAGAGAGTCGAGGCCAAGAGAAGTTGGAGAAAGCGAGAGCGAGTTTTGGCTTCGATCGCTTGTAAGCTTTATTTTAGTTTATTAATGCAAGTTATTTCCCTTTTATTATTGATGAGTTTTCCTATGATGAGGAGCGAGTAGTCCACCTACTTCTAGGGTCAGGGTGAGCCCGACGGTAGCCAAGCGTGTTTGAGGTAAAGATTCGACCTTTATTGTGCTTTGATCATCCACTACCTTTTATATGTTTATAATTACCTAATTAATAGAGATTCAGGTTAACCACTTGGATTATAAACATAAAATTGGTAGATATAATTAGGGTTTCTTGAAAGAGTGGTATAATTGTTGGAAAAGGCGAAAGCTTAATCCTTTGATGTGATTGCATGATTACTTCTCTATCTTGCCTTATGCATGTTTGGTTATCGTTGTTGCAAACCCCGATCTTGGAAGTTTTCCTTTACATTGTTTATCTCGAAATTTGCGATTCGTTACGTTCTGTTTTATACTCGATTTCGACCAACCCTGGTCGACGTCGACCACTAATTGAGCAAGATCGCTCTCGTTTGTGTTTCTGCAGGTACTCGACTCCGACCAGACTTACTCGACATTAACCACTACTCGACGTTGAGGACTCTTAGTCGAAGACGACTGCGCCAGTGATCTTTGCCTGCTCGAAATCGACTGTATTGAACCCTGTCGACCACACCTAGTTGAGGTCGAGTACTCTGGAGTCGATCACCATCCGTGAGATTCATCCTCTACCTGAGATCCGCTGACACGCTTCCTCGAGGATCGATCCTGACTTCCTGTTGCTACATCAGGAGGAAGTCTTGTAATTATTTGCGTGGGCAGAGTCTGGTTTGATTTATATTCTTATATTTTGAACTCGATTTCCTCTATACGACAACAAGCCCCCCAATCAGCATCACAAAATGCTGATACTGTCGAATCAGAGTTGGAAGAGTAAAATAGGTAAACAAATATTGTACCCTTTAGGTACCTAATCACATGCATTGCAACATCAAAATGCGGATGTCTAGGCTCTTGCATAAACTGGCTTAGATGCTGAACAAAATAGGTAATATTAAACTTAGTTAGGTTAAGAAAAAAACAACCTACCAATGACTCTTCTATATCTTTTATGGATCCTCCTTGCTATATGTAGACAGTTTTAGTCCCCTAGGGAGTGAAAATAAGGTAGCTTTCCTGATACGTTTGGAATTCCGATCCTTCGCTTGTGGGTTCAGAATCAAGAACCACGCCGAATATTTGCCCCGATCTTGCAATATTCTTTGATTTCTCCTGATTTTGAACAATTTAAAACAAGTAGGTTAAGGCTGTTTTAGCGACAGAAAATGACTTGTAAAATTCAGCAATTGAATAACACAGCAGTAGCGACAGAATCTGGAAATAGCGACAGGGAAGGGAAGTGAGAAGCAGCGAGAGGGTTGGGAGCGCGCGGCACCAGCGCCCAGGATGTACGTGCAGGCGAACAACGCTCGCTACTGGCGAGGCCGGCTCGGCCGAGCAGCGCCTATGGTTTCCTTTCCTGCGACGGCTTCTTCCTCTGCTGATGCGACAGTTCTACAGGTTGGGGTGTTGTATTTTCGGATGTGTTTGGGTAGGTTAGGGTTTGGACCGTGAATGTTTGAATAACAAAGAAGATGAATTGATTGCTGGAGCTTTTGGATTGGGTGATTGAAGAACCTTTTAATCCTAAAAGGTTTCCTCAATATAATTTCCAATCTAAGTTTATTGAATGTAGGAAAGTGTTTAAATAACAAAGGGTGCCAATTCTACCTTGCAAAGGATAGAGGTTTGACCTAGATAAAATAATAGATAAAGCCTAATTAGATAGATTAATCCTAGATAAGATAAATCAAACCTAGCTAACGATAGATAAACATTGCTTGGTGGCTAAGGAATTTATCTAGAAGAGATATTTTCCTTCCCACCTTATTTTCCTAATTACATAAAATAAATATAATGTCTAGTTTAACTAACAAAAACCGGCCACCCTTCCCTCTCACTCGATACCGACCCAAAGGAGCTCAATACCAACCTCACATGTGTGTGTCGAGTCAAGGAGGGTGTTGTCTAGGCTTCATGAGCTCCGTGTGTGGACGTAAGCTCAACTCCTATGCTGGTGGCCTTGTCCTGAGCAAAGTGATCCAAGGTGGCCTGAATCCTTGCTCCATAGTTCCTTGGTAACAAATGAGTAGTGCCTTGGTAGCATCTTGAATCTTCTTGGCCCTTGCACGAGTGATAGGACCATCAAATGGCACCTTCATGTTGTCCTCAATGTCACCAGGATGCATCACCATTTGTATTGCATCATTCTCCTCCACTTGAGCACGATTTGTTCTCGAATCGTCGCCAGAGTCATCGTCAGGCACGAACAAGGATAGATCGGCGACGTTGAAGGTGGAATGCACGTTGTACTTGTCAGCAGGGAGATCCAGCTTGTAAGCATTGGGTCCCATCTTTTGAACCACAAGAAATGGTCCAACTCTCCTAGGATCCAGCTTAGATTTCCGTTGTTGCGGAAACCTTTCCTTCATGAGATGTAGCCATACAAGGTCACTAACGTTGAAATGCACATCCTTGCAATGCTTGTCCTTCGCCGCCTTGTACTTAGCGCTTTTCCTTTCCAGTTGCGCCTTGGTGCGCTCATGCAGGCGTTTGATGAAGTCCACCTGCTTAGCTGCGTCCATGCTCTCTTTCTCCTTCATTTTGCAATGCATCATATCTATAGGCGTAAGAGGATTAATGCACCCACAGACAACCTCAAAAGGAGTCTTCTTTATTGCAGAATGCCTAGACCTGTTATAAGCAAACTCAACAAAAGGTAGGTAGTCTTCCCACCTCCTAAGGTTAGTACGCATCATGACTCTCAAGAGAGCCCCAAGAGTCCTATTAGTAACCTCAGTTTGGCCATCAGTTTGAGGGTCACAAGATGTAGAAAATAATAGCTTAGTACCCAACTTAGACCATAAAGTTTTCTAAAAGCAACTCAAGAATTTTGAATCACGATCAGACACAATAGCCAATGTCAATCCATGCAAACGAACGACATCTTTGAAGAAGAGATTAGCAACATGATAGCATCATCAGTTTTGTGACAAGGAATAAAATGAGCCATTTTGGAGAATCTGTCTACTACAACAAATATAATCATGACCCATAGATGTTCTAGGCAAGCCAGCAATAAAATCCATGAACACATCTTCCCAATGGGCATTCGAAATAGGTAGGGGTGTATATAATCCATTCCAATTTGCTTTAGACTTAGCCTTTGCACATGTAACACAACTTTTGACAAATCTCAGCACATAATTAGTCATTTTAGGCCAAAAGTAATGTTCTTTTAATCTAGCTAAAGTCTTTTCAAAACCACCATGTCCTCTAGATTCATGCACTTCTTGAGTAAGGAGTCTCCTAATAGATGAAGATGGGATACAAAGCTTGCCCATCTTGAACAAATAACCATTATCAAGAAAGTAAGAATCAAATTCACCTTTGGACACACACTGAGCATAAATGTTCTTATAGAAACTATCACTAGCATATAGTTCTTTAATCAAAGCAAATCCCAGAATATGTGCATCACAATGGTTCAAGAGGACATACATGCATGATAGAGCGTCAGCTACCACGTTATCCTTTCCCTTCTTGTGGTAAACCACATAAAAAAAGGTCTCCAAGAACTCCACCCAACGAGCAAGGCGTCTGCTGAGGACAGTCTCACCTTTGATGTACTTCAGAGCTTCATGATCCGAATGGATCATAAACTCCTTAGGCCAAAGGTAGTGTTGCCAAATCTGCAAGTAACGAACAACGCGAACAACTCCTTGTTGTAGGTAGAATAGTTGAGCTCCGCAGGGCCCAACTTCTCGCTGAAATAGGCAATGGGGCGCCTATTCTGAAGAAGAACCCCACCAATGCCAGTTCCAGAAGCATCACACTCGAGCTCGAACGGTTGTGAGAAGTCAGATAGTTAAAACATTGGAGCATGGGTGAGTTGATCCTTGAGAGCATCAAATGCCCTCTGATGCGCGTCTGTCCAGCGAAATGTCACATCTTTATTAGTCAGCTCATGGAGGGGGGCGGAAATAGGGCTGAAGTCCTTGACAAAGCGTCGATAGAACCTAATAGTGGCGGACACAGAAAGTTTTTAGCGGGGGGTCACCATAAAAGGCGACAATAAGATCGAGAAAAAAATCACAAAACACAACGTTATCGATAGTACAAATTAGTGTCAACCTTTGGTTTCGAAAATACTACAAATATATAATACGAAAATAAGGATAAAAAACAAAAAATAAAGATATAAAATGCAATAAATAAACAGTGCATTATTAACATGTAATAATGTATAACTAGATATGAAAAATTTTAAACTTGCGTAACTTCTTACCATATTCTCAAAATAAGTAATATAACCTATGGTTTCGAAGCTCTCGAGATGAATTATAATATGTGAATGTCAATTTAAGTAAAATGTTAAAGTATTATAGTATATTGAAATACAACTAAAGTGATTAATACTGTTGTAATTTTCAAACATTCATAATTTTTTACTCAGATGTCGGATTAGGGCGTATTATATATCAAAACGAAGCTATCGACAAGGAGAATACACCTAGGTAATTTGTCGGATGAGGAGGGGGTCCTTGGACCACCTCATAGAGTCCGGAAATCAAGTACCAATCAATGACTCCAAGACGGACGAAAGCCTCATGCGAAACGATTCGGTAGGTTCTAGTGAGGATTCCTTTTATACCCCGCTTCTTCTCCTCTATCTCATCATATTTGTGCTATTAGAGGGTCGAGGAACCCTTGGTTTGTGGATTTTTTCTAATTATATTGTAGGGGGAGAAATTCCTAAGGATTTGACTTCGCAAGCCAAGAAGAAGTTCCTCCACGACGTCAAGAAATACTATTGGGATGATCCCTACTTATTCAAGCAGGGGAGCGACCACATTTTTAGACGTTGTGTACCGGATGAGGAGATTGAGAGCATAATCAAGCATTGTCACACCCTTCCAACGCGCGGCCACGCAAAGAGTTTCAAGACCACGGCGAAGATTCTTCAAAGTGGCTTCTATTGGCCTACTTTGTTCAAGGATGTACATGCTTACATTGAAAGCTGCGATGAGTGCCAAAGAGTGGGGAACATCACTTGGAGACATGAGGACCCTCTTACCGGTATCCTAGAGGTTGAACTTTTTGACGTTTGGGGTATTGATTTTATGGGACCCTTCCCTTCATTTGGGCCATATAAATATATTTTGGTAGCGGTAGATTATGTTTCTAAATGGGTTGAAGCTATAGCTACTCGTACTAATGATTCTAAAGTTGTAGCTATACTTATGAAGACTAACATATTTCCCCGTTTTGGTGTCCCACGAGTTCTTATTAGCGATGGAGGATCTCACTTCATAGAGAGGGGCTTTGAAGCTCTTTTGGCTAAGTATGGGGTGTCTCATAGGGTGGCAACACCTTACCACCCCCAAACTAGTGGCCAAGTGGAGGTTTCAAATCGACAAATCAAGAGTATCTTAGAGAAGACGGTGTCACGCTCGAGGAAGGATTGGGCATCTCAGCTAGATGATGCGTTGTGGGATTATAGGACGGCGTACAAGACACCATTGCGCACAACTCCCTACAACTTGGTTTATGGTAAGTCTTGTCATTTGCTCGTCGAGCTTGAGCATAAAGCATTATGGGCTCTTAAGGAGCTCAACATGGACCTTGACGCTACCAGAGCAAAGAGATTTATGGACTTGCAAGAGTTGGAGGAGTTGAGGCTCAAAGCTTATCAAAACGCCGAAATCTACAAGGAGCGCACCAAGAAGTGGCATGACAAGAAGTTGGTGCCAAAGACATATGAGGTAGGTGATAAGGTTCTTCTTTTCAATTCTAGATTGCGTTTGTTCCCAGTGAAGCTTAGATCACGATGGAGCGGACCATTTGTGGTTCATTATATCTATCCCCATGGAGCGGTGGATCTAGTTGATGAAGGAGGGGCCCTATTCAAGGTCAATGGCCACCGACTCAAGAAATACTATGATAGGATGGATCCGGAGGAAGAAATAAGAGTCACTTGGGCTCTTACATCATTAGAATGAAGTTGAGGTAACCACGTCAAGCTAACGACGTTAAAGGTAGCGCTTACAGGAGGCAACCCGCTTTATTTTCCTTTCCTTTTTAAATTTTAGTTTTATTTTTAAATTTTAGGATAGGTAAGTTAGCTGGGATAAACATATTGCACTAACCCTGCTGTCTTGAGAGGTGACCACGGTGAAAACAGGTGAAAAACGGAGGTCGGAGCAAGAAACGGGATTGTACCGAGGTTATACCGACCCTAGGTGGGTCGGTACCGACCTCTTTGGCGGAACAGGTAAATGATTTCGAACAATTCTCAATTTCCAGTAGGTTGTACCGAGGCCATACCGACCCCCCCCCCCCCCCAGCCTCGGTACCGACCCCCTACGGAATTTTTATTTATTTATTTTATTTAAAAAAAATATACACACCCTTCCGCGCCTACCTTCTCTTCTTTCCCCTTTCTCCCGACCCCCTCCCTGCGGAACCGAACCCACTGTCGCCCACCTTCGTCTTCTCTCTTGGTCGCCCACGCCTCCACCGAGCCACCTCCGGTCAGTCTTCCACCACCGGTCGAATCACCATCCCTAGCCGCACCCCTCGAGCCCAGCACCTACCCAGTTCGAGCCGAGCAGCCCCCACACCGAGCCTATCTTTTCCCATGCTGCTGTTCGGTTTTCTACTTCCCCAACCACCCTCGAGCCACCTTTGACCCACCGCACCACCCACACTCAAACCCCCACCCCCTGACGCACCCCCCGAGCCCAGCCCTGACCCGGTTCGCACCCAGCCGAGCCCTAACCGAACCGTTTTACCCCAACATCGCTGTTCATCCTTTCGGTTCGTTACACCTTCGAAATCCCGGTTTTTCTTCTTCATTCAACTCGATTTTGGTATGATTTCTTACCCTAAACTTGTCTATTTCAATTATTTTGATTGATTTGGTGATTGAGGTTGAGATTGAGACTTAGGGTTGATTTAGGAACCAAAATTTGGGGCTTTTTGCCGAAAGCCAAATTGCTCGGAATTGATGTTATGGATATTTTGTTGGGTTGATTTAGAGCTACTTTCATGTTCATAGCATTGTCAAATTGTTTATGGATTGTGAGCTAATTGGATGTTAAGATTTCATTGCGATCCGTTTCAGGCTTTGATTTTGGAATTGATTTTTATGCTTTTGGTTGATTAGCTTCTTCTATTCTAGCATAAAATCTATTCCCTTGCATGATTTGACATTGCAAACAAGTTATATGTCCATTGCATATTTATTTGACTTGTTGTGAACTTAAGTATGGGGTTGTCATGGTTGGTTTGTGCATATTGAGTTTTACATTACTTATGTTACCTTTCTTGAGTATATGGTCTTATGATTAGGTGCTGCATTATAGTGATCTTACATAATGATTATATTGTCTATATTGTTTTCCCTATTCATATAGTTTATGTGGGGCATATGGTTATATATATGGGTAATGCATTATATTTTGCATGATGGGGATTTTATATGCATTGGAGCTTATTTTATATTGTTTATATGCAATTATTTCTTTAAGTGGTATCTCTTGCGCTTGTTTATGTATATGCACTTGGTCTTGATGTGTTTATATGTTTTTCTAGTGCATCTTATTATTCTTAATTTGCATGGTTAGATGTTGGCTTCGTTTGGGTTTCTCTGATTTCATTTGGTTTCACTACTTTAGAAACGGTTTAGTTTTCACTTGGTTTGTCTTGTCCAGGAAAATGTTTAGTCGTTAGCGTAGCAAGAGAGCTAGGGAGTCATCCACTACAGTTGCGTTGGATAATGTCATCATCTTCGACTCCCTTCTCAAGAAGGACTACAAGGAGTTCCACAAGAAGGGCAATTTGAAGGCCCGATGGGATGACCCCACTGATGGTGAGCGCTTTGGGGTACAGGATGACTTGTTGGAGGCCTTCTCCTACTTAGGCGCCACTAGTCTTCTGGATTCTGTTCCCCGCCACTATCCCGCTCTTACTGCCGAGTTCACAGCTACGTTGGCGAGCGATATTGCCAGCTCAGATTTTGAGGGTCCTATTACATTCCAGTTGGGGAATTTCCAGCACTCGTTCACGTTGCAGCAGTTCAACACATTGCTGGGATTCCCCAACCCAGTAGTGCCATATAGTCATTCCAACTGCAAGGCTTTTGTGACCTGGACACTGATCACTGGCACATCTAGCTTGCCTCTTAGAGCACTTCAGGGTAAGGACATTGCAAACCCACTCTTCCGTATTATTCTGCGACTTTTTAGCTGCACCATCTGGGCCAAGAAGGAATTGTCCCGGCCCACCAGAACGGAAGTCGCTTGTTTGAGAGGGGTGCTATTTGAGATGCAGACACCCCTGAACTTGGGGTTTGAGCTCATTATGCATGTCTTGGCCTATAAAGCACGCACGGAAGAAATCTGGTATGGAGGCCTGGTGGCGCTTTTGGCCAGGCGCCTTGAGGTTGACTTCACCAGATACAAGGCTGTACCCACTCTGATGATTGATACAGCATATCTAATTAGTGCTAGTGTGATCAAGCGCAAGGTTTTTCATGATCACGAGGTGGAGATTACCAGGCCAACTATGGACTTGCTTTATGTCCCCAACTGGTTTGTCACTTGGCTGTCTGCACCTTCACCGACTCCAAAGGATATTCTGAATGATCCTCTGAGACGACAGAGACCATCTAGATACCCCCGCCTTGAGAGAACTTTTGACGTGGTGGTGCCTCCACCTAGTATATTTGATGGTTTTGGATCCTTTGGGCAAGGATCTCACCATGAGCACAGGCAGTATGAGCACAACACTGATTATATGGATCATGACGCTAGACCTAGTAGCCGCCCCTTTTCTAACGGGGCTGGCCCGAGCAGATCTGCGCCCCAGCATCCTCCTAGCCTTACTGATGTCATGGATGAGCTTAGATATCTGAGACTGGGCCAGCAGGCCCTACAGAATGGGCAGGGTGCTCTTATGGAGGAGTTTACACGCTTGAATAAGAGGATGGACAAGCATGAAACGCACCAGTATTCCTTCATGCCTTGGGCATCTTCTTTGTTTCCACATCATCGATTACCACAACCGCCTTCTCCGTAGAGCTTATGGATGTCTTCATCAGCTTCTGAATTTCTTTTGTGAGTTTTTGAGTCTTTTCCCTTTTACTTTGATTTTTCTTTTGACAGTGGGGACACTGTCTATTTTTAAGTATGGGGTGGGGGATTCAGAAAACTTATGTGTGTTATTTTTATGTGTTTTGAATTATGTTTATTGATTACTCCACTCCTTTGATGAAAATCGGAATAAGTTTCAAAGGCTTTGACAGTCTAATTCTGTCAAAGGTCTTGAAGCTTTAGCAGTGTTGATGAAACACAATACCTGTTATATAAGATATTATGTTCGAATATTATTTTATTATATGCTTCCATATTATTATTATATATACACTAACCTTTCAGGAAGCATTTTCGAATATTATTTCCTTCCTTATGCTGTAACTCGAGAAGATTCAAATCGGAAGATCATGGCTTCCGAAGTTTCCAAAGATAGAAGATTGTGAAGAATCCAGCTCAAGCCATGATCCTCTCTAGCCGTTGGTGAAGATCCTTAGGCGCCGATTTGCTTCAATATAAAGAAAAGGAAGAAGAAGACAGCCATACATTCATTGAAAACAAGCATTTATACACTCAAGCCTTCAAAGAGAAATCTGTCTTCTTCGTGTGCTCTCTACTGTCCTTAAGAGTCTGTTATTTCATTTCAAAGCATTTGAGAGTTACACAGTGAGCTTATAGGATATATTTCGTGATAGTGTTATACTCGAGAGTTTGTAACTCAGGAAGTGGACACTAGGCGATTGATTCACTAAGTGTAAGAGGATTGTACTAGATAGCATAGAGAGGTGGGGCTCTTCTAGATTGGTCTAGGACTCCAAGGGAACGTGAGTTGACTAGATTGCAATTTTATAGGAGAGAGGCTTCTCGGTGAGCTACTAGGATCCTAAGTCTTGTGAATCAATAAAAGCTGGTTGAATCCTAGGGTTGTGGAAGAACCCTAGGCGGGGACGTAGGCCAAGTTCGTGCCGAACCTCGTAAACAATTCATCGAGTCCTTTACTTATTGATTTACCTTATTTCCGCACTTGGTTCGTACTGTTTAACTTTGTGATTCAGGTTTTCGAAGAAAGACTAAGTCTAATCTCAAAGGATTTTGCACGAGCTTCAAAAGTCTTGAGAATCTACGAAAAACCGGCATACTCTATTCAACTCCCCTTTCTAGAGTATCTTTACATTACTTTGTTTTACATTATCGAACCTTCATTTATGTTTATGTGTTGCATTTTATTTTAGTTGGATTATGTTATGCATTTATGTTTAGGTTCTTATGCATTTGAGTCTTTTGTCATATTTTAGTTACTTTAATCTTGCTTTTAGTTTCATCCAAAAAAAGAAGAAAAAAATATATATATAAAAAAGAATGTCGAAAAAAGAAAAAAAATGCATGTTTATTTTTGTTTTGTCTTATATTTTAGTGAGTGTATACCCTAACTTAGATGTCCTATGATGATAAATAATGACTAACTTGATCATATAAATCACATGACATGTTTTGAAGGTTTAGCCTAAGTCCTTGAAATTGTTTTTATGTGGATTGTGAACTTGTGATGAAATTGAGCACATATGATCCTAAGCCAAGGTTGAAATCCAACAAAATTTGTCCTAGTGAGAATTTTGGCCTTATAGGGAGAACATAAAAAAATCCCTCTGTTTTTTTTAGTGTATTTTACTCTTCTTATGCATCTCTAAATGTTGTGATAGTTATTCAAGGTCAATGCATTTATATGTTTATGTGAATGAGAATTAAATTATGGAGGCATCTTTTAAGCCAACTTATTCTCTTTTTACCTACCCTGCATTATCCCTGCTTGAAGCCATAACATTAGCCTGAGCCTTTATTAAATTTATAACCTCCACAAAATTATCCTTAGCCAAATTGAGCCTGACCCCCATTTGGGAATTAAGACTTAGAGTTGGTTGGAATGATGGTTTGTGGAAGGAATGAGCTTGTGTTTGATTTCAAGTGAGAAGAATTTTTGAGTTTATTGAGTTATGGGTTGGTTTGATATTTTTATCTTGCTATGCATATTTTGTAAAAGGATTTTTGGCTCACCCTATAAATGCACTATTTATTTTATTTTTATTTTTATTATGTTATTTTTATCGTTTTTAAAAAAAAAAACGAGATTCAGAAAAGAAAAAAAAAAGAAGAAAAAGAAAAAAATCGAAAAAAAAGAGAAGGAAAAGTTTGAGAGGTTGTGTTCTTCATTGAGATGAGTTGGAGAGTTTGGTTGATTCATATGATTGAGAGTTATGGTTTGGTTGAGTTGTGTTGGAGATTTAGGAGTCTTGATTCCCGAATTTTATTAAACACCACATAGCCAAATAATTCCATGCCCTTTTATTTCTTACCAAGCCCCATTACAACCCCGCCGAATGGAATCTTCTTTGAAGTCTTCCATTGAGCGAAGTCCTCCTGATGGTTCATGTTTGCATTTACATAATTGGTTGCGAAGTGGATTTACATTTAAATTGCAATGTTTATGAGAGTGCATATGGAATTGAGTTGAGAGTTGATCTTCATAGCCTAAACACATTGAGAGTTGAGTGTAAACACATTATCCTTGTGAGGTTGGATTTATATTGCTTATGCCTATGGATCGCTCATATATGTGTGATGACGTTAAATTCACTTGTTTTACATTGCTACTACTTGAGATGTTGCTTTTGATAAGGGCGAAGACTTGAAGGATGTGTTGTAGGTATTGGTTATTGCTTGATTATTGCTTGAGGACAAGTAAGTCTAAGTATGAGGTATTTTGATGTGCATGTTTTTAGTCATATTTTTCCATGTGTTTTGTCATTAATTTGAGTCATTTTCATAAGTTTTGCATTGGGTTTAATGTCTTTTGCATAAGTTTTCATATTTTATCGAGAAATAGATGTCTTCACTAGTTTTTATGCGTTTTATAGGATTTTTGGAAGCTGTTTTTGAAGAAATTTTCAAGAGAGAAAAGATGCGGAAAAGAATAAGGAGCGCATAGGAAAAAGAACGGAAGCAATCGGAGTTATAACGAAGGAGATACGGACGTTTTAGTGAGCCAAACCGAGCTGAAACAAGACATACCGAGTCGGTACATAAGGATACCGAGTCGATACCATCCATCAGAGAAGTCCGAGATGAAACACCGTCATACCGACCCCGTATCGATCCCCCTGGGTCGGTACCGAGGCCTGATCTGAACAAGCGAGACGAGATAAGCTTACAATGAGTTGTACCGAGGCTAAAGGGGGTCGGTACCGAGGCCCTCCGCGTCGGTATGGTTCCCAGCGGACCATATTTATCCGGATTTAATTATTTTTTACCCTTTTCCTTAGATAGACTTGAGATAAAATTCATATATTTGTTATTTCCTAATTTAGTTTATGGGCTATGAAGTATAAATAGGATTTTTAGGGTTTGGAGAACTCTCTCTTCCTTCTACCACTTATTTTCAGCACATGTTTAGAATTTTCAGCACACGTTTAGAATTTTCAGCACACGTTTAGAGAGCGTTTGTGGGCGGATTTGAGACCTTTTTGAAGCGATTTCTTCGGCGAAAGTTGGAGAACGTTTTGTGAAACTTTTGGGACGCTTTGTTGACATTATTCTCAGGTTTTTATGCAATTTGAATTTCTGATATTTATTTATTTCATGAATTTTGCATGTCTACCATGTTTATGCGTGAGTAGTCGCCTTTTCTAGGGTTGGGGTGATCCCAACGATAGTTATGCTTGCAATTTTGCGATGAATTGATGAATTGATTGGTTTTATCTATTTTATGTGCTTAAGTACTCAATGAAAATTGGGGAAATTCCCTTTTGCAATTGAATTGAAAGATTGAATTGTGAATTGGATAGTAATTAGGATTTTGAATGCAAATTTGATAACCTAATTAAGATAGTTAATAAATTTTATTAATTTGTGAAAATAAATCGATAGCTTTGCTAGGGTTGATGCAAGTTGACCTATTTAATAGATAAAAACATGATTTTTATATGATTCATTGCAATGCTTGTGTGATTGTCGTTGTGGTGATCCCTATGCCCTAGATATTTCATAATATTGATTTTATTCCAAAAAAATTCAGCAACTTTAAAACCCAAAAGAATCTCTATATTTGTCATTTCTTCTTGCTATTTCTTGCTCTTTGGTAACTAGAATTGAGTCACTGACTTTCTCCCTGTGGACGAACTTGACCCTACTATACTATAGCGGGGTTTCGATCTTATAAATTTATTTGTTTGAAATAAACCCTTAATCAGTCATTGAGAAGAGCCTTCCTTTTCTGAGGGCAATCGCGAGAGACATGACCGGAACCACCAACGGTACGTGAAGCAACGAACCTCCTTGGAGCGATACTTGGTAGGAAGTGCAACAACTCTTCTACTTTGGACTTCAAAAACCTGTTTAGGTGAGTTGGAAACTCCCTTTTGCTGCATAAAAGGGTTAGATGAATTTTTAGATTGACTAGAAAAAGCAAAGGGAACAAACCTATGACCTTGTGAAGATTACTCGATCCTTGCCCTCTGCTATTGCTCATGTAGAAGCTTCGCTTTGTGAGTCAAAGTATTAATATCCCTAATGCTATGAATAGATAAGGGATTGCGAATAAAAGTATTGAGACCAGCAAGAAATTGAGTACATAAAGCACGTTAAGTAAGATAAATATTAGCCTAATGAGCTATGCGTTCAAGCTCATTCCTGTATTCCATAGAAGAGCGAGATCCTTGTCGAAGTTGAGCCAAACGCAGCCTCATCGTCTCTGTGTACTCCTTAGGCACATGTCTCTTTTCCATCAAATAGTGCAGTTGAGGCCAAGTTTCAACAGGTTGCTTACCTTGACGATGATGGATTTCACGAGTGCGATACCACCAAGAACGAGCCATACCTGTCAAGTGTAAAGTAACAACCTCAAACCTCTCTGTTGCATCATAGCGAAGATAATCAAGTACATAAGTAGTATGATCCTCCCAAGTAAGATATGCCTCAGGATCATTAGCACCATCAAAAGTATCTAACTTTACCTTTACATCTCGCCGTTGAATAGCATGTGCATTATTAAGTATAGGACAACCAAAATTGGGGTTAGGTAAATCATCAAGGATAGGATCTATCTCTTGGTAAGCGTCCTCCAGATGGGGCATGTCGTGCAAATCGGTATTGTCACGACTATCCTCCCAATTACCTCCAACGAACAAAGGATTAGAGTGGTGAGTCTGTGGTTGTTGTTGTTGTTGTTGTTGTTGGAGCCGAGGTTGTGTAACCTCTTTGTGATGATGTTTTCCGTTAAAAGAGGATAACGGATCATCATCAGTCTCTCTTGGAAAAGGGTTAGGCGTAGCAGATTTAATTTTAAAGTGTAATTGACCAGAAAGGGGTGTCTTACCGCCTGGAGGTGTAGAGCCAGAAGCCTCATTCCGCTTAATCTCCTCAAATTTTTGATCCACCATGTTTAGGATTTGAGTAGTAACCTGAGCACGTTCTGAAGCGAGGCGTTGTTTCATCCGAGCCAACACGCGTTCCATAGTGGTCTCAATGATAAAGTTCATATTACTATCAGAAATGGTTCACGGGGGAGGGGAAGAGGGGGTTTCGTCGGCCTTAGACATGTTCCTACAAATCAGGAGAGAAACAAGTAAAAGCGACAAATGAACGGAAACCAAGCAATGCAAGCCCTTTTGATTCTAAGAGTGATTAGGTTTTAGAAATCAATTAGGCGAGAAAACAAGGCCCCGTATTCACACAACTTTCCCTGGACACAGAATTATGAAATATTGAAGGTAGCAAGTGATGATAAAATTGCAAAAATAAATCAGCCACAACTCGGATAGCAATGATAGCAAGTAAGCACAAGCGGCCGCTAATATGTAAGGAATAAAGATTACAATGTGATGCAATAAAAATCAGCAATAGCTGAATATAATCAATGCAATCACAAGGGCAATCAAGTGCACACACTTCGTCAACTATTATCTGACGGTTGCAAAACGGTTCGGATAAAGATGGGTGTGATCAAGGCTCATGTGTTGGCACAGTACGAAATCACACAATAGGGTTACTTGGAGATGCTTCAAACCAATTAGATCATCAATTGAAGTAGCTAAGGAAAAGAAATAACAAGATGCTAGAGTTACGTATTAACTCAAACAAAGGTAAGATGAAGGCTTTTCTTTTTCTTTTCTTTTTTTTATAATCGACTTTTTTTTTACGAAGCTACTATCGTTTTAAAGTTGTTGTAATGGCGATAGAAAAAAAAAAGACTAAGCTATGATGATCTAAAAGTAAGCAAAATTAAAGAAAATAAGGGAAATAGGCTAACAATATGGAAAAGTAGAGTTCTTTAGTGGTGCAAGTTCATGACAATACTTAATCCAAGAATCACATTCATAGGCATGGAATAAAAATCAAAACTTGCAAACCAAAGACTCAATACCTTCCAAATTATAGATCCAAACAAGAAAATTACCCAAATAAAAGTGCCAATGTTTAGGGTTGAATAAAGATGTGAAATTTATGCAGCAGGTATGGTGAAAACAATAGGCGCAAAAATAATCACTCAAAATAAAGAATCAAGAGAGTAAAGAACTTGCATACACTTGAGAATCCGATACCACTTGATACGTTTGGAATTCCGATCCTTCGCCTGTGGGCTCAGAATCAAGAACCGCACCGTATATTTGCCCCGATCTTGCAATATTCTTTGATTTCTCCTGATTTGGAACAATTTAAAACAAGTAGGTTAAGGACTGTTTTATCGACAGAAAAGGACGTAGAAAATTCAGCAATTGAATAGCACAACAGTAGCGACAGAATATGGAAATAGCGACAACAAGAGGGTTGGGAGCTCACGGCATCAGCGCCCGGGGTGCGCAGGCGAGCAGCGCTCCGGCGAGGCCAGCTTGGCCGAGCAGCGCCTAGGGTTTCCTTTCCTGCGACGACTTCTTCCTCTGCTAATGCGACGGTTCTGCAGGTTGGGGTGTGTTGTGTTTTCGAATGTGTTTGGGTAGGTTAGGGTTTGGACCTTGAATGTTTGAATAACCAAGAACATGAATTGATTGTTACAGCTTTTGGATTGGGAGCTAGATTGAATAACCTTTTAATCCTAAAAGGGTTCATCAATATAATTTCCAATCTAAGTTTATTGAATGTAGGAAAGAGTTTAAATAACAAAGGGTGTCAATTGTACCTTGCAAAGGATAGAGGTTTGCCCTAGATAAAATAATAGATAAATCCTAATTAGATAGATTAATCCTAGATAAGATAAATCAAACCTAGCTAAAGATAGATAAACATTGCTTGCTAGCTAAGGAATTTATCTAGAAGAGATATTTTCCTTCCCACCTTATTTTCCTAATTACATAAAATAAATATAATGTCTAATTTAACTTACAAAAAACCGGCCACCCCTCCCTCTCACTCGATACTGACCCAATGGAGCTCGATACCGACCTCGCATGTGTGTGTCGAGTCAAGGAGGGTGTTGTCTAGGCTTCATGAGCTCCGTGTGTGGACGCAAGCTCAATTGCTATGCTGGTGGCCTAGTCTTGAGTGAAGTGATCCCGCAATCTGTCAATTTACAATCTTCAAGTATGTCCACAATGTATTTCCTTTGATGCAACATAGTTCCCTTATCAGAACGCATAATCTCCAGTCCCAAGAAGTATCTAGCCTTGTCTAGATCTTTGATGGCAAAAACGCCCTTGTGAAGAGCATCTTTATTGGCTCTTAAGACATCTTCATTGTTACCGGTAATTAAGGTCATCAACATAAACAAAAGCAGTAACAATTCCTCCTAGAACCATCTTTATAAACAATAAATAATCTTTAAGAGTATGAGTACAACCCATTTTGATGAAGAATTTGCACAGCTCAGCATTCCGGTGCCTTGAAGCTTGCTTCAAACCATAAATTGACTTTCGAAGTCTGCAAACTTTTCCTGGCTTAGCAACTGTATAACCTTCTAGAGGTTCCATGTACACTTCCTCATCAAGCACTTCATGCAAGAAAGCATTATTCTTCATAGCAACTGTATAACCATTTGCCTTATTACATAAGTTGGCATAACAAAAGAAAAATTGACAAGAAAGGAATTGCATAACATAACCCATATGAGAGTTGTTTTTTCACCCCTAAGTTTTACTATTTCCACCGTTAACCGTCGCAGGATGGTACGGTGACCTAATTACTCTTAATCATATCCACCATAATCTACGGCGGTGGATTTGATCCGGTATGTCAACTGATTCAAATCCATCGCAACATAAATGTGAGATATTAATACCTACGGCAATAAGGCAAATGTTGAATTTTTTTTCTCCGTATTTGCAATTCCAACTTCAATTGTCATCCTTGTACAGTTTCAATACTTGTACTGTGTTGATTACAATTCCTGCTTCATTTGTCATCTTTTGTGGCATGTCGACATCTAGCAAGGATAACATTTTTACATGTAAACATATATGTGACGTAAGCTAGCTATAGTTTCTCAAAAAAAAAGAGTAAGCTAGCTATATGAGGTAATTGAAGCTGTTTCAGCAAGCCACTTCAGAAAAGTACTCACCGCAGCTAATTGCGGTGGGTATCAATTACTATTAGACACAATTACTTTTATATATATTTAATTATTGTTAATAGTAATTCATCGTAACTTGATGCGGTGGTCTGAAGGTGGGTTTCAGTTATCTTTAATTAACCTATCGTATTGGATTGCGGTGATTAGCGGTAGAGATAGTGGGGGTGTAGATATCCGGCCCGAAACCACATTCTTCATAGTTTTCATCTTTAATAAAGCTAGGAATCTATCGATTCATGTTTCCTCTCACAAAAACTGACATACTTAGCTGAGAGTGGACACACAACTGACAACACCACACAACAAATGTGATTGAGCAATAGAATTTGGCATTGATACTATAAGATGGACCAACACAAGTGGTTGTGAAAGAGATGGCTGAGAGTGCACACACAACACCACACAACAAACAGATTCTGATCGAAATGATTCCGCCTTCATTTCTACCTTGGCTAAACGTGATATTTATTGAGGGTTATAATAACGAATCCGATTTGCTGACACGTGGTATGATCCTTTGATACAAATAATACTGTGTCATTGTGGAATTTTTTTTAAAATTTAATAAAATAAAAAAATTAATATTATAGAGTATAAATGAAAGTTAAGATAAAAATCATTACCAAAAATATATCTTATAAGTCTTTCAATTTTTTTTTTAAAATGCCATTCAAAATAGTATACATAAATATAAATATAAATGACCGAGAGAGCTAGCTAGCGATAATGGATCCGATCCACTAACAAGTGGGATGGTCCTTTGATACAAATAAGAGCCAATGATGTGATAGTTCGTGATGATTATAGGTAGACCTGTCAAACGGGTCATTTGGGTCGGGTCACTTCGTGTTCCGAGTAATACGGGTTTCGGATATTTTTCGGTTGATTCGAACCCGGGTTTGATCGGGTTTCGGGTCATTTCGGGCTGATCAACTTTTTCTTTTTTAAATTAAAAAAAATCATGATTTGATAATTTTGCGATAAATTTAAAATTCTAAAATTAAAGTTCTAATGCTTGTAATTATACACTATATTTGATCTAAACTGTTTGATTTTTATTGTTTCTTGTAATTTTTAATAAAATGTAATAATATATAAATATCAAAATTTTAAATAATTCTTTAAAAATAATTTTATTAAAAATTTGATATTTTATATATTATTACATTTTATTAAAAACATTTGATTTTTATTATTTCTCATTATTTTTAATAAAATGTAATAATATATAAAATATCGAATTTTTAAATAGTTTTTTTTTAAATGGTTTCATGTGATTAGTAATAAGTATAGAATTGTTTTAATATTTTAATATTTTTTAGAATTTTTTCTTCTTAAAAAAGTTTGTTGAAAAATAAAAAATCAAATACTATCGATCAGATGGAGTATTACACAATACAAATAAATATAAAAGTTGATTTGAAAATGAAAGATCAACTGATTGTAATTATAAAATGTAATAAATTGGAATCTCCATAAAAAATTTAATCATATATAATTATAAATCAACCAGGTAAATCGAGTCACCGGGTCAATTGGGTAAATCGGATCAAAATTACCCGGTCAATCGGGTCACCGGATCGAAACCCAGATTACCCAGAAAATTATCGGCGTTCGGGTTCGGGTCGAAAAAAAAAATCGGGTCAAAATTTTCGGGTTCGGGTCAAAAAAATTTCGGCCGTTCGGATCGAGTCGATCGGATCGGTTTGTGTTTTTACAGATATAATTCTATGTTACAGTGATGCGTGATAATCCTTTGACACAAATTCTCATCACCGACTCTCTCAATTAAGAGCTACTGATCTAGGGAATTATATTATACCTACAAACTCCTTACAATACCAATAATAAGAAAGTATGCAAATCGATCTAATGGTTGCGAGGTAAGCAAGAGGGAACGTACATTATGGAGAAGAGAAGGTAGTCAAAAAGTCATATAAATCGGTCAAACCACCTCCCATCCTTTTGTGCAGGTTCCCATATGTTCCAAAATCCAACTATTCAAGAAATTGACAAAAGAATGGAACAAAACTACATTTGGAAACTTTTTCATACAACTCAAGGAGATTGAGGAAAAACTTTTAGATCTACAAAGAAACAATATCAACATGCAACATAGCAACAACACTAGCAAACAATTGCGATTGATAAACAAAAATAATAAGATCTTACAGTACCATAAAATGTACTGGCGCCAACGGGCGAAAACAAAAGATCTGAGATTAGCTGACACAAACTCAGGGTACCACCACAAAGTGGCAACCGGACGCAGAAACAGGAAAATCATAAGAGAAATCATAACCCAAGAAGGAACGACAATAGTTGGAGAGGAAAACATCCGAAAAGAAATCAAACAAGATTTCGAAAAAAGATTTCACGAAGAGCGAATAAATCTCCGATTACTAGAAGAATATCTAGAACTAATAAACATAGAAATTGCAGATGAAGAGAATGACTTTCTCACCAAACCTATTACTAACCAAGAAGTCAGAAAGGCGTTCTTTTCGATTGGAAAAGACAAGTTCCCAGGACCTGATGGAATGACAGCAAAATTTTACCAACACTACTGGGGCATAGTTGGTCCATCAATCATTAAAGCAATCAAAGGCTTTTTCCATTCTAGAAGAATGCTGAAGCAAATTAACCAAACTTTCATTACGCTGATCCCGAAATCCGAAAACCCAAGAAAAACTAATAATTATAGACCCATTAGCCTATGCTCGACTATTTATAAGGTAATTTCAAAAATCCAAGCCGATAGAATGAAAACTATTATAGGAAAAATAATCCATCCATTACAAGGAGCTTTTATATCGGACAGAGCGATCCAAGACAATGTGCTCATCGCCCATTTTTCACTCCTTTCTTAGTAGGAAAGGACATGATGGATGGATTGCAATCAAACTTAACATGGAAAAAGCCTACGATAGAGTGAACTGGGACTTCCTTTTTGCGATTATGTCAAAGTTCGGTTTCTGCCAAAAGTTTTGTGGTTGGATAAAGGAAGGTATCCAAACTGTTTCTTTCTCCGTTCTGGTAAATGACGAACCAACTGAGACTTTCTGCCCTCACATGGGACTCAGACAAGGCGACCCGATATCTCCCTACCTTTTTATCTTAGGTGCTGAGATTCTCGGTAGAAAGCTCCAACGACAATGTGAACAATCATCGAACACCATAGGTTTCAAGATAACTAGAAATGGACCTCGTGTTCCATTTCTATCATTCGTAGATGATATAATGATATTTTCCAAAGCGACCCCGGAAGCATGTAAAACAGTGAAAACTATACTCGATGATTATTGTGCGATATCCGGCCAAAAATTTAATTTCCAAAAATCAGCATTCCAAGCGACGAAAGGAATCACATACAACCAAAAACAACAAATTCAATCCTGCTTACAAATAACTAGCCAAATTGCTTTAGAAAAATATCTTGGTTGCCCTATTATTGACGGTAGAGTGAACAAGAATACGTTTGAAGATGTTGTTGAAAAGTCAAAGAACCAATTAACGAAATGGAGAGCAAACGAACTAACGCAACAAGGACGAGCAATTCTAGTCACTAATTTAGCTGCCAAACCAAGTTATGTCATGCAGAACTTCATGCTCCCTACAAGTATACATAATGACCTCGATAGACTTAACAGAAGTTTCTTCTGGAGCAAAGACCCAGAATATAAACCACTTATCGAGTGGGATAAAGTATGCAGACCGAAGAATGAAGGTGGATTAGGAATTGAGAAGACAAAAGACATGAACAAAGCCTTGCAAATGAAACTCCTATGGAAAATAATTGCGGAACCGCAAAATGAATGGGTGAAAATAGTTAGAGAGAAATACTTGAAGGAAGAGAGCATCTGGGACTATACAATAAAAAAGAATATGTCATGGCAATGAGCGAAGTTGATGGAAACTAAAGACGAATTATGCTCAGGTCTTATCTGGCAGTTGGGAAATGGGAAAACCATAAGGTTCTGGAAGGACAACCTCGATTTATGTGAGCAGTTGGATGTACAACTAAAAATCTCTTAAAAACTAAGGTAAAATAGTAATTTTGTTATAATATTATTATATTAGGGATGGATAAACACTAGTAAACCCTAATTCCCTATGTAACTCCTATATAAAGGGTCCTGAAGACCCCCAATAAGACATCAGTTTCTCCTCTCTTCTCTGCGTCTCTCTTCTCTATTCTTATGGTTTATCACAAGTTATCAGCACGATAGTTTATAAAAAAGCAAAAACCCTAATTGTTCTCCGATCATGCCGCAACAACTTCACAATAAAAAACCAGGCCGTAAGTGCATCTGCTCTCCGACGATGGCTTCCAAAATCACCACCACAAGCGCCACCGTGAAATCAGGCCGTAAGTGCCTCTGCTCTCCGACGAGCCACCCCGGCTCCTTCCGCTGCAACCTCCACCGGAGCTCCTCCACTGCGAAGCGACAATCGAAGCCGCTGGCATCACAAATCAAGAGTCAGTGGGAGAAGATTCGCCGAAATCGCTCAAGGCGTTCCTCCTACGGATCATCAAGCCGTCGAAACACGATATCCAGCGGCGGCGCGATTTCAATCCCAAACCTTCCCGGTTTTTCCTCCGCCACGGATCCGACGACGTCGCTGTGTCTTGAATTGCGCCGATCGCCATCTTCGCCGACCTCATTACTGCACCTCCCCAATTTCTTTTGATTTCCTTCAACTTTGAAACGTTGATTTATTGAATCAATCTAGCCACTACCGTAATATTCTTTTGACCCATATGAAGCATTAATTGAATTTGATTTTTCATGTTGTTCTTCTTTGGATTGTGAGGTTGGGATCATCGCCGCTCGAAGACGCCCCGCAAAGGTTTGCCCTTTCGATCTCCAATATGCCTTCACCGATCCACGTTCTGATGGCCTCGGAACGACGGTGATGGAGGAAAATGAAGGTTCGATAATATAAAATAATGTAATATAGAAATACTCTAGAAGGGGGGTTGAATAGAGTATTCCCGTTTTTCGCAGAAAGTCTCAAGACTTTTGGAGCTCGTCCCAAAACCTTTGAGATTAAACCTGAATCACAAAGTTAGACAATCGAACCAAGTGCGGAAATAAGGTAAAGCAATAAGTAAAGAACACGAGTAATTGTTTACGAGGTTCGGCACGAACTTGGCCTACGTCCCCGCCTAGGGTTGTTCCACAACCCTAGGATTCAAAGGCTTTATTGATTCGCTTAGCTTAGGATCCTAATAGCTCACCGAGAAGCCTCTCTCCTATACAATTGCAATCTAGTCAACTCACGTTCCCTTGGAGTCCTAGACCAATCTAGAAGAGCCCCACCTCTCTCAGCTATCTAGTACAATCCTCTTACTCTCACAAATCAATAGCCTAGTGCAACTTCCCGAGTTATAAACTCTCGAGTAACACTATAAATGAATATATCCTATAAGCTCACATTGACTCTCAAAGGCTTTGAAATAAACAACAAACTCTTGAGCGCTAGCAGAGAGACACTTTGGAAGACAGATCTCGCTTGAATGTATGAAAGCTCGTGTAGAACTTGTGTGTCTTCTGTCTTCTTCTTTCTTTCCTTTATATAGAAGTGGAATGGCGCCTAAGGATCTTCACCAACGGCTCTTTCGAATCAGGCTTTGATCTTGGATCTTCTATTTATGGATACTCCGAAGCTATGATCCTCTTTGAATAATATCTCCTCAATATGCGCCAAAGGAAAGATATAAACTTCGAAAGGAAGTATATAATAAGATTTAAATAATATTCAGACAAATAAGATAGGTTTTGTATTTCATCAACTGTTAATGCTCCAAGGCCTTTGACACAAACAACCTGTCAAAGCCTTTGAAACATTTATTCCAATTTTCATCAAGGGAGGGAGTTATCAATCTCCCCCTTGATGAAAGACGAAACCTGTGCATTCCTGCAACTTAGTCAAGCATAGATAATAAAATAGAAATCGGACTAAGTACCTGCAAGGGTTAGACAAATGTTGGATCAAAATTTTAAAGCATGCAAAAACCATCCAACCGAAAACCATAAATAAAAAACCAAGGTCTTCCAAGACCTTTAAGCAGAGGTTTTCAAAGTCTAAGCACCACAGATCATCTCCCCCTTTTTGTCTTTCAACAAAGGGCGGAGGTAAAACAGTCACCAAAATAGTTACCAAGAGTTTTGAAAACGTTTCCAAAAACCAGCAATGTAACAAGTTTCAGGGGTGGGATAGGGTGGGTTAGAGTTTAGGCTTAGTCATCCGGAGCATCATCAGTGAGCCTCGTCCACAGTCCCTCCAACATCTTGGAAATCCCGCTCATCTCCGTCATCATCTCCTTCTGCAGCTCCTTAATATCCAGGCGAACTTCCTCCAAGCCCAACTCTAGGTTGTCCATGCGTTCATCGAAAGCTGGAGCAGTGGGAAAGGCTTTTGAAGGAGTGGCAAGACTCAAGGTCCCTTGGGGAGACCGAGTGATGCCAATCTTTTCAAGGCCCTTAGAGTCGAACTTACCCGTATGACGCAGCTGTTCTTCATTTTTGACATCAATTCCAGAAGCTTTGAAGATAGGGGTCAAAAGGGTAGCAAAGGGGATGAGAGAGCCTTTTCTAGCTTTTCTGGCATGAGCCATGGTTCCAAGGATAGTGTTGGCCAGATCAAGATCAAGGCCATTTAAGATGCGGTAGAGCAGGACCATAGCATTGTCGGTAAGGAGTGAGCCAGAGTTAAGACGGGGTAAGAGGCATCGAACAATGATGTTAAAAATTATTTTTGCCTCAAGGGTTAGGGATGAGTAGGTGAGTTGCTTTGAGGTGCTGTTGTATGCTTCGGGTAGGAGATACTTGGATCGGGGAAGGATGATGCAATTCTCTTTTGACGGGTGTATGTCAGCGGGTGGAACAGGGGTAGGTAAGCCAAGGAAATCTGCAAAATCATTGGAGTTGAGAGAGATTCTAACCCCTTTGACAACAGACTCCAAAGACCAACCATCGGTGTCGTTTTTGGCTTTTAGGTTAATGTAGAAAAGTCTGGTAAGCTGGGGGTAGTAGACGGTTTCAAGGTTCAGAAGGGTCCAGGCTGGAGATTTTTTGAGGAGCTCAATGCATGGCAACTTCAAAGCTTCGAAGAACTCAAAATCCAAAAAATCAGAACAACTAATCTTACGAGTTCTAAAATCGTCTACCCACTTACCAGCAGTCTCAGCATCTTGAAACCAAGAGGAGGGCAAGGATTGATTTACCTGGATATAGGCCGGGGGATCTGCGTTCTTTCTACGAGCAACTGTTGGAGCAGCTCTCTTGACATGCGCTACAAGGCTCTTGACAGTGCCCTTCCTGGTACGCTTGGGGGATGGAGGCTTGACAGCAGCAGGGGCTTTCTGCTTCTTCGGAGACGGGGGAGGAGGAGGAGAAGGAGAGGGAGATTCTTCCTCCTCTTCCTCAGACCCCGAGTCCTCACCGGACCCCGCTTCTTCTTCTTCAGCATCCTCGTTATCTCCAGATCCCTCTTGCTCCTCTTCTTCTTCCTCAGGCTCCTCCTCGGATGGAACCTCCTCGGCTTCGGCTTCCTTCCGAATCCGCTCAGCTTCCACCTCTGCCAGTTTCCTAGCAAGCTCAGCCTCCTCATCGGCCTTTTTCTTTCTCAAGGCTTCCTCCTCGGCTTCCTTGGCAGCATCCCTTTCCAGAAGGGCGTCGAGATCTTCTTCCTCCTCTTCCTCGTCCACTTCCTCGGCCAAAATCTTCCTCTTTCCTTTCTGTTTAGCACTGATCAGCTTCTTAGCATAGCGTTTTTGAGAGCCCTTGGGAACAATGGCCGTGCTCTCAGCGATGGTGCTGTGGACGACAGTTGGGACGATGGCTTGAGGAGCGGGTTCAGGTGTGGGAGAGGTAGCGGTGGCCTGACGTCCCTTGGGGGTGGCGCCAAGTCTTTTGGGTGTGACAGCTTTCTTGATTTTGGGTGCCATGGAGGAAATCGGTTAGGGTTTTCTTAGAATGGATTGAGAGGTTGAAGAAGGAGAAGGTGAAGGGATTTAGATAAGTTCTGAGTGTGGGTTGTAATCGGGTACAGGATTGGTTTTAAGTAGAGAGAGTGATGGGACGGGTTTAGAGTTCTAAGGAAAGAAATCATCACATTGCCAATTTGAAATGTTTCCAATTCAAAATTCAAAATTTCCATTAAAATCGGACTGAATAACCAACAATCTAGTTCCAAAAATAAAATATCTTTAACGGTTAAGAAAAATCACTAAAAGGGCAATTTTTGAAATCCGATTGAAACAAATATAATTGATTAAATATCTAAAAAGATATTAACCAAAAATATATGATCCGATATATGTAATCCACTATTTAGTTCACACACCTTGACATGGTTCTCAAGGGTCTTGACACTAAGTAGAATTTATCTTTCGTAAAGGAAAAGCTCCCCCTACGAAAGTGCATCCTTGTTAAGCATCCCAATTTCTCGTCTAATGAAGGTGAACCTGTCCTCTGCCAAAGGCTTAGAAAAAATGTCAACCCATTGATAATCAGTAGAAATAAAGGATATGGACACATCACCTTTTTCAACATGGTCTCTAATGAAATGATGTCTCACATCAATATGTTTGGTCCTTGAATGCTGAACAGGATTCTTAGTGATGGATATGACACTTGTATTGTCACACTTAATTGGGATACCTTTGAGGTTGATGCCAAGATCTCGCATTTGTTGAGCTATCCAAAGGATTTGGGAGCAACAGGCTCCAGCTGCAATGTATTCGGCTTCTGCAGTGGATAGAGCAACTGAGTTTTGCTTCTTTGAGTGCCAACTGATCAAAGATGCTCCTAAGAATTGGCAACATCCTGATGTGCTCTTCCTATCCACCTTATAGCCTGCAAAATTTGCATTAGAATATCCAATTAAAGTGAAATCCTTTTGCTTTGGGTACCATAGTCCAAGTTCCTTAGTGCCATTGAGATAACGAAAGATCCTCTTCACAGCCACGAGGTGAGATTCTTTAGGATCAGCTTGAAATCTAGCACACATGCAAACACTAAACATGATGTCAGGTCTACTAGCCGTGAGATATAATAAAGATCCAATCATTCCTCGATACTCCTTTTGATTGACACTTGTTCTAGTCTTGTCTTGATCTAGAGACAATGTTGAGCTCATGGGAGTCTTGGCTGCCTTAGATTGATCCATCTTGAACTTCTTCAAGAGATCCTTAGTGTACTTGCTTTGGTTGACAAAGATCCCTTTCTTGGATTGATGAACTTGTAATCCCAAAAAGAAGTTGATTTCACCCATCAAGCTCATCTCAAATTCACTGCACATGATGTCAGAAAATTCCTTGCACAAAGATGTGTTAGTAGCACCAAATAATATATCATCAACATAAATTTGAATAACCAAAATGTCCTTTCTTTTGGTTTTGATAAAAAGAGTCTTGTCGATCAACCCCCTTTTAAAATCATTTTCTAAAAGATATTTTGACAAGCGCTCATACCAAGCTCTTGGGGCTTGTTTCAAACCATAAAGCGCTTTGTCAAGTTTATAAACATGATTGGGAAATTCTGAACTTTCAAAACCTGGGGGTTGAGCCACATAAACTTCTTCCTCTAAGAAACCATTAAGAAAAGCACACTTGACATCCATTTGATATAACTTTATGCTCATAAAAGATGCAAATGCTAATAAAATGCGAATGGCTTCAAGCCTGGCTACGGGAGCAAAGGTCTCCTCGTAGTCAATACCTTCCTCTTGATTGTAGCCTTAAGCAACAAGCCTTGCCTTGTTCTTCACAATCTTACCATTCTCATCTAGCTTGTTTCGAAATACCCATCGAGTGCCAATGACTGATTGATGCTTTGGCCTAGGCTTCAAGATCCAGACTTTGTTCCTTTCAAATTCGTTAAGCTCATTTTGCATAGCAATGATCCAGTCTGGCTCCTGAAGTGCCTCATCTACCTTCTTTGGCTCAATAAGAGAAACAAACGCGTGAAAAGCACAAAGATCTTTAAGTTTAGAACGAGTTTGAACACTAGAGGTAGGGTCAGAAATGTTATCCTTTAATGAGTGTGATGAGGAGTATTTGAATTTTCTTTTGCTAGTCTCAGCTCCTTGATTCGTCACACCAGTAAGATTGACTTGTGGTACATCTGACTCCGTGGTCCTGTTAGGTTTAGTTACAGCAGTTTCTGACGTCTCAACACTGTTGGATTGGACACCAAGGGCTTTGGACGAGTCTTCAACACCTTGGGCCAATTCTTCAGTGTTAAGAATCGGTTCCTGCATGTTTCTCTTCTCTGTGTTCTTGGTAACAGCAACATCACCTTCCTCGTTCTCTTCATGGATGTTAAGATCTATATCTGCAACACTTTCACTCAAAGCACCGTCATTGCATTCATAAAAAATAACATGTATACTTTCTTCAACTACCTGGGTCCTTTTATTGAAGATTCTATAAGCTTTGCTACTCGTGGAGTAGCCAAGAAATATACCTTCATCACTACGCGCATCAAATTTCCCAAGGTTATCTTTTCTATTGTTATGAACAAAACAAGTACAGCCAAAGGGTTTAAAGTAAGATATAAGAGGTTTGCGGCCTTTGAAAAGTTCATAAGGAGTTTTCTTTAAAATGGAACGAATAAGACAACGATTCAAAAAGTAATTAGCTGTGTTAACAGCTTCAGCCCAATAGGTTTTAGGTAATGCATTTTCTAAAAGCATAGTCCTGGCCATATACTCTAAGGTGCGGTTCTTGCGTTCCACAACCCCGTTTTGTTGAGGTGTCCTAGGAGCAGAAAAGTTATGGGAGATGCCATATTTAGCACAAAACAAATCAAACTGAAGTTGATCAAACTCCCTACCATGATCACTCCGAATTGACACTATGGGCTCGTTTCTTAAAGTTTGCAACTCCTTACAAAGTTTTGAAAACTCAAATAAGGCCTCTGATTTTTCTTTTAAAAATGCAACCCAAGTATATCTTGAAAAATCATCAACAACAACTAGCATGTACTTTTTACCATTGGGAGATTTGACTCGCATAGGACCACATAAATCCATATGTAAAAGTTCAAGGGGTCTAGAAGAACTTACAACCTTTTTGGGTTTGAAAGAGCTACGTGTTTGTTTACCTCGTGTGCATGCATTGCACATGTCAATACCTTTGAAGTCCATCTCAGGTAGCCCTCTTACAAGCCCTTTAGACACAAGCTTCTGTAATGTATGTGGACTCACATGACCGAGTCTCCTGTGCCAAAGCTTTGGATCGTCCGTCAAAGCCTTTAGACAAGTTAAGCTTCCTTGTGCCACTTGATCATCATTTACGGCGTATATATTGTTGTAACGGTATGCAGTCAATATAACTTCACATGTATCATCTCTGCACACTATACATCTTTTCTTGTTAAATCTGACATTGTTACCACTATCACATAATTGAGAGACACTAAGCAAATTATACTTCAAACCATTAACAAGATAGACATTTTTAATACTATGGCTGGAATCACTTCCAACACTACCAATACCAACGATGTCACATTTTCCTTTGTCACCAAGAGTGATTGTTCCCGTGGATTGCTCCTTTAGATCATGAAAGAGAGAACTCTTCCCACTCATATGCCTCGAGCATCCACTATCAATAATCCATTTGTGATCTTTCACCTTGGTGATCTCCTGCAAGACAAACATCAACCTTTGTGGCTAGACCAATAAGCAAATTTGGATCCATTGTTGGGGTAAACCATATTTGGTAAAATAGTGCCTTTTGGAACCCAAACTTGTGTTATCCGTTCTTTTCTCAAATGAACAGGAAATGTATTGCGAATAATATAAGGATCCTTTCTTCTATAGGGGCACGTCTCTTTTACATGTCCCTTTCTAGCACAATGGTGACATATAGGAGAGGTTCTACTTCCTTTTGCCTTTACAAAAGTGGTAATGTGTTGCTTCTTTAAAAACTTTGGATTGTAACCAATACCACTTTTGTTTAGAGAGCTTTGTTGCTCACCCAACATCCTATCAAGAGTACTTTTGGATTTGGTAAAACTTATGAGGGCTGTCTGTTGGTCTTGAATCTTATTGTTCAGGGAGATCTTCTCGTTCTCTAAGTCGTGATGCTCATTTCTTAGAGAGGAGAGATCTTGCTTGAGTTCAGATTTCTCCGAGTCAAGCGTCTTGACATTAAAGTCAAGACCTGAATAAGAAGCTTCAAGACCTTTGACCCTCATAGACAGATCCTCAATAGTTCTTTCCTGGTCCACAGTTCTCTTAATAAGAATGTTAGTTTGGGCAATAAGCTTCTCTTCATTGGCAATCATATTTGAAAAGAATTCCGATAATACCTCTTTTGGACTTTCCATAAGTTCTCTTACAGTAGCTTCAAGCTTTTTATCGAAGGATCCATCTTCTGAGGCCATAAGACAAATGTTGGCCTTCTCATCGTCTGAGTCAGAGTCAGAATCACTCCAATTTGCCACCATGGCTTTCTTCTTCCATTTGTCACCTTTCTTGGGCTGGCTCTTTGTCTTTTGAGGGCAGTCCTTCACAAGATGATCTGTTTCACCACATTCAAAACAAGACAACGGTTTAGTCTTCTTCTCATACTTGTTGTATTGAGGCTTACCTCAAAATTTTGAAGACTCTGATCCATCTTTGTTGTTGAATTGCTTCTTCATTTTGAGAATTCTAGCAAGGCCTCTTGTGATAAGAGCAAAAGGATCATCCTCATCGTCATCCTCATCTTCGGAATCAGATCCATCCTTGGGCTCATCCTTCTTAGACTTGAGTGCCAAGTTCTTGGTGCTAGCTGGAAGTTCTCCATCGTCTTCATTAAGAATCATCTCATGCGTGATCAGCTTCCCAAGGTCATCAAGGGGTAGAGTGGTGAGGTCCTGGGCTTCCTCTATAGCTGTTACTTTTAGACCCCATTTCTCCTTTGGAAGGCACCTCAGTATCTTCCTCACTTTCTCAACGTTGGTAAAGCTCTTGCCGAGAGAGTCAAGGTTGTTGGTGATTTCTGTGAATCGTGTGAACATGGCCTTGATTGACTCATCAGACTTCATCTTGAAGAGCTCATACTTTCGAAGAAAGATGCTGATCTTGGTGTCTTTCACTTGGCTTGTTCCTTCATAGGTGACGACCAAGTTGTCCCAAATCTCTTTAGCTGACCTACAAGATGAAATACAGTTAAACTCATCAGTGCTAAGACCACAATAAAGTAAGTTAATAGCCCTGTAGTTTTTGGAGATGGTTTCAAGATCTGCTTGGTTGTATTCAGACTCCTTCTTTGCAACTTTGGTATCGTTTGGTCCATCTTTCTCTGGAATCTTCGGACCATTCTCTATAATGTTCCAAAGCTCTAGATCTTGGTCTATGATGAACATCTTCATCAAAGATCTCCAGTGGATAAAGTTGTTTCCTACAAAGAGTGGCGGTCTGCTTGTGGACCTTCCCTATGCAAATCCTCCGCTTGCTTCACTAGACATGATCGAAAACTCACAAGATTGTTAGATCAAAAACAGTGAGTAAAGCTCTGATACCAATTGAAGGTTCGATAATATAACACAATGTAATATAGAAAGACTCTAGAAGGGGGGTTGAATAGAGTATGCCCGTTTTTCGCAGAAAGTCTCAAGACTTTTAGAGCTCGTCCCAAAACCTTTGAGATTAAACCTGAATCACAAAGTTAGACAATCGAACCAAGTGTGGAAATAAGGTAAAGCAATAAGTAAAGAACACGAGTAATTGTTTACGAGGTTCGGCACGAACTTGGCCTACGTCCCCGCCTAGGGTTCTTCCACAACCCTAGGATTCAAAGGCTTTATTGATTCTCTTAGCTTAGGATCCTAATAGCTCACCGAGAAGCCTCTCTCCTATACAATTGCAATCTAGTCAACTCACGTTCCCTTGGAGTCCTAGACCAATCTAGAAGAGCCCCACCTCTCTCAGCTATCTAGTACAATCCTCTTACTCTCACAAATCAATAGCCTAGTGCAACTTCCCGAGTTATAAACTCTCGAGTAACACTATAAATGAATATATCCTATAAGCTCACAGTGACTCTCAAAGGCTTTGAAATAAACAACAAACTCTTGAGCGCTAGCAGAGAGACACTTTGGAAGACAGATCTCGCTTGAATGTATGAAAGCTCGTGTAGCACTTGTGTGTCTTCTGTCTTCTTCTTTCTTTCCTTTATATAGAAGTGGAATGGCGCCTAAGGATCTTCACCAACGGCTCTTTCGAATCAGGCTTTGATCTTGGATCTTCTATTTATGGATACTCCGAAGCCATGATCCTCTTTGAATAATATCTCCTCAATATGCGCCAAAGGAAAGATATAAACTTCGAAATACTTCCTGAAAGATTAGTCATACATGTATATATATAATATAAAGGAAGTATATAATAAGATTTAAATAATATTCGGACAAACAAGATAGGTTTTGTATTTCATCAACTGTTAATGCTCCAAGGCCTTTGACACAAACAACCTGTCAAAGCCTTTGAAACATTTATTCCAATTTTCATCAAGGGAGGGAGTTATCAGAAAAGTAGTTGCAGAACCTAGTGCACGCGATAGTCGGAATCGAAACAAACAGTTCCGCCACCGATCTGTAATTTCCAACGAAGAAGAAAGGTTTGCATCGCAATTTTTTTTAATTACAAAATCGGCTAGGAATTTTTTTAAAATTACAGATTGGCTTGTATATTTTATATAATTACAGAAAACGGCTAAAACTTTCAAGGCTGCATATTTTGCCCCTGTGAAGTACAAACACATCCCCGAAGATGATGTGTATTATATCAACCCCTAAAGTGGTTGAATTACTTGAATAAATTTAAATCCCAGAAGTGATTGAATCAATCGAAGTTGTAATATCCCTGAAGCGGATAAAGTAATTTAATCTCAATCCCTGAAGCGAATGGATCAATCGATCGTATCCCCTGAAGTGGATGTTATTTTATTATATCCCTGAAGTGATAAACGATCGAATATCATCCCTGTAGTGATGAATTATTTATTTATTTATTTATTTTATCTTATTTTATGTTATTTTTTAATTATTTTTCATCTCCTGAAGTAGATGAATTATCTCCCGAGTTAGATAAAATTGTTAAATATATATATATATATATATCATCTCCAAAAGTTGATGAACGAAATCATTTCCCGAAGTAGATGAACGAGCGCATCTCCCGAAGTAGATGAACGAGCACATCTCCCGAAGTAGATGAATGACAAATTGATCTCATCCCCGAAGCGATGAAACTATAAATCTCATCCCCGCAGAGATGAATCCGATAAATTTTATCCCTGTAGTGATGAAATAATATGTATGATTATTTATTTTATATGTACGTTATTTAATTTAATTTAATTTATTTAAATTATATTTGTTTAATCTTCATCTCCCGAAGTAGATAAACGGACCATCTCCTGAAGTAGATGTGAACGATTGCAAATCATCCCCGTAGTGACGAATTTTTTTTTATTTTGAGTTTTATTATTTATTTCAATTTGTATTTTTTTTTGTCTCCAGAAGTAGACAAACATTATCTCCCGAAGTAGATATAAATTGATAAATTTGCATATCATCCCAAAAATGATAGTTTATCTCCTGAAGTAGATAAAGTAAACACAATTTATGTATCACATCTCTTGAAGAAGATGAAATTCTTATTTATCTCCTGAAGAAGATAAATATTTTAGCTTATATATCATGATAAAATTTATCTCCCGTAGTAGATAAAAATTTAAAATTCATAATCGTCCCTGGACCGATGATTTTTATAGCTAAACAAACAAATTATGGTTTCTCCACCAGTCTCCAGAAGTAGACGAACATGTATTTGCAAATGTTCATTTTCTTGTCACCAGAAGTTGACAATATGCCAATTTGATTTTATTTATTTACGATTTTATAATTTTATTAATTATATCAATTGTGTATTTATTTATCATTATCTCTCGAAATAAATAAACTCATCCCCTGAAGAGGATGAACACATCATGCTCATAATTAAATCGTTCCTGCAGTAACGACAATCATCTCCTGAAGAGTTGTATATGAAAAGAAAACTCATAAAATGTCTCACTATCTCATCAACACAAATTTGTCTCTGAAGTGACAATATTCATTTCCTGAAGTAAATGAATGATATGAGATATATTGTATATTCTCTTAATGACGAAACCATGCCCTGAAGTGTATGAGTTTTTATTTTAAAGTTGCACAAATACCTAGAAGTGTAGAAATTAAAATGAATGTATACAAGTTGTCTTCTCCATGAAGTGAGTAATAATCACACGTACCATTTCTTGAAGAATATGGTCAATGTTTATATGACAACTTACTATATTTTTGAATTGCGACTTATCATCTTTTGGAGTATATGATCGAAATATACATAATAGAGATTAATTGTCACTCGAAGTTGACAAATGAATCATTTTATGAATAAAATCATTTCTGGAAGAAGATGATAAATTGACAAGTTTTTCTCATGGCTCCACCAAATACAATTTTATTTTATTTATTTATTTATTTGTTTTTTTTATCCATTTCTTTATATTGAAAAAAATTATTATGATTTTACTTATTGTATTCAAAGCTCAAAGTGTTTCTCGGAGAAACAACTTATCATGAGTGTATAATACGAGGTTTTGTTTGGCAAATGAACATTTGGGAGAAAGGTTGACCACAATCCAGTAGATTGTAAAGTTTTCAACACAAACCTAAGAGCCTGAAGACTCTACTGGTGGATTTTTATTAAACTTCAGAAAAGTGAATGATTCTTATAAACTCTAGAAGAGTATATGATTCTAATCTTATTATTTGTACTCTTGAAGAAGTACATGGAATGTGGGTTTTTATCAAGTTCAGAACGATTATCATTCGGTTAGTACAACCAATAGAAGTAACCACATAACACAATCCGGTTAACAATGCCACTTCCTGACATTCCTCTAAGCATAGCCAGAAGCATGCCCCTCGCCGGTAGAGGGTACGAAAGAGGTTAAGGTTAACGGCGCAACCAATGTTATTGTTATGGCTTATAGCTAGGTAGCTGTTATACGGTTAATTCTAAATGTCTGGAAGAACATTATAAATGACTCATACCTGAAGTATGAAACCAAAAAAAGTTCTGACAATACCCATTCATGGCATCTAAATTCAATGGATCACCATATACAAGGTTCAATGGTTGAATATTATGGTTTTATAAGTGTGAAACAAATTTTGAAAACCTGAAGTTTTCTCAAACAACCTTGAATGGAAAACCAAGATGAATACCATATAGCTCCAGAAGAGCATTGATCTTGTTACCTGAAGTAACATAACACATATGTATGAATGGACATGATATTAAACATCAATATCTCATATGACTAGCCAGAAGCAAGTCTTACAGAATTGAGAATGTATATAGATGGTTTATTTGACACTCACTTATCCCATTGAAACTTATCATTAACCAGAAGTTAGTTAATGATAAAATATTTTTTCATTGTGGCATTCGGTCATTAATGTGAAACGATGATGGGCGGGATCATTGACATTCACATATACACCCACTAAAAGGGATCAGAAGATCCTAGGACCCGAAGATCCTCAATAAGGGTGACCAAACATATATGGTCTATCATCTTGGCAAAATCGACAATAAGTCCATCTAAATTCAAAGTAAATGCAAAGTCTCTAATGTCTCTTGAGTGGATTCAATGAGACAACTACAGAACATTATCATATAGACTAGTGTAATTCCAATATTATAGATGCCTTAACACTTTGGTCATATGAAACATAAGGTAGAGAATGTTATCAACCACATTGTTGAGCAAAGGTAGCTCACGGCGACCCAGAAGAGTCGCTGGTCAAATGGGCACATGCATCTTTGCATTTCGAATTTGACACAATAACATCTCCCTAATTATCTCCAGAAGAGAGTATGTCATTCAAAGGTTTTGAATAAGCAGTATATGTTCCAAGATGTACCTCCTCCAAATGAACTACAATGAGACCACAAAGAAGTTGGATGATACATGGGGTTTGAGTCCCTATTGATATCAAATACCTAGAGCTTTATAATGGTGATCAAATGCTCGGTATTTAGGGGGAGAGGAAATGAGACAATTAAGAAAGAGATTGCATGGAAGAAACTTCTCTATCATTTCATATCCGCGGATAAATAAAAGTGAACCAGAAGTTCAATAAATGAAATGATTATAAGGTTTAGCAAATATGCCACTGAAAGCATTTAGTAAAGGCCAAGAAAGTCATAATTAAAGTCACAAATCATACTAGCTCATTTGGAAGTTCCAGAAGTAACTCAAACTCAATGAATATCAAGTGATTCTCAAGTACACCAGAAGTGTTGGAGATCAATAGGCTCTTAGTATACGATTCCCCAGAAGTGGAATGAGCCTATGAGAATATGATGATCATCAAATAAATAATGGATGTCGACATCAAAATCATAGTAAAAGAGCTAGAAAGAAGCAAGTCATGCAAAGATGGATTCTTTAAGCATGATGGCATTGGACCTGTAGTTCCTACACCGACAAGTGCAACATCAATTGGTTTTAAATGGGTGTTCATACAAAATAAAATATAAAGCCAAGTTGATTGCACAAATACCTATCAAAGGTTATATGGAGAATGTATTCACCAAAAGTGAATATAGTTTTGGATCTAAATGTAAATGACGGGTGTGTTACTTACATATGTATATAAATGAAAGGATCGATTGAAAATGTCTGAAGCATTAATGTCAGAGCCCCGTCACATACAATTCATTAAAGATCCATATAAGAGTACCAGAAGTACCTATAATTGTGAAAATGGTGACATTGCATTAGGTCCCGAAGTACCATACAATGTTGTACTCTTTTCCTTGATCTTGGTTTTTATCCCATTGGGTTTTTCCAAGTTAAGGTTTTTAATGAGGCAACTTAGACACCATTTAATACACTAGATCCCCCATGATCAAATGACACACTGGGTCCTGAAGTACCTTATGTTTGTGCATGGAAAGCAGCTCAACGCCAGTAAATGGAAGTCAAGCATTCGAAGTCAATTGTAATGTATGAAGACATCTCAACTTATACACGTCAAAGGAAATGTTGAGACTCGGCTATGCAGCTCATACAATCAGCATCATTAAGAAGTTCAAAGAGCTTACCCGAATGAGAAGACTACAAGAAGGGTGTTGAATTCAGGGGGAGTATACGCACTGCACCCTTTTTCCCTTCGATCAGGTTTTGTCCCACTGGGTTTTCCTGAAAAGGTTTTTAACGAGGCAAATCACCAAAGCGTATCAAATGTCATATGTATTTGTTCTCTGGATCCTAGTTTTGTCCCATTGGGTTTTCTAGGCGAGATTTGTAATGAGGTAGTATTTAAGGATGTTTATCCAAGGGGGAGTGTTATAATATTATTATATTAGGGATGGATAAACACTAGTAAACCCTAATTCCCTATGTAACTCCTATATAAAGGGTCCTGAAGACCCCCAATAAGACATCAATTTCTCCTCTCTTCTCTGCGTCTCTCTTCTCTATTCTTATGGTTTATCACAAATTTAATCAAATAATCACATACATCGGGATAAAACTAGTACATTATATATAATTAATAAATTATGGAATCCAAACACATCCTTCATTTACCTTAAAAAATTTTATACCATAAACGATCTTGTCTATTTTGCATTATAAACATAATACAAAATTGGAATCCAAACACTAATACATCTTTCCTTTAGAAATTACAAAGAGATAAGCTTGAATTAGGAGTATCTTAGCTATTTTAAACAAAAACAAATAGAGGTTTAATGTGTGGGTGGTCTTATGAAAACAAATCTAATTTATGGATGGTTTGCTGTAATTTAAGTTTTTATGGGTGGTTATGTGAAAAGTACTACTACCTCCGTCCAAAAATACATGGGCTTTACTATTCACGCACGCTTTTTTAAGAAGGTAAAAACTATATAAAATATTAACTTTTTTATTACTTTTTTATAATAATTACAAACTTATTGATAATAAGTTTGTAATTATTAAAAAAAATTAATAAAAAAGTTAATATTTTATATAGTTTTTAGCTCCTAAAAAAGCGTGCATGAATAGTAAAAGCCTATGTATTTTTTAACAGAGGAAGTATAATTTACGAGTGGTTATGTGTAATTTACCCTTAAAAAAATGCAAAAAGTGGGATGAGCCCTGCTTCAAAGCTTTTGCAGATGAGCCTGTCTCAAAAGGAAGGGAAGTGGGCCATGACCCACGCCATTTTTGTTTGTTGAAAATCCAATGCTAAAACGACGTCGGTTTGGCCCAAAATAAGGTGAAACGCGTCATTCCAACTCCCTTCCCAGCTGATCTAGCGCTGCCATGTGGCCTAACCCAGGCGCACCATAGTCCATAGGGGCAACCGGCAACGCTATGTTATTTTTTTAAAAAAATTGATTTTTGCTATTTTCGTCAATGTAAAAAATATTTTTTTAAATCATTTTTGAATGTAATTCATTTTTATCTATCCACATATAGACATCCATTTTGCATATGTATTTTTTTAATCAAAGATATTAATACCATTAAAATTTTTATTTTTTATCCCATTTTTTCCTATAAATTCATTGTTTATCCCACTTTACATATGTGTTTTTAAAAAAAATCAAAGATATCAATATCCATATTTCATTCCTTGCCTAATAAAAAATTCATGTTTATCCCTTTTTTCCCCTATAAATTCATTATTTATCCTATTTTACATATGTTTTTTTGAAAAAAAATCAAAGATATCAATACTGCTAAAGTGGACTCACTAATAATTTGTTGAAAAAGTGAAAAGTTGAGTTGAGACTCTTAAACTGACGTGCGTGGCAGTTAAAAAGTAAGTTAAGAGTCTGGAATGGGACCCACCGATACATATGCTCTTAGGGTTAACACAAATTTCAGGCCTTTAATAGTTCAGTCATGTGTTCGCTGTCTTGAAAACGTTTCAAAGTTCGTCCTCCTCAGGCAGCCTTGTGTCTGTTTCTCCCCGGTCTCCGATACGTTTACCATGTTCGATACAGATCCATTCTGTCGTCATATCGTCCTACGTCCAACGTTTGACCCCCAACATGTCCGTGCAACAAAGTTAACAACTCTTACCTAAAATAATTTGATGCTCAACCTTTTCAATAGAGAATGCATCAAAGAAAAATATCAAAATTGTACGAGGATGAAGATAAGCCAATTAAGTTGCTCTTTTGTTTCTACCTCATTTTTCTTATCTGAAATTTTATTCCCATATTCGCATTTTATTTTGACCTCTCATTCAATTATTCTAATAGGCCAAGTTGGTTGTATGTGCGCCATGTGGTACATGTGCCCATACAGTGCTCTAAAATCCCGACCCAAAAAAATTTCACCCTTAAATAAATATTAAAATTTTATATATTTAACATCTACATGATAATTATAACATATTTGAAAAATAAAATCTCAAAAAATCAACCTATAAAAAATATAATAATTCAATAGAAGTAGAATGATTTTTAAAATATATAAAAAGATATTATTTTACTATATAAAATTTTTAAATTTTTATAAGTTGATTTTTTGAGATTTTATTTCCAAATATATTATAATTGTTAACATGTCTTGAATTGGGCTTATTATTTGTTTTGAGTTTAGGCCCATTGTCTGACTATGGTTTCATGAGGCACTATATATACTCATGAAATCTAACAATTTGTAACCCTAGTTTCTTGTTTGCCTTCATAATAAAGATCACTAAATCTCGGTGTCTTTCTTCGTCTGTTATAGTTCTCGTTATAACAAACTGATATCAGTGCTTGGTTGTGATTTCTGTCGAGAATGATGTTTAGATCTGTAGTGAAGATTGACAAGTTTACTGGAAGAAACTCTTTCAGTCTGTGGCAGATAAAGATGCGGGCTTTGCTGAAGCAACAAGGTTTATGGGCACCGCTAACCGCCGACAAGAAGGGGGCAGATACAACCACCGCTGAGTATGGTCTTCTACAGAAGAAGGCTCATTCGACGATCATGTTGTGTCTCGCAGACGATGTCATAATAGAGGTTGCTGATCAGGAAACTACTGGCGGCTTGGGCTGAAGTTGGAGAGTTTGTACAAGAAAAAGTCTCTGATGAACAAGTTGCTTCTGAAACAACGGTTATTCGGGCTGCGTATGCAAGAAGATACACAACTCATAGACCATCTTGATCAACTAAACACACTATTACTTGAATTGCGTAATATCGATGTTAGGGTGGAGGATGAAGATGCCGCCCTAATTTTGTTGGTATCCCTACCCCCTACATACGAGAACTTTGTTTAATCGTTCGTCGTTGGGAAGGATACCATCACGCTGGAAGAGGTTAGATCGTTGCTTCACAGCAAAGAGTTGTGTCTGAAGGCAACCGCGTTGGTTACAGAGAATCAGGCTTCCGGGCTTATGGTCAGCGGAGGCAATTCTGATGGTAGAAGGGGCAAGAAGCAAGGTCACAAATCAGGTGCGTCTTGTCACGTATGTCCTAGAAGAGAGTTGTTTATAACATATAGATATGTAGAAAAGGGCAATGTTTCTATGGGAAACGATGTCATCTGCATAGTTGTTGGGATTGGCTCAGTCAGGTTTCGGACAAACGATGGGAAGTTTCGCACATTAGAGGAAGTCAAACATGTGCCATCTATGACAAAGAATCTAATATCCCTAACTGTCTTAGACGACAAGGGTTTCAGATACACAGGTTATTGTGGAAAGTTGCGCGTGATTAAAGGCTCTAATGTGGTTTTGCAGGGAGCCAAGCAAGGAAAGGGAACTTTGTATGCCCTACAAGGTTCAGCCGTCACAGGTGCTGCAGATGTTGTTTCAGTCAAGATTAGGGAGACTGTTAATGAGGAGGTGGAGTTGAACTTCACTCCAACAGAGACTCATGCACCTGATTTTGTCACTGACCAATCATCACAGACGGTTACTGATAGAGCATGATTAGTATTGTATAATAGATTACATTTAGCATAGTTTAGTTGTGAATAGTGCATATTTTAGTTACAATTACATGTTTACCTGTGGTGTTGGAAGAGTCGGAATCTATGCAATTTTATGGTTAATTTCAGGTAAATGTGGATCCGACGAGGAATGAGGAGACTCTTGGATGAAGGAAGATTCAAGTTGAGGAAGAAAAGTGAAGAGCACGGGAGCGGAATCGAATTTCGAGAACCTAAGTGAAAAACAAGTCAGCAGAAGTTGTCGCCAGACAAGCTGAAATCGTTTCGCACTTTCTGGAGGCCTCGGTGGTCCGATTGGCTATTATAATCATGCGTTGGAAAGATCTCTTCGAGATCTACAACTTTCGTGTTGACATCGAGACCAAATTCGAAACATAAAATCGCTGTGAACAGTAAAAGCCGCCCCGCGGCCCGGTCCTCTGACGAGCGACTTCGCAATCGCCTGGCCACCCTGCGGCCTGGGGTGGCTGCCCCGCGGCCTTCGCAGAAACGCCGATTCAGAATTGGAACTTAATTAGGGTTTTTAATATTATTTTTGGGCCGACTTTCTAAAGCCTTTTAAGAGACTTTTTAGGTTATTCTTTCATTCACCTTATGCACTTTATTCAATTGTTGAGAGCGTCGTTGAGCATGAGCAACTAAACTCTCGAGGTTTCGCCTACAATATGGATCTTTGATTGTTGAATTGTGAGTTTCTTAATCTAGTTCTTATTCCTATTCCAATGTTTTGACTTCTTTGTGCTTAATTCCTTGAATGTGTTTTATTCTCTCTGGCCTGATCAACTAGTTAGAGTAGATTCATTCAATTGCTAGGGTTTTGCAGATTCCTCGTAGCGAACCTTAACTCAAGTGACAATCATATCCCTTTAGGACTCGTAGGACTAATTAGATGTGTAGGAAGTTGAATACATGTTGAATATTGACTCGTAGCTTGATATTATGTGTACCTTGGTTAATTCATACTCTTAATGCTATCTCTAGGTTGAATCTTAACCGTGTTAGGGTTATTTAGAGATAAGGGTTACTAGGACTCATAGGACTAGTAATCTACCTAAGATCTGGACAAGGACATTGATAGGAAAAGACAAGAACTAGAGGCTGAAACAAGGATCAAATTCATCAATCGAAGTGATAAATTGTAGGTGAACCTATTCATCTCCATTGCATTCTACAATCAATTTACTTTGTTTGTTTGCTTCCGCTTTGATAAAACGCGGATCGTTTTCACACCAAAAACCCTCCATATTCTTACTAGCGATTAGAATTGACACTCGAATTGAATAGATTTCCCTGTGGATCGATCTCTTGCTTACACACTATACTAGTTGTGAGTTTGAGTATTCTTTGGCAAGAACAACGACAGGTTTTCCTCTTGTCAAATTTGGCGCCGTTGCCGGGGAATTCTTATCAATTTCTTGTGTTTTTTTTATCGCTAACTTTTGTATATATTTACATCTAACCCCGTCGTGGACCTATCTTACGGTTCGCGACACCTTATTGCTAATATTTCTAGATGTTGAAGTTATGGCAGTTTCAGGGAGAGAATTTTCACAATTACCTCACAAGAGTGCAAAATTTATTTGACACCCGTTATTCACGGGGTTTTCGAGATAGTTTCCGAGATGTGGTCCTTTGCGTTTTTGAGGGCATGGCTCCTGAGACCCGAGAACTTGCCAGGTCCATAAACAATGGAAGCTTTGCTGGTTTAGGAGTGTCGGGATTATGGGATCTTATATGCTACATGGGTGACCAATCGGCGGAGGAAGAATTCTACACTTCGACGTTTCAACCAATGGAGTACTCCGACCCGTCCATGGAGGATTCAACCATTGTCTTGATGGAGCAAATAGGGCAATTACGTGAGATAGTGAATCAAAATGGGGAAGCAATTATCCGACTCTCTCAAACATTGAAGGACTTGGTAGTTCAACAATGTTCTATTCCTCAAATTGATGAAAGCCAAGATGCAAGCAACGATGAATTCTCCGATAATGAAGAAGAGCATCTAGTGGTTAGCGACACGAAATCTCAGGAGACGTCCCCAGAGATTGAGTATGTTTCGATGCTCCCTCCATTCGTAGAGATCATCCCCAACTCACCTATCAAGGAGCCAAGTCTTGAACTAATTTCTGTGGTTCCCGAACAAGAAACTGGTACTTTTTGCAAATTGGGAGATTTTGGTGAATATGTCGATCCATGGAGCCACTACTTCAACAAACCACCAGCAGAACTATGTTGGTGGTCCTACATACCCTCGAGGGAGAATCAAGCTCGAATGAAGGGTAAATTGGTAATGGTTCTCATTGCTATATTTTTAATTACCAATTGTTTCATCTTTAGTGTGCATTCGAATATCGGTTGGGCACGAGAGTTTGATTTGCTTTTGAGGGCGCTGACGATGTCTGCTTGAGTCTTGAATGAGTGGATGAATAAACTGTCGAGCCAATGACAGTAAACAAAGGCGCTACTTGGGAGGCAACCCAAGGTACGTTTTCTGTTTTCCTCTGTGTCTTTTGTTTTATCGGACTAGTTTTGGTTCTGTTCGGTTGTACGAAGCTAACACCGCAGGGAGAAAAAGCGTTGAAGAGCTAAATTTCGCAGGTCGCCCTACGGTCTCACGGGACTGAAATGTTCCCTTTCCTCACTTTCCACCACCGCAGTGAACAAGTCAGTTTTTCTTTCTTTCCTTCATATTTTTATCTTTTGTTGTCTTTTATGTCATTGAGGACAATGCCAGATTTAAGTGTGGGGGGAAGAATTGCATGGTATGATAGGATTGCATGTTTATTTTTAATTTGCACTTTTATTTTTGTTTTTAGTTTATATTGCATATCAGCATGTTAGTCTTTAAAAAAATCCCAAAAAAATAAAATAAAAATCAGTTATTTATAAATTGCATTATTAGGATTATGTCTTATTTCCCCATATGGATGTCGTTTGTCCTCTATTCTATCTATTGAGATTTATGCCCCATAATGTGCTTGGATTGTTGAAACCTTCGATATATGTTTTCTATACTATGTGGTGAACATGATTGGTTAATTGAGCACATAAGATCTTGGAATTTTGGGTAATCTTGAAGTTCTAGACATGACCTGGTGAGCTTATTTTTAGCCTATTCAGGACTGCACTTTATTTAGTCCTCTTACTTGTTGAGTGTACTCTCTTCAATTGCTTCCTCTTTGGCTTGCAGTTAGATATCTTTTTCAAGGCTGCATATTATGATTTCTGCACATGACTTAAACATGATTGAGGCACCTTTATTAGCCCTATTTAACTTTATTCTCACCTTACAGTCTTACACATTATCCTCTGCTTGAAACCAATTTGAGCCTATTGCCTATTCTTTTGTAGCTCCACAAGATTTTTCCATAGCCAATGATAGCCTGGCCCCATCCGGGAATTAGGAATGGTTGGTGAATATTTATATTGTGGATTATGGTTTTTAGTGGTGGATTGTATGTTTGAGGTATACTTATGAGGTGCTTGATTCTTGCTAGTACATTCATTACTTGGGACCTAAGGAGAATAAAATTCACTTAGGGGAAAAAGTCAAGGAAAATCATTTGATATAGCATGAATGAAAGAAAAAAAAAAAGAAAAAAAAAAGAAAAAAAAAGAAAAAAAAAAGAATAAAGGAATGAGTTGAGTATGGTTTGTAAAGTTTTATACTTGAGATTGGTGTTGTATGACATTGTAGAGTTATAGTATGATGAGTTTATGAGTGGTTTTATGATTTGGTTGCTTCCTTAGTTCCCGGATTATGAACACCACATGGCCTAAATTGTTCCATACCTTATAGTTTCTACCTTGGCCCCATTACAAACCAATTGAAAGACCTCATGATTTTTGTTGTGTGTAGAGTCACCAGCGGTGGAGAGCTAGAACACTGGTGCAAGACTATTGTAGCTAAGCTTTTGAAGATTGAGTTTTGAGCGTAAACATTTAACCCTAAACACTTGAGCGAGAGTGAAACACATATTCCCTGTGAGGTCTAGAATGGATATGGTTGTCTGATTTCATTGATTATTGCAATTATGTGCTATGATGGTGTTAATCTATTTTGTTTGCTAGTTTTTCATGCACTTAAAGATTATCGAGGTAGATATATGAATTGCTAATTTGTGGGGCTGCAGAGTCGAGTTTTCTATTGCTTGAGGACAAGCAAATGTTCAAGTGTGGGGGAATTTGATAGAGCATGATTAGTATTGTATAATAGATTACATTTAGCATAGTTTAGTTGTGAATAGTGCATATTTTAGTTACAATTACATTATTACCTGTGGTGTTGGAAGAGTCGGAATCTATGCAATTTTATGGTTAATTTCAGGTAAATGTGGATCCGACGAGGAATGAGGAGACTCTTGGATGAAGGAAGATTCAAGTTGAGGAAGAAAAGTGAAGAGCATGGGAGCGGAATCGAATTTTGAGAACCTAAGTGAAAAACAAGTCAGCAGAAGTTGTCGCCAGACAAGCTGAACTCGTTTCGCACTTTCTGGAGGCTTTGGAGGTCCGGGGACTATTATAACCATGCGTTGGAAAGATCTCTTCGAGATCTACAACTTTCGTGTTGACATCGAGACCAAATTCAAAACAGAAAAATCGCCCCGTGGCCAAGCTAGCCGCCCCGCGGCCCGGACCTCTGACGAGCGACTTCGCAATCGCCTGGCCACCCCGCGGCCTGGGGTGGCTGCCTCGCGGCCTTCGCAGAAACGCCGATTCAGAATTGGAATTTAATTAGGGTTTTTAATATTATTTTTGGGCCGACTTTCTAAAGCCTTTTAAGAGACTTTTTAGGTTATTCTTTCATTCACCTTATGCACTTTATTCAATTGTTGAGAGCGCCGTTGAGCATGAGCAACTAAACTCTCGAGGTTTCGCCTACAGTTTGGATCTTTGATTGTTGAATTGTGAGTTTCTTAATCTAGTTCTTATTCCTATTCCAATGTTTTGACTTCTTTGTGCTTAATTCCTTGAATGTGTTTTATTCTCTCTGGCCTGATCAACTAGTTAGAGTAGATTCATTCAATTGCTAGGTTTTTGCAGAATCCTCGTAGCGAACCTTAACCCAAGTGGCAATCATATCCCTTTAGGACTCGTAGGACTAATTGGATGTGTAGGAAGTTGAATACATGTTGAATATCGACTCGTAGCTTGATATTATGTGTACCTTGGTTAATTCATACTCTTAATGCTATCTCTAGGTTGGATCTTAACCGTGTTAAGGTTATTTAGAGATAAGGGTTAGTAGGACTCGTAGGACTAGTAATCTACCTAGGATCTGGATAAGGATATTGATAGGAAAAGACAAGAACTAGAGGCTGAAACAAGGATCAAATTCATCAATCGAAGTGATAAATTGTAGGTGAACCTATTCCTCTCCATTGCATTCTAAAATCAATTTACTTTGTTTGTTTGCTTCCGCTTTGATAAAACGCGGATCTTTTTCACACCAAAAACCCCCCATATTGTTACTAGCGATTAGAATTGACACTCGAATTGAATAGATTTCCCTGTGGATCGATCTCTTGCTTACACACTATACTAGTTGTGAGTTTGAGTATTCTTTGGCAAGAACAACGACAGGTTTTCCTCTTGTCAGTTACTACTTAGTCAGATACTAATGAGACAAAGAATACACCACTAGACAAAGGAACAGGTGGAGTTGTACATCGGAGTATTGCTCTAGATCAACCAAGAAGGGTTGACATGAGGGGGCCTGCGAGATACAGGTCTAATGATCTGGTAGGATATGCTTTGCATGTGGCCGAGGAGGGGGGGGATGGTGTTCCATCCAACTACAAGGTTGTTGTTTCTGGAGGTGAGTTAGTACACTAGCAAGATGAGAAGAGAATCAGAGTGAAAAAGGTGAGAATATCTGATAATCCTGCTGATATGTTCACCAAGCCCGTTCTCGAGAGCAAGTTCCGACACTGTTTGGACTTGTTTAATATCACCAATTGTTGATCTGCCCTGCGGGGCAATCTGAGTCCTCATGCGAGGACAAATCTGAGGCAGAGAAATGTCTAGCACTTGTCATGGTGCATCTGTTTATGAGAGGAGATTCTAGTACATCCGGCATTGAAGCTCATTTGGTACATCTGGCATGGCATTGCATTTGGTACGTCTGGTGTTGCAATGCGGTTGGTACATCTGAGAGGATTCAAGTCAAGGTGGAGATTTGTTAATATGCCTTGAATTGGGCTTATTATTTGTTTTGGGTTTAGGCCCATTGTTTGACTACGGTTTCATGATGCACCATATATACTGATGAAACATAACAATTTGTAACCCTAGTTTCTTGTTTGCCTCCATAACAAATATCCCTATTTCTCTGCCCGTGGACGTAGGTAACACATCGTTGCCGAACCACGTTAAATCTATGTGTCTTTCTTCGTCTGTTATCGTTCTTTTTATAACAATAATAGTCATGTAGATGTTAAATATATATATATATATAATATTAATTTAAGAGTGAAATATTTTTGTGGGACAAGGTTGTGGGGCAGGATTTTGGGGAAGAAGATATTCATTGGTGCCTATGTGGGTGTTTAGGAAATTTAAAAAAAAATCAAAAGCATAAATCAATTCCATGATTATATTAAGGCGAAATTGCATAAAATCGCCCTTTAAATAGGGTGTTATAAGGAAAACCGCCCCCTAAAACTAGAATTGCATCAAACCACCCGTTGAAACCATGCTCTTAGCAAAAGCCACACCCATCACCCAATTTTCGTTAATTGAATATTAAAATGTCTAAAAATTAAATTATATCCCTTATTTTGATTATTAGTTTAATCCATTTAATTGGTATTAGTTGATATTTAACATTTTAACATGTTTTTCAAAAGTAAAAAACTCTACAAAATACCAAAAAATATTATTTTGAAAAAAAAAATTCATACTTTCAAAAAAAAACTCTATAAAAAATTGATATGTAATTTATGTTTTATACATCGCAAAATAATGTGTATTAATAAAAGTCTAATTTAAGGGGAAAAAAACTAAAAAAATAATATTTCATGTAGTTTTTATTATTCTAAAAATGTGCGCGGAATAGTGAACATATTTTTATAATAATATAAACTATATGAAATATCATTTTTTTTAAAATTATTTTCTTCAAGTAGCCCTTTAGTATAATATAAACTTTTTAAAATATATAAAACATCAATTATATCCTCTTTTTATAGTGTTTTTACTAACAAGTATGAAATTATGTAAGAAAATGATATTTTATAGGTTTTTTACTTTTGAAAAACATGTTAAAAAGGTAAAAATTAATTAATACTGATTGAATGGAGTAAAATAATAATAAAAACAAGGGATATAATTGATTTTTCACGCACTTTTAACATTCAATTAATGGAAATTTGGTGATGGCCGGGTGTGACTTTGCAAAGAAAATGGTATTAACGAGTGAATTTCTACAATTTTAGTTTTAAGGGGTTGTTTTCCGCAAAACACCCTATTTAAAGGGTGGTTTTATGCAATTTTACCCACGGTTATGCGGTTTTTAAATAAATTTTGTTATATTATATCAATTATCACAGAATTAATGTAAAATAATATAAACATGTTATTATTGGGTATTTCATTCTTTATGAGAATATTATAAACATATGTTTCTTTCTTGGTCAATTGTTTTTGCCTTCTTATTTTAAAAAGATCTATTTTTTAAAAAGTAAATTAAGTTTTTTTGGTCATTTATTGTCCATTCATTTAGCCATTATTAAAACTTTTTTTCTACCACAATTGTTAAAGAAGTGTTCATTAAGTGTAAATTTTTATATTATAAAATTAAATAAAATTTAGATTTTAGCTTGAATAAAAGAATTATGAAATAAAATTAAGATACTTATTAGAATAACAAATAACTAAAATTTATTTTGAATAAAAGAATTATTAAATAAAATTAAGAAACTTATTAGAATAATCAATTGAGTAAATTAGATAAGAAATTAAAAGAATAAAATAAGGTAAAAAACGAAAATAATAAAATAACATTATTTTTTTTTTGAATAACATAAGAAAAAAATTGAATAAAAAAGGGTGTTTACTAGAATGTCCATATTTTTAGCTTTTATTAGCATTTTGTCCACCAACCTATCCATATTAGCTAACTGTCCACCTGTGTTCCTGAAACTATTGAAACCGAAGTTGCTGAAATTATGCCCTTGTGCCCCCCACACGTGCCCCCTTGGCCCCTCCTATTTCAGTATTTTTTCGCATTGGTGAAACCCCGATATCAGCACTGTTGTTGTTGTTGAAACCCCGGTTTCAACAACGTTGTTGATGCTGAAACCCCGGTTTCATCAACTTTGTTGATACTGAAACTCCGGTTTCAGCAGCATTGTGGATGCTGAAATGGTTATTGCTGACACTGATGAAATTGTTATACATACAAGCGACTGAAATGCTAAAATACTGAAAATAATGAAATATTGAAAGGTTGAAATGTTGTCATATATGCTTGTAAGATATAGTAGCTCATACAATTTTATAAGAATTAATTTCAACAAAAATCAAGAAGCTAATAAGCTCTCCATAAGTTTTAGCAAGGCAACAAAAATTTGCTAAAATTGCCAATACACAATAGACATTTGCATTCACAACCATTTGATGAAATTGCACCTAAAAAAGTTCTGATAGAGATAATTTACCCCAAATAGCTGATGATGTCAATGAGATAATGGCGAGATTGGCAGCATAAAATAGTTATTCACCAAAAAAAAAAAAGTCAAATACACCAGGGGAGGCGATAGATTGAGTGCTGAAACTCCACTGGCACTTTGGATTTCTACTGGCGCTGTTAGATCGAGTGCTGAAATTGAGAATTAAGAGATTTTCAATGTTTAATATTCATCCCCTTCAAGGAACTCCACTGGCGCTTTGGATCTAAGCATGGTTCGTTTGATGCTCCTGGGCTTGGAGTCAACGCGGCGGAACCGGAGGCGGAGCGAGGAGAGGGCCGGCTTGACGCAGAGCTTTTAGAGGAATCAGTACCCGCCAATGGAGTAGACGAGGGAGCGGACGGCAGCCAGGGCGGGCCGATCATAAGGAAAATCAGACGAAGGTGGTAACGCCGATCATGGATCTTCCGTGGACAGATCTGTGGTGGTAACGCCATGTCCTTCCAACAGATCGAGTTTTAGGAGGCGGTGACGGTGAACGGATCAGTTGATAGGTTTAGATAAGAGGGGTAATTTTCTCAAGAAAATTTTAGGTGGACAAACCCCTAATTTAACACACTTGGTGGACACTCCCTCAATATGGCCGAAAATTTACGCATTCGGCACAAATTTTCTCTTAAAAAAAATAATAGTATTATTTATATTTTAGTAAAAAAAATAATTAGAAAAATGTTATATAGCTACATAGAAAATGGACAAAGATAGATTAATTTAATTTAATCAAGAAAATAAGATATTAATGGATAAAAATATAATAATTATATTTATATATGAAGCAAAAAATTGAATTAAAAAAACAAATATGTTTTTAAAACTCCCTTTCTAATGAGTATTAAATAAACTTATTTCCAAAATGAAACATTAACAATTACATAATTTTTAAGTAATTAAGCCTGTGTGTAGCTTGAAATTGATAATTAAGAGATTTTCAACGTTTAATATTCATCCCCTTCAAGGAACTCCACTTGCGCTTTGGATCTGAGCATGGTTCGTTTGATGCTGCTGGGCTTGGAGTCAACGCGGTGGAACCGGAGGCGGAGCGATGAGAGGGTCGGCTTGACGCAGAGCTTGTAGAGGCAGCAGTACGAGCAAATGAGGGAGTGGACGGCGGCCAGGGAGGGCGCGCGGTGTGGTGTGGCGTGGCAGAAGCCGACGAGGGACACCATCATGGTGCTCTCCTTGAACCCGCCATAGATCTGGCTTCCAAGGAAGTAAGAGCGGGAATCCGGGGAGGAGGAGCCGAACCTCAATCGGTGCCTCACTGGTTCAGATCCGAGAATAAAATATTACCAGTTTTAAATAACCGGTGTTAAATTACCTGTATTAACAAGGAATTTTGTAATAGTGAGAGGTCGCCTCCTTGACCGCCGCTTATTGCAATCGATCATGGATCTACACTCCACCCCCCTTCTAGCGATGGAGTTTCTGGAAAATCGTTCGCACTCCACCTCCACCTGGATTTTCCGGCGGGAGCGGACAGGAAACGAGGAAAATCAAAGGGAGGTGATAACGCCGTCATGGATCATCCGTGAATAGATCATGGATCTTCCGTGGAAATCGTTCGCACTCCACCTCCAACTGGATTTTTCGGCTGGAGCGGAGCAGGAAACGAGGAAAATCAGACGAAGGTGGTAACACCGATCATGGATCTTCCGTGAACAGATCTGTGGTGGTAACGTCGGGCCCTTCCAACAGATCGAGTTTTTGGAGGCGGTGGCGGTGAAAGGAACAATTGATAGGTTTAAATCAGAAGGGTAATTGTGTCCAAAAAATTTTAGGTGGACAATACCCCAATTTAACACACTTGGTGGACACTCCCTCAATATGGCCGAAAATTTGCGCATTCGGTGCAAATTTTCTCTTAAAAAAATAATAGTATTATTTATATTTTAGTAAAAAATTATTAAAAAAATGTTATATAGCTACATAGCAAATGGACAAAGATAGATTAATTTAATTTAATCAAGAAAATAAGATAACAATGATAAAAATTTAATATTTATATTTATATATGAAGCAAAATTTTGAATTAATAAAATAAATATGTTTTTAAAACTCCCTTTCTAATGAGTATTAAATAAACTTATTTTTAAAATAAAACATTAAAAATTACATAATTTTTAAGTAATTATGCCCCTGTGTAGCTTGAGATCGTCCACTAGTAAAAATATTAGTGAAGCTAGCTATTTATTATTATTATTATGTTTTGAATTACACTAATTAGTTTCTAATAAAAATTAATATATTTGTAATATTAAAAAACCTTTATATATTGTAAAAATCTTATTGATCACTAAAAAAAATTAATATCTCTATAACTTTTGTTAAAAATCATGTTTTAAATTAATCTAACTAGTTGGTAGAAAAAAATTAATATCTTATTAAATTTAATTTAAAAATTACATTTTAAATTAATCTCATTGGTTGCTAAAAAAGTATTTTTAAATTCTATTTGAAATTAATCTCAATAGTTAGTGGCTGTGATTGTGAGTGGTGTGTTTGTTTTGTCCTATTACTTGTCAATTAAAACAAGAAAAATTCTCACCATTGTGTCTCTCAATTTACTGCTATAAATGTAAGTTCGAACAATCAAACACACACACTACTTGTCTTCAACCTCCCAACGTATAACAATGTTAACACCGGGCCAGATCCAACAATGCGAGAAACTCATGAAATCCTACAACTGTCAAACCGAATCCGTTGATGACTTTTGGAAGAGGCTTAAGGAGGGGGTCCTTGTTGAAGAGAAGGTACGGTTGATATATATATATATAAGGTTAATAGGCTATTTCTCGATTAATTGACTCTCTTGAGATTTGAATATGATTGCAGTACTATTTTTGGGTTGATGATCAAGATCATCTTGGTGTTGAGTTGTTTGCGAGAGCACTTCAAGTCGTCCGTGCACCATATTATGCTCTTTACTGGGAGAAGATGCCGTAAATTAAATATACTGTGATTTCGAAAACAATAACTAGTGATCAATTCATTGATGATTAATATATGGCTAAAGTTTTATGTTTCACCAACGCACTGTAGCATCATTAACATAAGCGTGGAAGTAGTGGTGCTGAAACAACTGTTTTCCTTGGACGTGGAAGCAAAATTATTCGACACAGGGATGCTCACTGAGGGGACCGAGTACGAGGTCTTCTTCGACATCGAGATAATTCACTATGAAAGGGGGATGTTATTGAAGTTCGAGCAGGATGGTCCCTTTGGCGTGACGAACAAGCAGGCACGGAACCAGGAATGAAAATCGGGATGGGCTGAAATCACCTTATATAATTTTTTTTAAAGAATTATTAATATTAATTAAATAAACACATAATATTTTTTAAGAGATTAATATCAGTATATATGTTGTGATGGTGTCTTATTGTATTTTAAGGAAATATAGAGGGAAAATAAATAAATAAATAAAGGAGATGGTGTCTTACTGTCTATTAAGGAAATACAAAGGGAAAAAAATAAATAGAGGAAGAAGCCCAAACATGATTCGAACCGTGGTTGATGGTGTCTTATTCCATGCTCCGTATTCAACAAAAACAAACAACCAACTGGGCTATTATAACTACATGTTACAATTACTCTTCTTATTTACTATATTTTTTATTTTTGGGGTGGGCTGCAGCAAAGCCCAGCCCACCCCTAAGTCCGTGCCTGCGAACAAGCTTGAGGTGAGGGTGGACAAGCTGATAGGAGCAGGTCGAATCGAGATACCAACCGGGAAGTTCGAACTTCCCACCAAAATCCCTGTCGGCAGCGATACTAAAGCGAGCTTCAGGATATCCCGACCCAAGTACTACTCCCCGGCATCAAGTCATCTTATCGTGCGCGGTGTCATCATCAAGCCAGTAGTCTACTGCAAGTGTTCACGCTCGGGGACAACTACCAATGTTCGGAAGTTGAGTGATGTTGGTAAGAACAAAAGAAAGTGGTGTAAACTCACATTGTAGCAAACAATTTCGCACCGAGTCGAGGGTGGGATGAATAATTTTGGGTTAAGAAATAAATCATGCAGATTAATAAGATAATATTGCCAGGGGCGGACCCATAAAGTTTTTAGCGGGAGTCATCATAGTAGTCGACAATAAGATCGAGAAAAAAATTGCAAAACACAACGTGATCGATAGTACAAACTAGTGTAAACCTATGGTTTCAAAAATACTACAAATATATAAGAGAAAATTTGCGCCGAAATTTTAGATCAAATTAATTAATTGTCTCCCACTTCTTCCAAATTAGTTAAAAGTCCACGACCTAAATCTGTACCCCCCTCCCCTAAACCTCGCTTGGAGCATCGGTTCTCTGGATCTCAGCGCGTCTTTCTCCATCGCTCCATCGCTTCATCTCATCATCATCATCGTCGCCTGGCCTCGCCATCGCCTACTCCTCGTCCTCCTCCTGTCGGAATCGGTTTGCAGCAGGTCTGAACCAGAGCTCACGCCGTCGCCTCTCATCATCTTCCCGCTTATCCGTTCCCTCTTCTCTCCGGGGTACTGGATTCAGATTTGCTCCCTCTCCTCATGGTTTTTAGGATCGAGATCCTAGTGGGATCGAGACAAGGGCGTAGGATCGGATCGTATGATCGTAAGATCCTAGACAAAAATTAAAAATAAAATAAATAATAAAAAAAACCATCGTAAACAAATACCTTAATTTTAAAATAAAACTAAGATTTTCCTCTATTAAACAAATTAAGTAACTAAAATAGTCCAATAATAAGCACTTAACATTCATAATTTGTCAAGAATAATATCTCCAAAAGTGACAAATAGACAAGGATAATACCTTAGAATATGACAAACATACAAGAGATAAATCACAATCCAAATATCCAATGTCATCACTAGTTTGAAATGTCATCATTGCAATTAACCACATCATGAACAATTTCAGGCACTCAGACATGGATTTGTCGAGTTGAGTTACGAAACAAAGGGCTTAGGGTTTCAATTCTACGTCTTCACTCTTCTGCCTTCAATTTTTAAGGAGATGGGCTACCAAAAAATAAAAAAATAAAAAGACACATCGTATTCAGGAGGCCCAATATCCAAACAAAACAAACGCAATTACACAAATATGATTTTTGCTAGGATCGGAAATTTTTTCTATTATCGGTAGATCCTACCGATCCCACACGATCTCATAGGATCCTAGGTAGATCCAAGCACGAAGGAGTCTATATGCCCGATTCGAATCAAAACATTGCCTAGAATCGTAAAATCGTAGGATCGTAAGATCCGGATCGGGATCCTAATAACCATGCCTCTCCTCTTCCGATTTCTATTGGAGATTCGACGGAGGCGGAGGTCTCCCTTCTTCCCCTTGATTCATCGATCTATTCGATTTTCAAGGTGTTTGTTATGGCGGCGGTATGCGTTGGTCGGAATCGGAGAAGTAGACGATGGATTCGGCGATTTCCGCTCGCATAGCGATCTCCCATCATCTCGAATCAATGGTGGAATTCAGCCACGAAAGATTCCGCATCAGTTACGCTCTCCATCGACGCCCAGATCTGAACCAGATCCGTCACCTTCGACGCCCAGATCTGAGTTTCACGGCGTTCTCTGCATTTCAGCAGATCCGTCTCTGCGCTTCCGGCGTTTCAGCAGATCCGTCTCCCTCATGGCATTCTCTGCGTTTCCGCCGTTTCGGCAGATCCGTTTCCAACACCCAGATCTGAGTTTACAGCATGGCTATGGGTCGCCGATAACCAATTTCTTTCAGCAAATTCCATAAAAACAGTGGCTGAAAAAAGTTGGGGGAGTTTCTCTGCGTTTTCCTTTTTATGTTAGGTCTGCAGATTTGGATTGGGTCTTCGATTCGGAGGGGTTTTCGATTAGCTGCCAGTTGAATGCTTGAATTAATTTCAATGCCGGAGGCGGTAGAGGCTTTGACCTGAAATGGTGGTGGTGAGTATTGAATCCAGAATGGGATTAATTTTTGGATTGCTTCGCTGTTGCTGTTGCTTCTACAAATGATCCTTTACTCCTACTTTGCTAGGTGCTTCAAAGGGACATGACACATATTAATGGGTTGAATTTTTTATCAAATATTAATGGCCTTAATTGGATCTAGAATGACAACAATTTTAATGGGCTCAATGAAAAATGCTGAAATGTAAGACAAAAAGGTCATTTTACATTTCAATTTCTTATTTAATTTTGCTCCGATTGATTTTCATCGTTTGGTTAATTAAAATGAAAAAAAAAAAGCAACTCCGGTTTCAGCAACACGGTTTTAGCAACCCCGGTGTCGAAGTGCTGACGCGAAAGAAAAGAAGAAACAACAATTTCAGCAACTTCGGGTTCAACAACTCCTTAAATCTTAATTGATCGTTTTGCCTTCGATCTCTTATTAATCTGTGTTTTTTGTTTTTAGACTTATATTTATAATGCTGAAATGCTGAAATTTTATATTGTTCGGATTGATTTGAATTTCGATTGGATAATTTCATTTTCAGCAACACGATTTCAGCAACTCCGGTGTCAAAGTGGTGACGCGGGAAAAAGAGGAAAAAAAAAAAAAAAGTTAAAACAAGGGTTGCTGAAACCGAATGTGCTAAAACCGAAAGTTAAAAAAAGAAAAAAAAACAGGGAAAAAAATACTGAAATAGGGGTTGCTGAAACCGTATGTGCTGAAACAGGATTTTCTTATAAAATTGCATGAGGTACTATTTCAACATTTCAGCATTTTCGCATTTTTGAAAAAAACAAACTCCGGGTTCAACAACTCCGGTATTGAAGTGGTGACGCAAAAAAAAAAAACAACTCCGGTTTCAACACCTTCGGTTTTAGCAACTTCGGTATCGAAGTGGTGATCCGAAAAAAAAAAAATAACTCCGGTTTCAACAACAATTTCAGCACCTAAAACCGGGGCTTCGGCATCAACAACTTTGCTGAAACATGGGTTTCAGCATCAACAACCCTTGTTTCAGCAACGCGGTAAAAAAAACATTGAAACATGGGCTGCTGAAATCGTATATGCTGAAACCCTTGTTTCATCAACAGCTTTGCTGAAACAGGGGTTGCTGAAACCGCATGTGCTGAAATAGGAGTTTCAGCATCGTCAGCACATGCGGTTTCAGCAACGCGAGAAAAAAAAACTGGAAAAAAAAAACAAAAAAAAAACTTAAAAGGGGGTTGCTGAAACTGTATGTGCTGAAATAGAAGTTTCAGCAATTCCGTTTCAGCAACTCTGGAAACGCGGAAAAAAATATCCTCAAACTGGAGGGGGGCACGCATGGGGGCACAGGGGGGCGGTGGACATTTTGCTAATTTGGAAGAGCTGGGAGACCTTTTCCTAATAAAGTCCAAAAATTAGGACATCGAATTAATCACCCCAATATATAATACGAAAATAAGGATAAAAAATGAAAAATAAAGATATGAAACACGTACAATAAATAAACATTACATTATTAACATGTAATAATGTATAACTAGATATAAAAAAATTTAAACTTGTGTAACTTCCTACCATATTCTCAAAATAAGTAATATAACCTATGGTTTCGAAGCTCTCGAGATGAATTATAATATGTGAATGTCAATTTAAGTAAAATATTAAAGTATTATAGTGTATTGAAATAAAACTAAAGTGATTAATACTGCTGTAATTTTCAAACATTCATAACTTTTTACTCAGATGTCGGATTAGGGCGTATTATATATCAAAACGAAGCTATCGACGAGGAGAATACACCTAGGTAATTTGTCGGATGAGGAGGGGGTCACGTGACCCCCTAGGACCCCCTAGGTCCGCCTCTGAATGTAGCAATCTTGCCTAAATTTTGATGATCAACTTATTCAATAGAGATTGCATCAAAAGAAAAATTATCAAAAATTCTACGTAGTTGCCTTTTGTTATATTATTATTATTATTATTATTATTATTATTATTATTATTATGTGGATGTACAAAATATAGACTTTACTTATATAGAGTTTTGTCTGTGGATAGATTTACTATTGCTTGGAGTCTAAGGTGTTTATCTCTATATATTGTACCGGTGTAATACCAAGAGAAATCAGTTGAATACAATCTCATATTCTTACCGGTTATTCTTACCATAGTTTATAATATGTTATCAGCACGATAGCCTCTTAACCGCGAAAACCCTAATTTTTCTACTCCAAAACCAGATTACCCGACCATCGCCGACATGTATTCATCAAGCATCTATGGGGACTGAATTTCACAACGGGGATCGAAGACGTCGCTGTTTCTGACGAACCCGATTCCGATTACCCATGGATACATATATCTCTCGCCCTCTTCAATGCCTTCAGTGTCGCCTCCGCCGACGATCTCATTGGGAGGACAGCCAGGGCACGCTGGACAGCCGGATATGCGAATCCTCGCTCCGATCGGACCAGCGGAGCGCCACGGTGGACACTAAGGGGCTGATCCGGATCATGATCGATGTTGTGAGGTCGAAATCTCTCCGACTTGCTCTCGTTCGTCAACCAGATGATGCAAAGGAAAGGTTTTTTTTATTGTTCTTCTTCTTTATTATCCATGGTTTCTTTGAATTTGACGTAATTGAGTCAATACTATGATTTGATTGTTTTGATTCTTATATATGTTGTCATGCTTTGAGTTTGCGAATTCTTATATATCTTCTTCTTCACTGATTCCACAGCCTAATCTAGCGATTTCTTCAATGTGGCGTTTGGCTGCGGGCTCGAGGATAAGGAGATACCTATAGAGTTCGGGAAAGCCGGCAGCAACGCCATCTCCGGCGTCATGGGGCTGGCCCTGGGCGGGCCGAGGGCGTTCCTCAAGCAGGTGAGGGACGCGCAGATCAGCGGCGCCGGCGTCCAGACGATGCCGATGCGGGCCGGAAACGCCTACCACCGCTTCTTGGACAACATCAACGTCAATGGCAGCGCTCTGCGGATTGGCCCGGTTGTGTTTGAGTACCACGATGATGGCTCACTAGATGGCCACCCTTGAGGGCACCGAATTAGCCGCTCTTCGCAAACTCCATCGGAGAAGATGAGTGGAATTTGGGGCAAATTTATTTTAATTACAAAACTAGCCCCAGAGTTCTAAAGAAATTGCGGATTAGCTTGCATTTTTTCAATAATTACATAAATAACCTAAATTTTTAGGGTTACAAGTTTTGATGAGTGGAAAATCTCTTCCACGTGTATCATCCCAGAAGTGATAAGATTTAATGAGTGAAGTAGATTAATGTCCACGTCTCCTGAACTAGACATATAGACAAATCACATCCCCGTAGAGATGATAATCCCGTTTAGAACATGACGAAAATACCCTTATACTTGAATCAATTTACAATTTACCCACACAACCCTAGCCCCACTCCATTCTCTCTTCTCCTCACGTCAAACAGAAGCACAAGCGGTCGGCAAGAGCCAAATCCCACAAATCGCCACTTTCAACTCGTTTACTTCAAGATAGTGAACCAAATCGAAAATCTCTCGACATTAAGGTAAGTTTTCCTCATTTTCGTAGTGATTTTGAGTATATTATTGTAGATTTTAGGGATTTCGGTGAATTGATTTTAGAAATTGAAAGATTGGGTGATTTTGGGTGCGATTTTTGTGTATTTTGGCCAAAACAATAGTATTAGGCACTACATTACATAGATCTACGCTTATGGAGGCCGAAAATTGCATTGTGGTCGGATTGGGGAGGGTTAGATCTGCGCATATGACGAAGAAGATGACTCAGGGTCGCTGCGACCACGGGGCATCCGGTCGTTGCGACCAGCCCTCACATAGTCGAGCGACATCTCTGCATAGACGTCAATGCTGATTATTTTCACTCATTCGTTGTCTGTGAGTTTGCAGTCGGACAACTTGTTGGTCATTGGCTTCTCCCCTCGACTTCCACGGGCTCAACGCGACTCTCCAGTACGAGATTAACGCTTTAAGGTTCAAGTTCTTTCTTTTATCCTTCTATCTTCTCCTGAAATTTGTGCGGTATGATTGTTTATTTATTGGAAAGCTAGGGTTTATTGAACTTATTTGTTGGTCAAGGGACTTGGATTCAATTTTTGTATGGTAATTCTGTATAATCCACTACATTCACTTGTCCTTTAGCTTCATTTCTTAATCTTTATAATGGACCCATTTGCCTATTGCTTGTATCTTTCCTTCATTTTGACCTCCACCAAGGCACTATTTTGCAATGAGAAAAAGTCTCTCTTTTGTTCTTCTTCTAGAATCTAGCCTCTTTGGTAAGCCAAAAATACATATAAATATACTACTTATCCGTATTAAGTAAACACCATTATTATAATAATCTTACTAAATGGAGATTTCGCTTAAAATCTGAATTTTTCTAACCATTGAATACCCATATCCTAGGAGGTATTTTGAGGTGGGTGAAGGCAAGTTGTGACAAGATCCTTTCCCTTTTCATTTTATATATATACCCTTGAGGCTTGTTCTCAACTTCATCTTGATTTTCATTGGTGAAATTTGCTTCTTTGTTTATTCCCTTCACAATGATTTTCACTTAAAATCTGGTTTTATATATATTTATTTGTTACTGCTATGAAAAAGGGAGTAATTCCCTTCTGTAGCTTTTGAAAATTCTACAGCTCTAATGATCAATTTTGAGTCGATCTTGCTTTCGATTTTTTTTTCCTGCAATTTCTTTATTGCACTTTTATGTTGAGCCAGTCCGTGATCTGTATTTTGTTTTTTATTAGTCCCTAAGGAGTGCGGGGACCGTCGCGGATTCTGTGTAAAGGAAGCAACAAATACATATTATTGTCATCCACCAAATCACCAGACAGTCTTTCTCAGTACCACAGCAGTTATTGGTAAGTATTTTTTTGAAGTTTTAACATGTCCTTCGTGCTTCTGATAAACACAGGTGGATCAACTACTTTTCAAGTGTACAAAGGCACAAACCCAATCTTTGTTTTTTGAGTGCAATAAACCTAATAGAGTTTTTGAATATGAGACTAACACATGCTTTTTGAACAGTTTATATAGCTCTCAGCATTGCTATTTTCCCATTACTTATGGTGTTTGGATGTCGTTGGCTATAGAGAGAGATAAGGGACTTGGATTCAATTTCTGTATGATAATTCTGTATCATGCTAATCGACTCTTTATATATTATAAGTCTGTTGCTATTTTTATATATTCAAAGTCAAACTCTTTATATATATTATAAGTCTTTACATATGAGTATTTTAATTTAAAAAACATAAATATAGATCATGAAATACATAATATAGCATATTGTACCCATTTATATAGTAGTGTGTTAAATAAATATATGATGCTCTCTAATATGTACATGTGCAATGAACTTAGAAACTTAAACAAGAGTGACGAATTGTACCTATTCACTGTGTATGTCGCGTCCATCACAAGTACATAAAGGAATGCCTTCAGCAGTGCAATAGAATCAGGATGTGCCCACACAATGTCACTTAAAACCGCTGAGTTTGGGGTTGTTCTGTGCCGCACAAAATAATTCAACTCCTTAGCCTTGACAAAAAATTGTTGGGGAACGGTTCTCCCCTGCATACCCTGCTTTCGGAGGTTGGCTCTTAAGTTGTACACTTGCTTCAGTTTTGTCACATTTCGAGGTTCTTTTGAAGGGCTAACAAAATGTTCTTCGGCTTCGCATGGCTTTTGGTCATGGTCTTAACCAATTCATGCTCTACTGCTGTAGGCCTTCCGGCGAACGCATGCCCATGCAAACTCCTGCGTATCTCGTGGTTGTGAACTCCTGCTATCATCTCTACCTTCCAACATCCCCTTTTACTCTCTAAAACTTTCAACATGAATGGACATCCATGTTTTTTCGTCTTCACGCGTTTATGGACGTCATCTTTGATGGGTGTGTATGCCCCTTCTCTCTCACAAAACATCCATGTCCGGCCAAGTGTCTTCGCATCACTCTTGACAACACGTCTGATCACAATGCACATTTGATTCTCTTTGCCTTTATTCTTTACCCATTATACAGCTTTCTCCCTATTGTTGAATGTGTCCTTAGTAGTAAACATTTCAGTGTAATCTGCTGACCATACCTGAACAGGCTTCGTGGGCACTGCATTCTGCTCTGATTCATTCCGATCCATCTGCATTCCCGCTGATGATGGGACATGCAAAGTCCTTCCATATGGGGTACCCAAATCAGATGACAGTTGAACGAGTTGCGCCCCATTATTTTCCTCTCTGATAGTTGGCGAGCTTGGCAACAGGGTTTTGTTTGGCACCTCAGTGTCAAAACTATAATTGATATACAATTCAGTGTCCTCGTTGTCCCCCTTACAATAAACATTGAAACAAGTGTCAACTCAATATACAAATTGATAGAGTGGAAGTAAATTGTGAAATATAAATTCACAATCTATCTATATCTATCTATCTATCTATCTAATCCTCAATTATTTCAATTCATAACATTAAATTAGTATATAATTTATTCATTAACCCTAATTCTTTTTAACCTAATAAAGTTTGCAATGTTATATTATCAGTCCAAAATTTCATTAACCCTAAAAAATATTGTAATTTCATTAAAGTTTGCAAGTTTATACTCTTAATGCTATAAAATTTCATGAACCCTAATTCTTTTTAACCTTAGAAATTTGCAATTTTATATTCTCAATCCAAATTTTCATGAACCCTAAACGAAATTGCAAATTTCATGAAAGTTTCCAATTTTATATTAAATATTGCCATGATATTTCAATTTTTTATCGCTACTAATATTTCACTAACCCTACAAAAGATAGCTATTTCATGAAATTTGGTAAGTTTATATTCGCAATGCCAAGTCGACGGGTCAGCTGACCCGGCGGGTCACGGGTCGACCCGCCGGGTCAACGGGTCAACCCAACAAAATAAAATAAAATCTTTTTAAAAATTTATACTCTAATATATTTATATTTATAATAATAGTTATAAATATAAATATAAACTAGAATATATATTTATAATTATAATTGTAAATTATAATTATAAATATAAACATAAATTATAAACAAAACTAGAATTCATATTTATAAAATATAAATATAAATTCATATTAATATGCAAGTTTGCAACTCATATGCAATATGCAATATGTAATGCATGGTAAGATTCATCTCTTGCTTATCTCCTTTTATAGAGTAGGATACTCCCACCCACATATTCTCTCATTTCCGATGTGGGACAAAAAATCTCTCATTTTCAATGTGGGACAAAAAACATGGAACTTGTTCATCACTTGATTATCTCCTTCTTTGCCTACTATATTGATATATTTGTATAATTGTCTTTGAAGATTAATTAGTTATGATATGTAATGATTAATTAATTCACACAATTCGTGTTAAAATTTCACATTTGAAGTCTACACATATTGGATACAATAGTTGTGATCGGTGGCTAAGTCATCAAATATAGCCCACAAAACTTAGAACAAAATGTACATTACTTAAGTCATGGGTAATTTGGGGAGGCAAGATGCTTTGATAAGAAACAAGAAATTGATAGGTGAAAAAGAACAATTGAAATTGTTGGAGTTGTTCACGATTTCGAAAGAGGCAAAACATTCATGCCTATCTAACTCTTTATGAATCAATAACTTTAACTATAGCCATTTTATTATCTTTAACAATAGCCATTTTATTCTCTTTAACAACCACTTTTATTATCTTTAACAATAACTTTAATGTTAATATACTTCAACAAAAAACTAAGTGAGTATGTGACATGATCACATGAAAAGAGTGTTAGTATGTGAGTTCCATCTTCTTTGTCCCACGTTGAAAATGGGAAGTTTTTTGTCCCACATTTGAAATGAGATGGTAAGTGGTACCCTAACTCTATAAAAAAGAGTTCAACCCATGTACAAGTTATCATGCATTACATATATTGCATATGAATGCAATATGAATATGAGTTCATATTTATATATTTTATAAGTATATAAGTATGAATTCTAGTTTTTTTTTATAATATATATTTATAATTATAATTATATTATAATTATAAATATAAGTTCCAGTTTTTTGTTTATAATTTATATTTATAACAATACTAATAATTATTATTATTATTGTTATAAATATAAATGTATATTTTAGTTTTTTTTTGTTTTTGTCACGGGTTGACCCGCCGGGTTGCCGGGTTGAAATATGCTCGACCCTAACCCGGACCCGTAACCCGCCAAGATTCTTCCTCATGTTCCCTTTACAAAGGCGGATCATCAAGACGACCGGAGTCATAGCTAATACAGCATGGGCTGGCGCCGCCTACAATTTCCTCCTCTACATGCTCGCCACCCATGTAAGCATCAAGCTAACCAGCAATCAATTTAGGGGTAATGTGATGCCCTAAGTTAAGGGATCGATGAACTGATGGATCGATTTCTTGGATAGGGAAGTTGCTGGGATCCATATGGTACACGACAGCCATAAGCCGACAGTTCTCGTGCTGGAGAGTCGAGTGCAACAAGGAGAAAGACAGGTTCCCTCCGTGCTCACCCACGTATTTGGACTGCAAGAATCTTCTGGATATGGAGAGGCAATACTGGCTTAACAACACACAAGTGCTCAATAACTGTGATTCCAGAAACCAGCTTTCGTCTTTCAAGTTTGGGATGTTCGCGGAGGCCTTCACTAGTGGTGTTGGTTCCTCCATGTTCACCACTAAGTACCTCTACTGTCTTTGGTTCGGGTTGAAGAATTTGAGGTAACGTAGATCCGATCAGATTCAGACCAAATAACCCTGCTCCTTCGTGCTTTGATTCGATTCCACCAATGCAGTTCTTATGGACAGAATCTGCAGACCACCACCTTCCTTGGCGAGACCTTGTTCACCTGTTGTATAAGTATGGGAGGATTGTTCTTGTTCTGTCTTTTGATTGGCAATGTGCAGGTATGATGCCATTCTAAGAAACGATAAATTGTCATGTCGAATACTTGTTTCAAGTAGCTATATTGAATATGATTGTCTCTCTTATTGCCAAAGACTTACTTGCAATCTCTAACGGTGAGACTCGAAGAATGGAGGATTAAGAGAACACATACGGAGGAGTGGATGAGGCATCGCCAACTACCACCGGCCTTGCAGGAGCGTGTCCACATGTTCGTTCAATACAACTGGCTAACTACTAGTGGAGTTAACGAGGAATCCATACTCCGGACATTGCCATTGGATCTCCGAAGAGAGATACGAAGGCATCTATGTCTTCAGCTTGTTCGGCGTGTACGTCTTCCTTGGTATACTATTACAAGATCTAACATTGTTCTAGCAGAAGAGCCAATTTTCTCTCCTTAAACTCTGCTTTGATTGCCTATTCTCCAGGTCCATTTTTTCTCGCAAATGGACGAGCCACTGCTCAATGCGATCTGTGAGCGCCTTGTGGCCACCTTGACCACCCAAGGCACCTACATTGAGAGATAAGGCGACCCTGTCGACGAGATGCTCTTCATCATTAGAGGCCAACTCGAGAGCTCCGCAACTGATGGAGGAAGGACCGATTTCTTCAACTCCATCACACTCCGCCCAGGTGACTTTGCCGGGGAAGAATTACTCACCTGGGCTCTTATGCCAAACGCCTCCCAAAACCTTCCGATTTCCACTCGAACTGTCAAGGCAGTCACAGAGGTTGAAGCTTTCGCGTTAGGGTACGAGGATCTCATATTCTTCTCATCCCAATTCAAGCGTCTCCATAGCAATAAGCTGCGTGATACCTTCAGGTCAGAACTCGAACTCAAGCTGACCGAGATCACATCATGTTTTGTTAGCGAATGAGGCATCCGAGCTGACCAATTGATGTTTTGGGTTTTAGGTACTATTCACATCAATGGAGAATGTAGTCAGCCAGTTTCATCCAGGCAGCTTGGAGGAAGCTCACCAAGAGAGTCGACTACGGAAGAGACATACAGTGACACATTTGACGAAGACACCAGAGACGATACCAACAACACACAGAACCTTGCATCCACAATGTTGGCTTCCAAGTTCGCAGTCAACACGAAAAAAGGAGGTATCGGTGGAAGTAGCAAGAGAGTTCAGCTTGCCGAAAGAGCAATCTAGTGGCATAGCAATGGTGCCTAAAGTAATGAAACCAAACGACTTCTCGAATGAAAGAGACGATGCTTGACAAGTTGGTGTAGTTCTGTCAAGGTTAGTATAGATGTTGTATAAGGTGTATGAATTTTGATATTGTAGATATGTATGCCTCTACATGGGTAGTTGCAGTCCAAATCATCAGTCGATGTTGACTGATGGGCAATTGGGTCTTTCTTGTTTTGGGAAGATGATAGATGAACCGAGGTAAACCAGGTGGAATTGAATTGCACATAGGTGAAGAGATTGTGTATGTGATATTGTGATATGATCTTGCACAAAACCTATCTCATACAGAAACTGTTTTTGGCAGCCTTGAATAAGATGACTTTTTGGTCCATTGGAAACTCACCCTAAATACTAATAACAACATTTATTTGGGGCAAACAAGTGGAAGGAAAATGATCTTCAAATGTGACACAAAAAAAAAGAGCAACAGATAGACATTAATCAAATCTAGTCATGTAAGCTTTGATTGATGAACCAAATATGTAAGACTCTAAAAACACAAGTCTTTGAAAGAGTAAAAGAAGGAAACACAGGTGGGAAGCCTCATGTCTACTACCGCAAAAATAGATAGGAAAGCAGTACAAAATACCATAGCATTAGAACTCAAATGGTGTTGTGATTCGAGACTTGGTAAATCACTCTTCATCCTCCTCGTCGCCATCTCCTCCCGAAGTCTTCTTAGCAGCGGCCTTCTGGTTCCTTCTCTTCACCCTTCCAGGTCTGCCACCTCCGAAGGGGCTTGTCAGTGAGAAGTCAATGTGCTTTTGAGAGTCGACCCTCACCATGAAAGACGGGATGTTCACAACCTGCCTCCCCACCCTGCACAGCCAAACAGTTTGAGGGACAATAGGCAAATCATTCTATCGACAGAATCGACAATCTACCTGATGTGCCTCTGCCTGATCAGTACTCGGGCGTGGTGGATGGACTTGGCCATGCCAGACTTGAACACAAGCGTCTGGAGGCGGCGCTCAAGGAAGTTCTCCACGGTAAGAGCCAACACATAATCGAGCTTGTTCTGGCTCTCATCTAACAGACCATACCGAAACATCCTCCTAAGCAGAGCCTCACCCTCAAACATTCGGCGAGGGTTTTTCTCATCAAGGGTCAGAAGGTGCCTTGCATTGTTGCGGATACGGCTCAACGCATACTGAACCCTCCACAGCTCCCTCTTACAACGCAGCCCGTACTCCCCCACCAGCTTAAGCTCGGCATCTAACCGCTCCTTCTCATAGGGGCGGCGAGGCTTCTTAAACGTCTTCCCGTCTGTGCACAATTTTATATGCATATGAGAAAAATCATACAAAACCCTAACTATCAAAATGACAGAAAACTCGTACCAAGATCTAATCTTTCTATTGCCTATACAGCTCTAAACAATCCTATGACACAATGATGACCACCGAAATGCTGTTTAACAAAAACAAACTAATCCAGAGCTTACGCAAAGCCACAATCACGACTGCATTTGCTGTTCAATTTTAATTCAAGAATAAACGAAAGAGAAATCAACGAAAGGAAGAGAAATTACAGTTGCGATAGTAGGAAACGTGCACCATGTCGGGCGAAGGTCCGTATCAGTATCCCTCGCTTCTCTATCCTGCCATATGGACAACAAAAAACATGGTGAGTGACGGAGATATCCGATTTTCAATTCACGCACATTCAAATCCCTAACTTCAACACTCGTAAGCATCACAAATGGACAACCTAATGTATTTGCGGAAGAAATATGAAATTCAAAAGGACAAATTGAAGATGCACAGATCCAAGGAGGGGAAGAGTACCTGAAAATGACGAACGGCGGAGGAAGAGGAAAGAGATGACTAGGGTTTCAGTTTTTATAACCTATGAAACTGAAAAAAATATTTGGTCTAAATTACGAAAAACATCCACAATTAATCATAATTTCCACAAATAAGCCCTTTATTTTTTAAATACTCAAAGACTGCAATTTATTTTCTAACTTTGTATAAAAAAAATTGAGAAATAAATGGTGATTTGTGATAAGCAGTAAGAATAGAGAAGAGGGGCGCAGAGAAGAGAGGAGAAACTGATGTATTATTGGGAGTCTTCAGGACCCTTTATATAGGAGTTTACATAGGGAACTAGGTTTACTAATGTTTATCCATCCCTAATATAATAATATTATAACACTCCCTCTTGGATAAACATCCTTAAATACTACCTCATTACAAATATCGCCTAGAAAACCCAATGGGCCAAAACTAGGATCCAGAGAACAAATACATATGACATTTGATACGCTTTGGTGATCTGCCTCGTTAAAAACCTTGTCAGAAAAACCCAGTGGGACAAAACCTGATCGAAGGGAAAAAGAGCGCAGTGCGTATATACTCCCCCTGAATTCAACATCCTTCTCGAAGTCTTCTCATTCTTCTTAATGGCAATGTCTTCATGAGCTTATGGTTGAATCTCATCATTATCTTTGAGTTGAAGTGTCTTCATGATTGACTTGATGCGCTTGACTTCCATGTATTGGTGTTGAGCTGCTTTGGATGCACAAGCATAAGGTACTTTAGGACCTAGTGTGCTTTTCATTGTTGATCAGGGGGGTCCGTTGTATTAAATGGTGCATAAGTTGCCTCGTTAAAAACCTTAACTTGGAAAAACCCAATGGGATAAAAACCAAGATCAAGGAAAAGAGTACAACATTGTATGGTACATCGGGACCTAATGCAATGTCACCATTTTCATAATTATAGGTACTTCAGGTACTCTTATAAGGATCTTTAACCAATTGTATGTGACGGGGCTTTGACATTAATGCTTCAGGCATTTTCAATCGATCTTTTTCATTTATACGCGTATGCAAGTAGCACGTCTGTCATGTACATTTAGATCCAAAATTATATTCACTTCTGGTGAATACATTCTCCATATAAGCTTTGATAGCACTACTACAGAAAAGGGAAAATAACCCGGATATTTGACCCTTTATAACCCGGATATGGTCCGGGTTAATGGTCATCGGGTTATATAGTTGGGTACCTATATAACCCGGACTCAAGATCCGGGTTATTTTCATTCAAAAATCTGGTTACCCGCATCCCTTATACACCGAATCTCCGGGTTATTAGGGGTAACTATATAACCCGGATGTATGACATGTCCGGGTTATATAGTGGAATTATATAACCCGGATATATTGTATTTGGACATCAAAGTTATCCTATATAACCCGAACCTATCTCCGGGTTATATAGTCGACTAATTTTTTAAAAAAAATATTGGTTCGACCTGGTTCATTTAATTGAACCAGGGAGAACCCATATGGTTTCCTACTCCGGTCCATGTACTGAACCGGCTAGGAATTGAAACCCCTTTTATTTAACCAAAGAATAAAAACAAATGGTTCTAGAAAATATATTAAGCATTCCCGTTTCATAATTCAAAACTAGCCAAGACACTCATTCCAAGGAGCAAAACACAACAATGTATTTTCTTACATTTTTTTCTTCCAAAATAATGGAGGGGTAAAATGTCATACAAAAGTGGTTGATTTCGACAATTTACTCTTATACAGTTGAATTTGTAATGGGGCAGTAGGTTCTTCAACTTCACTGGACAGGCTCCACCCAACTGACTTCATATCTGGTCAATCACCACAACACCCTAACCGTATATATATATTCTTCTTCCCTGCCAAAAACCAAAACCAGAGAATGAAACATGATTTCTTAGTCCAATCATTCAAAGGACTACTTATCATAGCTAGTTTGATTATCATGAAATTTTAGCAAAGGAAATAATCTGAGTAGCAAGATATTATGTATTTTCATGGCTATAAGCATATCTCATTAATATATCTTCTACTTGTTCCCAAGAACACAAGTGCAAAGACAAGATAACGAAAAGAACGACCTAGTTGCTATGTAGTGCTCATTGCTGTAGAAGCATTCAAATTCACAAACCAAAGTTATTAACATCTCTAGATAACAGTGAGCCTGAAGGATGCCAATAAATGAATAACCAGTATGCAGGAGTACCTGGAACTTCTTCTCAGAAAGGACAAACTGTTTCAGAGCACCCAAGGAAGCCTGTGATAATATACAAGAACTATCTAAGGCACTACAAGCAGTAAACAACAAGAAGCAGCAATATAAAAAAACCTAAAGTTATTGTTGGTTTAAGAAAGGAAGTGAGAGATTACCGAGAAGTTCTTGGCATCAAGGATCAACAATAAACACCCCTAAAATTGTAAGGAATTTTTCTCCCTCAACAATAACACGATTTTGAGAACTTATTACACGGTGATAGCACCAATTTTTCCTTTATCTTTTGCCTGTGATAATCATAGCCTACAATTATGCAACCAGGGGAAAAAATCATACAAAGACTTCAATAAAAACAAGGCAAGAGAAGGATAAGAGGATTATAGTCTGTTGAACCATTATATTATTTCCTCACAATATTCCAATTTTGTTTTAAGCTTTTGAGGTGCTGTTCGACCCATTGCATAATGGAAATGAATCAGTTCTCCTCTTAATGGAAATCATGAAATAATATGAAAATTCAATTCAAATTTATAAAATTCTTACAAGCTAAACCAATGCAACTTCTGACAGGTTCAGCTTCCAAAATTTCCTGCATAATCAAATTGTGTCAAATTGCCAGTCCCGTGATTTCTTTTCTTTAAAGATAATTGATACGGGGTTAGCCATTTGGTGGTCCGATCTTCGACAACAAGCAAGAACTAAAAGAAAGACTCAAGAAGACGGTTCAAGATCTGCAAGAAACAATCAAGAATGATCAAGATTCCAACAAGAACTCAAGAAACGCAGCAAGAATAAACAAGAACAATGCAAGACTCTCAAGATTCGATCAAGAACATGCAAGATCAATCAAGAACTCGACAAGAACACCAAGAACAGGTTGTAATTGATGTCGACACTAAAAGAATGGACTAGACTCGATGCAAGACTGAATAAGAAAGATAAAGACTCGAAATTTGATAACAAGAATTGAAAGACACGACCTGATATGGACTGAGTCGATCTATGCAGAACAAGATAAAGACCCCAGGCCTCCTCAGAGGGTAGGAACCAATACCAATGACTACACAACCCGCCTCTACAACCCTACACAATCAAGCGGACAACTTGAAGGCACAAGGAGGGGGCTTGTGGATACTAGATTCACCAAGTCTTGCGAAGTTGATGAACGGCAAAGCAAACCAAGCTAGATCAATACCAATAGTTTCAATTGAAGAGCACAGCTCTATTCAATCGACAAACACTCATTGTGTTTCACACAAAAAGAGAGCTTTTCTCATAAAATTCAACGTGTTTGATTACAAAGAAGGCATTCGGCTTATATAGCCATAACATAGGCCTGATGGGCTGATTTAACGAAATAAAAGAAATAAAAGAATTATTAAAATTAACCTCTAAAGTTTCCTAAAATAACTTAAGTAAAATAATACTTAAAATAGTAACATAATTTCCGTCTAAATATATGACAGCTTCAAAGATGGTGATTTTCGGCCAATGTCGAGGTCGAATCTGGAAAAACCTTCAACAGCAAATATGTAGATCTCTTCGTCCTCGTTCCGACAAGGTATGGCACGCCTCAATCCGATAAATATTGAATCTGTACGACCCATTTTACAGAGACGTCGAAAAGCTGTCAATGCTGCTGGACGAATCTAAAACGTCCTTAACCAAAATTGCACCTTTGGACCTTCTCCCATGGTGGAGCCTTCTTCTTCCTCTTGAGAAGCACTTCATCCGAAGGTGTCTTGGATGGTCCCGCATCAATACCAATGACTACACAACCCGCCTCTACAACCCTACACAATCAAGCGGACAACTTGAAGGCACAAGGAGGGGACTTGTGGATACTAGATTCACCAAGTCTTGCGAAGTTGATGAACGGCAAAGCAAACCAAGCTAGATCAATACCAATAGTTTCAATTGAAGAGCACAGCTCTATTCAATCGACAAACACTCATTGTGTTTCACACAAAAAGAGAGCTTTTCTCATAAAATTCAACGTGTTTGATTACAAAGAAGGCATTCGGCTTATATAGCCATAACATAGGCCTGATGGGCTGATTTAACGAAATAAAAGAAATAAAAGAATTATTAAACTTAACCTCTAAAGTTTCCTAAAATAACTTAAGTAAAATAATACTTAAAATAGTAACATAATTTCCGTCTAAATATATGACAGCTTCAAAGATGGTGATTTTCGGCCAATGTCGAGGTCGAATCTGGAAAAACCTTCAACAGCAAAGTTGTAGATCTCTTCGTCCTCGTTCCGACAAAGTATGGCACGCCTCAATCCGATAAATATTGAATCTGTACGACCCATTTTACAGAGACGTCGAAAAGCTGTCAATGCTGATGGACGAATCTAAAACGTCCTTAACCAAAATTGCACCTTTGGACCTTCTCCCATGGTGGAGCCTTCTTCTTCCTCTTGAGAAGCACATCATCCGAAGGTGTCTTGGATGGTCCCGCATCAATAATGAGCAGGAAAAAAAAATGCCAGCCCTTCTTTGACTCTTCTCGAGGCACTATTAAAATCAAGAAAGGGGCTAAGAGATTGGCAACTAGTTATCTTGACATATTTTCAAAGTGAGCATTTGTACCTCAACAAGAAGCTATGCAATTATTTTCACTATAATCAGAATCTGATGACGTAAAATCAGCCATAGAGAATTCGCTTAATGCAACTTTGGGAGGCTGAGCAGCAGATTGCTCAAGCAATTTATTGCGCAATTGAGGTGGCTTGTAGAGAACATAATTAGTCTTCGTTGTCTCTTCCGCACTAATGCTGCATCTCGAAGAACTCGGGCTGTTGTTCTTCTGGTCATTCAGTATCTTGAAATTACTTGAACCAACGTCAAAATCACCCGTAGTATAGCAATAAAGGCAGCCATCGGCAACAAATTAATTGTAGAATGAAGCAAAAACTTGAAAGAGTGGATAAAGATCCAAACGCAAGGTATTATTTCTGGTGGAGATAATGTGTGGAAATATTAAACACCTAATGGGTACTTACATGATCTGAAAGAGAACCTTTTCCATTTGTAAGAACAAGATGAAGACAGTCTAGAAATGGAGCATAATACCTGCACGTGTGGGAGGATGACTGGTCAACAATTAGAATTTCTATCAATTCCCTTTCATGGCTAACAAAGCTGATTCAGTAATTTGAAGTGAAAAACAAAAGGAGAATAAAAATAATATCACAAGAAAATGCAAATCAAGTGATACATGCATAAAAAAAAATATAATTACAAACTGATGAAATTATGCAATAGATAACTCACTTCCATCTTCAGAATAAAGTTGGGAAGAAATCCTTTCAAAAAGCTAAATCTATCATTCAAGCCAAGGGGTAGATCAAAAAATAGTTGAGCACTGTTGCTCCACATCATAGTTCCAACACAGGTATCTTAAGCTTCAATTTTTAGGAGTTCCCTTCAATGAGCTAAAAGATGCATATTTTTAGGAAGCACCTTTGACAGAACTAAAAGATGAAGGGGATGGATACTTCTTATGATACCTTAAGCTTCAATTTTTAGGAGTTCCCTTCAATGAGCTAAAAGATGCATATTTTTAGGAAGCACCTTTGACAGAACTAAAAGATGAAGGGGATGGATACTTCTTATTTTACTCTTAGTTAATTGCATGATTTACATGAATTGTCCCTTCTCTTAAGCCGTTGCTATAATTGAGCATCAAACTATGAAAAAAGAGAGAGATAAATAGACACCAGCCTTACCTCCCCCATGCCCTTTTATATCACGGAAAAATATTTTATTGCCCATATTGAAAATTATGTCCAATGAAATCACTCCAGTTCGTTTATAAAATTTGAAATTCATCCTCATTTATGAGGAATTGATGAAGCCTTAGCTAATCATCCAAACCAAAATGCTTAGCAAGTGGATGATCATTGCAATTAGTTTACAAAAAACAACTGACCACTATCCACCACATTGAGCATAATCTCATAAAGACTTGTTTCACATCACTACATATACCCCAATGGATGACCATAAATAAATCCACTAGGAAAGTCTCTTTTCAAAACCAGGGGGCAGGGTGCCCGAAACCCTCAAAAAATAAGAGTTGTACAAAATACCCCACTTCAAATTCTAAAAAATGAGGTTAACTTATGCAAGATGGGAAGCAAGCCTCAAATAGACCCAAAAAAAACTGTCAAGAAACCAACTAGTAGACACAAATATATAAAAGAAAAAATGGCAAAGACCACCTTGAGAAGTTAATATCCTCCATAATAATATTCTTTGATGACAACAAATCTACTACCTTTCGAAGAACCTGATTCAGAAAAAGAGGGTTATGTTATTCATTTGTTAAACAACTTTAGCAAAAAGGAGAGGATAAAAAGTCTTACTTGAAGAGCAGATTGCCGAAGCCCAACAGATAGTGAAGATCCAGCCCTCGAGAATATCTCACCAACCATCCAAAAACCAGTGGTCTGAACCTTACATATGCAACTCCATTTGGAAAGGCGAATCCCATTATTAGACTTGCGATTTCCATTACTACTATCATAAGAAGTGATATAACTCAATGTGGCAAACAAAAAAGAGAAGACACTTCAACATTGAACATACCTTTTGTATTCTCAATTGTTCAATTGAGACAACAATTCAACAAAGATGGGATTCAATTCCTCCAAGCAGCAATAGAGAGTCAAGAACAGTAGCGATTTTAGAGCGGAATGAAAATAGCAATAGAGAGTCGAGTAGCAATATGCAATCTGGAGAACGATAATTGGATAAGGGATGACAGTAGCAATAAAGAGTCAAGAAAGTAGCAACAACATACCTTAAAGTCGAGCAGCAGTGAGCACCGGGAAGAAGCAGCCAATGGCGAGGGCCAGGAAGAGGTCGCCAATGGCGAGCGCCGGGTCGAGGTTCCGAAAGGCGAGTGATTTTAGAATGGAATCGACCATAATTTCAACTAAATATGAACATAAAGAGTAAGAAAAATAATAAAATGCATACCTTTGATGTCTCGATGCTTCAATTGAGGCAGCAACTGCTCGATGCGGTTTGTGGTACAGGTGAATTGGAGGCAAGGTCGCAACAATAGAGAAAGAAGGGGCAACGACAAAGAAGACCTAAAGGATTGAGAAGGGAGGAGGGAGTCGGAGGAGGTACGAACTTATCGACGGTGAACTGGAGCCGATGAACTGGAGCGAAAGGGACGACGAGAGAGATGAGACAGGCGGTGAACAAGATTTCACGGGTTTAGTTTTCTTTTCTATCCGAAAATTAGAACATAGGGCAAAATAACCCGGACTAGGGAAATAATTTTGTAATAATATAAGCCGGGTGTTTAGGATTAGGGTTATTTGAGTAAAAAATGGTATTTTATACACCGGACATCTCTCTGCCCGGTATATAAAGCTAATCCGAATTTCTTTTTTTCGGTTTCCCCACTTTATAACCCAAATAAGACACGCCCGGGTTATATGTTATGGGTTATTTGGTCATTTTTGTAGTAGTGTAGGTACTTGTGCAATCAACTTGGCTTTATATTTTATTTTGTATGAACACCCACTTAAAACCAATTGATGTTGCACTTTTCGATGTTGGAACTACATGTCCAATGACATCATGCTTAAAGAATCCATCTTTGCATGACTTGCTTCTTTCTAGCTCTTTTACTATGATTTCGATGTCGACATCCATTTGTTTATTTGATGATCATCATATTCTCATAGGCTCATTCCACTTCTGAGTAATCGTATACTAAGAGCCTAGTGATCTCCAACACTTCTGGTGTACTTGAGAATCACTTGATATTCATTGAGTTGGAGTTACTCCTGGAACTTCCAAATGAGCTAGTATCTGTGACTTTGTCACTTTCTTGGTCTTTAGTAAATGCTTTCAATGACATATTTGCTAAACCTTATAATCATTTCATTTATTGAATTTCTGGTTCACTTGTATTTATCCGTGGATATGAAATGATAGAGAAGTTGCTTCCGTGCAATCTCTTTCTTACTATTTAGTCTCATTTCCTCTCTCCCTAAATACCGAGTATTTGATTACCATTACAAAGCTCTAGGTATTTGATATCAATAGGTACTCAAACCCCATGTATCATCCAACTTCTTTGTGGTTTCATTGTAGTTCATTTGGAGGAGGTACATCTCGGAACATATGTTGCTCATTCAAAACATTTGAATGACATGCTCTCTTCTGGAGATAATTAGGGAGATGTTATTGTGTCAAATTCGAAATGCAAACATGCATGGGCCCATTTGACCAACGACTCTTCTGGGTCGCCATGAGCTACCAAATGCTCAACAATGTTTTTTGATAACATTCTCTACCTTATGTTTCATATGACCAAAGTGCTGAGGCATCTGTAATCTTGGAATTACACTGGTCTATATGATAGTGTTCCGTAGCTGTCTCATTGAATCCATTCAAGAGACATTAGAGACTTTGCATTTACTTTTAATTTAGATGGTCTTATTGTTGATTTTCAAAGATGACAGACCATATATGTTCGGTCACCCTTATAGAGGATCTTCGGGTCCTAGGATCTTCTGGTCCCTTTTAGTGGGTGTGTATGTGAATGTCAATGATCCCACCCATCATCATTTCACATGAATGACCGAATCCCACAAAGAAAAACATTTTTATCATTAACTAACTTCTGGTTAGTGATAAGTTTCAATGGGATAAATGAGTGTCAAATAAACCATATATATACATTCTCAATTCTATAAGACTTGCTTCTGGCTAGTCATATGAGATATTGGTGTTCAATACCATGTAAATTCATACATATGTGTCATTGTTACTTCAGGTAACAAAATCAATGCTCTTCTGGAGCTATATGGTATTCATCTTGGTTTTCCATTCAAGATTGTTTCAGAAAACTTCAGGTTTTCAAAATTGTTTGACACTTATAAAACCATAATATTCATGCATTGAACCTTGTATATGGTGATCCATTTAATTTAGATGCCATTGAATGGGTATTGTCAGAACTTTCGTTGGTGTCATACTTCAGGTATGAGTCACTGATAATGTTCTTCAAGACATTTAGAATTAACCGTATAACAGACCTAGCTATAAGCCACAACAATAACTTTGGTCAAGCGTTTAACCATAACCTCTTTCACACCCTCTACCGGAGGGGCATGCTTCAGGCAATGCTCAGAGGATAGTCAGGAAGTGGCCTTCTTAACCTGATCGTGTTATGTGGTTACTTCTATTGGTTGTATCAACCAAACAAAATTAGTTCTGAATATGATAAAACCCACATTCCATGTACTTCTTCAGGAGTACAAATGATAGAATTAGGATCATATACTCTTCTAGAGTTTATAAGAATCATTCACTCTTCTGAAGTTTAATAAAATTCATTAATAGAGTCTTCAGGCTCTTAGGGAGATGATTATTATTCTCACAATTTGTTTGATTATTTAACCATTATGCTTAGAGTCTTCAAGCTCTTATATAGGTGCCAATAATCGTCATAATCTACTGGATTATGATAAACCTTTCTCCCAAATTGTCTTTTACATGCTTGATAAAATAACTTCAGGTTTCTCAAGATAGTTCAACAAAGGCAATCAAAATCAATCACTCAAATATTAATTGCGACTAAGATAATACCAGACTTAATAAGCATGAAATAGTTCAAAACATAACAAATCAACCAAATTAAACAACCAAAAATAATCCGAAACAATTCAAAACAGTCCAATGAAAATAAATGATAAAAAAATCTGGAAAAAAATAAATTTAACAGTCGTCATCTTTCTTGAGAGCAAGATCATTTGGGTTATCATCGAACAAAGTCTCGTCATCTTCACCCGGTGGTAAGTTATCGACGATATCGAGGTGATTGTTCTCAAATTCCTCGAAGAAATCATCATTGGCAATGTTTGTTCCTCTTCCGGAGGAGACTACATTTGCTTGAGACTGATCAGGGGGTGGTGCTAAATCAATGGGTCGACTTTGATGGTTCATATGTAACTGGTTATTCTCCTCAGCTAACAATAAGCTATAGAGGAGTTCTGGATAAGTCGTAAACCCATGCTTTCTGTACTGCTGCTGGAGTACCATGTTAGCTGCATGAAAAGTAGATAATGTTCTTTCCAACATTTCATCTTCAGTTACAGTGTCTCCGCAGAGTCTCAACGTTGAGACAATTCGATGCATCATATAGTTGTAATCAGAGACACTTTTAAATTCATGGAGTCTCAATTGTGACCATTCATACCTCGCCTTGGGTAGAATTATCATTTTCTGATGATAAAAACGATACTTCAAACTCTTTCAGAGCTCAGTGGGATCCTTCACAGACAGATATTGAGTCTTCAGGCTCTCGTGAAGGTGGTGGCGGAGTATAATTATCGCCTTGGTCTTATCCTTCAGGGATGAGTCCGATTTTTCATTGATCTTATTTCTCAAATTTTGGTTGTCCAAGTGGAGTTCCGCATCTAACGCCCATGTTAGATAGTTTCTTCCGGAAACATCAAGTGCGATAAACTCCAATCTTGTGAGATTCGACATCTATAAAGAAAAATAAAAAATTACAAAATGCAGGTATGAATGCCGTATATATGTATATGATTCAAACATATATATACCGTGTTAATAAAAAATATATGTCGTATATATGAAAGTAGGTTTTGATTGCAAAGTTAACCTAATGTCGATCTTTATCTCCACATATTTGATCTCCATATCTAAAAAAAATTTCGGTTGTATGTGATTTAATCTAAAAACCCAAAAATCCGATTTGTGGAAAAAAAAACATAATGTTTGTATTAAACTTCTGCATGTATGGAGCCATGAAGGTATTCATTGATTGCAAAATTTGCCGTATTGGCCGAAAGCATAGTTAGAAAAAAAAAATTGAATGTCGTACTAACTAAATTAAAATTTTTGCATGTATGTAGGTCTCCATTTGATTGCAAAATAATTTAACAACTTGTCGTATTTGCTCAATGCCGTAATCAGATTTGTTATTATAACATGTAATCCGATTTGTTAATTGTCGAATGCGATAGATACGAAGTGAAATTATAACAAATATAACATAAGTGCATTAAATATAACAAATATAACAAATTCAATGGTTTCAATGCATTAAATATAACAAATTCAATGGTTTCAATCACTTCAGGGATTGAGATTAATTTACCCGTTTCAGAGGATATTAAAAATTCGATTGATTTAATCACTTCGGAATTGAGATTTGTTTACCCACGCCAGGGGATTTTATAAATTCGATTGATTCTATCACTTCAGGGATTGAGATTAGTTTATCCGCTTCAGGGGATATTAAAAATTCGATTGATTCAATCACTTCGGGGATTGAGATTAGTTTATCTGCTTCAGGGGGTATTACAAATTCGATTGATTCAATCACTTCAGGGATTGAAATTAGTTTATCCACTTCAGGGGATATTATAAATTCGATTGACTCAATCATTTCAAGGATTTAGATTAGTTTATCCGCTTCAAGGGATGGGGATATTACAAATTCGATAGATTCAACCGCTTCAGGGATTGAGATTATTTTATCCACTTCAGGGGAATATTATGTATATAAAATAACGGATATCATACGTTAAAGCATATATATGTATAATATTCATGTCATCATAACATGTATATAGAACATGAATGAATTAAACAAGATGAATTCAAAATGCAAAATTAATTGAGAACGTACCGAATCGATCATAGTAAATTAAAGAGCAAACCTTCAAGAAATTAGATCATAACTTTTATGATGATACCGTAACATGATATATAGGCATACGGCAATATAGATATAATATTATAGCATGATACGACAATTAGGGTTATATTAATATAGCATCATATAATATAGATCATAGCATGATCCGACAATTAGGATATGGCAAACAGAATTAAGGTTGAAAGACGTAAATACTAATTGATTACCAACATCAGTAAATTAATTAATTAAGCTATTAAAGACAATGTCGACCACTTTAGTATATAGGCCATGAACAATTAATTACAGTGATCAGAGTTCAAAAATAGGTAAAGCTTGAGGAAGGGCTACTGACGCACGTACCGAATCAATAGATCGGATCAAAGAGCAAACCTAGTTCTGATAACGTGTGATAAGCCGTAAGAATAGAGAAGAGGGGCGCAGAGAAGAGAGGAGAAACTGATGTATTATTGGGGGTCTTCAGGACCCTTTATATAGGCGTTTACATAGGGAACTATGGTTTACTAATGTTTATCCATCCCTAATATAATAATATTATAACATGATTTGGGTATTTAAAAAAGGGGATTGATAAAAAGGCAAGCTCTTGCCTCTCTCTAAAAAACCCTAATCCAAATATCTCGTTAATCTCTCCACCCCGCCTACCTACCGCCACCGCCACTCTTCTCAGTCCACCACCGTCAACCGCCTCCTTTCTTAACCCAATCCGCTTGATCCTCGGGCGTTTCGGGCCAACCTTCCTCCGTTTTGGCCGGTTGGGGTGTTGTTTTTCCCCTCAGCGACTCGATGCCGTCGTGGCCTATTTTCGTCCGGCGTTGCCTCATCTTCGACCTCCGGTGGTTGGACTGCGGTGTGTGTCAGTCGGTGCTTGGATGTCGGCGTTTGGTCTGGGTGTCCTCTCCGGTGTCGACGCGGCCGCCTCTCGACCGGCCATGACGAGATCCTCCCGCTCTTCCTTGGTCCTTGGGGCCCAAGCTTCAGGTCCTTGGGGCCCAAGCTTCGGGTTCTTCGGGCCCAAGCTTCGTGATGCGGGACCATCCAAGACACCATCCAAGACACCTTCGGACACATCTATACTTGGGGATGGACCTATGAGTTGAGCTCGTGAGAATGTTGTCATCCTCAAGAGGAAGAAGAAGGCTCCACCATGGGAGAAGATCCAATGGTGCAAATGACGTTTTAGACTCGTTCAGAATATTTGACAGCTTTTCGACGTCTCAGTAAAATGGATCGTTCGGAGTCTGTAGTTATCGGATTGAGGCGTCTGTATTTATCGGATTGAGGCGTGCCATACCTTGTCGGAACGAGGACGAAGAGATCTACAACTTTGCTGTTGAAAGTTTTTCCAGATTCGACCTAGAGATTGACCGAAAATCAACATCTTTGAGGCTGTCAAATGTTTAGACGAATTTATCCTATTTTTAGTATTTCTTTTAGGGTTATTTTAATTAATTCTTTAAGTTATTATTTGAATTAATTTAGGCCGAAATTCAGTCTTGTTAGGTTAAATAGTCGGCCTCCCTCATGTAGAACAATCAGACGTACAATTTTATTGAAATTTCTCTTTTTTTGTGTGAAACACAAGAGTGCAAGTCAATCGATTTGAAGCGTTGCTCATCGATTGCAAATTGGTCCTTGATCTTGGTAATCACAAGTCCCCTCCTTGTGCCTCCAAGTTGTCCGCTTGGTTGTGTAAGGTTGTAGAGGCGGCCTTTGTAGTCATTGATACTTGGTTCCTACCCTCTTAGGAGGCCTGGAGTCCTTATCTCATTCTACCTTAGTTCGAATCACCCTTCTATCGATCTTTCTTATTGTTAATTTCGAGTTCCTAGTTCCTGCGTTTTGTTTGTCCTTTGTCGATATCGAGTCATTGTTTGAGTTTTTTGAGTCTTTTGCTTCCGTTCTTGTCTTTGAATCTTGATTGTCGAAGATCGGGCCATCCTACGGCTAACCCCGTATCAAATTGGCATCAGAGCTTTGGTTTCCGACATCAAAGTTGTGTCTTTTGTTTTGTTTCCCTAAACACAAAAACTACAAAAAAAAAAAAATAGAGTCTTTCTTTGTTCTTGGTTTTTACTTCTTGAATTCTTAATTTTTTATTATACTAACCTCTTTTTTTGTTTGTGATAGTTGCGGTTGCTAGCCCTAAACACTTTAGCCTAGCCGTGACCCTCAACAAGTGCAGCCGATTTTCTTTGAAAGTGGTCGATATCCACTACTCGACTATACCCACTCGGCCGCACCTTGCAAGTCACAAACCCTAGTTTGTGTTGTTCTATCTTTGGCTACCTTAGTCTATCTTTGTTCTAGCTAATTTAATTGTCTTATTTAAATTATAAAGTTGGTAGATTTAAGCAATTATATCTATCATAGATTATAAAGGCATAGATAGATTTATTTTCCAAATTTAGCCAAACCTCAATTATATATATTTCATAGGGATACATATTTTATATTTCTTTCACCCTAGCATATATTTTCGAGAGTCCTAATTTCATAGATAGTTTTCTTGCATTAGTAAAAAAAAACAGTCTGAAAAAGTTTAAAAAAAAAGTGACATTCAAAGCTTTGACCTAGGAGGATAAAATTCACTAGGGGCAAAAGTAGCTTCAAAAAAAAAGAAGGATTGTCGAGTCTAGTGCAAGAAACTTCAAGGACCATTCTTGGTGAAAATTTCATAGCCCTACTCGAAAAAGCCTTAAACACATACCTCCCAAAACAAAACAAAACAAAAATTTAAGCCCTACCTTGCAACTACAATGTCCTTGCTAAGGGTTTGAATCAAAAGAGGTAAAAGTCCAAGTTTTTCTTTTCTTTTCCTTGTTTTTCTTTTGTTATTTGTGTGTCGAGTACTTGTTTGCCCATATCGAGTACTTTGGGCCACTGTCGAGTTGCTTTCTTTGTTGTGTCGAGTGCTTTGTTTTGCTCCTGTCGAGTGCATCACAGCCCCTGTCGAGTGTCTCTTTGCTCTTGTCGAGTACCTTGTTGCTTGTTTCTTGTCATTCTCTTGAGCTCTTGCCTTGCATTGTTAAGTTCTTACTTGAGTGTTGATTTGCCCAAAGTGGATTGCCCCAAAAAGCTTGTCATACCAATTCGAGAGACGAGCGTGAGCGAAACACTTGTGAGATTGTTTATATTTTTACTAACTATCACATAGTTCTTTGTTTGTCTTTATTTGCCATGTCTAACCAGGGAAATAACATGATTACTAGAGCTGAGATGATTAAACAGTTGGAAGCCATGAATGAGAAATTGGTACAGATAAATGAAAGATTGACGGTAGTAGAGGCACGACATTCTTCTGGGGCATCTACTGGCCCTAAAGGGAGTAATCCTAACTCTTTTACTCTTAAACCTATGTACATTCCTTGCTTTATATGCCAAGGTAGTGGACATGTTATGAAGAATTGCCCAAATAAGAAGACTTTCATGATTACTCACCTAGGAAAAAATGGATCTGAAAATTCCAGTGGTGAAAATGATGAGCATGTTAATAATGATCAAGATCTTAGTTTACTTGCCTCTAAAGATGATTGCATTGAATATGAGCACGATGCTTCTTTGATTGTTAATAAAGTTTTAGGTGTTCAACCTATGCCTTGTGATGATAATCAAAGAGAAGATTTGTGTCATACTAAATGTTTAGAAAACGGCAATGTTTCTAATATGATCATTGATGGTGAAGATTGTTCTAATATTGCTAGCCTTGAATTAATTGGAAATCCAGCCATGAAAAAGGATGACAACTTGCTAGTCATTGATGGAAACATGGAGATAAATGAACAACCTATAGTGCATATTGAGTTAGAACATTTTGAAGATGATATGAACTATGAATTGTGCACTAATCAAGTTTCTTTCTTGATTTTGTAGAGAGCTCTATTGGCCTACAAGTTGACGAAGCTGAGACACTAACCATCAAGGAATGGTCAATCCCTACAACAATCAGTCTTGAGATGAGTTTCCATGGGCATGTGGTTTTCGATACAGGAGCTCGTGTGGATGCATTTGCGGAATCATATGCGACATTGGATTCGAGGACGAATCCTTTTCAAGAAAGGGAGATTGATGGGGGACCATCCAAGACAGACACCATCGGACACATCTATACTTGGGGATGGACCTATGAGTCGAGGTCGTGAGAATGTTGTCATCTTCAAGAGGAAGAAGAAGGCTCCACCATGGGAGAAGATCCAATGGTGCAAATGACGTTTTAGACTCGTTCAGAATATTTGACAGCTTTTCGACGTCTCAGTAAAATGGGCCGTTCGGAGTCTGTATATATTGGATTGAGGCGTGTCATACCTTGTCGGAACGAGGACGAAGAGGTCTACAACTTTTCTGTTGAAGGTTTTTCCAGATTCGACCTAGAGGCTGGCCGAAAATCAACATCTTTGAGGCTGTCAAATGTTTAGACGAATTTATCCTATTTTTAGTATTTCTTTTAGGGTTATTTTAATTAATTCTTTAAGTTATTATTTAAATTAATTTAGGCCGAAATTCAGTCTTGTTAGGTTAAATAGTCGGCCTCCCTCATGTAGAACAATCAGACGTACAATTTTATTGAAATTTCTCTTTTTTTGTGTGAAACACAAGAGTGCAAGTCAATCGATTTGAAGCGTTGCTCATCGATTGCAAATTGGTCCTTGATCTTGCTTGGTTTGCTTTGAGTTCATCAACCTCGTTAGAGCTTGGTGATCCTGGTAATCACAAGTCCCCTCCTTGTGCCTCCAAGTTGTCCGCTTGGTTGTGTAAGGTTGTAGAGGCGGACTTTGTAGTCGTTGATACTTGGTTCCTACCCTCTTAGGAGGCCTGGGATCTTTATCTCATTCTACCTTAGTTCAAATCACTCTTCTATCGGTCTTTCTTATTGTTAATTTCAAGTTCCTAGTCGCTGCGTTTTGTTTGTTCTTTGTCGATATCGAGTCATTGTTTGAGTTTCTTCAGTCTTTTGCTTCCGTTCTTGGCTTTGAGTCTTGGTTGTCGAAGATCGGGCCATCCTACAGCTAACCCCGTATCACTTCAGCTCCTTCGGGCCCAAGGTTTAGGGGAAAAAAACCAAAAGGTTTGAAACCACTCTTCGAGCATACCCGAAAGGGCGTAAATCCCGTAAGGGCTTGAAAATCCCGTTAGGGTTTGAATAAAGTCTCTTTCGTTTGAAAGGGATTCAAGGTGCACGTCTTCTAGGTTGGTTCTTGGTTGTGATCCCTGTTGCTCTTGGCGTTCCTCTTCCGTGTTGGAGCTTTGACAACCGGTGTCGGGATTGGCTGGGGTCGTGGCGGTGTGTATCGAGGCGACTCCGCATGTAGGAAATTCCTTGGAGGATCGTCTTTACCGCCCACAGGACTGGCTCCTGATTTACCACCGGCCAACGGTGTCGCCGATTGGGGATGCTTGGCATCAAATTTTAGTCTACGTTGTCTTCAGCATTTACGGGTTGGGTCGCTTGCTCGTCCGGGTTTCTATGCCTCCCACCTTGTTGGTGTTGCACCTTTTTATATGTAGTGACGGTTACACCGTCTGCCGACTTCGTCGGCCTCTCGAGTTGCCAGGTATGTCTGGCTCTCGAATTATTTCCTAATAAAAAAAGGGGGGGATTGATAAATACACCGCTAATTTTCAATGGAGCCACCACTAATCTCCATAACACCTTGCGGAGTTAAGCCCACGCCCTGTTGCAGAATACTTTTGATATTGTGCCAAACAGCCTTTACTCCGCTAATCTCCGCAACTCCTTGCGGAGTTAAGTTTGCATCTGGTTGCGGAATACTTTGGATATTTGTTTTAAAAAATAAATAGAAAAAAGGAAAAAAGAAAAGATCTGCATCAAGATGCGGACCTCTTTTACTCCCCCATCGCCTCTTGCTCTCTCCCTGCCGCTCGATTCAATCGCGAACCAAACTTTCGGTGAGTCGTTCTCCTTCGTTTTCGATCCAAACCACCCTCGGACTTCACCACCCTCCTCTCCCATGTGCCACACTGGTCCGACGAGCCATCGCGAGCCTCCGACGACGCCCAAACCTCCGATCGAGAGCTCTGAAGTCACGAACTCCCTCGGTGAGCTTCCACCTTTCCTCGACGAGTCGTTCTCCTTCGTTTTCGATCCAAACCACCCTAGAACTTCACCACCCTCCTCACCCATGTTCCATGCCGGTCCAACGAGCCATCGCGAGCCTCTGACCACGCCCAGACCTCCGATCGAGAGCTCCGAAGTCGCGAACTCCCTCGGTGAGCTCCTTCTTTTTTATTCGATTCTAACTTGGGTCGGTGAGCTCGAACTGGCGCAACGAGTGTCGACAAGAGAGAGAGAGAGAGAGAGAGAGAGAGAGAGAGAGAGAGAGAGTGATAATCAGCAAAGCTCGCAGCCAGATCGAGCAAAGAAGATGACACTTGTTCAAAGTTGGAATCTTTGTGAAAGAGGGGTTTTTAATTTCGCTAATTAAGCAGCAAAATTAAATGATGCCTCTCTCATCAGCTTAGTTCAACACCAGGAGGGGGTATAATTTTCGATTTCCTGAATCTCTCCACTCATTTATTGATACAAAAAATCAATCAATTCAATTAACTTGTTCAAAGTTAATATGTAACACTATATCAGCAAAGCTCGATCTGGCGCAGCGAGTGTCGATCTAGCTGCACAGCGCCCGCTAGCTGCAACAAGTTCTTTAAAAAAAAAAAAGAGGTATGCACCTACTTGCGAACCTTTTTTGAGAGTTTGTTTTCCATATAGGTTAGGGAACTCCGCATCCTATTGCGGACGTTTTTTCGATGGCCTTTTAGAGCGTGTTTGGCCCAATGGCTGGTGAGGTCCGCAAGGGGTATCGGAGTTCGGTCCACAGGGGGTTGCGAAGTTTAACGGTGTATCCAGTAAAAATTAACGGTGTATTTAGAAAACGCGTTAAAAAAACAGTAAACTTCTTAGATGGTCCATAATGTTTCACAATCTATGAAATAGGTCTCTAAATAGCGATAAGAGGCAAAGTATAATTGACATGGATCGCTCCAAGCGACAAAATTTTTTAATATTTAATAACAGGATTGTCCATAAACTTGGGTAGAAACATTATGGATGCCATTGAGTTGTTTGATAGGTTAGATACCTATTTGATATAGGTTTGAAGTTTTAGATTAGAGCAAGCCTAACAACTTCTCTAAAAAATATCTAAAATATAGATGAAAATGTCAAAATCTCTATAAAAAATGCACTCAAACTCCAACAGCTTCTCTATTTTAAAGGTGTTTACATTTATTGTACAGTATAATAAATAAATGCATTAACAACAACAAACGGCTTGTCAACTCGATATACAACAGCAAACACAACAAAAACAGAATATACATCAGCAAACGCAGCAATGACAGCAACAAAATCGCATTACAGCAGAAAACGCAGCAATGACAGCAGCCCTAAAAACGCACTCAAAAGCCCTAAAAACACAGTGCTGGTTTGGAGATCAAACGGCTTGTCAACTTGATAATTCAACAATCAAAACCCTACTAGAACAACAACTAGTTCATGGCCTCTGAAAAAATTCATTGATGAAAAAATAAAAATTGGTGTTTAAAATAAAAATTACCACATATGTTAATTACATGGTCTAATATTTTATTTTTTTCTCAATAATTTATTTTACTTGTTATATTTAAAAAAAATAGAGCAAACATATCCTTATGAATATTAAAATATTTGTTTGTATTGTTTTTGTTATTTCATTTCTATTTACAATTTTTTTATGTCAGCTAACTTTATTTACGTAGATAAATTAATGCAGGGCCTGATTAACCATAAAATCTATATTTTAAAAAATATTTAGGGTATTATGTATTACTTCTCTTAATCACTCGCATAGTTTCATAAATTAAAAAATAATAATTCAATCTAAATTATAATGAATCGCATCAAGCATAGTCTTAGTTCATGAAAGAAAATCTAAAATCTATACGAATATAGGCCCCGAAATCTCCATTGCACAGGGCCCAAAATCACCCTGACAGCCCTGATGAGAGAATAGTTGGAGAATGGTTGAAGGAATCAAGAAGTTGGAGGGGACGCAGGGGGAGGGAAATTAACCTGGCATTGAGCTTACTGCTAAGACGAAAGGTGCCTCTTACAGTGGCAGCCGCAAGACTCCCCGAAAGGTGGGGCGAAATTCTACACTACGAAAGTGTTGCATCGTCAATTCATCAACAAAATAGCATTCAATGATACAAGTCTACAAATAAATTCAAATGTTCAACACCAACCATTTAAAGTGAATACATATGAAAGATTAAATGGTACATAACATAAGTTCACTTTGATGATAGAGGAAGTAAATCCATCTTACGAGTTCTCATAGCTTGATAATGTTCCAAAATAGGTTCATTGTCGATACTTTTGAAGATCTCTCTCTCTCAACATAGCACACAAGATTACCAGAGAGATGATCATCCGACATCTTGTTACGCAAATTTGACTTGATAATATTCATTGCAGAAAATACGTTTTCAACATAAGCATTCGCAATTGGTAACACCAAAACCAACTCCAAAATTCGATAAACCAAGGGGAAAACACTATGAATTCCTACTTGATAATATTCTAGCTTTTTTTTACTGACTTTGACTATAGACATCATCTCTCACACTTGGTCCTCTCGAAACCTCCTCACTGGCATTAACAACATCATCTCCATTATCAAGCTCAACATCATCTCCATCAACAACCTCAACATTATCAATCAAAGGACTAGGAATTGAATTATCCACATTTACCTCCACATTAGCATTATCAACAGTTGCAACTATATTGCGAGGAGTGGATGAACCAACACTTGGGACTTTTTTTATTCGAGCAAAATATTTATCCATACCGAAATCTCTGATCATAATTCATAAGCAATGAAAATGAAAAAAGCCACAATTTTCACACTTTAAATCACTTCAAAATAACGTCGTTTTGTAAAAAAAAATTATTTTTTACAAAGGGGACCAGTGGGTCGAAGGGTGTGGCGGGTGCCTATGCATGCCACACTCCAGGGCCTGCAAGAGGTCATCTTGCGGGATTCGTCAAGATCAGTTGTGACACATCGGTGGACCAGGCAACAGGCTGTGGGGTAGGAATTGTTGCTCGGGATGACACCGAGTCCCTGAGGTCCATTGCAAGCTTGGTGGTGATGGTGGCACCGGAAGCTGAAACGATTGTTGAGGCATTGAAACTTGCCATAAGGGAGGGCCTAACGCACATTATCGTGGAGAGTGATTGCCTAGAAGTGGTAAGCTAGCTGCAACAACGGAAGAAAGCAAGGTCAGGACTGGAGAATATTCTTGGTGTGGCTAGGAAACTGCAGAGATGGCCATTGCTACAGCTGGAGTTGCATTCGTAGGAATGGAAATGGTGTGGCTCATATGCTGGCTGCATTTTGATTATTCAGTTTCTTATTGTTTTCCTGGTATTTCAAATGCACTGCTATATGATTTTGCTCTTTAATTAATGGAATCTGGTCGTTTGCATCAAAAATAATTATTCTTAAAGACTGAGAGCATGAGCAACCATGGATTTTGGTCACCTTAAGGTTGCTAAAAGGTAAACCCATGGTTGTGGGCTTTACCTTAAGGTAAGGGATTTGAAGAGGTTACCTTGGTAGAGAGAGGTAACCTCTTCCTTTTTGTAATTTTCTTTTCTTTTTTTTTAATAAAAAAGTAAAGGAAAGATTTGATGCTACACATAAGAGCATGAGCAACCATGGATTTACAATAAAAAACGAAAACCCCTAACCGGGCCTGAGAACGCGCGAGACCACGCGCCCCCTTTCCCCTTTGCAATCCTCGTCCCAAACCCCTAATTCGCTCCATTTCTTCATCTTCCGTCTCAAATTCGGCTCCATTCTAAGCCAAATTGGCAAGTTTCTCGCTGTTCCATCCCATCCCTTGGTCACCTGCTAGTTACCGTCACTGTGTGCTGGTGGTTTGAGGGATGCAGAGCACTAATTGTCCTCCTGGGTCGGGTGTTGAAGCCGCTCTTGGCGTCCTCGTCCATGATTGCATTTCCGTGGTGTTTACTCTGAAGGTGCTCTTGTGTCGAGGTGAAGAGAGGGTGTGGAAAAATTTCAAAAAAAGGAAGAAAATGGTCTGCTGGTGGGGGTGGTGGTGCTTCTGTGTGGTGACGGCTGTGTGGTGGTTCGCCGGTGCTGGTCCTGTTCGCGGGCTCAAAGAGGTTGCCCTCGTTTGCAAGGTCTCGATGTGTTCTCCTCTCTCTCTCTTGTTAGTTCAGTTAAGTCTTCTAGAGTTATTTTTCTGTTCGGAATACATACCTTCTACTCTAGCCCTTGTATGCAGTTTTCTTACTGGGTGCTTGGGTTTTTGTGTGTCTTGGCTTCTCGATCCTCTGGCAAAGAAAAACAAAACATGGTGAAGGACGGTGCTCCTCCACTCAGCAACTCCCGAAAGGGCAATAACCCCCGAAAGGGCAACAAATCCCGAAAGGGCAAAAACTCCCGAAAGGGCATCGACACTGGTGTCGAAAACTTGAAGGCTGAGGGGGTTATGTCCCCCAATGATGCTGGATGTAATCGCCTTGGTTTCGTTGGGGTCTCGACTCCAATCTATTCAAATGGGACTGCGACCACTACTAGAAAAATGCAATTATACATCTGTTGTGAACAGATGTCTTTCAAAAAAAATTCCGATCTCTTTATGCGTGTAGTAAAAGATCAACTTTTCCACATCGGTTTTAAGCTGATGTCTTTTCTCGGTTTTAATCCCCTCAATTTATTTTTGACATGTTCCCTTGTTGTTAAATCCTCATTATTTTTCATTTATAAGCTTTTGAAAATGTCCACCCCAAGCCTAAATTTTACATTTACATCACTATTTTTAGAATAATCAATGTATTAAGATAAAATAGACATCTTTTTTATTTTATTGATTTTGTGTATATTAATTTCATATGTATAATTTGTGATTTTTAATGTTTTAAAATAATATATCGTATAAAAATATGTACATAACTGATGTATTAATATGATTTAGACATCATTTTAGATTTTTATAAAGATGTTGTTGTTAGCAATATATATCAATTTATATTAATATTGTGATGTAAAAGTATACATGACACGTTAATTTAGATTATTTAGACGATGTCTATAATGATACTAGCATCCGTTTTCATGTAATGGTTTGATTTCATAGCTATTCAATCACAACACTTTACATCTATAATCTAATGTTTTTTCATTCGATACAAAACTCCCTTTGTTCATATAATAAGCATTTGTAAATGGCAACATACTTTAATGAACATATATATTAAGGTAAACGCGAAATCGACATTTACAAATGTTTTACAAGCATAGGTATTTAAAAGATACACTTTTACAATGAGTGTCTCAACAAACCTTTCTATTTTAGTTTTCTTCTTCAAGCTTCAATGAAGCTTCTCAAATGGTGATCTATCTTTGATCACTGATTTCTATAGCTTTCAAGGAGCAGGCCTTGAAGCTGCAGTACAAGAATCATAGGAAATTTTCGACCAAAAAAAAGAATCATATGAAATTTACTCGAAGAAAATGGGAACTTGGACCAGGAGAATTCGGGGAGGCAAGGGCTGGTGAGGTTGGAGGATCCATCGGAGAGCAGTTGGATGAACTCAGTGGTGAGTATCACTCCTGCGGCGAACGCCTTAGCGGGGACGAAGAGGTTGTCGTCGTTGATGAGGAGCCCACCTCTGCGGCTCTTGCCAAACACCGGAATTGAGATCCTGGCGACACCGGCGGTGAGGATTGAAACCATGTCTATTTAGTGTCGTAGCTGCTGCTGCACTCCCACTTTCAGAACCAAAAGAGTGATTCACATGAACTCACAATGTCAAAATGGACTATTCACTAGAACTCCCAAGTCATAATCAAATCAACTTAAACCATTATAGGCGGTTAACACCAGACCACTTCTAGCTAAGTCCAAACCAGAACCATGTTCGGTTCTTGAGATGCAAAATGACAGTCACTCAAAAGAGATGAAAAATAAAAGAGATCAGAAGAACCCAAATGTGCATACTATTAGTAGAGAGGACTGATGAAGGCATCGTTGTTTGCTGACGGTTTGCTCGTCTCACTCCGACAATTAACTGCGATTCTCATCTCTGGAGAGGAAAAGAGATGATACGAATTTAGATAGAGCATCCAATGTGCCCATGAATCAAAGGTGACCGAACTGATATGTGCTTTTACCTGATGAAGAGGACATGGGATTCTACGCGAAGTCGCTTTAAGCTAAGGAATGTGCTCCAACGGGTTGTAAGAAGGTGTCTTTTCGCCTGCCCTACATATAGAGAATAAAAAAAATTGAGCAAGACCATAGCACTAACGGAAGTGAGGTCATCGTGTATTGATGTTTCTGTTACAGTTTGTAAGCATATTTAGAAAATCCAAAACGTAAAGTTCTTCAACGTAAGCAGATAAAAAAAACTGTACAAATAAAGACGTCTAAGTTCATGTGAATTTATAAAGTAAATTAAACACATAGAGGTTAAAACAGCATGAGGTAATAATATATATATGTTCATAAGCCAAAAATAAGACTACTTAGGCAAGGAACTAATAGAGTAGGTACATCATAAACCACTTGAGTAGTAAATAGATGAAATTGTGGAACATATTACCTTACTAGTTGCATCGCGCATGCTTTGCACGCGCATGCTACATATAGTCATATACTCTACAAAACAGATTGCACATTGTACATACCTTATCCTATATGCAAAAGAGTGTAACATTTAAATCCACCAAAAAAAAAGATGTGTAGAATAGCCCAATTTGTTCTTATGATAGTTTTCACATTTCAGATGTGCATTAATCCATTATTCTTCACCTTTAACATGACACAAAAGAAAAGCACAGACCGAAGATATGATAAATAAGAGCAAAAGCTACATATACATAACATTGATCGTACAGATTTTTTGTACATGAATAAAGAGAAGTTTGACCTGAGAAAAGAAAAATTATCAATTACAGAAGTTTAGAGTATATATGTATGTGCATATAAAAGTACGAACATTGGTGTGATGCTTACGGAAATTTGCATAAAGTTGATCCAATGTTTAATCTTTGGCTCCAAAACCTCCCACTGCATTCTCTGTACCACATCTTTGCTGAGTTTTTCACCCCCTTGTTTCTGCAAAGTTTGCTCCAAAGCAATAGAGCAAGTATTTTTGGATAGAAATCACGTTAAGGTTTTCAAGTTACTTGAGTCAATACAGTATCCTAGGTGTACAGAAAGTTGCACTAATACAAATGAGGTATGATAACTTTACCAAAGCTTAACTGCTCAGAAATAGGACGGAGCAACTTAAATTAGGATTCTTAACCATAGATAGATTACCTTAAATCATCAATAAACCTTAAACCTTATAATGATCCTTTTGTGCTTGACTTTTGATTAACACCAGTGCAATAAGAAATTCCTCAATATTTCCTGATCTTGCATCAATTTATTGACCTATTTCTTCCATGATTTTTGTGCTTCCTGATTCTATTCAATGTCGTGAATGTGACATTGAATATAATACCAAAGAATTCTAAGTTTTTTTAAGTTTTTCCAATACAAGAAACACGTTATCGTTACTTTGTAGCTTCCTGCCAGAAAATTCCTGATGAATTTCATCAAGAATCACGAGATAGAACCAAGTCAACAGACAATTTGAGGTTTGATGCGGACAATATGAGTGCTGAAATTTAAAGTAATAATTTTATCATACACCATAGATAATCGAAATTCAAAGGCCTATAACATAGGGGTCATATGACTCTAGAAATTTTATTTGAATCAGTAAATAAAGCTCAATAAGAGTTGAAAGAAGCTAGATCCTATTGGGTATGGTATTTGAGATGATGTGTTCTTAAACCTTGTGTTCTTATTTACCTTTTTCTTTGTTCTGTTTCGTTCTGTTACTTCTGTAGCAGCCACCATTCTCTATCCGTAAATTGACATGTATAAATCACATGGCAATATTCGTATATACACAAGTGGAAAGAAAGTTGCTTTAGTTTCACTAAATTACCACTACCAATCTTAAATTGTTTGTTATGTTGCTTTTCTGTTCATTATATCCAGGTGAATAAATTTTCTTTTCTTCTAAATTCTTTGTAGTTCTTATAGCCTTAATCTCTAGTCAAATAATTTATTTTCCCTCTTAAATCTAGGATTTTTTTAACATTATCCTATAACTTAAAGATTTATTTGGTGAAAATATTATTGTGAAACATTGAGCCATAATATCTAAACTGATATCCTATTTGCTTCAGCCACATTCAGCTTGGAGGAATAACGACGACATCAAAGAGTATTTTTAGAGGAAGTGAATTTCCAACCTAAAACGACCCCTTAATCAGAGCTGCAACTTCTTTCTCAACATGAGCAGTAACAAGAATGCTAATAGGGTCCGGAAGACTGGGTTTGTGGAGCAGAGGTCATTTTGGAATGTGTATTAGATGCTTTTATAAGCTGTAGGTGTCTAGCAAATTCAGGGAGGGAACACAGGGATGCTCTAAGAAGTTTCTCGATTAATTGGAGATTGTGAAGATATATTTAAATAGAACCCTAACAAGTTTATCTCAATCTCTAGTGAAATATGAACTTGTGAACATATATTTAAACATACAAAATTCAGGTATCTAGCAAATTCAGGGAGGGAACACAGGGATGCTCTGAAACCACCAGATCTAGACCCTCCACCACCCTAAACACTATCGTCAAACATCTCTTCTCACCCAAAACTACCAGATCTACATCCTCCACCACCTTGTAAACCGAGAACAACAATAGGAACGGAGAGAGACATACCTTACAACAACAAGAACCCTAACTCAGACCATCGCCAAACCGCCTTCTCCATATCATAACCCTTCTGAGCTTTTCTTTTCCCCTAGATCTAGCCTTGCTGGATCAAAAGTTTCTCGATTAATTGGAGCTTCATCAAGATCTAGTGCTCGACATCCATGGTAGAAACCCTAAATTCAGACATAGAAATGAAAGAAAAATGAAACATTAAGAACATTAGAAATATAGATCTGTAAAAAACTTGAGCAAAACAAGAAAGGAGCACGGATTGGGTTTTCACGAGAGAACGACGACCTGTTAGGGTTGAACACAGTGACAGAGGCATCAAGGTGGCGAAGGGGAGACCAGAACCAAGAGAAGGAGGCCGAACTCGGAGGAAAGAAGCCGATGCCGGGAGAATAGAGAGCTGAGAAGAAGGCCAGATACCTAAAAGAGTCGGCGATTAGGGTTCTTCAACTCCCATCCATTTTCACACCAGCCGGGTTTGTACGTTGTCTAGATGGTCTTTAGAGAGATGACTGTTGGAGGAGGAAGGCAGTACTGAATTGAGGAGGACGGTCGCCGGAATCTGGAGAGAGGTGAAGATGGAGTTGGGTAGTTGGGGGCTTGGATCTGGAGAGTCGTAGAATGAGGTTAGGTGATTGAGTGTGAGGGGAGAGAGAAATGTCTTGTGTTGGTAAATTTTAAGAAACCATAGGTCAGATTTTTTTAAGTGTTAGTATTTGAAAAAGGAAGCTCCAATTTTTTTCAAAAGGGTTAACATTGGCTCAAAATTTGAAAGCCCGGGCTCCAAATTTTTTCTAAGTGTATTCATCCCGCCTTTCCCTTTAGATAGGCGCGTTTTTGTATTTTTCAGAACTAATAATTTCACATCTGTCCATATATTTGACCATTATAAAAACTGTTTTAAACATCACAATTTTTTTTTTTGATGTAATAGATTAATTTAACATCTGTTGATTTTTTGACAGACTTAAATCACATGATGTCTAATTGCAGTATTCTAGTAGTGGACGGCCTTTGTCTGGCTTCTCATTTGGAGGGCGTCATTGATGCTCCACAAAGACAGGTATCACTTCAAACTACAACTTGAATCAATCTTCAGGCTTAAAATCAGTGTTTCTTGCTGTTTGAAGTCTGAAAATAAATCCCTCTCGTTTATTACAAGAGGATTACTGAAATCTGATGAATATTCTTGCAATTCATCTAAAACAGTGACCTTGAGTCACACGCACATCCCTCCTACGGGCCTAAAAACTTTTTTGAAGCAACCTTCAAGTGATCGTCACTATATTTTGAACTACATTTTGTTAGGTAACAATATCCTTTTACATAATGGTTTTAGTTATTGCTTGTTTTGGTCTGAACTGGATGATCTTTACTTGTGGAAAAATGCCATCTTATATCGTCTGGTCGGATGGCTCATCAATTTGTCGGTCTACTTTGGCTTTGACAAATCCTGGGATGGAATGTTATACGAGTTTTCCCTAACTCTGTGTGCAAACTCTTGTTATGACGAAGGCAGGTGTTATGAAGAAGGCAGGTGGTTCACTTGGTGTTTTGGCCTGCGTAACACTATATTATTGAAATGCGATAGGAAATTGTTTGAGGAAGAAATCAATTTGTTTTCTCAGTATAAATACAAAGGGAATATAGGGTTAGTAATGTTCAATTCTATTTGCTCTTCTTGTTTTGTTCATCAATTCAAGTTAGGTAATCTCATCTTATGTACTAAATATGACAGTAAGAACTCATCGGTGGTAGGGAGTGCTGCTCCCTCCCCAGACAACTCCCGAAAGGGCACAAATCCTCTTAACGAGGCAAATAACTCGGAAGGGAGCATGCTCCCGGAAGAGTGCTGGCAGCCTGACTGTCATCCTAAGATTTACTTTTGTTTCACCTGCAAGTATATTTACATTGCCCCTTTTCTATACCAGCTTTTGTTCAGGCTACACAACTCGATCGGCTGTTTTGTACGGCAACATCTTCACTCCGCAACGGCCAGGTCTTGGTTCATACCCCTTTTAAATCAACTCTCACTCATGATTTACATCTGGTTTGTCTGGTTCATACAGCAACAACACTACCCTGCTGTTACTAGAAATTTTCTTGGTTATGTAATGGCTACAAAAGAGATTTGTAGGTGTGAGATGGTGTTTGCTTTCCCAGGCTTCCCGTCTTTTGTTTCTGAAACTCTGTTTGAAGGATTTCAATTTCTGTATGTCTTGTCCTATCCTTTGGTATTTACCTTCCAAAGTGGTTTTGCGACAATGGCATTGGTTTACAACAAGTTTGAAAACATGTATACCTTCACGGATTGTATCACAGACAGTGGGTTCCCATCTAGCACTCCTCCCTGTTGGGGCTGCTATTCGGTGTGCCCATGGAATGTCTCATCTGAGTCATTTCCATTGAGCAACAGTCAGCTGTGTTTATTTTGGGCCAACATTTGTATGTTAATTACTTTTGATAAGGGAGGTATTATTTCTTTAACATTAATGTTAATAAAATCAAAACCATGGTTTGGCCTTGCGGCTAAAATAACCCAAAAAATGGTGGTGAAATATTTTCACTCTGCAAAGGGAAAGAATGGACGGTTGGAGAGGCTTAATGCTTATTCTCTCATAGAATTTATGTGTGGTTTGAGTAAGATAACTCCTTTTGAAACCCATCTGAATTTGGGTCTTGATGAGTATAATGCTCTTTTGGGTAAATGGATTGTTTCTTGGTACCGTTTAAGGTCGTGGTTAGAGCACATAATCACCAAACATATTAGGGGGGATCTTATCATTTTCATTTACAAAGTCCAACGTACATCCTGTGTGTGTAAATCATCACCAAATATATATCTTAATAAATCTTGCTCATCAAATGAGGAATATAGTGCTTCGAAGGAGTGTGGTTTGACTACTTTCGGTGTTGAGTTTCACTACATTTCCAAAGTCCTTTACCACTCCATTTTAAGCCTCGTTTGGCTTGGTCCTAACTCGGCTGAGTGGTCGATTGTGGATTCAACGCTTCAAATATGGTCTTGGCCATATTTTTTGTCTTTCTTTTCCTGGTTGTCTCGTGTAGGCATTCAACATACTAAGAAAATGTTAATATGGTACCAAATGGATGGGGTCAGTAAATCTCCGCTCTATTACCACCATATAGTATGTTATAAATGAAAATTTGTTATTGGAACTGCAGAGGTATAGGTAAAAAGACTTTTTGGATAGAAATCGATGCGTTATGCAAAAACGAGCATATTCAAATCCTGTCATTAGCTGAAACAAAAGCGGAATCCATCCCGGACAACAACCTATGGAAGAATGTCGGGTTTGACGAGGCAATCTGGTCTCCAAGCATTGGCCGATCGGGGGGGATTGGCGTGTTGTGGAAATCCCACCAGCTGAGTAACTTTCTCATTACCGTAGAAATTAACTTACCTCGTATTATTGGTTTGAGATGTGAAAACTGCAATGATCATAACAACATCCTCATGCTTTTTGCTTATGCTCCCCCCGATCCTCGGGAAAAAGAGGAATTCTGGGAAACCTTTACCAATATAGTACACACTTCGTCCGTCCCATGTATAATTATGGGAGATTTAAACGAAATTGCTTGTAGCGAGGACAAGCTGGCAGGGTCAGCCTCCCGTCCTTCTCGCTTTACACGATTGCTACAATTCAAGAACAACTGCTCCCTCGTGGACCTTCCCTCGTTCGGGAACCCCTTTACTTGGAGAAAAGGAACTAATGGAAATTTTACCATCTTTGAAAAACTCGACAGAGTGCTTGTCCATCATCAGATTCTACATGAATTTCCAAACCTTATCACTAAGAACGGTGCTTTTTCGACATCTGATCACTGTCCTATCTTTATTTCACTTGAGAACGGTGTCGCTTTTAAAGCTCCTCCGTTCAGATTTGAAAATGCATGGCTATAGCGGAAAGACTTTCGTCATATTGTGAAACAATCGTGGCGAGCCACCTGCCCCGGCTCTGCTATGTTCCAATTAATGTTCAAACAACGAATTCTGAAACAAAAGGCAAAAATATGGAATAAAACAACTTTCGGAAATATTTTTCGCCAATTGCTTGAAGTTGATGAGGAGTTGCTCAAGATCCAATCTACTAACCCCAGAGGGGTCTCGGTACCTTCGATTACTAGAGAACAACGCCTTATCAACAAAAAGGAAAAGCTCCTCCTCTTCCAAAAGACGTTTTGGAACCAAAGGGCAAAAACAAAGCATATCAAGCTATCAGATTCAAACACATCGTATTTTCATCGTGTGGCTTCGGGTCGGAGACACCGAAAACAAATCCGCAACATTCTCTCCAGTAACGGCACTTTAATTGTTGGCGAAGAAAATGTCAGAAACGAAATTAAATCAGACTTTGAAAAACGTTTCAAAAAGGAATCAACGGATGACAGATTATTAGAAGAATTGCTTCATCTTATACAGCCGGCGATCTCGGAGGATGAAAACGATTTCCTTATCCGGCACCCGTCCAACAAAGAAATAAAATCGGCAGTGTTTAACATTGGTAAGAACAAATCCCCTGGCCCGGATGGGTTTACTGCTGAGTTCTACAAAGAATGCTGGGATATTGTTGGCATGTCCGTAATTAAAGCTGTTAAGGGTTTTTTCTTATCCGGGAAAATCCTAAAACAAATCAACCATACTTTCATCTCTCTCCTTCCAAAAACAGATAATCCGACAGCCACAAACCATTATCGCCCGATTAGCTTATGTTCCACAATTTATAAGATCATATCAAAAATACTCACCGAAATGATCAAAGCTATCATTGGAAAACTAATTCACCCGCTTCAAGGTGCTTTTGTATCGGATAGAGCTATACAAGATAACGTTCTTATAGCTCACGGAATCTTTCATTCTTTCAGATCTCGAAAGGGCCGAGTGGGCTGGCTTGCGATAAAACTTGACATGGAAAAAGCTTATGACAGAGTTGATTGGAATTTCACCAACAAAGTTCTCCAAAAATTTGGTTTCCATCCGACTTTCATCTCCTGGGTTATGGAGTGTGTCTCGAGTGTCTCTTTCTCGATACTGGTAAACAATGGCCCAACTGAAATGTTCCACCCTACACGGGGCATCCGTCAGGGTGACCCCCTTTCCCCCTTTCTCTTTATTCTCGGCGCAGAGATTCTAGCGCGAAGCCTTGCGGCGGAATCAAATTCCGAAAAAAGTCAAATAGGCTTCTCTTTTGGTCGAGGGGGTCCCCGTATCCCGTTCCTCTCCTTTGCGGACGATATTATCATCTTCTCTAAAGGAAGCTCTGAAGCAGGACACAAGGTTAGGAAAATAATTGAATCATATTGTAAAGTTTCAGGCCAAAAGGTTAATTACCATAAATCTAGTTTCCAAGCAACAAAAGGAATTACGGACTCAAAGATTTCCGAGCTTAGCGGCTGTCTAAATATTCCAAATGTCTCCTCTTTGGAGAAATATCTTGGTTGCCCCATCATCAATGGTAGGGTAAGCAAAACTACATTTGAAGACATCATATGTAGATCCAAAGAACAGTTAAGTAAATGGCGTGCTAATGCGCTATCACAACAGGGTCGCACCATCCTCATAAACACAAATTTGGCATCCAAACCCCTTCACACTATGCAAAACTTCCTGCTACCGGCCTCAATACATAAAGAATTGGATCAAGTAAACAGAACGTTTTTCTGGAATAAGGATCTTCAACACCGCCCTCTTATTAGTTGGGATAGGATTTGCAGACCAAAACGGGCTGGTGGGCTTGGAATTCGAAAATCAAAAGATATGAATGAAGCCCTCCAAATGAAACTGTTATGGAAAATTCTAGCGGAACCATTTAACGTATGGGTCTCCATTATTAGACATAAATATCTACGGTCTTCTAACTTGCTAGATTATAGGAAAAAAGGTGATTCGTCTTGGCAATGGGCCAAACTGACAACTCTCATTGAATCCTTCAAAACCGGGCTAATCTGGTCCATAGGAAATGGCAAATCGGTAAAATTTTGGTCCGATAACTGGGTCTCTTACCTCTCCCTGAACGCTAGGGGTGAATGCCCACCAACCGCTAACCTGGAGGAAATTGTTAGTGATTATATTATGGCCGGAAGATGGTGGTCAGAGAAGCTCTACATGGTTCTACCTCCAAACATCGTCAACGAAATTCTGGACATTCCTTTACCGTCTGCTCTCTTTGAGGACCGCCTTTACTGGTGGCCGGACCGGGAGGGTTGGTTTACCACCTCGAGTGCATATAAACTGATTTCAGGTCAGTCTTCTCAGTATCCTGATCCAAATTTCTGGATTTGGAACCTGGACATTCCACCAAAGGTTAAACATTTCTTATGGAAAATATCTCAAGATGGCCTTCCTACGGCCGACAGATTAGCCCAGCGGTGCGTCTCGGTGCCCCCCACCTGTTCTTTGTGCAATTGTGCAGTGGAAGATGATGCTCATCTTCTGCTGGAATGCCAATACACGACCTCTCTTCTCAGATTCCCAACCAACACCAACACAACCATCGCTGAGATGCTTCAGCAATCGAGAGATATTAAACCAGTGTTGGCCTACATTGGGAACAACATCAACAATAAATCAAAAGCTCAGCTTGCCTTCTGTTGGTGGACAGTTTGGTATTCCCGAAATCAACTTATCTTCAAGTCGATTCCAATTCCCAGTCGAGATAATACGCTCAATATCATAAAAGCACATGAGTTAAATTGGAGAAAATCTTCTAGTTTTGAGGGCGGACTCGAGGTTGACTCCGACATGCAGCTACCACCCAATTATGATAGACAACGGAAGCTACATCGCACAAACATCCGTTGGCGTAAGCCACCTAGAGGAAGCCTAAAATTAAACTTCGATGGTTCTTCCCTCTCTAATTTGACTAGCACAGCTGGGACTATTATACGTGACTGGGAAGGTCATACAATCAACATAGGATACAAAAAACTCGGTAATCAAAGCCCATTAAAAGCTGAGGCTCTTGCTTTAAAACTTGGGGTACAGAACGCAATAAATCTATGAATTACCAATCTCCAAATCGAGGGGGACTCGAAAATAATTATTGACCATCTCAACAAAAAAACAAAATGTCCATGGGAGATCGAGCTTATTTTATCAGATATTACAACTTTGTTAACAAATCTGGAAAGTGTTTCTTTCCTCCATGTACCCCGATTAGGCAATAGAGTGGCTGATAAGGTTGCACACCTTTGCCACTCTGCATGGGGTACTAATATTCATAATGATCCTGGTCTTCTTGACCTCATCCGAAAGGATGCCTTCGGGTAGAGTTTTGTCTCTCCCGAACTTTTTCCTAATCAAAAAAAAAAAAAAAGAGCAACCATGGATTTTACTTACCTTAAGGTTGCTAAAAGGTAAGCCCATGGTTGCGGCCTTTACCTTTAGGTAAGAGGTGGGAAGGGGTTACCTTGGTAGAAAGAGGTTCCCTTTTCTATTTTCTTTTTCTTTTTTTTTTATGATAAAGTAGGATGATATCTTTTCTATTTATATTTTTTAGTTGTAATATGATTTAAAATGAAATAAAAATATATTTATATTTCATTATTTTTTAAAATAAAATATCTCATTGGTTTAATTTTATTTTTTTCTATAATTTGAGCCTAATTTTATCCTATATATACCCCCATCTTGATCTATTGTAGTTGCACCTATTTTCTTAACCATTGATCACAATAATCCAAATACTCTACCCATTTCAAATATGCCTTTTGATCCAATTTTTCTCAAAAATCCTCAATTTCAAGTGATGTTACAAATGCTTAACAATTCTCCAACACCCGAATATCCAAATTATACCCCACATAATCCTACCAATGTTTTCAATCCTCTTTTTTTCCAAACCAACAACATTTTGAGCATTCTCCAGGTGTTCAAGGGAGTGCCACTCGAAGTCCAACCGAAGATGCAAGGCAAGTCCATCAAGTACAAGAAAATGAAGAAGTTGTTGTTGAACTATTTCCCAATGATGCCATTGCGAAGTCATCCGGGAAGTTGAAATGTAATTTTCTAATATTTAAACTTGTGGGTTGTACCCATAGGTCCCCCGTTCGAACCCCGGAATGACCGCTCTTTATTTACCAATTCAAGGAATATACCCGAAGATGAAGCCCTTGTGGGAGCCTATTTATAGGTAGTTCGATTAGTATTTACGTATGTTATAATGTTTTTAAATTTTTTTATTTTAATCTAGATGTAATAAAATATATTTATATTAACTACTTGCTATTTTTATTTATTTATAAAATTATAAATAAAAATAATTCATAATAATATATGATGATACACATACAATAAAGGGAAATATATAAATGAAAAGAAAAAGTGAAAATAAATTTGAAAAGAGGTAAAAAGAGGTTTCCCATGGTTGTAGAGGAAACCTTTTAGAAAGAGGTAGAAAAGTGAAAATTATTTTAAAGAAAAAAATAAATGAGTTGTAAAGTTGTAATAGGAGGATGTAAAAAAAAGAAAGAAAAGAGGTTACCCCATGGTCGCGGATGGTCTAAAGGGAAAGAAAAAGGGAAAATAAATTTGAAAAGGGGTAAGAGCATGGAATTTTTTTTCAAAATATTCACTCAAAAATAAATATTTACTATAATATTCACACATTTAAAATATTTACAGAAATATTCATTTTTTGCAGGTTTGCCAGAGAAACGCGGTCTCAAACCGCGTTTTATTCGAAAGGTATAAAATTTGAAACTAGAAGAAACGCGGAATAAAAATAAATGAATAAAACGCGGTTTCAAGCCGCGTTTTATTTGTTTATTTATTTTAAAATGAAAAAGAAATAAAAAAACCCAAAATAAAAGAGTAAAGCGCGGCCTGAGGCCGCGCTTCACCCGATTCTTCCTTCCCCGTTCTAAATTGGTGGAGGCCAGCGCCTGCAGATCGGTGGTCGGGCAGAGGGAGGGAGCCGAGGGGGCGGCGAGGGACTTGTGGGAGGACGGACGAAGCTGGGGATCCAGGGAGGCGGGGGACGACGCCGAGGAATCCGGGGATGAAGAACATGTTCTGATTTCGGGAGTGATCTTGAAGAGAGTGCAGAGAAAGCTCGAGATCTTGGCTGTGGCCGTGCAACCAATTTCCAGCTAGAAAGCTCTGAAATCGAAAGGATTTGTCAATTGGAGGCGGAAAAAGATTGCTACTCGAACGGATTTGTCAATTGAATGGATTCGTCGGCGGCGGTGGTAGGGTTCCAGGGGTAGTTCACGGAACCGGCGCCGGGTCGTGCGGAGGGAGGGAAGTGAAGGAAGAAGAAGGCGGGGAGTGGGCGAACAGATTTGTCGATGGTGGCCTTACCCTTGGCAGAGGCCGGCGCCGGGTCGGGCAGAGGGAGGGAAGTGAAGGAAGAAGAAGGCGGGGAATGGGCGAATTCGCAGGCAGCAGGCGGGGACCAGTTCGACCGAAATGGTTTTGGAATCGGGCGGAGAAAGACCAGGCGATGGAGACCGTGGCGGCAGTAGGCAGCAGGCAGAGGCAACGAAGATGGTGGCGGTGAAGCGGGCGGAGAAAGACATGGCCGACGATGCACTAGTGGTGAGGTAAAACGAGGGTTGATGCCGCGTTTTACTGTTTGCCTTTTTTTTCCCTTTTTTTAAATCAAAAATATTTTTATAAAACCCTAAAATATGTATAAAACGCGGTTTGAAACCGCGTTTTAATACAAAAATGTAATTTTCTCCTAGCACTTTGTTTAAATTTGTGGATTTGCCCAAGAAACGCGGATTCAAACCGCGTTTCTCTGATAAGTCTACAAAAAATGAATATTTCTGTAAATATTTTAAATGTGTGAATATTATAGTAAATATTTATTTTTTAGTGAATATTTTGAAAAAAAATTCAAGATCATGTGCAACCATGGGGTTACTTCTTCCCCTTTCCAATTTTCATCCCATTATCATAATTTGCCACATGATATATCTAATATCTAATATATCTAATATTCTAATATATAAGGATTGTACTATATGCACCCACGACAGGTTCTATATACACTACATAGGACAGATCATAAATCCGTCTGTTGAAAATTTTTAAAAAATACACGGACGGATCTAGGATCCGTCCGTTATATATTAAAAAAAAGAAATACAAAAAAAATCTGCACAACAACAACTTTATTTAAAAAAAAAAGAGAGAGAGAGAAGAAGGGACGGATCACGGATCATAGATCCGTCCCTTTTACTTTGCATTGTCAAAAAGTAAAAGCTGCAAAAGCAGCTTTTACTCACTTCTTTTTTTTTATTATTAATACATAGGACGGATCTAGGATCCGTCCTATGTAATTTTTTATTTTTATTTTTACAACGGACGGATCTTAGATCTGTCCGTATATTTTTTTAAAAATTTTACATATGACGGATCTATGATCCGTCCTATTTAGTGCATATAGAACCTGTCGTTGGTGCATATAGCCACCCCGATATATAATACTAAAACAATTGCAAAAAGGACACGTGGCGGCCATACATTGAAATTGACACGTGGCATCCATACACTTAACATACCCCCATATATACTTAAAATAAATATATTTAAAATAATTTTTTTATTAATTAAAATATTGAATTTGTTGACCATATCACAACAACTTCTCCAAATTAATAGATTATTTTTTATCTAAGATTTTTTAAGCCGGGAAATAATAAGTCAATAATATTATTAATAAATTTAAATTAATTTATCCACCAATGATTTGAAAACATCTAATTAACAACGAGATTTGTTTGAATTAATAAATTAATAATATTTAAACATTTTGTTTATTGATTTTTTTGGTTAAGATATTTGAGGATTCTATGATACTCGAAATGATATTGTATTTAATTAAATAACAATACGTCAAGATTTTATTCTTATATATTTAATTTATCTGTTCATTTATTTTTTTGTTAAAGTTGTCAAATGATATTTAATTTATACTTTTATAATCAATAATCAATAGACTATTAAAAAATATCATTTGGAATATTGGATGTGCAACATATGCATATATGATCCTAACCTTCTTATACTTTTATAATCAATAATCAACAGACCACAATGAAGAACTAACAAACTACAGTGTAAAATATTATAAGATTAGAAGATAACTAAAAAAATGTTGAAACAATCTTTGCATATAAAAATAAAATAGTAATGTGTATTTTTTTGGAATAAAGAAATCTGAATTTATGAACTAACAATAATGTTTTTATCTATATTGCATGTAGAAGGCAAACATGCAATGTTTGGTATGTGGTGAAGCCAATGAGGATTATTTAGCTGAAGAGATTAAAGAAGACGGGGATAAAGAGGATTATAAGGAAAAAATAATACTCTGTATATATTAAATAAAATATATAAGTGATGAAGATCGAGGATGATAAAAATCAAGACGGGAATGAGGAATGATAACATCAATCGAAACAATTATGGTTTATAATCTAGCTAGATATGAAAATAGATTGCCTAAAAATACTAAATTATTTAATCTCATATAATATTCTCTGAATTCAAAATTCATAAAGAGTATGTCACAAGACCGCAAGTTAGAAAAATTAATTATAACATATCCTTCAAGGCACATGAACTAAAATTTGAATCCAAGTTCAAGATTTTCATTATCAATAGATTATGAGCTCGATTCTCAATCCTCATATTGTTTAATGGTTTTTCCTGCACTTCTTTTTCTTCTTCTTTTACAAATGAATTGAAAGTACAAGCTTGGGATCCAAAAGATTTTCATTCATGTTTTTTATTTGCCATATGTTTTATGACACTAAGCTAACTATCCATGCTTTGTCCTAATATATAATAATAAAGCTTCTATTTAGACATTGCAAATCATATAACATGCTCAAGTAAAACTAATAAAAAGATAATATTTGAAAGAGTTTTTAGCTTCTTAAAAAACATATAAAAAATGGCCTATATTTTGAGACGAAAGGATTTTTTTTACCTTTAAGTTTATTAATATAATATAGCTTTTTTTTAGTGTGTTCTCCATCCCAAAGTTCTGAAAATTCCCTTCACCGGCGTTTGTGGAATGTATAGTACATATCTTCTATAAAATATAATATACTTTACAAATCCTGTGCGTTACGCACGGGTACTACGCTAGTTTTTTTCACTAAATTAATTTCTACTTTTTTTACCTCTTCTTTAGAGGTTACCCTTGCAATCATGGCGTTACCTTGTTTCCCACTTTTTCCACCTCATTTATTTTTATTACAAATAAAATTCATAAGTACTTGATATTAATATTTTTTATTTCATATAGATGAAAAATAACAAAAATAATGACATTACATTTTCTACCTCATTTATTTTTATTATAAATAAAATTCATAAGTACTTGATATTAATATTTTTTATTTCATATAGATGAAAAATAAAAAAAATAATAACATTACATTTTCTACCTCATTTATTTTTATTATAAATAAAATTCATAAGTACTTGATATTAATATTTTTTTATTTCATATAGATGAAAAATAAAAAATAATAATAACATTACATTTTCTACCTCATTTATTTTTATTATAAATAAAATTCATAAGTACTTGATATTAATATTTTTTATTTCATATAGATGAAAAATAACAAAAATAATAACATTACATTATAGGTAAATAACAACTCAACATCTTCAATATCTTCTATTTGATGGGCTCGTCTTGCATCTTCTGTAAGACTTTTATTACCACTCGAACACCCGGATAATGTTCCATAGGTTGTTGATTTGGGAGAAAAAAGGATTATACATATTTGTAGGATTTTCCCTAGCAAATTGATGTATATTTGGATAATAGTTTGGATATTCGGGTCTTGGATAATTGTTAAACATTTGTAACATCATTTGAAATTGAGGATTATTGACAAGATTTGAATCAAAAGAGATGTTTGGGATGGGTGGGGTATTTGGATGATTGTGATCCATAGTTTATAAAAATAGAAGATGGAAAAAGAAGGGCAAAATACAATAGATCAAGATAGGGTACTGTATAGGAAAAAATTATACTCAAATTATGAAGAAAAATAAAACAAAAGTCTTCTTAGCAGCGGCCTTCTGGTTCCTTCTCTTCACCCTTCCAGGTCTGCCGCCTCCGAAGGGGCTCGTCAGTGAGAAGTCAATGTGCTTTTGGGAATAAATCCACACCATGAAAGACGGGATGTTGACCACCGGCCTCCCAACCCTGCACACTCACGGTTATGAGAGAAACAATACGGAATGTGGGCAGGCAAATAATTCTATCAGGCAACGAATCAACCATCTACCTGATGTGCCTCTGCCTGATCAGCACTCGGGCATGATGGATGGACTTGGCCATGCCAGACTTGAACACAAGCGTCTGGAGGCGGCGCTCAAGGAAGTTCTCCATGGTAAGAGCCAACACATAATCGAGCTTGTTCTGGCTCTCATCTAACAGACCATACCGAAACATCCTCCTAAGCAGAGCCTCACCCTCAAAAGATTCGGCGAGCGTTCTTCTCATCAAGGGTCAAAAGGTGCCTTGCATTATTACGGATACGGCTCAATGCATACTGAACCCTCCACAGCTCCCTCTTACAACGAAGCCCGTACTCCCCCACGAGCTTCAGCTCAGCATCCAACCGCTCCTTCTCATAGGGGCGACGAGGCTTCTTAAATGTCTTTCCATCTGTGCACAAACTTATATGCACATAAGAAAAATCATACAAAACCCTAACTATCAAATTGACAGAAAACTCGTACCAAGCTCCAATCTTTCTATTGCCTATACAACTCTAAACAATCCTATGATGCATTGAACCACCAAAATGCTGTTTAACAAAAATAACCTAATCTAAAGCTTACATAAAGACACAGCCACGATTGCATTCGCTGTTCGATTTCAATTAAAGAACAGACGAAAGAGAAATCAACGAAAGAAAGAGGAATTACAGTTGCGATAGTCGGAAACGTGCACCATGGCAGGCGAAGGTCTGAATTAGTATCCCTTGTACTTCTCTATCCTTCAATGTGGACAACAAAAGACATCGTAAGTAACGGTGATATCCAATTTTCAATTCACGCACATTCAAATCACTAACTTTAACACTCATTGGCATCACAAATGGACAACCTAATGTATCTGCGGAAGAAATATTAAATTCAAAAAGACTTTGAAGATGAGCAGATCCAAGGAGGGAGATGTACCTGAAAATGACGAACGGCGGAGGGAGAGGGGGATTGAGGGAAAGAGAGGACTAGGATTTCATATTTTATTTATAACCTATGGACTTACGGAGTATAAAAGTGAAAAAAATATTTGATCCAAATAATGAAAAACATCCATAATTAATCATAATTTCCACTAATCTACCCTTTAATTTTTAAATACCCAAAAATAGCTATTTGTTTGTCTAACTTTGCCACACAAAAAAAGTCCAAATTTTTACAAATAAATAGTGATAGGTTAAACAGCTTTTTTTTAATTATTATTTTGATTAGGTAAAAATTCGAGCTCAGACAAGCCTGAAGCTCGAGAGGCCGAAGAATCGGCGAACGGATTAACCGTCAACATACAACATACAAAACACACGACAAACATAGATGAAAGAAACAACCCAAAGAACCCATATAAACCAACATGCAGCGGAGGAGTCGAGGGGGATCCAAGATGAGCCACGAATGCTAAGAACACAAGAGAGTGCGAGGACTCACACGGCGTTTCGACACCGAGAAGACGGAGGACAGTAACCCACCATCGGAAAGGGCGAAACATGAGGAAGTGCGAATCACCGACGTTGCCCCCACCTAGATGAGGGATCTTCGAAGACCAAGAACACAACCACAATCCTCTATATCATATAGGACCCTCGATACTACAACCCAACTCGAAACTAAACGCACCTACGCCAAAGTAACGATCCAACGCTGACAAAGGGAACCAATACAGGCCAAACGGGGAAGATCTAAACTTCTAACGAAAATTGTGTGCAGACTCCTAGAACCAAACAGAGAGTCCAATAGGGATTATTATAACTATTAATACTCGGATAATTTTTAAGCCCTTTCGAGATTTTGATCCAATCTTTTCGGAATTTTTGTCAAACCCTTTCGGGAGCGACGACGAACACGATGAGGGGGGGGGGGTCAACGGATGGCCCCTGAGGGACGCCATCACCGCCGAGCGGAGCGAGTTAGGCTGAGGAATAGGAGGCGGAAGGTGGATCAGGCCGCCATCAGTGAAGGAAACACTGCCGATGCAGAGAATACGATTGAGGCCGGATGAGAGTAGGTGGGCGGAAATCGAATAGCCAAACCCCAAATCAAAGGGGAAATGAAACAGATGATTGAATGCAAGAAAAAAGCCTCAAGGCTAATCCTACAAATTTTCACCAGAAATAAGGGATTAGAGATGAGATTTGAAGGTAGAAACCTAGGGTTCTACGGATTCCCGGATTCTAGAGTGATGGCAGAACCCTCTCTCTAGAACTTTTCCACCCCCCTCAAACCCCCAAGAAGAGTGAGAAATGGTTAAAGAGCTATTTGATATGATGTGAAATGTTAGGGTAGTTTTTTTTTTTATGACAAGGAACTCATCATTTGCTGGCAAACCTAGGGCAACTGACTCAGCCGATAAGAGTCACGCACCAGGTAAATCGGCTTTCACTGACCGGCTCGACACACTGGTAAGGAACAAGGCAAACATTGGATTTTCACCCAAGAAAAGTAGCAGGGCAGAGATTGAACCACCAAAATACTGTTTAACAAAAGCAACCTAATCTTACACTAGTCCAAGTTAAAGCATTCATATTAAGTTAATTGTAAGTTAATGATTGTTATTATTTATTATTATTTTTTAAAAGTTTGTTAGTTTTGGTTAAACTAATACTCCATATTATTTTAAGTCACTTTTCCAAAGATAAAGTTTACCTTTTTTTAATAATCTAAATTCTTTTTTTTTATTTTACTTAGAATTGTTCTTAAGACTCTATACACTAAACCCAACTTAACAAAAACAAAGACACAAATGCATACTACCTTTGCAAAAACAGTTTTTCTATATTATACTCTTAACTCCTTAAGAGTCCAAATTTAAAAAATATTTTCTAAGTTTTAATTAATTTTAATTTTTCTTTTAATTAGATTGTTAAGATTTAGTATTTTTTAAGTAGAAAATTTTTCTCGATTGAGGTTCTTATAAGCATAAGATAAAAAGACCGTTGCAAAAAAATAAGCTTAATGACAAGATTTTTTTTTTTGCAATGTAACAAGCAAAGTAAAATGTACCATTTTTAGACATGGCATACTGTATAAGCAACTTTGAGAAATTTTACCAGTATGCATGGTTTTGTGTAAAAACACCATAATTTTTGGCTGATTTTTTTTAAAAAAATACCCCTATAACGCTAAAACTAAACATTGAAAGAGGAGATATCACCAATTCACCATCCCTATGAATCCCAATTTGATCAAATGACAGGAATGGAACAAAACAAGGTTTCACAGGACAACATGCGGCTAGTTCCATTACTTGATTCCATTGATAAGTACATGCTTAACTGCTCAAGTGTCTTCAAGTGTTGAGAGACTTCTGTACAGTTTTCCATTGAACAGTAAGAAAATATATATATGCAGCATATAGCGATAAATTGATCTCGGCGCACTAACTATGCATTTTACAGTATAAGTCCTGGAGGGCAACATACAAGGGCTCTACATCCTTCGGTCTGTCTACCATCCCGAGTAATATGTCCGTAGTAGTAAGATACGGTTCCCCATAAAAGCGTAGATTCACATCCATTCTCGTTGAGACAATGTTCCCTTCCAGTGATACGCCCACAAACGCTCCTGCACCATTCAATATAATAGGCCATTTGTTAAAACATTAACAATCTGGTCTGTGCCCTCGGCAACCATATAATTTTCCTAAATCAGCGAAAAAGAGAAAAAAAATAGATCTCTAGTTTTTTGCAAGGGTTGAAGGGGTGGCTACCTTTTCTGCAGCTGTATGTATAGCATATGCCAGATCCTTTATCTCCAGCTCGGACAACAGCTTCCAGAGCTCTACCAACAGCGCCAGCAGCAGCACTGCAACCTGCTCCAAGAGAGAAATGCATACGACTGCAAAATGTTTTCACAGCTTTCAGATCATGAAGCACGATTATGAAGTCAGTGAGCTCCCCTCCGACCTGAAAAGAAGGAATTGAATTGCTCAATGCTCACATGTGAAGTGATTGTGTATGTTGTATGATTTTGCTGAAAACCTAACGAATACAGAAAATGTATTTGGCAAACAAGTGGAGTGAACTGAAGATGATCTCCAAAAGAGAGGTGTACCTGAAAATAACGAACGGTGGAGGGAGAGGAGGATTGAGGGAAAGAGAGGACTAGGGTTTCAGATTTTATTTATAACCTACGGACTTACGGAGTATAAAAGTGAAAAAAAATGTTTGATCCAAATTATGAAAAACATCCATAATTAATCATAATTTCCACTAATCTACCCTTTAATTTTTAAATACCCAAAAATAGCTATTTGTTTGTCTAACTTTGCCACACAAAAATAGTCCAAATTTGGTCAAATAAATAGTGATAGGTTAAAGAGCTTTTTTTTTAATTATTATTTTGATTAGGGAAAAATTCGAGCTCAGACAACCCTGAAGCTCGAGAGGCCGACGAATCGGCGAACGGATTAACCGTCAACATACAACATACAAAACACACGACAAACATAGATGAAAGAAACAACCCAAAGAACCCATATAAACCAACATGCAGCGGAGGAGTCAAGAGGGATCCAAGACGAGCCACGAATGCTAAGAACACGGGAGAGTGCGAGGACTCACACGGAGTCTCGACGCTGAGAAGACGGAGGCCATTAACCCACCATCGGAAAGGGCGAAACCTGAGGAAGTGCGAATCACCGACGTTGCCCCCATCTAGATGAGGGATCTTCGAAGACCACGAACACAACCATGATCCTCTATATCATACAGGACGCTCGATACTACAACCCAACTCGAAACTAAACGCACCTACGCCAAAGCAACGATCCAACACCAACAAAGGGAACCAATACAGGCCAAAAGGGGAAGATCTAAACTTCAAACAAAAATTGTGTGCAAACTCCTAGAACCAAACAGAGAGTCCAGTAGGGATTATTATAACTATTAATACTCAAATAATTTTTAAGCCCTTTCGAGATTTTGATCCAATCTTTTCGGAATTTTTGTCAAACCCTTTCCGGATTTTGTCATGTATATAAATATATAAATAATATATATATATATATATATAACAAGGCTTATATATAGAGGGTGTTTTTCTATATAGGATGATTATTATTGATGATTTATCTATAATATATTTTAGATAAAATAGGTTTATATATATATATATCTAGGTTTATTCATAGAAGATTATTTATTTAAGGTTATCTATTACAAATAGAGCTAGTGAAAGGTCACCCCAACCCCGGAAATCACAGGGTGAACTTGCACGGCACGGTTTAACTTTTTTGATTGATTTATTTTATTATTTTTCCAACAAGCTTGCGAAGCAAGCGAGGCCATTTGTAGTGGCGGAAATTCCAGCACACTGAGGAGCCCAGGGAAGGGCCACCAGAGGCCAGCCGACACCAAGTGACGATGATGAGATGTGCACGAAAAGAACAGGTGTCAGACTATACCCAAGGAGGCATGCACAACAAACGGAGGGATGGCTTGCACGCCAAGGTAGTACTCATTTCCAGGACAGCCGAAGGCGGGATGGCATTCATCGATACCCCAAGACGAAGTCGGCGACGAGATAGGCCAGAGCGACATAGGGAGGGCGAAGTGTGGGAGCGACGACGAACACGATGAGGGGGGGTCAACGGATGGCCCAGAGGGACGCCATCACCGGCGAGCGGAGCGAGATAGGCTGAGGAATAGGAGGCGGAAGGTGGATCGGGCCGCCATCAGTGAAGGAAACACTGTAAATGCAGAGAATACGATTGAGGCCGGATGAGAGTAGGTGGGCGGAAATCGAATAGCCAAACCCCAAATCAAAGAGGAAATGAAACAGATGATTGAATGCAAGAAAAAAGCCTCAAGGCTAATCCTGCAAATTTTCACCAGAAATAAGGGATTAGAGATGAGATTTGAAGGTAGAAACCTAGGGTTCTACGGGTTCCCGGATTCTAGAGAGATGGCAGAACCCTCTCTCTAGAACTTTTCCACCCCCCTCAAACCCCCAAGAAGAGTGAGAAATGGTTAAAGAGCTATTTGATATGATGTGAAGTGTTAGGGTAGTTTTTTTTTTATGACAAGGAACTCATCATTTGGTGGCAAACCTAGGGCAACTGACTCAGCCGATAAGAGTCACGCACCAGGTAAATCGGCTTTCACTGACCGGCTCGACCCACTGGTAAGGAACAAGGCAAACATTGGATTTTCACCCAAGAAAAGTAGCAGGGCAGAGATTGAACCACCAAAATACTGTTTAACAAAAGCAACCTAATCTTACACTAGTCCAAGTTAAAGCATTCATATTAAGTTAATTGTAAGTTAATGATTGTTATTATTTATTATTATTTTTTAAAAGTTTGTTAGTTTTGGTTAAACTAATACTCCATATTATTTTAAGTCACTTTTCCAAAGATAAAGTTTACCTTTTTTTAATAATCTAAATTCTTTTTTTTTATTTTACTTAGAATTGTTCTTAAGACTCTATACACTAAACCCAACTTAACAAAAACAAAGACACAAATGCATACTACCTTTGCAAAAACAGTTTTTCTATATTATACTCTTAACTTCTTAAGAGTCCAAATTTGAAAAATATTTTCTAAATTTTAATTAATTTTAATTTTTCTTTTAATTAGATTGTTAAGATTTACTATTTTTTAAGTAGAAAATTTTTCTCGATTGAGGTTCTTATATGCATAAGATAAAAAGACCGTTGCAAAAAAATAAGCTTAATGACAAGATTTTTATTTTTTTTTGCAATGTAACAAGCAAAGTAAAATGTACCATTTTTAGACATGGCATACTGTATAAGCAACTTTGAGAAATTTTACCAGTATGCATGGTTTTGTGTAAAAACACCATAACTTTTAGCTGATTTTTTTTTAAAAAAATACCCCTATAACGCTAAAACTAAACATTGAAAGAGGAGATATCACCAATTCACCATCCCTATGAATCCCAATTTGATCAAATGACAGGAATGGAACAAAACAAGGTTTCACAGGACAACATGCGGCTAGTTCCATTACTTGATTCCATTGATAAGTACATGCTTAACTGCTCAAGTGTCTTCAAGTGTTGAGAGACTTCTGTACAGTTTTCCATTGAACAGTAAGAGAATATATATATACAACATATAGCGATAAATTGATCTCGGCGCACTAACTATGCATTTTACAGTATAAGTCCTGGAGGGCAACATACAAGGGCTCTACATCCTTCGGTCTGTCTACCATCCCGAGTAATATGTCCGTAGTAGTAAGATACGGTTCCCCATAAAAGCGTAGATTCACATCCATTCTCGTTGAGACAATGTTCCCTTCCAGTGATACGCCCACAAACGCTCCTGCACCATTCAATATAATAGGCCATTTGTTAAAACATTAACAATCTGGTCTGTGCCCTCGGCAACCATATAATTTTCCTAAATCAGCGAAAAAGAGAAAAAAAATAGATCTCTAGTTTTTTGCAAGGGTTGAAGGGGTGGCTACCTTTTCTGCAGCTGTATGTATAGCATATGCCAGATCCTTTATCTCCAGCTCGGACAACAGCTTCCAGAGCTCTACCAACAGCGCCAGCAGCAGCACTGCAACCTGCTCCAAGAGAGAAATGCATACGACTGCAAAATGTTTTCACAGCTTTCAGATCATGAAGCACGATTATGAAGTCAGTGAGCTCCCCTCCGACCTGAAAAGAAGGAATTGAATTGCTCAATGCTCACATGTGAAGTGATTGTGTATGTTGTATGATTTTGCTGAAAACCTAACGAATACAGAAAATGTATTTGGCAAACAAGTGGAGTGAACTGAAGATGATCTCCAAAAGCAGAAAAGAAAAACACGAGCAACAACTAGACATGAATCAAATCAAGTCATGTAATGTAATCATTGATATTGACGAACCAGACAATTAAGACTCTAAAAATACGTCTTTTAGAGGGAAAATGAAGCAACCACAGCTGGGAAAACGTAGATATAAAAGTACTTCAAAATTGCATAGCAATAAACTCAACTGGTTTTCCTGCTACCAGATTCGAGACTTGGTAAATCACTCTTCATCCTCCTCGTCTCCATCTCCTCCTGAAGTCTTCTTAGCAGCGGCTTTCTGGTTCCTTCTCTTCACCCTTCCAGGTCTGCCGCCTCCGAAGGGGCTCGTCAGTGAGAAGTCAATGTGCTTTTGGGAATCAACCCACACCATGAAAGACGGGATGTTGACCACCTGCCTCCCAACCCTGCACACTCACGGTTATGAGAGAAACAATACGGAATGTGGGCAGGCAAATAATTCTATCAGGCAACGAATCAACCATCTACTTGATGTGCCTCTGCCTGATCAGCACTCGGGCGTGATGGATGGACTTGGCCATGCCAGACTTGAACACAAGCGTCTGGAGGCGGCGCGCAAGGAAGTTCTCCACGGTAAGAGCCAACACATAATCGAGCTTGTTCTGGCTCTCATCTAACAAAACATACCGAAACATCCTCCTAAGCAGAGCCTCACCCTCAAAACATTCGGCGAGCGTTCTTCTCATCAAGGGTCAAAAGGTGCCTTGCATTGTTATGGATACGGCTCAATGCATACTGAACCCTCCACAACTCCCTCTTACAATGAAGCCCGTACTCCCCCACGAGCTTCAGCTCAGCATCCAACCGCTCCTTCTCATAGGGGCAGCGAGGCTTCTTAAATGTCTTTCCATCTGTGCACAATTTTATATGCACATAAGAAAAATCATACAAAACCCTAACTATCAAATTGATAGAAAACTCGTACCAAGCTCCAATCTTTCTATTGCCTATACAACTCTAAACAATCCTATGATGCATTGAACCACCAAAATGCTGTTTAACAAAAATAACCTAATCTAACGCTTACATAAAGACACAGCCACGATTGCATTCGCTGTTCGATTTCAATTAAAGAAGAGATGAAAGAGAAATCAACGAAAGGAAGAGCAACTACAATTGCGATAGTAGGTAACGTGCACCATGGCAGGCGCAGGTCTGAATTAGTATCCCTTGTACTTCTCTATCCTTCAATGAGGACAACAAAAGACATCGTAAGTAACGGCGATATCCAATTTTCAATTCACGCACATTCAAATCACTAACTTTAACACTCATTGGCATCACAAATGGACAACCTAATGTATCTGCGGAAGAAATATGAAATTCAAAAGGACTTTGAAGATGAGCAGATCCAAGGAGGGAGGTGTACCTGAAAGTGACGAACGGTGGAGGGAGAGGAGGATTGAGGGAAAGAGAGGACTAGGGTTTCAGATTTTATTTATAACCTACGGACTTAGAGTATAAAAGTGAAAAAAAATGTTTGATCCAAATTATGAAAAACATCCATAATTAATCATAATTTCCACTAATCTACCCTTTAATTTTTAAATACCCAAAAATAGCTATTTGTTTGTCTAACTTTGCCACAAAAAAAAAAGTCCAAATTTGGACAAATAAATAGTGATAGGTTAAAGAGCTTTTTTTTCTAATTATTATTTTGATTAGGTAAAAATTCGAGCTCAGACAACCCTGAAGCTCGAGAGGCCGACGAATCGGCGAACGGATTAACCGTCAACATACAACATACAAAACACACGACAAACATAGATGAAAGAAACAACCCAAAGAACCCATATAAACCAACATGCAGCGGAGGAGTCAAGGGGGATCCAAGACGAGCCACGAATGCTAAGAACACGGGAGAGTGCGAGGACTCACACGGAGTCTCGATGCCGAGAAGACGAAGGCCATTAACCCACCATCGGAAAGGGCGAAACCTGAGGAAGTGCGAATCACCGACGTTGCCCCCATCTAGATGAGGGATCTTCGAAGACCACGAACACAACCATGATCCTCTATATCATACAGGACGCTCGATACTACAACCCAACTCGAAACTAAACGCACCTACGCCAAAGTAACGATCCAACGCCGACAAAGGGAACCAATACAGGCCAAAAGGGGAAGATCTAAACTTCTAACGAAAATTGTGTGCAAACTCCTAGAACCAAACAGAGAGTCCAATAGGGATTATTATAACTATTAATACTCGGATAATTTTTAAGCCCTTTCGAGATTTTGATACAATCTTTTCGGAATTTTTGTCAAACCCTTTCGGGATTTTGTCATGTATATAAATATATAAATAATATATATATATATATATATATATATATATATATATATATATATATATATACAACGTATAATTTAATGAAAGAATGAAAAAGTAAAGCTAGTGAAAGGTCACCCCAACCCCGGAAATCACAGGGTGAACTTGCACGGCACGGTTTAACTTTTTTGATTGATTTATTTTATTATTTTTCCAACAAGCATGTGAAGCAAGCCAAGCCATTTGTAGTGGCGGAAATTCCAGCACACTGAGGAGCCCAGGGAAGGGCCACCAGAGGCCAGCCGACACCAAGTGACGATGATGAGATGTGCACGAAAAGCACAGGTGTCAGACTGTACCCAAGGAGGCATGCACAACAAACGGAGGGATGGCTTGCACGCCAAGGTAGTACCCATTGCCAGGACAGCCGAAGGCGGGATGGCATTCATCGACACCCCAAGACGAAGTCGGCGACGAGATAGGCCAGAGCGACATAGGGAGGGCGAAGTGTGGGAGCGACGACGAACACGATGAGGGGGGGTCAACGGATGGCCCAGAGGGACGCCATCACCGGCGAGCGGAGCGAGATAGGCTGAGGAATAGGAGGCGGAAGGTGGATCGGGCCGCCATCAGTGAAGGAAACACTGTCGATGTAGAGAATACGATTGAGGCCGGATGAGAGTAGGTGGGCGGAAATCGAATAGCCAAACCCCAAATCAAAGGGGAAATGAAACAGATGATTGAATGCAAGAAAAAAGCCGCAAGGCTAATCCTGCAAATTTTCACCAGAAATAAGGGATTAGAGATGAGATTTGAAGGTAGAAACCTAGGGTTCTACGGGTTCCCGGATTCTAGAGAGATGGTAGAACCCTCTCTCTAGAACTTTTCCACCCCCCTCAAACCCCCAAGAAGAGTGAGCAATGGTTAAAGAGCTATTTGATATGATGTGAAGTGTTAGGGTAGGTTTTTTTTTATGACAAGGAACTCATCATTTGATGGCATACCTAGGGCAACTGACTCAGCCGATAAGAGTCACGCACCAGGTAAATCGGCTTTCACCGACCGGCTCGACCCACTGGTAAAGAACAAGGCAAACATTGGATTTTCACCCAAGAAAAGTAGCAGGGCAGAGATTGAACCACCAAAATACTGTTTAACAAAAGCAACCTAATCTTACACTAGTCCAAGTTAAAGCATTCATATTAAGTTAAGTTGTAAGTTAATGATTGATATTATTTATTATTATTTTTTAAAAGTTTGTTAGTTTTGGTTAAACTAATACTCCATATTATTTTAAGTCACTTTTCCAAAGATAAAGTTTACCTTTTTTTAATAATCTAAATTCTTTTTTTTTTTTTTACTTAGAATTGTTCTTAAAACTCTATACACTAAACCCAACTTAACAAAAAAAAAGACACAAATGCATACTACCTTTGCAAAAACAGTTTTTCTATATTATGCTCTTAACTCCTTAAGAGTCCAAATTTGAAAAATATTTTCTAAATTTTAATTAATTTTAACTTTTCTTTTAATTAGATTGCTAAGATTTACTATTTTTTAAGTAGAAAATTTTTTCTCGATTAAGGTTCTTATAACCATAAGATAAAAAGACCGTTGCAAAAAAATAAGCTTAATGACAAGATTTTTTTTTTTGCAATGTAACAAGCAAAGTAAAATGTACCATTTTTAGACATGGTATATTGTATAAGCAACTTTGAGAAATTTTACCAGTATGCACGGTTTTGTGTAAAAACACCATAATTTTTGGCTGATTTTTAAAAAAAATACCCCTATAAGGCTAAAACTAAACATTGAAAAGAGGAGATGTCACCAATTCACCATCCCTATGAATCCCAATTTGATCAAATGACAGGAATGGAACAAAACAAGGCCATCTGCATTCCCGGTGATGATGGGACAGGCAAAGTCCTTCCATATGGGGTACCCAAATCAGATGACAATTGAACGAGTTGCGCCCCATTATTTTCCTCTCTGGCAGTTGACGAGCTTGACAACAGGGTGTTGTTTGGCACCGCAGTGTCAAAACTGTAATTGATATATAATTCAGTGTCCTCGTTGTCCCCCTTACAATAAACATTGAAACAAGTGTCAACTCGATATACAAATTGATAGAGTGGAAGTAAATTGTGAAATATAAATTCACAATCTATCTATATCTATCTATCTATCTATCTATCTATCTAATCCTCAATTATTTCAATTCATAACATTAAATTAGTATATAATTTATTCATTAACCCTAATTCTTTTTAACCTAATAAAGTTTGCAATGTTATATTATCAATCCAAAATTTCATTAACCCTAAAAAATATTGCAATTTCATTAAAGTTTGCAAGTTTATACTCTTAATGTCATAAACTTTCATGAACCCTAATTCTTTTTAACCTTAGAAATTTGCAATTTTATATTCTCAATCCAAAATTTCATGAACCCTAAACAAAATTGCAAATTTCATGAAAGTTTTCAATTTTATATTCAATATTGCCATGATATTTCAATTTTTTATCGCTACTAATATTTCACTAACCCTACAAAAGATAGCTATTTCATGAAATTTGGTAAGTTTATATTCGCAATGCCATAATATTTCATTAACCCTGATTCTTTTTAACCTTGCAAAGCATAATTTCATAAATACTTATTAACCCTAATTCTCAATCCAAAATTTCATTAACCCTAAAAAAGATTATAATTTTATATTATGCAAAATATGTTAACATCATCAATACTTATTAATCATGAAAAATAAACATATTTAAACAATATGTAAACATCATCAATACTTGTATCATAACATTCGACACATAAACAAAAGGATGAGATACATACCCGTTGGAGTCCGAATTCCAACGATATGTCTTCGAGGCCTTTACTCCACTCATCGTTCCCTTTCGACATGTTTACAACTTTATTATTGCTCAGTAGAGAAAATTGCAGTCTTAGGGTTATCGAATATGCTCACGTATATTTATAGGCGGATTTAGCTTTTTTATCACGTAAACAAGTTGGTCGCAACGACCACATCGGCAAATGGTCACAATGACCATTTGCACATCTGGTCGCAATGACCATCTGCACATATGGTCGCAACGACTAGGTATGGGATTGGTCGTTGCGACCAGATCGCGGTTCGGTGAAAAAAAATGGTCGCAACAACCATTTGCCCAAATGGTCGTTGCAACTATGTGGCCTTGCGCTAAACGGGAAATGCCCATGCGCTAAATAGAAATCGTGTTTATTAGCCCTTGAGTTCTGCGCCGTCGTGGAGGTAAGGGTAGGTAAGTGTAATTTAATTTTTCTAATTTATTATTTTATTTATAAAGAATTTAATCGACCTCCCGAAGTAGAAAATATTAAATCCCTCGAAGTGGATGAAAGTATTTAATGTGATCGATAAAATTCATCCCAATAGTGATGAAACAACGAATATCATCCACGTAGCGATGATCAATGATTATTATTTTATTTTGTTTATTATATTTTTATCATTCATCTCCCGAAGTAGATGAAAAGACATATCTCCTGAAGTAGATAAAAACACATAAGAGGTACGACTAATACATTATAGTTTGTTTGAATCTGTTTCGGAGTGTGATTATAAGAGGTACGTTGATTTTCCTTGCTTGATTTAAATTGATCAATTAGAATTTAAAAGGATTTAAGACATGGTACATATAGAATTATGTTATATGATATATGTTTTAAATGAACCATGATTATAATTTCTTAATATTTTTGATTTGGTGATGGGTGGTATCATCCGAGTGGTTTGTCTACGAATCCACACCAGGATATCATGGTAAAAGGAGGCGAACCTTAGAAGATTGAACTCTACTTGAGCCTGTCCATGTTAATTAGGCTCGACTTTAAGGCTCGTGATGGAGTTGGACCGATTTCTTAATACTGGTATATGTGATAGAGCTTGCGGTCAGGTAAGCCTAAACATCATATATTTGAATTATGATTCATGTGCCTCTTGATCATGACTCGTGAATGATTATATATGTGTGTTATGAGTTCATCTCGTACATTAAATATGGATTACCATTTAGTTGCTAATTGCAATATGACATTATTGATTGCACATGTAGATTTTATAGCATAAATCATGTCATAGTACCAATATACTTTGATATATAAGAATTTAGAGCATTGATAAATTATGTGCGGTTTGGGGATGATGATGCATATATGATATAGATATGGTTATTGGATAAATTGATCATATATTGGACGGATACATGATAAATGATGTCTATATGAATTGATACATTGATAGGTTGATGAATAAATAACGTCATCATACGCCGATTAAAATATTACCCTCATCTTTGTAGTGATGAGCTAAGATGATATTGTTGATTCCATCTTCTACTTGTAACTATTTGTTTCATATATGATTTGTTTCATAGAAGGTGAAATATAAACTCCTGAAGTGGTTAAACTTGTTTGATTCCTGGTCACCGGAAGTTGACATTATTTATGTGTCATATATGATGTTGATTTGTCTATAACTTAAATTGCATGAAATTGAAATTTGAGATAGTTATTGAACATATACTATTTGTGGATGATATTGTTTATTGAAACAAATAATAAATATTTGGATCGATATCCACCTGAAGTGGACAAATAAATTTGTGATTGATATTGTTTATTGAGATTACTTTTGTTATTTATTTGTGAGGTGTATATATCTCAATTTACTTTTTGCATCATAAATTCAAAACTCAAACTGTTTCCAGAAGAAACAACTTGTTAAGAGTTTTTATGCCATAAACATATGAGGATTTATATTGACAAAGATTATTTGTGTCATTAGTGTTAATAAAAGCTATCTATTGAATGAAGAGTTTAAATGATCCAACACCTTTGATTCTGTAAACTCTACCATTTTTGGTTTGTTATTAGTTCAAATTGGCTATTTTAAGGTACATGGGATCTTTATTTTATTTATCTATTTGATTTTATTTGCATTTTATGAATATAAATATGCATTGGAAATGTTTTCTTGAAGAAACAATTATGGGTAGATAATGCCAGTTTTATTCAACAAATGATGATTTGGGAGAAGAGTTTGTTGCACATCCTTGTTAAATTGTGTGAAATTGATAAAATTAGTTCACGAGAGCCCGAAGACTCTTTATTTTTGAATCTTGTTCTTAATCTACTCAGGTATGGTAGAACTCAAATAAATAGCTAGCTAAATGACCTATGGTTCATAACAACCTCTCTTATTGCCAGATGCAATATATATTGTTACCTCTAGCAGAGGACATAAAGAGGATACGGTGCGCGCGACCGTTGTTAGGATATTGGTCATAATTTTGAAAATGATTATAGATAATCATGTATGAGTCGACTCCCACATCAAGGAGAATGTGGAAGAACAAGTCAAGGATGATGGTTTGCCTAATTTGGATTTGTAATCTCCCAAACTGTGAATGAATCATCGTATGAAAATGTTAGAAAGGCTTAGAACTTGGTATCTGATGATATGGAAAACCTGAAGTTGACTCTAGAAGAGCGTCAAAATTAGGCATCGAATGATGGTTGATATAATTAAGCAATAAATGCATATGAGAAGATGACTCTAGAAGAGCGTCAAAACACTCTAAAAGGAATGAATGATGACATACAAATTTGGATCGTGAAAGTCGGTAATTGCCAGAAGCAGTGGTTTTTCCTCTAGTCGAGGATGTCAAAAGTAGATACGACATATATGTAACGGCCCAGGATCATGATTCCCGGGTTACGTTTCGAGGGATGAAACCCCTCGTTAGGATCTTGCTCCCCGAGTACAGGTTGAAGGTTTGAAATTCTATTCTAACATTTTGAAGTGGGATTTCATACCCAAAATTCGAAGGGATCGTTGGAATCCCCGGGGAAGTCCCCTGTACCTGTCGTAAGTCTAAGCGTGGAAAACCAAAGATCACACAAATAGCGGAAGTAAAGCATAATACAAAGGGGTGCCACGGCAGAGCCGGGTCAAAATATGATCAACCATTCAAATTCGAGCCGTAATTAAATCGGTGAAGTTGGAATCTCAACTCTCTCTTTCCGCCATGTTAGACCCAGCGATCATGGACTCAAATCAGCATCAATAGTAGTAAGCATAACGGATACCTAAAAAAATTGATATGGGGCGGGATCAGATCGATGCCCACTTTAGCTCTGCATCCCAACCCTAAGCACACATATACGCTATACCTAATAAAGATGCTTCTAGATGCATTGCGGAATATTAACACACTAACATGCTCCTAAGATCAAGTGCATAATAATAATAAGGCCTTAGCACAGAATACCAAGTGGTATATCCCTCTCCTACCTCCACCCCCTTCCGATAGGGCGGAGACTGGCCAGCTCGTGAATGCATTCCATCATAATCGGGCGGCACGCATGCCTAACCCGCTCCACAATAAAGCCCGCAGGCATATCATAATATAAGGAATTTCATGACTCGATTGACTCAGGGTACCCGATGAGGCTGGGCTACCCTATGACCCTAGCAATGACTCTAGTTACTTCACAGATAACGGCCGTTCTGTTTACATACACATAGAGAAATAGGATGCTCAACGATCAATGCAACCTAGCATGGTACTACATGGCATGCTGATCATGAATGCAACACCTAGTATATCATGCACCTAAAGCAGGGAATAGTTCTATTCAATCTGAGTAAGCTCCGAAGAGACTTACCTGAAAAGCCGAACAGCAAGATATAACAAAGAGCAGAGTCCAACCAATCGACAAGCACCTATTATAATTATAAAGAATGCAGTAAGCTACAATGCCACTAATCACACGGACAGAGACCATGTTCCCAAACCATTCCCAAAACCATTTCAAAGCCATTTTTCGATACATCTGGAAGCCAAGTCATTATGAGATTTCCAATTCTCCAAGTCTCATAATAATATATTTTTGAATCACCATATCTTTAATCTCAATATCACATTTTATATCTTAATCTCCAAATGATATCTTATATTTTAAATCTCAATAATGCTATATAATATTTTAAAACTCAATTAATAATAGTTAATATTTTAAGTACCATTTTCTTTTAAATACTTTCATAAAACATTTTCAAGTCCCTTAAAAATCCCAATCATTTTCATTTAACAACATCAACCCCTTATTTTATAAAACTATAAACCAACCCTTTATTTTATAAAATACCCAAACCGGGCCTTTAGTTTATATTGACCCAAACCGAGCTCATTTGCTTAAAGCCTCAAAAGTTGAACACTATAAGAACAAATCAGGCCCAACACTCTTTCTATTTTAAACACAACTCGGCCCAATAAAAAAAATAGGCCCAAACCAAACAATTCCTTTCATTTTAAAACCGAGCTGGATGTTAAAGAAAAGAAGGGGGGCCCAGGGTGAGTTAGCAGCTGATTTGGCAAAACAAAAAGGGTCCCACATTTCTTCTTCTTCCTCAGATGTGCTGAACGAAGAAACATGGAGAGAGAGCCGCCGTTTGAAGCCGAAGGAAGGAAGAGGAAAGGGGACCTCCGATGGCGGTGGAGCTGGGCTCCGGCCACCCGACACACACACAACAACAAGGAGGGAAAGAAGGAGAAGGAAGAGGGCTCACCGAGGGCGTCGACTCGCCGGAAAATCTCGTCGGAGCTCGATTCGGCCTCGTCGGAGACCCGAACTGATTTTTCTTGGCCTGGGTCGAGAGAGGAGATCAAAAAGGTGGAATTTTACACCATTGAGGAGGGAAAGGAGAAGGAGAGAAGCTCACCCGGATCCATGGACGGAAAACAGAGGGGAGGAGAGAAGAAGGGCTCGGCGGAGGCTCGATGAGGCTCGGGTGGCCCCTGGGCGACCTCCGGCTGTTCCTGCTACTGCTGGAGGCTCCGGGGAGGCCTCGAGGGCTGCGATTTTCGATCCGATGGGAATGATGAAACCAGGGGAATAGGGTGCGACGGCGGCTGCTCGGGAGGTGCGCCCGGCTGCGCTGTTGCTGGCTCCGGCTCTCCTGGGCGGTGGTGGAGAGGTGTGGCGGCGGCAAGGAGCCAAAGAGGAGAGCTTGGTGGTTGAACAAAACAGAGTGGAGGAGGGCGTCTATTTGGGGGATGAACAAGAAGAGAGTGATGGTGAGGAGGGGCATTGCGTGTGGCAGATGGTTGCTGGGGGTTTTGAAATAGAAGCTAGGGAGAGGGGTGTGTTGTAGGTTGACAATTAGACAAGGAAAAAGGGGAATAGGCTCTCTAGAAATAGCAAATAGGGGTGTTGGGGTGCTCTGCATTGCATCTGAGCTAGTCAAAAATTAGAGGGGAAGAAGACCACACGGTTCAATTGTATGTTCTGAAATTTCGGATAAAGGGTGAAGAGAAAAGACAATTAAGTGATCCTCTAACGATATTTTAAAATACCCGAAAAATAATTTTCAAGGCCCGATCTTATCCCGACTTGATCAAATAATGTTTCAAAATCAAGAGGATATTTAAATATGGAATTAAATTCATTTTTTAAATTTTCTTTTTCCACAAATTAATATTTGAAAATCCGGGCCTTTACATCATCCACCTCTAAAAATAAGTCTCGTCCCCGAGACTAAAACCAAAACAATGTAGGGGATGAAGTTTGAAATTGATGAGTCCATGAACCATGTCCAAGGATCTTGTAATCATCTCGGTTGCGTCTTCCGGGATTCTCACAACATCCTAGTCACGGTCGTGACATCTCCAATCGGCCTTGACAAGTATGCAATAAGCGCCCCTATCACATCCTCGCTTCGACTTTTCGGAAGTACCACAACTCTAAAAGTTCTACAATATCATCACTAGGTCTTAGCAAGCACCTTACAAGCCCCCCCATAAAATGCTTGTATCCACTTCGTGAAGTATCATAGAGTTGCTCGGGTTTGAAAAGTTTCAAAGGGGATTCCGCAATTGAAAAAGGTTGACCTCAAAATCGTTGAAATTTTCTATCGTGTTTGGTCTTCCCGAATCCAAGTTAGTCATTTTTCAAAACCGTTCAAAACCTTTCAATCAAGCAAACCTCTCAACTTCAAAACCATCCAATGTTTTTCAAAATCCGAGTTAGTCGTTTCCAAACTCTTTCAAAACCCCTTTAAATCCCAAGTTAGTCAAGCAAGTTTAGAATTCAAGAGGTGGAATCATCCACCTCTAAAGGCTAATCCCATATTCTCTTCCTAGGTTCCAATCCCAAAAGCAATTCCAATCTACGAATCTCTCGCCGTTATTAGAATCAACATAACCAAGACATGCCACATCATAACAAACCAAACACCGAAATTGGCCATGCCAAAACCGTAACATAAATGGCCATTATCAACCTTGTCGCACACCAGTATATTAGAACGTCACACTCAACATTAGCATTTCATGTTCTATGTGTCAACAAATAAGAATGCATCAAGCAGGAATATCATTTTTGAAAGGGCAACATACAAACACATCAAGTCTCAACCTTAGTAGATCACATCAGCATGGTTTCCTACTTACCACTACCAACATAGCAAAATTTTATCATAATAGGGGTGTCAGTCTAATAGAAGGGCAGCAAGTCAACACAACAAAATCCATCTCAACAAGATTCAGCAAGACAAGATATTCACCATTTTCATAGTCAAGGATTTAGCCGAAAATCTATTTTGAAATATCAATGCATAGAGGCATAACCACAATCACGTTTCAGCAATTCAATGTTCAAGTTATCAACATAGAACTTGTCATACTCTCATGGTTCAGCAATAGCAAAGTCTAACAACATAGCAAGCACAAAATATAATCACGGCAACACTTAACTTAACAGGACATCGCATATCATTATGTCAGGATAACATGCATCTTATATTAAGGACCCTACATGCTACTACCATTTAGTTCCCAAGTATTTCACATCAGCATATAACATGATTTCACATTAGGTTTATACATCATTATCTCTCTTTGCCTCAACCAGTCACATGTCATAAGTCCTAAGATACTATCATGCTCAGCAAGTACTGTAGAATATCAGGTATCGACATAGCAAGACAAGTTACCACATAACCTCATGCTAATAATAATTCGAGCAAAGGTAATATCATGCCAACATCGCAATATCATATTGTCACATATTATCAGAGCACTTAATATCATTATTACCAACACAAGTAAGGATTTCAGCAGGTATAATTCACATTCCATGAGTAAAAGAAACAAGCAAGACTTACCAACACATAACACCAATCATATCACAAGGTCAGTCACATAGGAACACCAAAGCACTAAAATTCATCATCATAAGTAGAAGTTAACCACGTAACGTCCACTACCAGTTCGTCATTCCAAGAATCAATATGTCAGTTCTGGGACCTGGGGTCTATGGGCCCACCGTGCTTCCGCTGCGCCGCTCCCGTGCTATTTGGCTAAACGTGCTCTTTTCTACGCCATCGTTCGTCAAAGTATTGCAAGCAAATTTTTTTTTGTTAGCGGAGATAGAGGAGAGACAAGGAGGACAACCCGGACTCCCCACGGAACCGAACATAGGCCAACTGATGATGACACGACGAAAAAACAAGATCCCAACCCAAGAAGGTGTAAGGTGCCCTTATGGAACTCTACGAGGTTACAAGTGCATCAAGCAAGACACATACCAATCAGGAAGTAAACTAGTCATATCACTGAACACTAACACGTACCTACCTTGATGAACAATGTTAACGGATAGGGGCAAACAGAAGCATGATTGACTTATGCATGGGGTATAAGGGACTAGCTAGCAACTTTTCATTTCATATATCAAACAAGCTTGATATGTGTAAGAAACATGTATACACGGATGCAACAATAGATTTGTGCGACATGAAGCTCATGCAAAATCTAGTAAACAGCACAGAGCATTACACGTAGGGTAATTATTCGTGACAGGTACACATAAGCAGGTCAAAATCTATATGGGATCACATGCAAACCTACCGAGATGTTTCATATCAGTCAGACTAATGCCATGAAAGGATCACATAAAGTCGTATGGAAGTCATGCCATGAAACAACCACGTTCTTATGATAGGATAAATGCGGGATGCCAGCATATAATGAGCTATGGTTAGAAAGTAGTCCTCCATGATACTAGTAATATATTGTCAAAGAATGTACGCAATCAAGGATAATCGTTGAGGAATAATTTAACAACAAAATCACATTTCACGTATACATGCATCTATCATGTCGCAGGGTATAGCACGCAACTAGATACTCAATTGCTAATTAACACATATCCCACCAAAATATGAATTTATCCAATTAAGCATCGGAAATGCATCATTCGATAAGGACAACAATTCAGATGAGAACATTCATAAGCATGCCACTAATCATACTTAGCATGAGACAACTCTGTGGAGACATAGCATTCTAACTGGACTAACAATATCTAACATGCTTGGACACTCATAAGATCATGTAGAGAGAGTATAACAAGGCTATCACAACCTATGACAAGAGTGGCTACATGAGATGCAAGTTGAGCATGCGATCGTATAAGTCATATCTCTACAGGCATAGATTTTACAAGGTACTACATGATAGTCACAAATGTATATGAATAGGGTGCATCGAGCAACTCCACATAATAGTGGGACGAGTCATAAAAGTTTAAGCAGGATCACTATTGCACCCAATCATTAGCACATATAAAAGGAATATAAGAAGTTGTGATGAAGGAGTCATGCGCATATCATAGTGCGAAACAGGACAATGCTCCTAAGGTATCATGCTTCAAGGGGGTGGTATGCTACGTTATATATGCCAGGGTAATCATGCGAGTGCCTGATAGCTATCGTGATGTGTGTGTGGACATGCGAGGTGCCAGAATATTCATTTGCAGAAGCATTAAGAATGTCAGGGGACATGCAGAAACAACATCAAACAATGAGATGATAGGAACAATTGATAATCACTTAATGCTTAACTTGTATCGAAATATGCACTAAATCTATAACTGGGGCTATCAATTCCTAAATAGTTAGAGAATTGCACATCAGAGACGTTGGAAAGAATACAAGACTTCACGGAGTCTATCCTACGTGAGAACAGGTCATAAAGAAGATAAAGCATGAATACACACAAGCCATAATTCATGGGTCCTATAAGATATATTTTAACACGATAAGATGCATGGCTATGCAGTATATGTTACATGTTCATTTGTCAACTAGCACAAATGCATTTAAGGGGTAAACCAATCATAACGTGATCATATTAGGACAAGGGGGGGAGGGGGAGAATATGGAGAAAACAGCAACAAAAATTAGAGGGGAAGAAGGGGGAATAGGCTCTCTAGAAATAGCAAATAGGGGTGTTGGGGTGCTCTGCATTGCATCTGAGCTAGTCAAAAATTAGAGGGGAAGAAGACCACACGGTTCAAGGAGGGTATGTTCTGAAATTTCGGATAAAGGGTGAAGAGAAAAGACAATTAAGTGATCCTCTAACGGTATTTTAAAATACCCGAAAAATAATTTTCAAGGCCCGATCTTATCCCGACTTGATCAAATAATGTTTCAAAATCAAGAGGATATTTAAATATGGAATTAAATTCATTTTTTAAATTTTCTTTTTCCACAAATTAATATTTGAAAATCCGGGCCTTTATAATATAATAAATAGATTACCCATATTGGCAATATGGATGTAATATAGAAATGCTATCAATTAAATTGATATGTTGGATAAATGAGCATTGAGAAGCTGACTATTACATCGACCAAGTGAAGTTGTTACTTATGAGATTATCATTTAGGATAATGCTAACGCAAGGAATGAACCAGTAGAGTCGTCAATAATAGCTAACAAGCAGGCATGAATATCAAGAGATTGATTCGTTTTCGGTCAACGATAGAATAAATTCTCCTTTGTAATTTATCTCCAGAAGAGAGCTTTATATTTACAAGTTGTTAAATGTTCAGTTCAGGCACCGAAATCTCCCCAAATTACACTATGTTGTTGTAAACCAAGAAAGTTGATGTATATGGAGGATTGGATCCCTATAGATGATCAAATACCTAGAGTTTATCACGGATGATAAAATACTCGGTATTTGGAGGGAGAGGAAAAGGATATCAAGAAGTAATATGTTGCATGAACTAGAAGGGAACCAGAAGTTCAATAAACTATATAGCAAACAACCTAGTAAAGGTATTAGTAAAAGCAAAAGATGGTGACAAAAGTCACATTTACAATAAATAATGCACTAGCATGATTTAGATCGAGGTTCTAGTAGTAACTTCAAACAATGGTGATATGTCCACTGGTATAAAACTCCTGAAGAGATTTCATGAACATTGATAATGTTAGAATTGATTATGAGTTTTCTTGAAATGACTAGATCCTTGATTATCCAATAAGCAGAGGATTAGTTGGACATTAGTTGAAAGCTCTAAAAATATCTCGACCTGTAGTTCGAGTGTACAAAGAGAGATATATTATAAAATGAAGACGAATAACCTTTTCATCTATGATTAGATTGTGAAGTGATCTTAGGTCCAGAAGTACCACATCTTTATAAAATTGGTTACTTATATGCTAAATTGAGGGGGAGAAAAGTTGTACTCTTTTCCTTAACTTTGGTTTTTGTCCCATTTGGGTTTTTCCAAAGCAAGGTTTTTAACGAGGCAACTCCCCTTACAAGGATACATGGTATATCCCAAATTCTAGAAAGAAATAATTCATGCAAAGATGGATTATTTAAGCATGAAGTTTTTGGACCTGTAGCTCCAACATTGAAAAGTGTAGTATCAATTGGTTTTAAGTGAGTGTTCGTACAAAGGAAAATATAAAGCCAAATTGATTGGACAAAAGCTTATTAAAGGTCACATTAGAATGTATTCACCAGGAGTGAATATAATTTTGGCTCCAAATGTAAATGATGAACGTTGTAAGTGCATACCCACATAAATGGAAAGGATCGATTAAAAATGCATGAAGCATTATTATCAAAGTCTTGTCACATGCAGTTGGTTAAAGACCCTTATTAGAGTACATGAATTACCTATATTTGTGAAAGTGGTGACATATAATTAGGTCCCGAAGTACCATACAAAGTTGTACTCTTTTTCTTAATCTTGGTTTTTATCCCACTGGGTTTTTCCAAGGTAAGGTTTTTAAAGAGGCAACTTAAGCACCATTTAATAAATCAAATCCTCCAGATCAACAATTAAAACCACACTAGGTCCTGAAGTACCTTATGCTTATGCATCTAAAGCAGCTCAACACCAATACATGGAAGTCAAGCGCATCAAAGTCAATCATGAAGACATTCTAGCATATACACATCAAAGACAATGTTGAGATTCAACCATAAGCTCATAAAGACGGCGACATTAAGAAGAATGAGAAGACTTCGAGAATGATGTTGAATTTAGGGGAGTATACACGCACTGCACTCTTTTTCCCTTCGATCAGGTTTTGTCCCACTGGGTTTTCCTGGCAAGGTTTTTAACGAGGCAGTACAACAAGAGCGTATGTGGAAGCCTGCACTCTTTTTCCCTAAGCTATGGTTTTGTCCCATTGGGTTTTCCTAGCTAGGTTTTTAACGAGGCAGCTGGAGGAACAAGGAATGTACATCCAAGGGGGAGTGTTATAATATTATTATTATTATGTGGATGTACAAAATATACACTTTACTTATATAGAGTTTTGTCTATAGATAGATTTACTATATCTTGGAGTCTAAGGAGTTTATATCTATATATTGTACCGGTGTAATACCAAGAGAAATCAGTTGAATACAATCTCATATTCTTACCCGTTATTCTTACCTTAGTTTATAATACCTTTTTGTTTTTCTACCTTATTTTTTTTATCTGAAATTTTATTCCCATCTTCTAATTTCGGCCTTACATTCTGGTAAATGGTCGCGCACGACTGCGTGAGCATTAAATGATTTGCTTAATTTTTTTCAAAAAAAAACGTTGACATATAATTTAGAAAATATTTAGAAACGGTAAGAAATACAAATTAGAAAAGGACATAATACATTTTTTATTTTGTGAATTTATTCAGATACATCAAGTGGAAAACCCTTTGGAAGCTCACAGTTCCATTAAGGAACAACTTGTTTAAGGTATTGAACTTGTTCTTTTAATTAGAGGTGGGATGCTTCCTTTTTTGTTTTTTGGTGTATCTAGAAAAAGATTGTTTTAATCAGTATTCTTGCAAAGGTAAATGAAAAATATCAAATTATGAATATGAACTTACATATTTATAAAACAAGTTTGGCTTAAATGTTACATTTTTTTATGCAAGTAAGGAATGGGATTGAATCCTGGTGAAAAGGTGGTTAACAAATGAAATGATATTTTTGGTAGACATTTCTGCTGAAGGCACGCCATATGATGAATCTTTTGGAGAGGTGGCTTTTGGAAAAGTAGTAGTAAAGTATTCATTGTGTTCAAAACTTGGTAGAATTGGAAAATAAATTGAAATAAACTAACCACATTGATATCAGTTTAGATCTTGTAAACATTGATAGTTTTGGTAGACATTTATGTTAAAATAATAGATCTACCTATCATCAATTACATATATTTCACAAACTCAGTTACATATATTTCACAAACTCGAGCATGAGAAACCCTATATATAAGTAGTGACTGAATTGTTTAGGTGGCTCTACGTGCAGCACAATGTTATGATCTCATATATTATAGGTATTATATTAGATTAGGGTAGTTTAGGGTATAAATATACCCTTATACCCTATAATTAATCATCAAACTATCAAATATTGAATAATCAAGCATTTACCTCTTTAACTTCTTATCTCATCTCTCTCTCTCTCTCTCTCTCTCTCTCTCTCTCTCTCTCTCTCTCTCTCTCTCGTCTATCTCTCTTGTCTCTTATCTAATCTTCTTCTTTCTCTATCTTCTTCATCTCCTACCTCAAAATCTCTATCTTCCTCTTCAATCTCACAAAGATCTCACTTAGGATCATAACAAATGGTATCTAGAGCGAGCGATTCTTCCGACCCATTCTGTCAAGACAGCCATGCTTACCATCGACGAAGTCTGAAATTTCAGCCTTCAATGGCGGACGGTGGCCACTTGCTGTCGTTTCAGAATGCAATTCGGCCATTAGCTGTGTGGAATCAACAAACTTGTCACCAATGGATGAACGATAACCAGGGGATTGCAGAACCGAGTCGGGGAAGCGAATAAGATTTGGAATCTTCAGAAGCTCTAAAGTCGGCCGAGGGTTCATCATACGAGGCATCGCAACGTAAGTTGTAAGATTCCTATAATTCCATGAAAGATGATGGCCAGTGTTGAGCGGTCCACTTTGCAGAAGACTATAGATGGCATCTCAATTGATGGCATCTCGAATCTAGAAGAGCGGTTTCTGATAGAAGATTTCACAGCCGATGAACCAATAGATCCTATCCGAGTCGAAAAGATTACAAGTCCGGGCAAGGAACTGAGCCAAGAAACCCAGGTAATTCTCAAGCCATGTGAGCATGTAGGTTGTGATGGTATATTCGGGGTATTGGTTAAACGGTTAATTGAATTGATGGAGATTAGAGTAGCCAATTCAAGAAACGGTAGCTGTAGCATGATCAAATTTTGGGGAAATTCATTTGATTGTCTCCTTGGTGCACAAAAGGCGTTCGTAAAAATGCTCAGTTTAGGAGCTATGCTTATAGCCGAGCACATGGTTATGGTGGGACATCGGATTTTTTATCTAGGAATTGATTTCCTAGGTATTGAACCGAAGGTAAATCTTGATTCTTTGGTGGTGACGACTTTGGGTTTTCATCTTAAAGTCATGGCTAGTACTTTGTTTCGTCTTAGGTTCATCGAAAACCACCTGCTTCTAATGAAATTTTATTTCCATACGACAAATGGCGAGTTGTTGCATCCTTTATTAGTGTAAGCAAGAGTTTGATTCTAGTTTTCGATCCGGGTGGATTTTTGTGTCATGGGATGTGGTATCGATCTCTTTAATGAGCAGCCAACAGGAAGAGGTATCAGTTTAATGTCATAGATGTTGGTACATAGTTCATGCTGCAAGGTGGAACTAAATTGCAGAGGATCCTCTTGTGTGTCAAAGAATGGGTCCAGATTGGCTTCTTCTTTGAGAAGGGCTTCAACTAGCATGAATCTAAGTTGTTGTCAACACATTTAGACCATTTATTGGTGCAATTTTACATTGGGTCCTTGGATCTGTTGTTAGGGAGCTAGTGTCCAATTCAATAATACTTCCTGCTCATTTCAACTTCCAAAAATTGTTGTTATGAGTTGATCGGTTGCCTTGTAAAGCCTTTATTTCGGTTTTTGGTATAAAAATTGGAATATATGATGTGCGGTAGTAGCAAGCAAGTTGTACAAAGCAACACTAGAGAAACAAAGGCAAGGCAAGCTAACGGCAATATAAAATTGGTCATGGAGATTTTGGTTGTTATGGATGGGGTCCAGTTTTTGCTGCTGTCATGGGAACTAATTGCTGTTGTCATGGTATTGCTGTTGTAAGGGAGGTGCAGCGATGGCAACCGGATGCAGAACCATTGTGTCATTCAGTGAAAGCAAGTTAGCCATGATGTCGTCATCAAAAGTGGATTGCTAATTTTAGGGGTGGGCGCGGGACGGGACGGGACGGGACGGGATGGGGGTTGTCCAGCGTCCCGTCCCGCGTAATTTTTTTGGGACGGGACCGGGACGGAATTCGCTATTTTTTTCAATCCCGCGTGGGCCTTGTCCCTCACAGAACGGGACGGACCTTGTCCCTCAAATAAAAAACATTATAAAAATATTCTAAAATGCCTATATATTTTACGGTTTTCAAAGACATAACATATATTGATAATATTTTTTTATATAGTTTTACGATTTTTCTTATATATCGCATTATACATATAATCACATGCACACGCACACGCACACACACACAATAAGAAAAATCGATACAAATGACAATGTATACAAAATATATGCACACACTTATATAGTGTAAGTGTATATGTAATGTTATGTGATACTTTCCTATGTCTTGTATGCTTGTTTTGTTACTTGTAATATTGTGTGTATGCTTGTAACATGTATGTATATTGTGTGTAATATTGTGTGTATATGTAATGTTATGTGATACTTTCCTATGTCTTGTAATATTGTGTGTATATGTAATGTTATGTGATACTTTCCTATGTCTTGTATATGATGATCGGGACGGGCCCGAGACGGGACAAAGACAGGTCCGGGATTTACGGGATTTGTGCCCACCCCTAGCTAATTTCATTCACTGTGATTTTTTTCAAAGGGATAGCTAATGACTGGGTATAAAAGCGGTATAAGCTTTTACCTTAAGTATTGAATTTTAGTAAAAAAAAAAATACAAAAATTGTTCATATATAAGCTTTGGGACAAAGCTTTGTTAAGAGGGAAGCAATGTTATGATCTCATATATTAGATTATTAGGTATTATATTAGATTAGGGTAGTTTAGGATATAAATTAGGGGTGGGCGCGGGACGGGACAGGACGGGATGGAGGTCGTCCCGCGTCCCGTCCCGCGTTATTTTTGCGGGATGGGACCGGGACAGGATTCACACTTTTTTTTTGAATCCCGCACGGGCCTTGTCCCTCGCAGGACGGGACCGGAACGGGACGGGACGGGACGGGCCTCGTCCCTCAAATAAAAAAGATTATAAAAAATAAAAAAAATCTATATATTTTACGATTTTTGAAGACGTAACACATATAAATCTATTTTTTTTTATATTTTACGGGTTCTCCTATATATATATATATATATATATATATATATATATATATATATATATATACGTGTGTGTATATACACCGATACATAACATCTATATATATAAAAGGCGGACTTTGCCAAAAGTTGAGTTACAATATTGCCCCTATTCTGTGTTACCGAGTTTTTATAATTACAAAATTGCCACCATGCTTCCTCTCGTCCTTCTACCTCTCTCTAGTTCTTCCTCTCGGGCGCTTCTATGCTTTGTCTCCGATCTTCTCCAAGATGGTCTAGCATCATAGCTAGCTCTCTCACCGCCGATTTCTCATCCCCTTCCCCTTCTTTCAATTCTCGTCTGCTTCTTCTAGATTTGATTTGCCCCTTCTCTCCCTCCCTCCCTGCTACCGTCGAAGTCGCCCTCTATCTATCCGATCCTCGGACTCTCCGCTTCCGCTAGGCACTGGCCCACAAAACCTCTCCTCTCCCTCTCGGTGACTCGGCGTCTCAATCTCTCTGCTTGAAGCACTAAAGGATCCAAGGTCTGTCATTTCTGGTACCACTGATTGTTGTTTTTGTTTGCTTTGTTTTGAGTCCAAACTTTCTGGACCCAAACCATTGGAATTTGATCGGTTTCTGCAAATACTCTCTCTTAGGGTTCCATTCCAGATTGACCTGATTTTGATTTAGGGTGTGTTTGGTAATGATATCTAGATATCAGATATCAGATATCAGTCCCGATATCTGATATCTAGTGTTTGGTAGGGCTAGATATCGATATCATTTTTAACTGATATCGATATCATTTTTAACTGATATCGATATCTAGTGTTTGGTATGCATAAGATATCACTTGATATCAAGTGATATCTGATATCTGTGTTTGGTAAGAGCCAGATATCGATATCAATTGATATTTAGATATCAAATTTGGCCTATTTTGATATACCCATTTTTTGGGAGGTATCACTTGATATCGATATCGCCCGATATCGATATCTTGATACCGATACCGATATCTTGATATCAAGATATCAAAGATATCACCCGATATCGATATCTTGATATCGATACCGATATCGATATCGATACCGATATCGATATCGATATCTTGATATCTAGATATCGTTACCAAACACACCCTTATAGAAATTGATTTCATTAATATATTAGGATTCGCTATCGGGTGCTTTTGAGGAAAATGAAAAGTTAGGAATTTGAAATTCTTGGGTATTGATTTATGTCCTGTATTAGAAATGGATGGAATTATCACATAATTTGAAATGATCATGAAAATATTTGAAACTCACATATTACAAAGAATTGAAAATTTTGGGTTAAACTTGCGATTACAAAGAATTGAAAATTTTGGGTTAAACTTGCGATTTAATGATGCACTTAAGGTATTTGATGAAATGATTATGAGAGATCCAAAATAAAAAAAAATAGATGCACATATTTTTTTTGTCTGAAGGATTTCGAAATCATGGAAGTTCTCTACATTTCTTTTGAAATTAGTTTGTTTGAAGATAAGGTTTAGCGTTTTATGTATATTTCACCCCCCCCCCCCCCCCCCAAATTTAAAGGCCAAAGAAAATTGTTTAACAAACACAAATGTGAGACTGCCAGTGCTTTCAAGAGTTAACAATTGGTATAATGTGTTGGTGAGTGTGCAGGATAAGATAAGCCAACGTAGTCTCTCATGGTGATTAAGAAAAAAAATCATTTCATTAGAACTTTTGTCTTCATTGATCATCTGACCTAAAGATGTTATTTATTATTGTTAAAGATATCCTCTTGAATTTCAAATTCGATAAAGAATTAGCACCCTAAACATATCAATTTGATGTGGTAACATACATAATTTTCTATTTCGAATGGAATGATCTTTGGAATTCCAATCAAGTTGATGGTTTCTCGGGTTTAGAATGAATTTTTGTATAGAACATTTTTCAAATTTTAAATCTATATCCAATTAGAAAATATGTAAGGAATGGGGTTGAATCATCTGTTTACTTTTATCAAACTTAATAGAAACTGAAATCTTGATGTTTCTCCTGTAAGATTACACTTATTGCTATTATTTTTGTCATAAATGTTAGTATTACCGGAAGATGTTTATCCAATCAAAGCTGAGGTGTTGCCACTTAATCAAAGTTGAAGTGAAGCTACAACACATTGATTTAAAATACAAGTTAACAAAAATAAAGAGAAGTAAGGTAAATAGCATGCAGATATTGCTTATTTAGTTTTTATTTAAAAATTGATTGCTTGATTCATGTTTTCTTGATCCTATAGTGGTCTGTTCATATATAGATCTATAGAGAATCAGTTAAAATTGGATATTTTAGCAATGTTCATATTTATTGAATTGCATTTTCTTTTTCTTTCGAATTGGAGATGGTGCTGATATGAACAAATTGAAGTTAGATAGTTAAAATTAGATGTGTTGTAGCTTGTAACTTATAAGTCATGTAATTGGTTCATGTGAGTTTGAAGTTAGATAGTTAATTATGAGAATTTTTATATTTTTTGGTATCTAAACATATTCTTACTATTTGCATTATACTTTTGCTTCACGTATATTTTGACTTGGAGATTTTCATTCATGATACAAATGATTCAATTCAACTTGTTGAAACTAAACTCATTTGCTTGCTTTCATTGTAGCGTTTAATGAGGCGAAAGTCAAGCGTTTGAAGCTTACAACTAAAAAGTTCGGAATAGAAACTGCTCCTCCAAATGGTACACCTCAACAATTAATGCCAAGCAATCAAATGCTCCCATTGAACAAGTCTTCCCAGTTCAACATGTACCAGCTATAAGACAAAACTCCAAAACACAACCACAACCAACCACCACGATCTCAGCAATCTCAGCGGAACCAGCCACAGCCATATCGGTAGAATGACAAGGATATTAAGCTATCGTGTATATAAATTGAGAGACATTAACCTGGAAGGTTGAATTCCCACGTGCAAAGCACGTGGTGATTCAACTAGTTAGTGTATATATATATATATATATATATATATATATATATATATATATATATATATATATATATATATATAGAGTATGGATCTTTTGTTCACAGCTCTTACGGTGTACCTTGTACACAATTGTGGACCATGGATCTGATTGAAATGAATGGGTGGGATTAAAAGGAAGTTTTCTTTTTTTATTTAAATTAAAACTAAGTGGGACCCATCCACTTTGTGTAAATCTTATTTGAGTACTTGCGTGAGCGCGTGTTTTGTGCGGAAGGAAAACCTAAATCCTATTTATCTCCTTCTTTTACTTCATTTGAGCGCCCCAATTCATCTTCGTCTTCCATCGACTGGACCATGGAGCCAAAACCGTGCCTCTACTGTTCGATATAGACGGATCCTCACGATTAAAGACGATGGTGGGCTTCCCGGGCGGAGACGAGCGGTGGCGGGCCGAGGAATTGGTTGGCTTCTTCTTTATCGTGTTGATCGACCAGGCGGAGTCGGGGACGGTGGTGTCGCATCGGTGTGAGGGACGGCGGCGGCGGTGAAGGGCGAAAGGGACGGTGGCGGCGACGGTGGCTATTTCTGGCCCAATCCGAATTGGATTTGTCCGGATCTGGTTGTTTTTTCCTCCTTCCCCTCAGATCTGGTAGTTTATGATGCGTGGATAGTTGCTGGTTCGAGATTCATGTTGTCGGTTTGTTCTAGATCTGTTCATTCGGATCTGGGTGGCGAGGGTCAGGCTGCAACTCCTGCAAGTTCTGGCCTCCGTTCCGAGTCGCCGCCGAGAGCAAGTTATGGCATTCGTTGCACTCTACGACGGCGAGCAGTGCTGTAATTGCTCCGACGATCTCGTCGATCTCCGCCAATTGCTTCATCTGGAAATGGTGGTGGCCAATTGGTCGGTAGGTCGCCGGAATGGGTAAGTCCGGGAGGCCGGAAACACATGGATTAGGCGGCGTCGAATGAGGGTTTGGGGGCGAGGGCGAAGAAGCTGAAGAGCCTAATTTCATTCAAAATCAGCACATTGGTAAAGTCTTTGATCAATTCCGGAATATTTCGTTTTGGAATCGTGCAAGTTATCGATCAATTTTGGAATATTTTGTCAATTGTTCCTGCATTATTCGGGGGAAAACGATGATTTATTTAGACCAATGGGTTGATTTTAAGTCGAATTTAATGTTTGTTTTTCGAGATGCAAAATTTAAGTAATTATTTTTCATTTGTTCAGATGTATGTGTTGAATTTTGGTGACGGGTGGTATTGAGTTAGTAAATTATTCGATGAAATCTGATTCATTATTCGTGAGAATATGAAATCTTCGATTTGACAAATAAAGTAAAAGAAAACATTATTCGGTAAAATCTGAGACATTATTTGGTGAAATATGAAACATTATTTGTATGAATGCTTATTCGGTGAAATCTGAGACATTATTCGGTTATTCGGTGAAATCTGATACGTTATTCGGTGAAATCTGAGACATTATTCGGTGAAATATGAAGCATTATTGGTTATTCGGTGAAATCTGAGACATTATTCGGTTATTTGGTGAAATCTGAGACATTATTCGTCGAAATATGAAGCATTTATTGGTAAGTATTGTTTAGAGATTTGAGGATTTTTTAAATCTGAAATTGATTGACAGATAAAAACAAAACATTATTCGGTAGATTGTTACAAATTGTTCAATGAAATTGGTAATTTTGTACTGTCAATGGAATTGATAATTTTTTAATTGAACTAAATGAAAAAAATAACAAAACATTATTCGGTAACAAGTGAAATATTATTCGGTGGAATTGAAAAATCTATAAAACGAAGTAAATTGGACGAGTTTAAAAAAACAAGCATTTATTTCCCACCGGAAAAAAACAAACATTTTTTTCACTAATATTTTATATATTTAGAAAAAGTAAAATAAAAAAAAAATCAAGGGTGGGGACTGGGGGTAAGGGTTTGGGTTCACGCACTAAGGGAAGGGAGTGGTTTTTTGTTTGCAACGTGGGCCCCACTATAATATAAAGAAAAATAACAAAAATCCTTTTTAATCTTATCCTTCCATCTACTTTCAATCAACGGCTCATAATTGTGTACAAGGTACACCCTAAGGGTTGTGAACACCAGAACCACACCCTATATATATATATATATATATATATATATATATATATATATAAAGTATATTACAGTGTATATATGTTGTGTTTTTAATCAGTGTGTATATATACATGTAAACATTGTGTATAGTAAATACTGTAATCTAATACACATGTAAACATTGTATATGATATACTGTAATAACGTAATATATATTGTAATCTAATTTAAAATATAGAAAGAGTGTTTATAATATACTAATATATATATGCGGGACGGGACGGAATTTGCGGGATTGGAACGGGTCATCCCGCATCCCGTCACGCATAATTTTTGCGGGACGTGATTTACTATTTTTTTTCGAAATCCCACCGGGATCGGGACGGGACCGGGATTTGTGCCCACCCCTAATATAAATTACCCTTATCAAACTATCAAATGAATAATCAAGAACTTACCCCTTTACGGATCAGGATCCTCTCCTAATAAGAGAGATCCTTATATCTTCCTAATAAAGATCAATGGTGTGGATCTTCTTCCACTAATTAACTATATTTTTTAAAAAGTTAATCCCAATTTTTTCAATTCAATTATCTCATCTGCCTTGTTTTCCATTGAACGCCTCTACGCTTGATCACCACCGCTACAACCCCAACCTTCTCACCACCGGTGCACCCACCTACTCTCTCCGCCTCCATCATCCAACCAGTACGAAGAAATGCAAAACAAAACCCAATTAAGAGATTCAGGAAACAAAGATACTTATATTTATTCATTAATCAACGACAGATTCAGAAAATAAACCAAATCAACACCCAATTAAAAAATTTCTCCAACATGATTATGAAATTGAGATTGGCATGAGAGAAAACTAGGTTTAATAATTGATGAAAATAGAAGAAGAAAATAGTACTCGCGCGTTGTGCTTGTTCAATACATTCGATTTAAATTTGGATGCATCCCCAATTTCAAAATTGGAAAAAAAAATCAGAATGTTGGATACGGTCGACCAATAGGAACCCGGTTCCGCTAGATACAAGAAGAACGAAGGTGACTAACAAATCACTAAATCGGATACAGTCGACCAATATGACAATTTCTTCGCGGCGGTGACGGAGAGCGCTGCGACGCTGGACGAGACCCTGACGCTAAAGGAGGACACGGCGGAGGCAACGCCAAGCACGGAGTTTGAGGAGGAGGAGGGGGGTGACAACGCGGGACGTCATTGGCACGGGCAGCGCTGAGGAGTTGCAGGGAGAGGGAGAGCATGAAACTGAGTGAGAAGGCAGATGAGTGAGAGGTTTTGTGATAATTGAGGGTCAACTAAGATGATGTAATCTTAGCCGCTCATTTTATTGAATGGTTGAGATCAAGTTATTAGGCAAATATTAGGAACCCCTCATTAGGAGAGGATCTGAGTCCCCTCTTTACCTTCTTGTCTGATTTCTCTCTCTCTCCCGTCTATCTCTCCTGCCTCTTATCTGATCGTCTTCTTCCTCTATCTTCTTCATCTCCTACCCCAATATCTATCTTCCTCTTCAATCTCACAAAGATCCCACTTACGATCATAACACACAACAATTATGACATTTGAACAACTGCAAGTGTTCACTCTTGGGGACAACTACCAATGTTCAGAAGTTGAGTAATGTTGGTAAGAACAAAAGTCAGTAATGTGTAATGTGAAATTGTAGTAAAATAAGTCATCCATCTTTATCTTTGTGTGAAGATTTTCAAGCTCGAACCAAGTTGGCAAAGCTTCCGATCCCTTGACTCGATGCAAAATAACAAACGATGTCACACCGAGTCGAGGGTGGGGCTGAATAATTTTAGGTTTATAAATAAATCATGCAGAGTAATAAGCTAATGCTGCACTCTTTGTTAGAGTATGATCCAAAATTAGATTAATTAGAAATTAGTTAATTAGGTAGTTAAGATATTAGTGGGTTGAGATTGTGCCTCCACAATTGCCAGTCAGGGTTAGTTTTTAGGATTAATTTGTGGGTTAATTAGTGGGGATGAAAGTGTCTCATAACCGTTGAATTTTAGATTAATTAGTGGGTTAGTTAGTTTTTAGGGTTAGTTTTTAGGATTAATTAGTGGGTTGAAGAAGATTCCAAGCAATGGAGTCATGAGGAGGCCGAGAGAGGTACTTCATGTGTCGAATATTTCCATGGCAGGAAAGATCGAGAGGCCGAAGATGAAGGCCAGAAGTGTTGATCCGGAGATGAAGATCCCGGAGATGAGTGTCCGAGAAGAAGAGTCCGGGCATGAAGCTGTCCATGAGGGTGGCACCGCCGACGAGAAGGAGGCGGAAGATATGGCTGATCGAAGAAGGCGGCCGAAGGACGAGGGCTTCAAGAAGAGAGTCCGATCCAGATCGAAGAAGAAGGGCTCTGTGATTGAGAGTCCGTTTGAAGGTGTCTCAAGTGCATCGATCGAAAATTGAAGGGGACGAGAAGTGCGTCTGGATTCGGTTGATGAATTTGAAGATGACGAGAAGTACGTCTGGCGTCGCGTTTTGAAGAGGATGAGCAAGTGTATCTAGATCGATCCGAAGATGAGAAGTGCATTGATCGATTAAGTTTTCGAATTCGATGAGAAGTGCATCGCGGTTTGAAGACCCGCGTCTGCAGTTAAGAATTGAAGTTCGATGATGGAGAGTCCCTTCAAAGAAGAAGAAGGCAGGGCTCTGAGAGGAGACTCGATCTGGGCGAGCAACGATCAAGGCCGGGATCGAAAAGGGCTCCATGAAGGTACGTAGTTGAATATAGGGCTACAATTCATAGTATTCTCTCTCTCTCGCTCGCACCTCTCTCTCTCGCTAGCACGTGACTCTCTCTCCGTCGACCGGAGCTCCGACGCCGATCCCCAGGCGACCACGCGTCGCCGGCGCCTCCCCAACCCAGCCCCCATCCACCTTCGCCGACCCCCAGTCGCCGACCCCAAGCTCCGCCCCCAACCCTAACCTCGACTCCAGATCCAGCAGAGCCCAAACTCGACCTGCACCGATCCCTCTCGCGCGCAGCCCCTCCCTCCCGACCGGACCCTCCCTAACCAGATCCGCCCTCCTCCCCGCAGCCCCGTCCCCCTCCCTCGCGCAGCCCCTCCCTCGCGCGCAGAGCCTGCGCCTTTTCCCCTCTCGCGCATCCCCTGGCCCTACCTTGGCCTGCAGCAGCCCCTCCCCCGCGCAGCGCACACCAGGACCACCATCACCCGCACCTGGAAACCCAAGCCCCCATCCCCCCACACACCGGAGACGCAGGTCCACCGTCTCAGCCTTTACCCCGTCCCGGGGCGTGGTAACATCGCTCCTCCCCTTCCTAATTTCGGTCTAATCCCTTGGAAATTAGTCATATTACTGTATTATTCTTTTCAATAGATTTGTGTCTCACTCTCTTAATTTGCCTAGTCGGTTAGATTGCAAGTTTAGACTTTGTTTGCTTGAATACCTTGTTTGAGCTTGATTTGCCTACTTCCTTGGGTGCCTTGATAATTTGCTTAGCTTTTTTGAAAAAATTGCTACTGTGAGTTGAATTGTTTGATTTTTTTTTTTTAGAATAAATTGTTTAGCTTTTTAGAATTGCCCTGGGAGTTGAATTGTTTGATTTTTAGAATGTGCTAGTGCTTGTCTGTTTACTTTGTTTGTTGTGAATTTTGTTTGGCCTTGTGTTGAGTGGTGGGGTTTGCGGGTGGCACTGTGTGAGTGTGTGGTGTTTTTCGTGGATTGTGGTTCGAAAGGATGAATAATGTGCATGCTAAGTACAAGAAGGGGACTTGGGATTTCAAGGTGGGCTCTTGGAATATTGGCACTCTGACAGGTAAGTCTATCGAGTTGGTTAAAATCCTCAAGGAGCGTAGAATCGACATTGCGTGTGTTCAGGAGACAAGGTGGATGGGCGTTAAGGCAAGACTAATTGATGGGTGGAAACTGTGGTATTCCGGTAATAGTAAGAGATCGAATGGAGTTGGGATCCTCGTGAGTGAGAAGTGGAGAGATCTTGTCGTTAAGGTGGATCGCAGAAATGACAGGATGATGGTAATCAAGCTTGTTTTGGAGGGAGGCATACTTAACATTGCGAGTGTGTATGCCCCTCAGGTGAACCGTAGTGATGAGGAGAAGAGGATCTTTTGGGAGGAGTTGGATGATTTGGTCAGGAGCATTCCAGAGGTCGAGCGTTTGATTGTGGGTGGTGACTTCAATGGACATATAGGACAGGGCAGTGATGGATACAGTTCAGTGCATGGAGGCTTTGGGTACGGAGTTCGGAACGACAGTGGGCTCGCTCTTTTGGAGTTTGTAGTAGCTTTTGATTGCGTCATTGCGAATTCCCTCTTCGCGAAGAGAGACAACCACCTGGTTACTTACGAAAGTGGGAGCGGGCGCTCACAGATTGACTACTTCCTTGTCAGGAGAGGTGACAGGAATCGATGCAGAGACTGTAAGACTATCCCGTATGGGGGTTTGACTACCCCGCACCATTTACTAGTGTTACAGATCGAATTTCAGGGTTGCAGGAAAAGGTCCATCAGCATACACAGTCCTAAAATCAGATGGTGGCGCCTGAACGAGGAGAACGGGGCGCTCTTGAGAGAGAAGATTTTGGCAGAGGCAAATTGGGGAGGCGCGTGGATAGGTAGGGAGAATGCAGATTTAATGTGGGGATCTGTCGCTGATTGCATCCGGAGAGCAGCTTCTGATGTCTTAGGCGTTTCTCGAGGGAGCAGCAGGTACAAAGGTAACGAGACTTGGTGGAATGAAGAGGTGCGTGCAGCGGTTAAGGAGAAACAGATGGCTTACAGAAGAGTGATCTGTAGTTCCAGTGAGGTGGAGAAAGAGGGTCGGCTAGCGGAGTACAAAAGGGCTAAGAAAGAAGCCAAAGTTGTTGTGGCAAAAGCTAAAGAGAAGGCTTTCCAACAAATGTACAAGGCGTTGGATGATAAAGGGGGGGATAGATTGCTTCTATCCCTGGCTCGGGTCAGGGAACATCAGAGTAGAGATTTGGACAAACCAAGATGTGTTAAAGATGAGTCGGGCAGAGTGCTGGTGGATGACTCACAGATTCAGCAGAGATGGAAGAGATACTTCTCTGAGTTGCTTAACGAGGGATATAGAGCAACAAATGTTACTTCCGGTAGGGGCTTTAAGGAGTTTACCTATTGTAGACGCATATCTTTCGAGGAAGTGAAGGGGGTCATTAATAGAATGAAGAGCAGGAGAGCAGTGGGGCCTGACGAGATCCCAGTTGAAGTGTGGAAGTGTTTGGGCGTTAAGGGAGTGGAGTGGCTCACCAAGCTTTTCAACGTCATTCTCAGAACTGCGAGGATGCCAGAGGAATGGAGACTCAGCAAGTTAATTCCAATTTACAAGAACAAGGGCGATGTACAACAATGCAACAATTATAGAGGAATTAAACTCCTTAGCCACACGATGAAGATTTGGGAGAGAGTTATTGAATGGCGGATGAGGAGTTTGGTTAGCGTATCCGAGAACCAGTTTGGTTTTATGCCAGGGAGGTCTACTACAGAGGCTATACATTTGATGAGACGCTTGGTGGAGAAATACAGGGAACGAAAGAGAAATTTACATATGGTCTTCATTGATTTGGAAAAGGCATACGATAGAGTACCAAGAGACCTTATATGGGAATGTTTGGGAGCTAAAGGGGTCCCAGAATCTTACATGAGGGTTGTCAAGGATATGTATGATGGATCAAAGACTAGTGTGTACTCACACGGTGGGGACCCTGACTACTTTGCGGTGCAAGTGGGGTTGCACCAAGGTTCGGCTTTGAGCCCATTTCTCTTTACAGTTGTCATGGATGTGGTGTCGAGTAGTATCCAGGGTGGGATCCCGTGGTGCATGCTTTTTGCAGATGATGTTGTTCTCGTGGACGAGACGAGAGTAGGGGTTAGCAGCAAGCTTGATCTATGGAGGGATAGGCTTGAGCAGAAGGGCTTTCGTTTGAGCAGGACGAAGACAGAGTACGTGGTGTTCAGGCTGGGCGAAGAGGAAGAAGGAGACGGGGGTGTCAGCATGGGTGGGGATCTTGTTCCGGAGAAAGATAGTTTCAAGTATCTGGGATCTGTGATGCAGAGCGATGGAAGTGTAAACTTGGATGTCAAGCATCGGATTCAAGTAGGCTGGCAGAAATGGAGGGCTGCGTCAGGAGTCTTATGTGACAGAAAAGTTCCTCTGAAACTGAAGGGTAAGTTCTACAGAGTGGTGGTGAGACCGGCTTTATTATATGGGGCAGAGTGTTGGGCGACAACGAAGGCACAGGAACAGAAACTCTTGGTGGCTGAGATGAGGATGCTGAGGTGGATGTGTGGGGTTACCTTGCGAGACAGAATCAGAAATGAGACTATCCGTGAAAGGGTGGGAGTGGCTAGTATTCAGGCTAAGTTACGAGAATCGAGACTACGATGGTATGGACATGTGCAGAGGAGAGATCCAAGTGCGCCGGTACGCAGATGCGAAAATTTGGCTATCGAAGGGGTTCGTCGGGGCAGAGGACGTCCGAAGAAGAGTTGGGGTGAAGTGATTAGACATGATCTGGCCGCTTTGGGACTCTCAGAGGAGATGACGCGTGATAGGATACAGTGAAGGAGTGCTATTCGGGTTGACGAACCTTAGTCGGGTGCAACGTTTTACCGCATCATGCTTTTTACGCGTATCCTTTACACCGTGTGAATTACAGTTTATGTAGGATATGTGCTACCATCTTCCCTTGTTGCCTTGTCTTTGGGTCACTAGGAAACACCCTCTCGACCTAGTCGGGGAAAGGGTGCGTACAATCCGACCCCCCAGACCCTGCTCTTTGAGCGGGATATACTGGGTTTGTTGTTGTTGTTGTTGTTGTTGTTTAATGGTGAAGAGTCCATCCAAAGATCGAATCAGTTATGTTGAGTGAAAATTGCTCCAAGGATTAGAAGACGATGAATGTGCGTGAAGGAGAAAATTTGTGATCTTGTGGAATTTTGGATCAAGGGGAGATGCTAGAATATGATCCAAAATTAGATTAATTAGAAATTAATTAATTAGGTAGTTAAGATATGAAGAAATTTGGCTAAAAGTCCATTTTGCCAACCTCTTTTTGTAAAATGTCCACTTAAAATCAGTTTTTGCAAGTGTCCTAAATTTTTTTGAAAACCCCGTTTTACCCCTGTTTTAATTAAACCCTACTCCTGTTATAATTTTATCCCAATTCCCCTTCTTCCTCTCGGATCTCAATTCCCCTTCTTCGTCTCGGATTTCCGTTCCCATCTCCATATGGCAGTAACGATTATCGTTAAAACAACGACGCTTACTCCTTCACCCTCCAAGTCCACCCCAATTTCTCCGTCGATTTTAACATCACCATCACCCTCCTCCCGCTTCGTCCTCGTCAAGCAACTCCTCATATCTCATCCGGCCACGAACTCCCGAATCTACCCGCCTGTACAAGATCCGACTTCAACCAGACCCTCTAGGCTGGGCGTTGGACCCCGCGTGAACCATGAAACCTGCGAGATCTCCAATGACCTCGAATTGAGAACGCTTTGAAGATTCCAAATTGCGTTCCACCATAGCCATTCTCTCTCTTGAGTTTTTTTTCTCTGTATTTGTGTAGAACTGTGTGGATGATAGTGTAGTTCAAAATTATGAGCTGCCCACGTGTGAACAAGATTTGGGTTCAAAATGACATCCTACCTAATTTCCCTTGATGGGCATTGCTCCCATAGTCCCATATATACTGTTACTCCCATTATTTACTATCTTAGCTATTTCCCTTTATGGGTGACATTCCATTATGTGTGATATTTTTTGCATTAGTGAATTTTTAAATTTATTGGTGACACCCCATTATATGTGACATCCCATTAGTGATACCATCACCAACAACACCCTATTATACTGTCACCACACTGTTGGTGACAGTGTTCTCGTAAAAAAACATCTAAAAACAAAGATGTCACCATCACCCAAAGAAAAGTGGTCACTACATGTGTCACCATGATTTTGATATGGGTGGTGACAGTCATCTTGTACAAAAAAAAACACATTTCTTTGTCCTAGAGATTTCCTTTGGTGACAATAGTGATTACATTTTTTATTTTATTTATTTATTGTGGTGACACTACTAATAACAATTTCCCTTGTCCTAGGGTTTTCCTTTGGTGATAACAGCGGTGACGTTGTTTTTACCTTGGTGACACTAGTAATAACACTTGACCATTCTTTTCCTTGGTACAATGGTGGTGACACCACTTTGTACACTTGTGGTGACACTGTTTTTATGTTGGTGACACCAATATTACCACTTGGCCATGTTTTTCCCTTGTCTTAAGGTTTTTCCTTTGGTGACGACAGTGGTTGCACTGCTGTCACCAAAGAAAAAAAAATTGTAAAAAAATGTCATTAAAAAACGTTGTCACCATGTGTGATGACACCTCGTTAAAACATTGTCCCTTGTCCTAGAGTTTTCCTTTGGTGACAGTAGTGGTGACACTATTTTTTCTTGGTGACACCACTAATAACTCTTCACTATTCTTTTCGCTTGCTACACTTGTGGTGACACCACTTTGTACACTCGTGGTGACACTATTTTTCTTTGATGACACGACTAATAACACTTTGAACATTTGTGGTGACACTATTTTTCTTTGATGACACGACTAATAACACTTGACCATTCTTTCCCTTGATACACTTGTGGTGACACCACTTTGAACATTTGTGGTGACACTATTTTTCTTTGATGACACGACTAATAACACTTTGAACATTTGTGGTGACACTATTTTTCTTTGATGACACGACTAATAACACTTGACCAATTTTTCCCTTGATACACTTGTGGTGACACCACTTTGAACATTTGTGGTGACACTATTTTTCTTTGATGACACGACTAATAACACTTGACCATTCTTTCCCTTGATACACTTGTGGTGACACCACTTTGAACATTTGTGATGACACCACTTTGAACATTTGTGGTGACATTATTTTTCTTTGATGACACGACTAATAACACTTGATCATTCTTTCCCTTGATACACTTGTGGTGACACCACTTTGTACACTTGTGGTGACACTATTTTTATGGTGGTGACACCATCAAATTTTTGTTTGGCTAGCATTAGCCTCTATAAGATTTTTTTCTCCCTTTATTCTAGGATTTTACCTTGGTGACACAAATAATAACACAAGGTTGAATCAACTATTTTCACATAGAAGATATTCAACTCCCACCATACCCATTACAATATAATAATCCATACAAAAATCAGTAAACATGATAAGCATGCTTGTTGGCATCACAGTTCTAGAAACATCGGCAAGAACATTGCCTAGATGGACAAATATTTTTCGAAAATGCTTTTTTTTTTTGGAGAAAAAACATCAAATGTGCCTCCCCCATCTAGTACTACTAGTACAAGATTACAGAAGTCATAACTGTCAGTACAATGAAAACTCCACTCTAGCTAGAAATCACTTACCAGTAGTATAAGATGAAACCACAAATATTTCAAATGATAATCATAAAATTGATATCACCCTCTGTGTGCTAGCTAGTATCAGATTACACAAGTTCTCTTCACTATATCGATCTATCAGCTCAATTGAAGATCAGAAACATTTAATCCCAATCCAGCAAATGACAGAAGGTTTATTAGCGGTGTAATGAACCATGAAGAGATTCAATTCCATCAAAATTTCAAATCCCCAAAACTAGAAATGTGAAATCCAGTTCAACCACAATCAATCAACTAAAGGCCCCAAATTTAAAAGCTTGTGAACTTGCTCACAGTCTTGGTGCCCTCAGAATCGGCTTTTCCTCGGAGCCGATCTTGTCATCAAGGAGAAGGAGAGAGAGGCGGAGGAGCTCGATGTTCTTGGGGAGGACGGCGGCTCCGTGAGGCTCTAGTAATTGAATGATCTACGTGCAGGGGCATAATCAGCCATGAAAAGTGATCAAATCGATCCTTCAATCTCCTCTTCTAGTCCTAGGAGCAGGGGCAAAATCGATCTCCATCTTGACGGGGACCGGAGGACTGACATGGTTGCTCGGTTGTAGGGAGGCCGCGACGGAGGAAGGAGCGGCTGTAGGGAGACCGCCATGGTTTATTTTGGTTGAAACCTGGATTTGGGGATGAAACGCTAAAACGCGGCTTTCAACAACAAGGTAGGGGTAAAAATGTCAAATTGGGACATTTTGCAAAATGCATTATAAAAAGGAAAAAAATGACCCAAAATAATCCAAACTATTGGTCATGAACCCAAAATAATACAAACTTTAGAAATTACTATCCTTGATACAAACTATCGTCTAATAAACCAATTTTGATACCGACTATGTTTCCGGCCACAATTCCGACCAGGTTGCTTACATGGCACCAAGGAAAAAAATTCGGACTCAAAATGTAATTAACAACCAATTTAGGGAAAGTGTGAAACTAAATAAAAACCACAAACTTCATTGTTACTGCTCATCGTCTTCCTTACCCAAGCGCCCCAAAACAACCACACCACCACCACTTTCGGCCACCACCACTGCGCCCTAGAAACCACACCACGAAATCTCCACCACCACCCCCGCACACTCAAGCAACCACGCCACTAGTAGGAAACAATCCCGATATAATTTTGAAATATATATTTCTAGGGTTTTTCAAATTCAAAACCTATGTCTGGAATTCGTCCTTGTTTTGTATAAATTATGCAGGGAAATCGGCTTGAATATGAAATACACACTAATATTTTAGTAAGCCCTCATTCAATTTGTTGTTTATATGCTTGGTTATGTAGGATTTTGGGAATTTTCTCGTTCAGGTTCGCGATTTTGCGAAGGGCGAAGTGAATTGAAATAATCTCACCACTGACCTAGCTCGCCTTTGGTTACGCTGGTTGGGATCTCGAGTTGGACAAATGGACGACAACGTACCGATGGAGTTAGGATGTCACCTTCACACATAAGGCAACGGACTCCTTGTCATCGTTGTGGGTCTTGAATCTGAAAGGTTTGCGGTGGTGTTTTGGGGTGCTTATGGTGGTGGCTCACTGGTGGTAAGGTTGCTTGGGTGCGGTGGTGGTTGTCGAAAGTGGTGGTGGGGTGGTTGTTTTGGGGGAGCTGGGTGAGGAAGATAATGAAAAGTGACAATGGAGTTTGTTTGTTTTTTTTCCTGAAGTTTCACATTTTCTCTTAAATTTGTTGTTAATTACAATTTGAGTCCGAACTTTTTTTCCTTGGTGCCATGCAAGCAACCTGGTCGGAATTGTGGCCGGAAACATAGTCGGTATCAAAATTGGTTTATTAGATGATAGTTTGTATCAAGGATAGTAATTTCTAAAGTTTGTATTATTTTTGGTTAATGACCAATATTTGGATTATTTCGGGTCATTTGACATTTTGCAAAATGTCCTTATGAAAAGGGACACTTACCAAAAAAAATCCTTAAGATATTAGTGGGTTGAGATTGTGCATCCACAATTGTCAGTCAGGGTTAGTTTTTAGGATTAATTAGTGGGTTAATTAGTGGGGATCAAAGTGTCTCATAACCGTTCAATTTTATATCAAAGTGCCTCGAAACGCGGGACGATCCTGGTAGAATCTCGCAAATCCCGTCATGTCCCGCATATAATAATAATAATAATAATAATAATAATAATAATAATAATAATAATAATAATAATAATAATAATAATAATAATAATAATTTTTATAATAATAATAATAATATTATAGAATAATAATAATATATATTATTAGTATTATTATTTTGAGAAAATATTATAATCATAATAATTTTAATTTTTATAATAATAATAATAATAATAATAATAATTTTTTATAATATTATTATTATTATTTGAGCAAATATTATTTATAAATATAATAATAGTTTTCAATTTATAATAATAATTGATTATAATAATATTATTATTATATAATATTATAATTTAATTTAATAATAATATTACTTTACAATAAAATTATTATTATTATTATATTATATTATTATATCATATTATATTATATTTTTTCTTGTAAAGTATAATTATTTTATAATAATAACAATAAAAATAAATAATAATAATAATAATTTTTTTTAATTATAACGTGGTATTATTATTATTATTATTATTTTAATAATTATTATTATTATTATTATAAATATAGGAGTTTACAAAGAATTAGTGGGGAGCCAAGAGACAATCTGGGCCCCACTCCTTTAGCAATAGAAAACCCCACCCTAATGAAAATATGAACTGCATTATGAGACCCTATATCGTGAGCTTGAGCAAATTTCTGGATCCTCCTTAGAAGGCCTATGGCGTCTTGCTCAAGTTCCCCCAATGCAGAAAAAGAGAAGGGTAAGAACCCATAACCAATGGCTTTACACTTATCTTGGTACTTGACCCGCTTACGACGAGCCGCCTCGGTCACCACTTGCCCTGGAACAAAACCAACCATCCCAGATTGCGTCAAAGGGGATGACCCTGTCAAGTCAACACAAACATCCAGCCTTTCATCCCACGCATAAAGAAGCATGTCCGCCGGACGGAGGGGTTTCCCGTCTCCCCCACACAAGCCAATATCAACCTCTTTACTAGCTGAGATCCCAGAACGATAACAGACATTCACCAAAGTGTCACGAACGGCATTATGGCGATGTTTATTATTATTATTATTATTATTATTATTATTATTATTATTATTTTATAATAATAAAACTTTATTGTGATGAAAAAGATTTACATAAAGTTAGTTGGAAGCCTCGTAACAAATTGAGCTCCAACCCCTTTTTGAATAGTAAAACCAACTCTATGAAATAAGAAATCACCAATATCAGACCCTGTCCCATGACTTTCCATAACCAATTGAACCCGCTTCATAAAACCAATAGCATCATTCCCCAGTTATCCAAAAGTAGAGAACGCAAATGCTAGAAAACAATACCCCTTAGCCGCACAAATAGTTGCGTACTTCTTCTCCTTTCTTTCAGTGGCTTGTGAGACTGCCTTGCCGGGTACAATGGAATCATTGGCTGTAGTTGTGAACGGTGAAGCCCCAACCACATCCACACAAGTGTCTTTACCCTTGTCCCACCCATAAACCAACAAATCTCCTGGCCTCAACTCAACACCATCCTCATTGCTCATACCTGTATGCGCCTCCTTCTGAACTGCGATGCCCGCTTTGTAACAAATGTCAGCCAAAACATCTCGGACCATGTTGTGTCGGTGCTTCGTCCCGATACCCCGACTGCAATGCAGAGCGTGATCTCCAAATGGGTCCATCCTATCAAGCTCACAACTAGGACAGGTCGGATATCCACTAAACATAGGGATCGAAAGATGGTATTGGAGGACTGAACGAAACTGGCGAGATGGCATGGTCTGAGCTAGACCCTCAATGGGAGTAGTCAGCAAAAAATCATGCGCTCTGTCTCCTCTCACCGCTTGCAGAACATGCAGCTGCCTTGGAGTCGGATTGAATGTGGACACTAAGTTATCATCAATGAACTTGAAGTATCGATCCGCCAATACTGACATGATTTTTTGGGGGGTGGGGGATACAAACAAGTCATCAATATCCGAACCAACACAAGTGACATACCTCGAGATAGATTGGGTGAGGGCGCTGTCAGGGCAACTTTCCGAACGTCCAGAAGGTGAAGATGCTAACTTACTCAAAATGGATGTTTGGAGTTCAGCCGTTTGGAGACGAGATGCGATGAAAGCAAAATGACTAACATCCTCCGCTGAAAGCACCCCAAACCCACCAAGTTTTAAAGGAAGAGTCGCCTGGCGCCACTACCACTGACCAAACCCTGGGCCTCCTGCAGTAATGGCCTGCTCAAGGGACACCCGAAGCTCATCATCAAAGCACCTTATAGCGTTAGGTAGGGCATGAGGGGGGCACGTTCGAAGAGAAAACATCAATCTGGAGACCCCGATACAATTTCGCAGAAGGAGCGATTCACATTGGGGATCGTCTAGCCTCCTAACTGCCTTAAGAGCCTCTATCGATTTGTCAACCCTCTTCATAATCAAGCTATTACAGAATGTAGCATTGTTACTGACCGGGCCGCCTGACAATTTCACTCCCAATTTGGGTCTAGAAATGTCAGATGGGAACAGACCAGGTTCAAAGCTCCTCGGATCTTCAGTTGGCCAGAATAATTCAGTTTTCTGAATATTAATGAATAACCCCAACTTCGGACCCTCTCTAACCACAATCTCAAGCGCCTTAGCAACCTCTCTAGTGTCACCTGACAGGGTACCATCATCTAAGTACCAGGCGTTAATGTCAAGAGCACATGCAGTATTAATTTTGGTGACAAGCGGATGCAACACTAAAGCAAACAAAAGGGGACCCAACGGATCACCCTGCTGCACACCTTGACAACAGCGCAGATGAACATCTTGCCAATACAGACGAGCGGGTTGGGCATAGCAGAATTCAACCCATGGAGCAATGGAGGGGCAACGGATGCGAACTTCCCGAATCAAAGCGCCTCTATCAACGAGATTAAAGGCGTTAGAACCTACTGCAATAGGGCGAACACCCCCACCTGGTTTCAGCAACGGCGTCAGGGGAGCACTTGCTACAAATTCCGCAAGCACTCGAGGGCAAGCACTTGAAAGGAAAAGGTTAACAACACCTGTGACGGCTCCAAGAAGCTCACTAGCAATGCCATCACATACCCCACCTAGAATCTCAACGAGATGTTGCGCTCGAAGCCCATCTTTCCCGCAAGAAGTACCCTTGGGGAAGCTCCTGATCCGATTGAGGACTAACTCTTTACTAACTGACAAAGCAGGCACCAAGAGAGGATCACATGGAACAGCTGGTGGAGGGGAAATAGGATGCTTAGCAAGAAGCTCTGCGGCTGTGTCATCATTGAAGGGTGCAACCCCAGAGGAAGTGAGGACTCTAATAGCAGCAGCATAATGACCATCCCCCATTTTGCGCTTGCACTGAACTACATTCAACTCAAACTGAGACAAATCTTTGTTCTTTTTAACCAAACCAGAGCCGTAAGAGGCAGAGGGAGTGAGTATATCCTGAACTAGAGCTTGCATCCCTCCCGGCTCTCTCCACAAGGCCAAGGCAGCAGCCATAGACGCAACCTGATCCCTCTTCCTTCCAACAGACATGCCTTTAGGACGACCCCGCAAAGCAGCCGTATTAAGAATACATCCTGGGAGAACAAACAACTGAACCCAACAAGAAATATCTGATGGTTGAGCAATGACCTTAGAGAGAGCTTCAATATACACCCTCCCAAACTCAAGACGGAGCTTGTAGGGGATACTTTTGGAAGTCACAAACCTTCGCTCAAGAAAACGCTCAAACAGATGCTCATTGAAGACCAATTCCCTCGGCCTAGCTATATCAACATGATGAACATCAGGAGGTACCTGACAGGCAGGAGCCATCAAACTAGGAGAACCAGATGGTCTAGGAATACCATGGATAACAAATGACACACTGTTACCCCCACACCTCGGCCCGGCAATAGGGATTCCTAAACCTCCATGTTTGCACGCCATCCTAACCGTGTGATTCCGCAGGCACAATCCACACAACCAACGACCAGCCTGCTCAAGATTAGCAGCTAACAGATCATAAACAAACATGTCCGAAGAAATGACCCTCTTGTATTTCTCGACTGCCTCCGGCGTAGAGAAATGCCTAGAGAGGTGATCAACGAAATACTTTGATGTGAGACCGGTATTTATCGCACGACCGTCCCTACACCCCTCATAACCCCGGAAAGGGCAATGAAACCGTTCATCGGATAGAGAGAGGGACATACCCGTGCACAACTTGGAAGACTTGGAGAATAAAATAGTCTCAAGGCAGCCGAAGCAACAAACAATTTAACAGCAAAGCACTAAACCATAAACACTAAACCAGTAACACTAAATCACCAAAGCAAAGCCTAATAAATATCAAAGCCACCGACAGAAGCCTAATAAGATCAGTGCAGACCACGCAGCACAGCCCCGCAGTGGAAAAAAGATCAGTGCATACCGCAAACCTCAGTGCAGACCACAAACAAGAACAACAACCCTATGCAGCACAGCCCCGCAGCGGAACACCGGCGCAAACCACGCAGCCCGCCAGACTGACCAGAGCTCCACCGGACTGAAAGAGAGAGACGACAAACCTGAAAGATAGACCGCAAAAAACCAGTGTGGCCCCGAGCGATGCTGAAACACGAGCCGTGAGGAGGATCGAGGGATCAATACCCCTGGCCACAGGAGCCACGAACGATGAACAGGACCGCCATCGCTGAACAAGATGGTCGATCGGCCGCTGAGGACTCCGAACACTGAACGCCGGACGCCGGGGTCGCTGATCGCCCGTGCCCTAGCAGAGCGCTGATGGATAATGAGTATTATTATTATTATTATTATTATTATTATTATTATTATTATTATTATTATTATTATTATTATTATTATTATTATTATAAAAACATATTACAAGAAATTAGTGGGCAACCGAGATACTATCTGGGCACCCACTCCTTTAGCGATAACAAAACTAAGTCTAGTAAAAATATAAGGTGCAGCACGAGCCCCAGCATCTTGAGACACCGAGAATTTCTGAATCCGTTTCAGCAAGGCAACCGCATCTGTATCCAACTCCCCCAATGAAGAGAAGGAGAAGGGTAAGAAACCATACCCAGCCGTCGTGCACAAATCTCGATACTTGACACACTTACGCCGTGCAGCATCAACAACAGCATGACCAGGCATAAAGTCAGAAATTCCAGACTGAGTCAATGGAGAAGATCCCGTCAGATCGACACACACATCCCGCCCCCTATCCCATGAATAAAGGAGCAAATCCGCCGAACGAATGGGCTTATCATGCCCATCAACCAAACAGATATCAACCTCTTTACCGGCAGAAATCCCGGACATGTAGCAGATATCCAATAAGGTATCGCGAACGAGGTTATGAAGATGTTTGATGCCCACTGTACCAGCACAAGACACAGAATGATCACCATATACATCACGATCAAAGGTCCGAGAACAAGCAGGACAAGGCCTTGACATCGTGAACAATGAAATACCCAGACGATAGCGAAGCACACTACGGTAGGTCCTTCCATTCATAGTCTGGCCCAGCCCAGAAATAGGAACTGGACGCAACCAATCGGAGGAGTGAGCACCCTGCTGAGACTTCCATAATGCCGTCTGTCGCGGAGTCAACGAAAAAACAAAGTCCGATGTAGCAGCAACCTTCGCGAAATATATATCTACCAATTTCTTCATAAGTTTAGGGGCAGCAATTTCACTAGGATCGCGTAACAGATCAGAACCCGTAGTCTCACTAAAAGCACGACATGCATCATCAAAAGTGTGACCAGCATCAATGATACCAGAAGGACGTAAAAGCTTAGCCTGCAACTCAGCAGACTGCAAACGGGACGCCAAAAAAGCATAATGTAGGACATCCCCAGCAGTATACACTCCGAGCCCACCAAAATGAAAAGGGAAGGTGGCAAGCCGCCACTGCCAATCTCCAAACCCAGGCCCAGATGCAGTGACAATACGCTCTAAACTAGCACGAAGTGCCACATCAAAGGAGAGTTGGGCCGACCCAAAGACATGCGGAGAACAAGTACGCAAAGCAAAATAAAGCTTAGAAATACCCGTACAGGCCCGAAGCAGAAGCAACTCGCACTGTGGATCATCAATCCTTGCGACAGAATCCATAAGCTCTATGGTCTTAGCCACTCTCTTCGCCACAAGGTCACTGCCGAAAATAGGGCACGCGTTGACAGGCCCACCCAGAACTTTGACACCGCGCGAAGGCCGAGCAATAGAGGGGGGGGAAACCCCAGGCATCCGACTCCTGGGGTCTTCTGTAGGCCAAAAAACCTCGGTTTTATCCACATTAAGATGAAGGCCAAAGCGGGGACCATCCTCCATAATCAGATCCAAGACCTTCCCCACAATCAAAGTGTCCCCAATAACAGTGCCATCATCTAAGTACCAACCCTGCAGGCTCAAGTCAAAAGAGTCTCTAATCTTGCACACCAAAGGATGTAACACCAAGGCAAAAAGCAGAGGGCCTAAAGGATCTCCTTGTTGAACCCCCCGACAAGACCATAAGCTATGCTTCCCATAATATAGTTGGGCAGGATTAGAGTAGCAAAACTCCACCCATCGGGATAGAGCCGGGCAGTGACGGCGGACTTCCTGTAACATGGTCACACGATCAACCATGTTGAAAGCATTCTGAAAGTCAACCAACAACATGGAAAGACCCTCCTCACTACCACGAGACTCAACAAATTGATTCAAAGCATGCAGAATAGCCTCTCCTCCCCCAGATACCCCGACCCCAAACTGAAGGCCTGCAAAATAACCAGACAAAGAAGGACCAACCAAACAACCCCCAACCTTAGAGACAAGGCGTCTCCTAATGGTGCCAACAGCAATAGGACGTATACCACCACCTGGTTTAACAAGCGGCGTAAGCGGAGCGCTAGCAATGTACTCACCCAAAGCCTGCGGACAACGACCCTCAAGGAAAAGATTAATCACCCGAGTAATAGAGGTGATCAAATCATCTGAAATAGCAACAGCCGCTCCGCCTAAACAATCCAACAAATGCTGAGCACGTAACCCATCCCTCCCACATGACGTGCCACAAGGAAAACTCCTAATCATATCCAAAACAACAGTCGAAGAGGCAAGAAGAGGATGGTGATCAACATGTAAAGGCGGCAAGTTAGGAGGCGGGGCAGTGGGGTGCTTTTCCCGCAAAACCTCTAGAGTGGCATCAGAATAAGGAGCAATACCTGATGAAGAGAGTACCCTGACAACAGCAGTGTAGTGACCATCACAAATCTTCCTCCGACATTGTCGGAGGTTAAGCTCATTCAAATCAAGGTCCTCCTCGACGTCAAAAGAAGGGGGAACCTGAGCTAAGGTCTCCTGTACAAGCTGTAAACTGCCTCCGGGCACATCCCAAGCACGAATAGCACTGGCAATACTCTCCTCTTGACGCTAACACTTTACAGCAGTCCTACACTCAAGATTACTCCGCGGAGAAAAGGTCTTGAGTATACAAAGAGGCATCACAAACAAGCGAATCCAGCAGGAGAAATCATTGGGAGAGTCAACCACACCATCCAAACCCCCTTTTAAAACTCGAGAAAAACCTAGGCGACACTTAGGAGGGATGGATTTCACGGTGCGAAACCCCATAGAGAACAATCGGTCAAGCGAAGATATAGTCAACCCAACCGGCACATCCCCAACATCAGCCAAGGGAACCGACGGAGACGGAGCGGAAGGCCTGAGAATATCATAAATAATAAAACGAACAAGGCCATCACCACAGTCCGGAGGCGCCACCGAATCATCCTGACTATGCCTACACCGAGCCCGAAAGGTATAAGTTTTAAAGCAAACTCCACATAACCAAACCCCCATACGCTTGAAAGTCATCTCAGCGTCTGAATAAATAGCCAAATTACTAGAAAGAGTTTGACGGGTAAGGACCTGAGCATCACCACTGCAATGTCGATCACGGAGATGCCTGAGCATAGAGGTTTTAACAAGGCCTCTACCACCACCATCAAGACACCCACGGAGACCCACAAAAGGGCAATAGAACCGAACAAGGTCGGGCATCCCACCAACCGAACTAAATATAATATAATAATAAGAAACTAAGCACTTAATTAACTCAAATCTTCAACGTCAAAGCCATTGCAGGCCAAACTGATCAGCAAATTAACACCAACCGAACAGATGCAGCAAGTCGGCGGAGTCCAACATCATAGCATCAATCAAAGACCAACAATATAAAACTGAAATCGCTCCAAAATCAACACAACAAACTCGATCAGCAACCGGAGAAGACTGTCGGAGAAGCACCACAATACAACAGCAGCAAAACAAACTCGATCGAGACGAAACAGCAAGCCAGATCGCAGCAGCGGCACCACAACAAACCCAGCGATCGAAACCCGACACCGATCAAAAAACCAATCGAAAACCGATACCCGACACCGATCGAAAACCAGACCAGACAGATGAAAAAACAAACACCGTAGACACCGAACCAAGTTGAAGAAATCAAACCTGCAGCGACGCCGGACACCGAGAGGAGCCGCACCGGTCTGAGCAAGTGGCCCTAGGCACCGGGAGGAGTCGGAGAGGGCCACATCGCCGATCGTCGATCGCTTGCCCTAACCTATTTATTATTATTGTTATTATACCCATTTAGAGCTAAAAGAGGCAAATAGCTAAATACGGTATTCTACCCAACTATCAATCGATAATGAGACAGTATCTGGTGAATCTCGTCTCAATCCCTTTCTGTCCCGATCTAGTAAGATAATGTAGCCAAATATAACATTATAATTAATTATACAATCATTGTATGAATTAATAATAGTATTATAATAATAATAATAATAATAATAATATTGTAAAATAAAAGAAAATAGAGTAGGAGAAAGACAGAGAAAGGAGAGATCTCTATTGCTTGTGTACATTCTCAAGAGAGTACAAGCCTTTATATAGGCAAATGATACAAAATATCAAGGGGTGTCTTTATGGTGGGGGTTTATGGGAGGTGGACAATCCATCCAAAATCAATGGGTTTATAACACTCCCCCTTGGATGTACACCTCTAATTATAAACTGTCTCATTAAAAACCTCGCCCAGAAAAAACCAATGGGACAAAAACTAGGGATAAGGGAAAAAGAGTACAGATGTCATTTGATACGCGTTGGTGATACTGCCTCGTTAAAAACCTTGTCAGGAAAACCCAGTGGGACAAAACCTGATCGAAGGGAAAAAGAGTGCAGTGCGTATATTCTCCCCCTAAAATCAACATTCTTCTTGCAACTTTCTCATTCTGATAAGCACTTCAAACTTCTTGATAATGCCGACTTCACGAGTTGTATGGTCGAGTCTGAAAGTTGTCGTCGATGTGTGAAAGTAAAAATGCCTTCTAGTATCACACTCAACTTCGATGCAATAGACTTCCTTGTCTTTGTTGATGAGCTGCTTTCAATGCACAAACATAAGATACTCTAGGGCCTAGTGTGCTTTTCAACGTTTGATGCGAGGGATCCGATGTATAGATGGTGTATAAGTTGCCTCATTAAAAACCTTATCTTGGAAAAACCCAGTGGGATAAAAACCAAGATTAAGAAAAAGAGTACAACGTTGTGTAGAGTACTGCAGGACTTCACTATGTCACCATTTACACAATACTTCAAGTACTATAAGCACCCTTTGGCTTAATCGTGTACATATGACGAGGCTTTCATATTGATGCTCCGGGCATTTCAAATTAATCGATCATTTTCACTTATTTATGAATGATCAATTGAAGTATACAACTACTATACCCGTCAATTACGGTTAGAGTCGGTTCATCGACAACCAAATATTATATCCACTACTCGTAAATATACTTTCATATCATCCACTCTCGACTTTTATGCAATCTATCTTGATATATATATATCTTACAGCTTCATTTCGCTTATTGTGGTTTTGTATAAATACCCACTTAAAACCAATGATGTTATATGTTGTGAGCCTAATTCGCCATGTTTTACAGTTACTTTTATATCAATTTCTGCATATATTTAATACATTTGGGTTAGAATAATACAGAATCTGTGTAGTTTACACTTATTTGCAATATATGGAGGTCTACACAAGTTTTTGTTATATTTCGCAGAAATCGGACGCACTTTGGAGCTTAAAGGAAAACTCGTGAAGAAGCTAAGGATGGTGCAGTCGGAGAAAAGGCCATTTTTCGGCATTCATCATTCTGAGTCAAGTTCTGATGTCTTCATGAGAGTTGTATCCCTCGGAAAGAGCTTTCCAACGCATGGTCATATGCGTCAATCCGACGAACGAGGACTCGGGAAAGTGCGTTTCAAGAACAGAGCAGGATGCTGAGAAGACTGGTCGATATCGACCAAGCACACTCAATATCGAGCAGATTTAGGTCGAAATTCTCCAAATCGACTCAGAGTTGGCCAGAATCGACAAAGCTGAAGAACAGTGGTCGATATCGACTTAACCAAGTCAATATCGAGTGCCCCATATCGAGTCAACGTCCTGGAATCAAGTCAAGAAAGCTGGAGCTGAGACATGCTAGTCAATATCGAGTAACTCAACTCGATATCGAGTACAAATCAACTCGATTTTCATCTCTGGAGTCAATATCGACCAGCTGAAGAGAAACTGAGGAAGCACAGGTCAATATCGACTTAACCAAGTCAATATCGACTGGACCCACGGCGGCGGATTCCGAGCTTAACCGACTCCTTGTTAAGTTTCTATCCCGAATCCAATTGAGATATTTTCGAGACCAAATTCTATCCACATCTATCAAGAGCTATCAAGTCAAGGGAGAAGATATTTTATCTACTTTAGATATAGTTCTAGATTTAATTATTTATTCCATTATTTTTATCTTAAGTAAGTAGATATAGATATAGATAGGATCTTCTTTCCTAATTAGAGAGGGAATGAAGCCTATAAATAAGGCCTTAGGGGCTGATTTCTAAGCATTTAATTTCAGAGGCAATTAGTTACATAGAGAGAGAAAGAGAAGAAGTTGTGAGTTTGAGTTTATTAATGCAAGTTAGTTCTTTTTCATAAAAGATAACTGCTATTCCGATGAAGAGGTGGTCATGTAAGGTGATGCGGTGAAGGTACAAGCTTTTTATGCAATTCATCTTCTATCCCTATGAGCATGATTCTTTTGCGAGAGTTGAAGGTGATCCTTGTTTGTATTATTGAAGCGAAAGTGATCTTAATGCAATTGGGTTGATTATGTGAAAAGGGTTAGTAACAATTAGGGTTTATGCGAAAGCCTCTATATGCCTATTTGTTAATAACGAAAGTTATTTGATGAAAAGCATGATCTTTTATGCCTTTATGTGTTATTTTGCATGGTTATCGTTGTGGTGTTGATACCCTGGCTTTGGAAGTCTTTTAGTATATTGATTTATTTCGTGGGAAATTTGATTTCTGTGTTCGAGAATTTGCAATTTAAAAGTTTCTGTCTTTGTCGATCTCGGGGAGTTGTTAGTCGATATCGAATAGCACTTAGTCGATATCGAGTAGAAGTTTATCGAGATCGAGTTTCTATTGCTGGGTTTGCTGTCTGTTGTCGATTTGAGTTTCTGTTGTCGACATCTGTAGTCGATATCGAGGATCACTTTGTCGATATCGACCAGTTTTTGTGTTTACTTTATTTTCTGCTTTGCTTTGTTATTTCTGTCTTCCTTTCTGTCTTTCTGCTTTTTCTGTTTGTGAGATTTACAGCTACCTGAGATCCGCTGACACGCTTCCTCGTGGATCGATCCTGACTTCCCACTGTTGCATAGGGAGGGAGTCTTGTAATTATTTGCAAGGGACGAAATCTGGTTTGCTTTGATTTATTTATATTTTATTGCAAGTCTCAATTTCCTCCTACAACATTATACTTTCCGATGTTGGAACTGCGGGTCCAATAACATCATGCTTACATAATTCATCTTTGCATGAATTTCTTCTTTCTATCTTTTTTACCATCATTTCGATGTCGACATCCATTATTTGATTGATGATCATCGGATTTCCATAAGCTCTTTCTACTTTCGGGGAATCCTAAAGTGAGAGCCTAGTGATCTTCAACACTTCTAGTGTATTTGAGAATCACTTGATTTTTGTTGGTTTTGGATCAGAGTTACTTCTGGAACCTCCAAATGAGCTAGCTAGTGCAATATGCGTGACTTAGTCACTCTCTTGGCCTTAGTAAATGCATTTGATGGTTTTTTGCTAAACCATATAATTCTCATTTGGTGTACATAAGTTTTGAACTTCTGGTTCACTAGCTTTCATTTATCCATAGATCTCAAATGATAGAGAAGTTGCTTCCATGCAATCTCTTCCTTTAATATAGTCTCATTTCCTCTTCCCCTAAATACCGAGCATTTTGATCACCTTTATAAAGCTCGAGGTATTTGATATCATTAGGGACTCAAACCCCATGTATCATTCAACTTCTTTGTAGTCTTTTAGTTAAATGTGGAGGAGGCCTCAGAACATATACACTCTTCTGGAGATAATTTGGGAGAAGTTATCGTGTCAAATTCAAAATGCAAAATTCCATGCGCCCATTTGACTAACGACTCTTCTAGGTCGTTGTGAGCTATTATATGCTCCTCAAACATTCTCTACCTTTTCATATGACCAATGTGTTAAGGCATCTATATTGGAATAACATTGGTCCATATGCCGATGTTTTATGTTCGTAGTTGTCTCATTGAACTCGGTCAAGAGACATAAGAGACTTTGCATTTACTCTTTATTATAGACAGTCTTGTTATTATTTCTGCCAAGAGAACAAGTCGTACATGTATGGTCACCCTTATTGAGGATCTTCCGGTCCTAGGATTTTATAGTCCTTTTGGTGGGAATTCATGTAAAATTCAATGATCCTGCAAATCATCGTTTTACTTGAGCGACCAAATGCCACAAAGAATAAGATTTTATCATCAACTAACTTCTAGTTAGTGATATCATAAGTTTCAATGGTAAAACATTCTAACCATTGAACTTTGTATATGGTGATCCATTTACTTAATCAGATGCCGTTAACTGGGTATTTTCAGAACTTCCGTTGGTTTCATACTACATGTATGAGACTAATGACCAACTATGTGTATTTATTATATACACTTTATCCTTATTCATAATGTTCTTCGGGACATTAGAATTAACCATACAAAGGTGACCTAGTTATAAGCCACAACAATAACTTTGGTTGCGCGCTTAACCATTACCTCTTTTACACCTTCTGCTGGAGGGGCATGCTTCAGACTATGCTTAGAGGATTGTCAAGAAGTGGCCTTGTAAACCGAATCATGTTTTGTGGTTATTTATATTGGTTGTACCGACCAAATAAAGATAGTTCTGAATATGTCATAACCCATATTCCATTTACTTCTTCAAGAGTACAAACATAATACATTCATACACTCTTCTGGAGTTTATAATAATATTTCACTCTTTTGGAGTTCATAAAATACGTTACTCTTCGGGAGATGAACGTCGTTACTTCCGGAACGATTTAGGTTTATATAGGGCTGGAAAATGGTACGAAAATTACCATACCAACCACGTACCAACCACAAACCGACTATGTTGGTAACCACACTTGTGGTAACCAACATGGTGGTAACCATCTTGTTGGTAACCACGTGAAGATGGTACGGTAATGGTAATGAAATCTGAATTCCATGGTTACCATGGTTACCAAGTATTTATATTAATTTTTTTATTTAATGTTTTATTGTTATTAACTTTAAGTTTTAAGTTTTTAATTTATATTTTATGTTTTGATTTTGACCTAAATTGGCCCTTTCTAATTTTTCTACTAGAAAGAGTAGGAACATTTTGAATGATTAAAGACTTTGAACTTGTTTTGTTTGAACTTGCAGGAACATTTTGAATGTTTGAACAATTGACCTTTGTTTGTTTCAAGACTTTGAAATTCGTTGGTTTCAATTGGTTTGTACTTTAGGCTATGAACTTAATTTATTTAAACTTTTAATAGGTGGTAACCATATTTTTTCGTTCGATAACTTTGATGACTAGCGGAAAATAGCCAAGGGGTTTCAAAAAAAATACAAACAGAATTACAGCTTGGTAACCATGGTAATGTACCGATGGTAACCACAAGTCGTTACCACATATGCGGTAACCACGAATTGTGGTTGGTACGTGGTATGAAAATTTTAGTACCACCAGTTTGTGGTTGGTACGTGGTAATCACCATTTTTTGGTGTTTACCGTACCATATCAACCCTAGGTTTATATGTTCATCCACTTCAGGGGAGGAGTGTATAGCTCGTTTAGTTATATGAACAACATAGTAAAATAAAACATAGACTAACAAAAAAATAAGAAACATAAACAACAATAATCTTTTATAAAATGAAAATCAATGTCAACTTAGGGTGACAAGAAAAATCAAGCATAGATCTTCAAGATCTTTTTATCACCTACGTCAGGATGCGGTATTCTTATATGCAATTTTATCGTTTACCGCGGGAAACTAATAGAGAAACATTAAGTATCAGAGTTGATTTGATTTGTTTCTCTGGATATACGAATCATCAATGCAAGGATGACGTTTACCGGTTCATCCCTACGAGGGTGCGGTTTATCATTCATCTACTTCGGTAGACAGTGTTCATCTGCTGCAGGAGATGAAAAATAACAAAAACATACAAATAAAATATAAATAATCCATTGCTGGTGGGATGAGATTCACCATTTCATCACTGCAAGGATAAAATAGTCTATATACATACATCCTCTTTGGAGGATGATGTTAATTTGTCTCGACTGGAACAAATGATCTGTTATCGAACTATATTTTCATCCACTTTAGGGATGAATTTCATCATTCACTGCAGGTGATGATTTATAATTTTACAATTACACTTTTATTCACTTCAGGGGATAAGATCGATTTTTGTTTCTTTATTTCTTAATCTACTTCCGAAGATAACTAGCGTAAAATAAAGTAAATTTAACAAATGTAATAAATCAATATTATTTGGTTCATCGCTTCGGGGATGAGATTAGTTGCGGAGCTGACGAGCCGGAGGAGAACGCAGGGAGTATCCGATGTACCCCTAGCGCCAAGGATGGCGAGCCATGGATGCAGGGTGGCGATGACGATCGCGAGTCCATGGCGAGCCATGGATCTGGGTTGCCTCGGGCTGGTCCACGTAGATCCATCGGGGTTCGTCGACCATCTCAGTCTCTCATGTTACCGACTGATTAGATTCAGATCTCCGGAGTGCACGAGGCTCCACCACTGTTCGAAGAAATCCTCGACGACGGCGTAGTAGGACATCCGGATGAAAAGAGCGTTGGGTTGAGCATGGAGGTAGGCGGTAGTTGGCAACGGATGTAACATCTCCCGGTGATGCTGAGGTCGCACCCAATGGAAGGGATGGAAAGATTTGATGATCAATGGCGGCATCAAGATAGAAAGGAATTAGGGTTTTAGCTTTTCAGAAACTATCGTGCTGATAACGTATTGTAAAATAGAAGAAAAGAGAGTAGGAGAAAGACAGAGAAATGAGAGATCTCTATTGCTTGTGTACATTCTCAAGAGAGTACAAGCCTTTATATAGGCAAATGATACAAAATATTAAGGGGTGTCTTTATGGTGGGGGTTTATGGGAGGTGGACAATCCATCCAAAATCAATTGGTTTATAACAAATAATAATATTATTATTATTGAATAATATAGTTGAGAAATACCGTATTCAACATATTATACAAATTAATGAATTATGAAAGCATTTTTCACTTTTACAAATTTATATAATATTTTATTATTTTTATTTGCGGGACAATGCCCGTCCCGTCCCGATCCCATCTCGTCCAGACACCATCCCGTCCCGATCCCATCCCGAAAAAAAAGTGTTAATCCCGTCCTGATCCCGTCACGTAAAAATTTCGCGGGACGAGTCCCGTCCCGGCTCAATCCCGTCCCGTCTCGTGCCCACCCCTACAAAATATCCTCCTTAATTCCCATCTCGGGATATATTATGTACAACATTACAATTCTTAAAGGAAAAAAGAAAAAGGATGCATATGAATCTCATTTCGTAAGCAGTAAAAACCTATACATATAGATTTAAGTAAATTTGCAACGGATTCACTCTCTTCATAGGGTTCGCTCATTTTGGGAAGGCTTTTTTTTAAGGGCGAGAACCTCCTACTTAAATACCGCATCTCAAATCCCATACTTTTTATATAGGATTGGGTTCATTAGTCCCAATACCTGCATCAAATACAGGGATATAAAAGCTCAAATAGGTTGGCCTGTTCGTTGTGCATACCTTCTTAATCAGGGCTGTACTCAGGAATGGAGAAAGTATCCAATTCACAACAAAGAGTGACAGAATGAGGCAACCAGTGCAGTTCCACACACAATCACACGAAAGAAAATTGACAAGTGCATTGGCTTCTACATATGTTGACATGAAAGTTTCTGTCCGAAAAGATTAAAAAATAATATTTCAATTGAAAGAACATGGAAAATTTTATTTTTACATTCCATTTCTAACTCTTGGTATATATCTCATGTTTCGAGTATTTTTATTATGTGTGAAGGTTAATTGATCATAAAACATCCAGTTTCTCTGCAGAAATTTGCCATCTATTTGTCATGTCATACCCCGATTTTTATGATATGCCTACTAGATTAGAGGAAGGTCCCTTTTGACAGCTATCATGTGAATCAAGTAAATGTGTGATTTAGAAGGATAAAGATGGTGAGCATACCAGGGTGAAGAAACACAGCTTAGAGAACTAGACTCAGTTGCAGAGAGACGCATTTTTCATACACAGATGCATGATGTCCTCTTCCTTAACTGCCAGTCGCTCTGTTGCATATCGCTGAACTGATGACTGTTGTTACTAGATACCACCTGTTAGGCCATGCTACTTTTCTAACGACATCGCTTTATGAGGTGTTGTAACATCATAGCACGTGTTTTACCATCTGGCACAAGGCCAATCTCCCTCATCTTTGTATAAAGCCGCTTGGCAGCATCAACTTTCCCTCTAAGGCACATTCCTTGGATGATTGCATTGTAAAGTGAAACATTGGATGTCAACTGCCAGGCACAAAATGCACAAGAACAAGGAGTTAAGAATGAGGAAAATATATATCTGTCAGAAATGTTTGGTAACCTATCTTATTTTTTATACAGCTACTCAAATTAAAAAAAAAAAGATATTCGAAAATAGCCATCATCTCAAACCATCCAAAACCTCACTTTTGGGTGCTGAATTCATGTGAATTTTTCCAAGTATCTTCCATTTGTAACATATAGAACAGGAAATAAGCATGTATAAGTTCGGAAATTATATGACAGCTAGGCTGACTTGATTTCACATGAGGTAGACTCTACAAACAAAAGCAACTACTTTAGTTCATAAAAAAGCCAAAGAACTGCTGCTCGAAGCCAAGGAATTTCAGGTTCATATAAGAATAGCTCAGGATGAGAAACAAACAGCTTAGTAGAGTAGCTTACATCCAGAATTGTCTCCACTTCATACCACAGAGATCCCCATATGCAACTCCTTGCAATTGACAGATATGTAAATGTGTCTGCTGGACACTTCTGATGAACCATGTGCTCAAAAACTTGCAATGCAACTTTTGGTTTCCGAGCCCCCTCGCAAGTGGCAATTACTAGGTTATATGATGCAGTTGTCACAGTCAACCCAGAACCTTCCATTAACCACAGAAGCTGGATGCCTTTTTCCCATAATCTGAGCCTTTGACAACACATTAAAGCAGTATTATATAATTCCGTGTTTAGCTGAACTCTCTGTTGTGTTCTTATCGTGTGGAAAAGATGAAGAGCACGAGCATATTGATCGGCCATGTACAAAGCACCAAGCAGTGCATTCCATGTATGTGCATCAGGCGTGTGGCCAAAGAGTTCCATTTGATCGTAAACTCTAAAAGCTGTCTCTACCTTTCCAGATCTCCCAAGTAAGTTTATCAGTGCATTGAAAGCGATCAAATTAGGTTTCAGGCCACTCACTAACATGCTTTCATATACTCTCATTGCCAAGTCCCAATTCCCCTCCTTCGTACAAGCACCAATTACGGCATGCATAGAGTCAACACCTGGTTTTATTCCACTTTGTAGCATCTCACTGTAAGCAGCAATAGAGAGTTCATACTGGCTACAGCGGACAAAAGTACATATCAATATATTGTAAGTAATTGTGTTGCCTATATGTCCATTTTCCTTCAGAATACACCATACTCTCTCCATCTGAGACCAATCATTCGCCTTGGCACAAATAGTGATTATCGTATTGTACACAACAACATCAAAATCCTTTTCATGATCATTTTTCCTTACTGCTTCCATGAACATTTGTATTGCTTCATCACTACCCCGAGCTTCTGCAACTGCTTTAAACACCAAGCTGAAAGAGTGCCCTGAAATAATCCTCTTATTCTTCATGTACTCAAAAACTCCTAATGCATCATCAAGCATGCCATTCCTCAAAAGGCAAGACAAAAGTGAGTTGCATGCATGTAAGTTGGGGGTCAGTCTAAAGATTTCCATGGACCTAAACAACTCCAAGGCACTTCTCAACTTGTTGGACCGACTAAGCTCCAAAATTTGCTTTGAGAAGGCCTCTTTATCACGTTCTTCTAAATAACGTAACCTAATCCCACTCCCTTTCCCAATCACAGATGGAACAGAATCATCATTTCCAACTTCGACACTGTGATGGGTAACAAGATTTTCTCTAGAGGTTTCCTCTTCCACATCATCAATCAATGCCTCTTCAGCATCCAATTCTTCAATACCACATTCAGCACCAAATGTAACAAAGAGATTAAAACGTGCCAAACAAGACATTCTAAGAGAACCGGTTTGGAAACCTACCCAAGTGCAAGTCAGATGATTCTCTTTAAAATTAATTGTTCTCCTATTTCTTGAACCACAGCTACCACAAGCATGCTTTTCAAACACAGAGATCCCAGGACCCCAGTGACTGCTTATGGGGCTGCAACAGCAGTGCTGGCTAGTGTATTCTTGTTCGGTAATCTAGCATGGCACACAAAAGTCACTTGAACATATCAAATCCCTTTGCAAAAATATCCAATAAAAACACAAAATGAGCACTTTCTCGCAGGTTGGAAAACTGCAAGAGAAAAGGAAAGGCTCAATAGACCGGTGAAATTCCATACATCATACTGAATTTCCTACAAGTTATTTGATCCCCCCAGTTCACCTGAATCACCTCAGAGCAAAAAACAATATTCCGATAACAACAAAACTAGAAATTCCAATTGAGATATAGTAATACGAAATCCCAATTTCCGAAAATTGGTTCAGGGAAATGAACTTACATCGTACACGAAAAGATCTGTTAACCAATTCGATACAAGGGACAGCAGGAAAAATCGGCAAAAACGTACCCGACGAATTGAAGCTTCACATGGGAAAACAAGCGACTTCGATGTGGAAAGCGGGACTTTTGAGCTCCTACGACTCCTGCTGTTGCCAAAATGATATAGGTTGTGGCCGAATTCAAACGATTGAGGAGAATTTAGAGAACTAGGGTTTGAAGGATATCTCAGAGGGAGAACCAAGCACAAGAGAGAAGAGTTTATGCGACTGTCACCGGAATGAAGACAACGGTGGACGGTTGGAAACGACGTTGTTGCCATTGACAGAGTAGGGAGGAGGAGGGATGAGAGACGAAGAACCAAGTACCAACGGGGACGGCCGTCGGCGAGTTTGGTTTTGGATATTCAGCGGGGGGAAATTGCACAAAACTACCTTTATATTTGCACATTTTACAAAATTACTCTTTAAAAGTTTTTTGGTGAACACTCTTTAAAAGTTAAATTACACAAAATCGCACTGCAAATTTAGGAATTTCTTCCAACTAACCAATTATATGGAGTAACATTTTTAGTTAGGGGTGGGCATAAATCCCGCAAAATGCCTTTTCGCCACAACGAAAGCTGATTCTGGACCTGGTTTCCCTTGCTTGTTTGAATCGATTTTGGGACTTGGTATTATTTAAATGTTACCTATTTATTTAATGTTTATTTATTTGATTAATTATTTATGTGATTATTTGGATGGTTGATTAAGAGATTTAAAATGTATTATTTGGGCTATTTGCTTGAGTGTCGGAATTTACTTAAATTATTTAAATAGGGTTTTGAAATGCTCTAACTGTGCCTGATTGTTTTAATAATAGACTTTGTGAAGTTGATTTAAAGGCTTAAATGTTTTATAATTGGAACTTGGCTATAAGTATGATTTTTAAACCCATTGTCTTTAACTAGTAACTTGATTTATTTTGAGATCAAATGACTTTTGGAAACTTTGAAACCAATTTACTTGGAATCGACTTGGTGAATTGATCGATGAACTTTAATTGAGAATTTATATGAGTTATGGCATGATTATATGAATTGAAAGCATGAATTGATATGTTGGAATTTCGAGTTGATTATGGAAATGGTTAAGGAAGACGATGAGAATGAGATGACATCAATTGATATGTGATGGTTTGAGATAATGATGATGATGATGATGATATGCCTAAGTTGTGAAGATGAGTTCTTTTGCTTATATGACTTATGCGTAGTAATAAATGGCCATTATCTGCATAGACCTAGACTTATGCATGTTATGTGTTACTTGCTAGGTGATCTGTGACTTGTGGACCCTCTTGCTTGTTATTTTGCTGATCTGCTCATTCCAGGTAAGTTCTCCGGGACTTACTCAAGATATGGACCTCGTGCCTGGGTTTCATGTAGTATGTTAGGCGTATGCATCATGCATTTCATGTAGTATCATGCTTAGGATTTGCACCACTGATTGAGATGTGACTTCTCTTTGCATATGTTAGAACGACCGTTAAATGTGAGTCCTAGAGTCCTTTTGCTAAGGTCATAGGACGACTTAGTCTCATTGGGTTCGTACCTAATCGAGTCATTATGATTAGTATATGAGAAAGAAAAGAAACATGAGCATGAACTTGAGAATGACATTGATATGAGAAGTAAGCGTGAAAGGAGATTGAAATGATGAGACATTGTAATATAGCATTGAACGCAACTGGGTCCTGCATTAACGAGAATGGGTGCGGGAGTAGAAGAGTGAAATACCCCAAATTATCTTTGGGTATTTCGTTTTAAGTAAATATACTTTTTATAATGAAAGTTATTTTATTTTGGACTTAGAAATAATTTTTTTCTTTTAAATTGAATATATATAAAGTGTTATAACTAGTTTAAAGATGCTTCATCTTATGTGAATATATAGTAAATAAATAAGTTTTTAAGTTATATTACTTTGAGACAAAGTGATAGACTTTCTTCAAAAATGAGGAAGGATTCATAATTATAATTTGCGAAAAGTATTTAATATAACGTTTTAGAAAAATGGTGTCACGCCAAAATAAAATGTATTTTATTAAGTGTTTTATTATTTAATTTATGTAGAGTTTTAATAAATAAATTTTCGGATATACATATATATTTATAAATTGAAAAAGAGCTTGAACCGGTTTTCTTTTGGTTCAAGTGAACCGAACTATCAAATAAAGAAAAAAAAAAGGTGAATCGGGTTCACCAGACCCGTCCCCTTCCTTCCTCCCCTGTCGAATCACTGGTTGAAATAGGTAGAATTTTAGCTCCTCAAATCTCGGCCAAATCTCAACGTTTATACTTCTAAACCGTTGCCCACGTGATGTCAGATCCATATCTACCACCGATTTGTGATTTCGGGTAGAAACGAGCTCAAACAAACCCAAACGGATTTCGCCCCAAATCGGGATTCCTTAAAATCCGGCCATGTAACGGCCTTATCTGAACGAATTGAACAAAAGGATAGCTTCTAATGATCTTATCCGAGCTATTTACGGGATCAATTTCATCCAATTCATTCTGAATCCTCCCCTATAAATACAAGAGGTTTTCGGTTCTCAAGCTCACACCACCATTGAAGCATCTATCCGAGCTCTAAACTTATCTCAGTACGTTCTAAACACTTCTAGCAACAATTCCCTTCACAAAAGTTTCACAAAAACATCCCGATCTCAAAACCTCCAATTTCGATCCTACCCTCGCCGGAGCTGCCCTCGTACACCACCGTTCCGCCGCTTCCAGAGCCATCAAGACCACCAGGGAGGAGCGCCTCTTCGTCACGAAGATGTAGCCACCGGTCTCGTATCATTTTGAGCACTATCGAAGCCGCTACGCCTCGCCGAAGCCTCACCGGAACCTCACCGGAAAAACGCTGGGCACGTACTGTCGGATGGGAGATTGAAGAAGGTTATTTACGCCTAATCTCCCACACTTTCTGTTTTTATAAAATATGCCCCTGTTTTAGTTTCTAAAAATTCAGAAATCATCCCGCAGTTTTAGATGTTATTCTAACTCGCGTAACCTCCGTAATTCACCGCGTTATCATCGAATCCTTGTCCGTCCTCAATGATTCAAGATTCCCAAGAAGATCATTTTGGTATTGCTTCCGACTCTTTAAATTAATTCGATTCTTAGTCGAATTAAACAAGTCAATTCCATTTATTAAAATTTCAATTATTAAATCATTCTTTGTGCCTTGTATTTCATACCTATAGATTCGACCGTAGACTTCGTCAACTCCGTCACAAGTGTTTTCAAGTCCATAGTTGGTACCGAAATCCAACAAGACGAATAAGGCAAGTGACTTTCCGAGCTTTTCCGCTCATTTTGGTGCATTCGTGTCTTGTTGTTTTCTTTCCTTGGAATGCTTGCCAAATTAATTAAAATAAATTGCAATTCACCTGCTTGTGTGATTTATTTACAGTCAGTTTGAATTTGGCAAGTATATATATAAATGGGTGACCTTAAGATAAGATAAGAATATAGTCATTCACCTGTTATTTAAAGCATGATTTATCCTGGTTCTTTCATGCGGTTAGGTATGGAACATGCCTTTTCTTTGATGTTTCCATCCTTTTATTTTAATTGTTTCCATTTCATTTGGCATCCATGTTACCTATAAATAACATGGGTTATTTGGTGTTGTGTGATCACCTAGGTTGTTAAGTAAAAATAATAGTAATAATGTGAGGATTGTGTGTCACGATTGGAACTCAATTGAATCAAGATCAATGCAAGTAAAACATATCAATCAATGTAAAGCAGTGTGAACCGTAATGTGTGAAGTCAAGTGAAAGTGATGTTGTAGAGTCAGGTCGGGGCCGTTACTCCTCGGTCTAAAGGTTTCATGAAACTAACACATTTCCGTAGAGAAATGTTACACTACCTCCGGTAGTAGGCCGCTATCTGCTAGTGAGAGCGGGGCCGGTATCATATTATAACAAATAGTGTGTGTTGTGAAACATTCAATTCATATTAAGAGTGGTAAACGTGTAAAGCATATAAACCTGTGTTTAAGCTACTCAATGTGAGGAAGTGAGTGAAGTGTGTTATATCAATCTGTTTTAAGCTACTCAACGTGAGGAAGTGAGTGAAGGGTGTGATATACATATATTTTGTTAACATAGTGAGAACAAAGCTTTACAGTGATCACAATTAATTCAAGCTATATCATATTCCATCTGTAATCGGAGTATGGTTCCTAAGAGTGCTTGTCGCTCGCATCCTTTGTTACTCAATCCTTCTGGATTATCCGTGTCTCAGGAGTCGTGTTTTAAAATGTTGAGCCTTCACATAAAATATTCTCAATAATCGCATTTGGGTTTAGATTCATACCGTATTATGGTCAATGAGTTTGAGTCCAAAGAAGTCTCAGTTTTCGAGCCATCATTTGTTAGTTCTTGCGAACTAACCGTCCTCTATTTGGATGGCTGGTGTCCTTCATTCTGGATGCCAGACCAGTTTTCGCAGGTTTAGGTCGAGTCTCAGAGAAGAAGATAAGAGAAGTTGAGAAGACATTAAAGTTACTTTTAACATTGTATTTAAATTTTAAAATTTCTAGATATGTTGTATAAGAGTTTTATTGTTTTAATTTTATTTAAAAGTCTTCCGCTGTATTGTTCTCAATTTGTAATTAAATCCTCGATTTTTGAGGAGAGTTTAATAGAGAGTTATTTTTATATTTCAAGACTTCCGCTATTAAATTTTATTTCATTTATGTATTTAATTGTTATCATCTTGTTTATGGGAGCATGGTTGCATGTCCCTATAAGCCTAAGGTGGTTACGAAGACATTAAAGTCCAAGTAATCACTGGCGCTGTGGCATTCCCTCGGGTTATAAAAGGGGGTGTTACAAAGAGAGACATTCCACTTGACATTCTTTGGCCGTCATTTATCGTATTTCTACATATTATTATTATTATTATTATTATTATTATTATTATTATTATTATTATTATTATTATTATTATTATTATTATTATTATTATTATTATTATAAGCATGACTTGTGTGTTTAAATTTCCGCAATGCATTAGACATCTTTATTCAGGCTTAGGGTACATATTGTGGCCTCAGTGATGTCTTCAGGCCACGCATGAGCGGCTCACCTTGACTTGTTGTATAGTTTCAGGTACTCGATCCTTCTTTTGATATGGTGAGTGCTGATTGGCGGGGACCAACCAGGGCATAGTGAGAGGATGACTCCATATACTTACCTAACGCTTTACTCTTTTTTCGGATTTATTCGCATTTCTGTTTTGACCCGACTCAGGCGTGGCGACCTTGTATTTCATACTTTCGATTTTGCATGCTTGCTTTAGACTTAAATGTTTTTGCGCATATTAGCAATTAGGACAGGTAGCGGTGTGTAAACACCGGGTCCCCAATGGACCTTACGCGATTTTAGGGTACGAAATCCCTCCTTTAAAAATATTAACCTTTTGGATTTGAATCAACCTGTATTTGAATTGCAAGATTCGAACAAAGGTATCAATTCCTTTGAAACGTAACCCGGGTTCTATAGTTTAGGTCGTTACAATAAACACTTGGGCCTTCTTCATTATTTTCTGGGTCTTGAAGCAATTCATCTCTCAAAAGGTGTTGCTCTTACTCAATCCAAATTTAGCACTGAAATGCTTGATGATTCTCAGTTGCCTCCATCCACACCTGTCTGCACTCCTTTTCCATTAAACACAAAGCTCAATCACACAGATGGAGAGATCTTATTGAATGCAACCCTGTATAGCCAGCCAGTGAGTAAGTTGAATTATCTTACTCATACAAGACCTGAAATTTGCTCTGTTGTTCAGAACCTCAGCCAATTTATGCAACCACCTCGTACTCCTCATCTTGTTGCTCTTCATCACAACCCGAGATATCTATCCAGCACTATTGGACACGGCATTGTCCTCCATGGTTTTGATAAACCTACCATCACAATATATTCTAACTCTAACAGGGCAACTTGTCCCATATCTAGAAGATTTATATGTGGGTTTTTTTTATTATGCTTGGATCATCACTTATTGCGTGGAAATCCAAGAAGCAACCCACTGTGTCCAGAAGCTCCTCTAAAGCTGAGTATCGGGCCATGGCTCAAGCAACTTCTGAGCTAACTTGGTTGATCAGGCTACTATAAGAGCTTGATGTTGGTCCCATTCTTGTTGTGAGCCTCCATCATGATAATCAATCTACAATTCAAATTGCCCAAAATCTCGTATTCCACGAAAGAACAAAACTTGTTGAAATAGACTGCTATAATTTACTCGTGAAAAGGTCATGGATGGACTCATTGATCTTTGCTTCACTCTTTCCTCAGAACAACTTGCTGATGTGTTGACTAAAGTCTTACCTACAACCCAACAAAACTATCTTCCATCCAAGCTAGGGATGACCCATCCTCCGGCTTACGCGCAGGGGTGTTAGAACATGAAGGGAAAAATAGGCATTGACTAAGCAAGCTATGTAATACATTGTCTATATATAAGGGACAAGTGTTGTAACAGAATCACAATTAACGAACAAAGTTGGCTTGATTATCTTTTCTCATATCATGGTGGGTGCATCATTGAATTGTTGCTCCACCACCACAACTGACATTTTGTCCTTCCTTTATTCTTTTCCAATTATCAAACCATTGTTTCATTCCAATTTTCTTCTGTACAGGTTCAATCCAAATTCGATTACAAATTTCTTGAGTTGTAACAGAAATTAATTCCAAATGAATTCAAGAGTTGTTATTGCCTAGAAAATTTAAATTGTCTGGTGGCTACTATGGGACTCGAACCTGAGATTTCAAAAGGAACTATACGTACTAGCCTTTCTCATGTAGTAACATGATACCCTATTAAGCAGTACATATGAATTATATTTAATAAACCTTAAGTTTTTTTTAACATGAAAAGTTTGGATGTGTTCGGCTTTAGTAACATCACCTAGGCTAAGGCGTATCTCTGTCACTATCGATAGTGGGAATCAAATACACAACCTTTTTGCCAAAAAGGGATCCGTCCTTACCAATAATCGTTTGTCAAGAAACATTAGCTTGACATGGATATTGTTATAAGGAGAAATTTCCTTCACATTCGGCAAGATGTTCTTTCTCATCAATTGACAATATGAATGACAACATATTGTAATATAATCCTTTTTATTTTAAAAAAATAATTATTATTTTGGCTCGAGAGAAAACTAAAATCCTGAAATCCCGAAAACACCATCAATCTCGTAACATAATAGAGACTATAATATAATCTTGACAATGTTCTACGAGACTATAACATAAGCCCGTATAACATCACTGTATCTTTCTGTTTTGCTCGACCCAAGCAATTAAGCGTGTTTCGAATTCCCAACCTCAACACCCTTGCAACTTCACATAAATCTCACATTTACAAGCCACATTCACACCCTTCCTTACAAATACAACACTTATATCACAATAACGACAACAAAATTCACTCAAAACAACCAAAAATCTATTGAGATTTTGATTTTTTACATTTTCACCAAAATTAAAAAAAATCAATTTAGAGGCCGATTATACTCAAAATCAATGAGATTTTGAGATTATATGTCATAGCATAAATTTGTAGTGATAGATCAATATATATTCCACAAAAAATCGCAAAAAAATCAAATCTAAATTCGAAGAGAGGTAATATGAACTTGTCAGATGGGTTGATGAAAATGGCAAACAGGAAGATGGTGAAAAAATAGCGATAAGGAAGGTTTTTTCCTCGATTCAAAAGGTAACTAATTTATAAAAAAAATGAAAAAAATACACGGTTATTTAAAATTCATCTTCTCAATAGACAAATGGTGTATTACTAACAGGCTGTAAGATTTTCTTTTTGTCTCCCCAGTCAGGGTGACCTATTGGTGTAGAGCAAGGGGGGTGGGAAGGAGGGCCCAGGTTCGATCCCTGCCTCCGCCCCTTTCCTTGAGATTTCCATCAAATGTTTACCTTACTCCTTACCAATGGGTCGAGCTGGCTTACCATGCTCCTTACCAGTGGGTCGAGCCGGTCGGCGCAAACCGGTTTACCTGGTACGTGGTTCTTACCGGCTGGGTTACGTGCTCGGGTTTGCCGCCAAAGCTGAGTTCCTTGTCATCAAAAACATTTTCTTTTTGTCTAAATTTTTTAATTATTTCAAAATAGTCCAATTTGTTTCTTAATTATTCATTCCTACGATATTAAATATATATAGAAATGAAACAGAAGTTAACAATTATTCATTCCTACGATATTAAATATATATAGAAATGAAACAGAAGTTAAAATGTTATGGACAAAAATAAAACGAAAAAAAAAATGTTAGAGAATAAAATGAAATAAAAAAAATTGCTGAGAATTGAAAAGAAACACATTAACAAAGAAAATAATCCGGGAATATTGTGAATAATTTAAAGATTACAAAAATAAAGATGAAAATGAAAAGGAGGTAAGGTACGAGAAATGGAATATATCCTTAAGAAAAAATATAAAATATTGATTTGATCTCAACGGTGCTAAGAAAAAGTAGAATTACAACATTACCATACATGATACATGTAAGTTATGTGTTATTCTTTAATTCGGTACACGCCTTTAGCTGTACCGAATCCGGATGGTAAATGACGCCGACTGGCCGAAGCCCGAGGGTGATGTGTATTGTATACAAATATTTTAAACTATTTAAAGACCTGTAAGGTATTCAAGTATCGATTAGTTTTTAAACAATTATTACTTTTTACTCCGATTTTGGATTAAGATCCATATATATTATATATTATATAGTATATTAAAAAGAAGCTAAAAACACATATCAATAACACCTACTATATCACTAATTATTTTGATAACAGTAACCAAATACAACTTGGATCACTAATTAAAACCTCTAAATTAACAAATGTTTCTTGGATCACTATTTTTTTTAATTAATACATATGATATGGTGTTTTTGTTTTTTCCATCGGCTAGCTTTAGTACTGAAAAGTTGCAATTTTCATTAAAAAAATTATATAAAAATGATATAATGGTACATTATTGGAGAAAATACTTTACAATATTATGTAAATAGTTTGAATATTTCTAAAAACTATTTTTTTAATATACATTTTATCAGAGTTAATTCAACCATTTTTTCACCCCAAAATCTTACATATTTATTTTTGATTTGTTCTCAATGTATAGTTTATATTTTTAAAGAAAATTGGCTAAAATAATAGGAACTATTATTTATGGACCAATATTAATAGAGCTTTAATTATTACTAAAAAGGTATACAAAATTATTCAATATTAAACCAATTTCAATAAGGACAATTTTTTTTGCCGTGACAAGTGCACTGTATTTGGAATAACACGAAAACTAAGGTTCACATTTCATTTGAGCACGTGGTCCAAAAAAGACGTCAGTGAAAGCTACGATTAGTTACTACTTACTTTGAATTTGGTAAATAAAAAGTGGTCATTTCAGGTTCGAATCGTGAGCGTATGAGTACTACTCACAAGTCATTTTCGATGAGCTCCGAAATATTTATTAGTTACCAATTACCGATTCCATAAGCCCGACAATCTCAGGAGGAATTTATTCGTTTCCCATCTCACAAGACTAAATAAAGTCTAAAGTGTCTGTTTTTGTGTGTTTTCCACTCTCTTATTATTACCTTCTTGTTTACTTCAGTTCACAACTACCTACGGAGTATTTGTATTTTCCACTCCTTTTTCAGCCTATTAGCCTATTACCCCATAGCTTCGCTTTCGCTCTCACCACTCACTCCTGTGTTTAAAGGGTACGTTTGTTCTCATCTTCAGTGTTTGCCTAATTTATTACTACCCATGTGTTAAATTTCCATTATCTAAATGAGTAATTGAGTATACGGTAGCTGTTGTTTGTTGGGGTTCATGTCAGTTGGCGCTATGCTGGACAAGTTTTAGACTCTCCTATCGTAGCCAATTTAGCCGCCATTAAAATTCCAGCAGAGCTAAGAGCCTCACCCACCACATATAGTGGAAGAACAGAAGCCTCTGAAGAGCCTTTCCCCGCCGGTTGACCCAATCGCGCTCATAATTGAGTTTAAATCTATGGTTAGTTTCGGGGCTGATGCTTGCTTTAATTGATTTTAGTGATTTGACTTTCTGGGTCTCTGCCGAAACCCTCTTTTTGCTTCTTTCGCTTCTTCAATTTTGTGATTTAGGGTTTTTGGGGTGATGGGTTGTTGTGCTGCGAAATTTTCAATTGATGGGTGTTGAATTGATGGTATTGTGAATAGGTGCTGAGTAGAATCAAACACTCCTGATTGAGTTGGGAGGTTGTGTACTTGTATACTCAACTCCACCATGAGAGCTCCGTTGGTTTTGATTTTGCTGATAGTAATTCAAGCCTTGGGAGTTACTGGTGGGGCTGGAAATGGTAGCTTATCATCTCCAATGCCCAAAGTGGTCAATATTGGAGCCCTATTTACTTTCAATTCAGTGATTGGAAGGGTGTTGAAGCCTGCCATTCAGGCTGCAATTGATGATGTCAACTCCAATTCCAGTGTTCTTCCTGGAACCAAGTTGAATTTGATCTTCCATGATACAAATTGCAGTGGGTTTGTTGGCACAATGGAAGGTAATGCATCAACTCTCTAACTCTACATTCCTATTGATACAGTTGAGACTTGAGAGTTCTGGTCTAGTTTTGGGATTTGGATTGGTGAAGATGCAGCGTTTTTGTTAGTGTCGGTTGAGCGTGAGCTCTTTGTTAGCATAATAATCTTCTTATAAGTGTTCAACACATCAAACTAGTAAAGATAATGGAGGAAGGAAGATGTGGGACATTTCGACCTTCGTATGTATCTTCAATAGGGAAGTTATACTTGCTACTGTTAGATTGCCGGATTTGCTTTTGTGAATTGAATGCATTGTTCTTTGAATGGGGCAGGTTATTCAGTCCAAGTTGTAGTTTTATAATTATCACATGGTAATTATCAATATCTATGTTCTTGTGTATGATCTAGTTTTCCAAAAGGAAGGAAAAAGTACTACTAGACAAATAAATTTATTGAAAAGAGCATATATTTGATTAGCTCAAATTTCTACTTTAGTGTCCGACATCTTTGTGAACCTCTAAATTCTACCTTTGGAATCTATACCATATTCTTCACGAGGCATCTAAGCTTCCTGCTGAACTTGTTGAAGTTTCAACTTTTCCACACCTGAAAAGTAGACCATTAGTTAGGCATCTTTCTATACAGTCAAAATGATTCTCAAGTTCATATGGTTGTTGGTGGTTTTGATTATCTTGTAGCTCTTCAGCTGATGGAGAAAGACGTGACTGTTGTAATTGGACCACAGTCCTCTGGCATTGCCCATACCATTGCAGATGTGGTGAGTGAGCTACATGTTCCATTATTGTCCTTAGCTACGGACCCCACTCTCTCTTCCATGCAATACCCGTATTTCCTACGTACGGTTCCGAATGACTATTTCCAGATGTATGCAATTACTGATCTGGTGCAACACTTCGGGTGGAGAGAGGTGATTGCAATATTTGTTGATGATGACTATGGAAGAAATGGTATCTCTGTGTTAGGCGATGCCCTAGCAAAGAAGCGCTGCAAGATTTCTTACAAGGCTGCCTTACCAATTGGTGCTTCGAAGAATGATATCACTAATTTACTGGTTCAAGTCAATTTGATGGAATCGCGTGTCTATGTTGTTCATGTGAATCCTGATTCTGGCTTATCGATATTTAACATAGCCAAGTCACTCGGTATGCTGACCAGTGGCTATGTTTGGATTGCCACAGATTGGCTTCCTTCTCTTTTGGATGCCTTGGGATCCCCAGGGCCTGATATTACTGATTCTTTACAGGGGGTTATTGCATTTCGTCATCACACTCCAGATTCAAATGTCAGAAAGAGTTTTCTGTCAAGATGGAAGAACTTGAAGTATGCTGGAACTTCCAGCATAAATTCTTATGCTTATTATGCATACGATTCTGTCTGGCTAGCAGCTCATGCTCTTCACACATTTTTCAGCCAAGGTGGAAATTTTTCCTTCACCAATGACCCTGTGCTGAATAGTAATAACGGCAGCACGCTGAATTTAGCAGCTATGCGTTTTTCCCAAGGAGGAGACCAGTTACTTCAGATACTACTAGCATCAATCTACACAGGTCTGTCAGGGCCGATTCAATTTGACGGAGAAAAGAACTTGGTCCTCCCAGCTTATGATGTGCTTAACATCGTTGGTACTGGGTCTCGCAAGGTTGGTTATTGGTCAAATTACTCCGGCCTCTCAACGATATCTCCAGAGACATTATATTTGAAACCTCCAAACAACACTGTCGGAAGCCAACAACTGTATGGCGTGATATGGCCTGGCGAATCAACAAAAGAGCCTCGGGGTTGGGTGTTTCCTAACAATGGCCGGCCACTGAGGATTGCAGTACCTTATCGAGTCACTTACAAAGAATTTGTTTCTAAAGACAATGACCCCCCTGGGGTTAAGGGATACTGTATTGATGTCTTTGAAGCTGCTGTGAACTTGCTGCCTTACGCTGTACCACACACCTATGTGTTATATGGTGAAGGTCAAAGAAACCCCGAGTACAATAATCTTGTCTATGATGTATCTCAGAATGTGAGTGTCACTGATAACACATGTCTTGCCTTTGATGCAACTTCTTCAAGGTTCTGGTTATATACATTGTAATTGTTTAATGCTTGTTTGTTTTGTTGTTAGAAATACGATGCAGCTGTTGGCGACATAACGATTGTGACAAACAGGACGCGGATAGTGGATTTCACACAGCCGTACATGGAATCAGGACTCGTTATAGTTGCCCCTGTGAAAGAGAGTAAGACGAATCCTTGGGCTTTTCTCAAGCCTTTTACAGCTAAAATGTGGTTTGTCACAGCCGCGTTTTTCTTGTTTGTTGGAGCTGTTGTTTGGATTCTCGAGCATCGTATCAATGAGGAGTTTCGTGGTCCACCCAGCCAGCAACTCATGACAATATTTTGGCAAGTACTATATCTTGAGTTTACATAACTTCTGCATAAATGCATAATGCTTCCTCTATTTCTTGGATTTGTTTATTTTTTCGTATTGAAATCGAGATGTTTCTTATCTGATTTTGCAGGTTTAGTTTCTCAACAATGTTCTTCTCACACAGTAAGAACAAGATCTTGCTGTTCTAAACTGTTTGTTCGTTTGCATTCCCTCGAGCCTATCCATGATTCTTGATACCCCCTAATTGCTATACACAGGAGAGAATACCGTTAGCACCCTTGGGCGAATGGTGCTCATTATATGGCTCTTTGTGGTACTCATCATCAACTCGAGCTACACAGCCAGCTTGACTTCAATACTCACAGTCCAACAGCTCTCTTCAAAGATTGAAGGGATTGACAGCTTGATATCCAGCAACTATCCAATCGGGATACAGGATGGTACATTTGCACGTAACTACCTTGTTTATGAGCTCAACATAGCAGAGTCGAGGCTTGTCAGTCTGCGGACTTCAGACGAGTACCTTGACATGCTTAAGCGTGGGCCCGATAATGGCGGCGTTGCTGCCATCGTTGATGAGCTTCCGTATATCGAGGTTTTCCTGGCCACCACCAATTGCATGTACAAGATTGTTGGGCAGGAGTTCACAAAGAGCGGTTGGGGATTCGTAAGTCCTCCATTTTACCCCAATTCTTTAACCCTAGGGGCGTGTTTGGTATACAGGCATGGATATCAGGTATCGGATCCCTAGTGTTTGGCTTGTGCTGGCATGGGTATGGTACCAAACCCGATACCTAAAGTCATGCCGAACGCGCCCTTAGTTACTGTCATGATGTTGTGTATGACAATGTAGCTTGTATAGTTAGGCTTCTGATTCAGAACAGTAAATTTCGCAGGCATTTCAGAGGGATTCGCCCCTGGCGGTGGACTTGTCGACAGCCATCCTACAGCTATCGGAGAATGGGAACCTACAACGAATACACGACAAATGGCTGTCCCGCGATGGATGCACATTGGACTCAACCCAAGTAGACGACACCAAGCTCTCGCTCCAGAGCTTCTGGGGCCTATTTATGATCTGTGGCGTGGTCTGCTTCATCGCCCTGGCCATCTTCTTTGGCAGGGTGTTATGTCAGTACCGACGATACAGCCCAGACGACGTGCCCGAAAACCACGTCCAAGACATCGAGACGGTCCAGGAGGAGGACCCGTCAGTCAGGCGGAAGCAGCTAACTAGCATCAAGGACTTGTTTGAGTTCGTTGACAAAAAGGAGGCCGAGATCAAGCAGAATCTCAAGAGGAAAACCAGCAATGGCAAGACGCCGCCTAGCCGGAGCATCAGCTTGGGTGGGGAGTCGCAGTCGTCGGACCCTGTAGGCTGATCAGTGTTGCATCCGGAGAGCAGAGTTGTAGGATGGATGAAGAAGATCCTATATATGCATACCACAAAGTTGTAGAGATACAGTTGAAATATTTTGAGCTACTATTATATTCAATGAATATAAGTAAAAAAAACCTTTAATATATAAAAATACACTAATATACTATAGAAGATCAAAAGCAAATACCAAATTTAAAATTATTCAAATTGTTATTTATAGAAACAATATTTCTGATAGACTTTATTGGGGTCGAATGGTTGGTTCTCCACTAAATTGCAATGATCATAATGAATATAATGAATATGGTCAATAAAAATAAATATCATATAGAATTTGAGCTCAAGTGGATTTGAAATTTGGTCATCCGAAGATACAAAACTTTCTTTGGAAAATTATAAAAAATGAATTACCAACAAAAAAAAAATAAATTGGAGGAAGGAATAATTAGTGTTTCCTCCATTGAAACTTTTGTAACCACTCCTAATACAAAACTTTCTTTGAAAAATTACAAAAAATGAATTACCAACAAAAAAACCAAATTGGAGGAAGGAATAATTAGTGTTTCCTCACTTGAACCTTATGTGACCAGCCGTATCAAGATGTTTTCCCACATTTTCAGTAGTTGCCTAACCTCACTTGAAGTAATTATAGGGGTTGCTAGATACACCACAAATCACAAGGTTAAAAAAAAAAATATTAATCCCTTTTAATCATGCACGTCCTTAAGGACGTGCATGATTTGGGGTGTATATAGCCGCATCGTAATTATATGCATCATAAGTTGATGACTCCATTTTGATTGAGACAAATGTTTATGCAGGTTATGGTCTTGAATATGATGGAAGACAAACCGAATGGGCTATCCATTCATGGAGCCTTTCTTTGTTTTTTGGATCAAATATTAGATTGATCTTTGGGCCTTATATCTTTGGGCCTTATTTATGTCCTTCATTATTTTGGACTTGTGAAATGCAAGAGAATTGAATTGATTGGAATTAGGTTGTTTTTATGTAATTATTTTTACTTGAATTTATTTAAAGATAAATTCTTGTTGTTAGATATGGTTTGTTGAGATTTGATACAGGATAAAGAGGATAAAGATCTTGTGATTTGAAATTCAAATGGTGGTTGCACTTGGAGATCTTCTCTCAACCGAAATAAGATCATGTAGAGATGATGCTTGATAAAAAAAGGTGAAGATTTTGATGCACAAATTCCGGACCTAGGAGAACCAAGATTTCAAATTCAAACGTCTATCAAGTAGAGGAGGAGAAGCCTATAAATAGAGAGGAATGCAGGAGAGAAGAACACACAACACTCAATCGAAAATCTGAGCACTCAAAGTCTTCTACTGCATTTGATCATTCTTAGTTTCTCTCGTTGTTCTCAAAGCTTTTCTTAGAGTTTATTTTGTGAGAAGTTTGAGATAAACAAGAGCGGGCGTTATATTACAAGTCATTAGATTTATACTAAGAGTATTACAATACTCGAACGTATACACCCTGTGGTGTGAAGTAGGACTTTTATTTCTCTATAATTTGGGTTGACTAGATATATAGAAGCGGGTAAGGCTTCAAGGGATAGAAGAAGGGATGTTCTTCTAGGTTGTATCTAGGACTCATAAGGAAAAGAGAAATAAGAGTTTGTTGAATCCTATGGGTTGGATAACCCTAGGTGGGGACGTAGGTCAAGTTGTGCTAAACCTCGTTAATAATTCACGTGTTCTTTAAGTTTTACTTTACATCTCATTTTCTGCATATTACTTTGATACGTTTATTTTTGTTCACAGGATTCTGAAGAACTGTCAAGATCTTGAGACCCATATAACGGTTGGGATTAGAAACACCGAGTTACGTTTCGAATGATAGAATCCTTTGTTTGGATCTTGCGCACCGAGTACATGTTGAAGTTTTAAAACCAAACATTAGTGGCGAAAAGTGGGATTTCAAACCCAAATTATCCCGAGGTTTGTTGGAGACTCGGGGCAGCACCCATGTACCTGTCCTAGAGTCTAAATCGCAGAAATCATTTTAGTGATAAAAAATAATAGTCTAAAGTCGAATACATTAGCGTGCCACGGCAGAGCCGGGTCAAAACATAAATCCCAATTATCAAGTTCGCGGATAACAACATTTAGAATTGAGGATGGAGTCATTTCGCATGGCTTTGTCTATTTTTTAAAATAGTTTATTTTTTTATTTCACAATTTTTTTTTATCTTATTGACCAATCAAAAGAAAAACTTCATGAAATTCAATCAGGAGGCACTTAACAGTTAACACACACTGCATGTATGCAACATTAATTTGAAAAGCAACACTATCCCTGCCAATTACCAGCCCACTTCACCCAAATCCAATGGACAGCCCACCCAATTCTTAACAAACATCCACACTTATTGATTTGTTAAATTTCTAAAATATAAAGAACTGAACTGATGAATGGAATTTGTCCCGCCAATTCAAAAGCAATTAAAATGATGGATTGGATCAGATCGGATGGGATCACCTCCTCTTGTTCTTGCTCCCAATCAACAAAGCCATGTAAAAGAGGAACCTGAAGAAAAGCCCCCAGCCAAGCGTGATCCACAGGCAATTCCACTTGCTGAGGTCCGTTACCCCTTGCTGGGCGAGCACGTCCGTCCCTCTCGTCACGCACGTGGTGGGCGTTATCGACATCCCGATCGTCGTGCTCAACGACTTTAGCAGCTGCACCTTCATTGCGTCCGGCACTGCCCCCAGCGGCGTGTTGTCGAACATCTGGATCCCTCTCACGAAGCACTTTGCAGTGTCCGCGAACTCGTTCCTCAGCACCCCCTCGTAGGGGTACTTCACCAGCGAAATGTAGTGGAACCAGAGCCAGTAGTTTGGGATCCGGTTACGGTTGATGAAGAATCCGCTGAAGAGGAGGAAGTAGGCCAGGATTGCGACCACGATCGTGTAGCCGAGCATCACGTCGGGGACGACTCCGGAGAGGAATGAGACGAACGAGTTGCCTGCGAAGAACGAGGCGAGGATGATCGCCAAGTAGAAGAAGAATCCCGAGGGGCCACCGTCGAGGCCGACCGCGAAGAATGTGGTGGCGGAGAATGCCAGGGAGAGGAAAATCAGGCCGGGGATGGAGGTGAGCGCGTGGGAGAGGACGTATGAGGTTCTCCTGTAGGCGTTGTAGGCGGTCTCTCTCATGAAGATGTACCGCTCCTGGAGGAACACCGGCAGCGCGTCGGCGCACGTGTAGAAGGTGGTGGACATGGCGAATGCGAAGAACCCCAGCCTCTCCTGGACTCCCTTCGGGGAGTTGTCGAGTTGCCAGAACACGGTGGCCAGGATGAATCCGGTGATGAGGACTGCGCCTAGTCGGATCCCGAACAGCTCCGGCATCCGGCGGGAGTTTGTCACCGATCTCCGCGAGAGAACGGCGATCTCCTTCCAGATCGGATTAGCGAAGCTCGGCACTATCGATGCCGTGGAATTGCCGGCGCCGGCGCCGGAGACCAGCTTCCCGCGCGAAATGCTGGCGCTGATCGCTTCCTTGAGCGACAGTCCTTCTTGGATGTGGATGCTGGCGGACCGCTTCTTGCTAATCTGCCATTCACGGTTGAACTCGACCAGCGATTTGGTGCCGCCGGGAGAGGATTCCAGTTCTCTGATGAGATCGAGGGCGAATTCGGTCCGGTTCTCGTTCTTCGGGATGGGGCGGCCGAAGTCGGAGAAGAAGTGCTGGAGGTTAGAGAGGGGCCCACTGAAAACCGTCTGCCCGCGGGACAGGAAGATGAGGCGGTCCAGGAGCCCTAGAATTCGCCAGCTCGGCTGGTGTACGGACATGATCACGATCGATCCGCTCTGCGCAATCCGTTGCAGCACCTTCACCACCATGAAGGCCGACGTGGAGTCGAGCCCCGACGTCGGCTCGTCCAAGAACAGCACGATCGGGTCGTGAACGATGTCGATTCCAATTGAAACCCTGCGCCGCTCACCGCCGGAGACTCCGCGGTGCCCCTCGTCGCCGATCACGGTGTTGGCGGCGTTCCGTAATCCGAGTTGATCGATGAGCTGCTGGACGCGCGCGCTCTTCTTGGAATTGGAGAGAGTCCTCGGGAGGCGGAACTCGGCGGCGTACATCAGCGTTTCCTCGACGGTGAGCATCGGGTAGAGGAGGTCGTCCTGCATGACGTAAGCCGAGATCACCTTCAACAGCCGCGACTCGAGGCGCTCGCCGTTGAGGGTGACGGTTCCCTTGAGGGAGCCTTTAGCGATCCGGTTCGCCAGCGCGTCAATAAGAGTGGATTTCCCGGAGCCGCTGGCGCCGAGGACGGCCATGATCTCGCCGTCGCGGGCGACGCCGGAGATGTCATTGAGGAGCGTCTTGGTTGGAGGCGAGAAGAAACCGTCGGCTCCGGAAGGGCGGAAAACGGACCGGAAACTGAGCTTATTGCGAATCTTGACACTATAGGTGAGATTCGAAAAGGAGAGTACGAAAGGGATGGGGCGGGGATCGCTGTCGATCTGGACAGCGGCGTGGTGGTGAACGGGCGTCTCGTCTCCAATGACCTCCTTCCTGACATCGCCGACTTCCTTGAGTAGCCTACCCAAGGTGGGTGACAGGCGGCGGCTGTCGGCCGGATTGGGATCGATGGAGTCCATGTAGGAGGAGGAAGGGTTAGGATTGAAGTTATCGTCTACGACGCGAGACATTGTTAATCCAACCGATTCAGAAAAACAGAAACCCCTTTGTTTAATGAGATGGTAGGGAAGGGAAATGGAGATATATAGTGTGAATTGTGAAATAGGGAGGGAGCAGTGTGAACGGGAATAGGAGGGTGGTGGGAGAAGGGTAACCTAAAACTTCCTAATATGAGTATCCAGTAATTGGTGGGCGCCCACAGAGGACACGTGTCTTAAGGGGAGTTGGAGATTGCCCACTTTAAAGGGAAAACATGTGGGTTTCTTATTCAACAAGTTCACTTTTCAACGTCACTGTACTGGTTTGGGGGTATATTAGTAGGTAAGGGGTGTTTATCTACTTGAAACCGTTTTTTTTCACCTTTCTTTCTTTTTAGTCCTCTTTTGTCAAGAGTTTGACCCTCATCCTCCATATATATAGGCTGCTGCTGGCAGCATAAACTGCATTTGTGGGTGCTAGCTATTTATGCGGGAGATAAATTTTCATTTTTACATACGCTTTTTACCGTGCGTAAATAAATCAATGTCAACATATCAATATATAGTCTGCCTTCTCTTTTTAATGTAGAGATTTTTAGTTTGGGATCAATTAAAATTAGTTTATATAATCCAATTAAAAATTAAATCACTATAATATGCCATATCTAAAATAACTAACTAACTAAAACATAATCTTATTGTTTGCAATCTTAGCGCCTTCTTTTAATCACCGATCTTATATTTTGTAATGTAATTTCTTATTGGATCTATTGCAATCTTATCTAAAATAACTAATTACACAGATTTTATTAATGTTTTTTTTTATCACCGATCTTATCACTTTGTAATGTATCTATTCTACCCCTATCAAACCTTAGTTAGTTATGATTTTTGGAATTTTTTTAATTTAGTTTTATGAAACAAATTAATGGCGATTTTGATTCTTTTTTTTTATTTGGTTAAGCCAATATGATTTATATAATAATAAAAATATATTCAATTAATTTAAAGAATCTTATCATATGGAGAGAATAATCCGTTAACAATTATATAAATCTTTAATTTAAACTAATTTATCTTTTTTCTAATAATTATCACAATAAGGTAATAAATTACTTTATTATATTTATAAATAAAAATAATTAGTTTATTTTCGTTTAGTTTTAAAAGATAACAGATTTTGGAATTTATAATATATTATTGAATTAATGCAACTATATTAAAGGAAAATCATTAGTTAAATGAGTGTTAATACAAAATTTATTTAAATTAAAAAAAAATAGATAAAGTGATATCTTCTCCTTTTATTATCATATTTACTTTTAATTGTCCAAACATAATCCTAAGTTAATTAGGTTTGAAAGATATTATAAGTATTCTTGATAATTCTATTTTAACTTATATAAATGTTTTACATATATATAAAATTATTTTATAAAAAGCATCCACACAAACGTACGAGTACTAAACTAGTTTATATATTAAAATTACGTTCTAATATAATTATAACGTTCTACCGAGAAAAATTGATAGGAAGGGAAGGAAAATGATCGCTCTTAAACCAAGACCGCAAGTAAATGGTATCGATTTTCGTAATCGAGTGTACGTTGAATCACAAGAACTGTGTGAATATGAATTGCAGAATTTCAACCAATTGACTAAGCCAGATGAAAAAAAGTGGTTTTTGAAGGAATAAGAAAATAAGAAAAAGAGCAAATGGCAGGTTTTTGTGAATATATGATGAGAAACATTCTACAGTTAGGGTTTCGTGTCGGAAAACGTCTAAGTCGAAATGTCGTAGCTAAATTTTGGGTTGACAACCGAGTCCCTTATGGGGTTGGAATGTATTGTCTGAAGATTCCGACCAGAAATTTAAAAGTTCCGATCCAAAAACCTTTTGGGGGATCTTTCCTTTTTCGGTCGGATGTGTATTTTATCTTTTGGAATCTATCTATATTGTTTATGCGGATCAAGTAGGCGAATGTTTGATCAATTTTCTTGCTAGGTCTGACTGCTAAAAGGTCCAACTTGATCAATTATGCAACTTGTGTAAGCTCTGAGTGGTAATTAATTGAACCGGACATATGTATTACGACATGTGCATCCTGAGTAATAATGAATTTAGATAGTTTACCTTCAAAACATATCCCAATATATATCCTATATATCATTTTTCCTCTTAACCGATACAACCTTGATAAGCAATATTTAGACCTAGTCATTGGGCAAACAGATAGGTTTGCGGGTACCTGCGGCTGCGGGTGACCCGTGCCCGCAATATCGTACGGGATTGGACAAGACATTCAGCCCGTGAAACGGGCTTAGTCCAGTCAGCCCCTACAACATCAGGATAATATTTTGGATAAAATCGGTCTCAAGCCCGTCTCATGCCTACATTTATCGGGTCTAGTTCCATTATTATTACGAAGATATACGGAGGAGTGGGTCTCAATTTTGAAAATTAATGCGATGAATGTGTGATTTTTCAAATGTATATTTTGTTGTGTTGTGAATTTTGATGGAATGATGGAAGAGGAGTAGCTGAATTGAGTACGGGTGGGGTGGGGTGTCATATACAGAGACGGAGTAGCTTTTTCATACGTCTGGAATTGGTTACTTTTAACCAATGGGGCTGGCTTGGCTTTCTTATCTTGTTCTATTTAAACCTAACATGTCTTCCTTGATCCAATTATGTTGTGATGGAAACTTCCCGGTTCCCACCTGCGTTTCCCGGCCATCTGCTTCTTGTTTTGGAACTCAATTCACTCATTAACACGATGACTTTTATTAATCCGTTCCAAATTAATTAAGTTAACCAACTAAAACGGGTTACTCCCATATCACTTGATTGACTTCTTAATTTCCCAGCTTGAATAAAATGTTTTCTTTTTAATTTGTTGCATTTAAAACATGATTTCCAATCTTAATTCTGAAACAGTGAACTCAACTCGACTGATTTTTATAAGACGCGTACGTATTCCTTTTTTGACATTATAAACATTGCCCCACGGAAATAGCTGCCTGTAAGAATATATAAAATGACAAGATATTTTCTAAAATGCCTTCCAGTCAAATTGCCAAAACTTGTGGTTAATTACATGTTCAAGCGATTGATGTAAACCTGAAATTTAGGATTAAATACAGGAAATATATATATAACCAAAATAAATCAATATATATACCCTCTTATAACCTGTTGAAACGTATACAATTAACGCCGCGCCGTTTGTTTGATTGGCATGGGTTAATATATATTTAAGTTAAAGTAAGTTTGAAATAAAATATATTATAATATGTGTACAACAAACAAAAGTCAAAAACACACGTTAAAGTTATAAAATTACATTATACATAAACATAAACTTAATGCATGGAAATGAAACACACCCCAAGTATGAAACCAAAACAACGTACCTAATGTTGAACAGGTAGCCGAAATGAAAGTGACCAAAGGGTACGTACCAAATCATAGTAATAAAATGTAGGGGTGGGCACAAATTCCGCAAATTCCGATCCCGTCCCGGTCCCGTCCCGATCCCGGTGGGATTTAGGATAAAATAGCGAATCCCGTCCCGCATATAATAATAATAATATTAATAATCATAATTTTTATAATAATAATAATATTATAATAATATTATTATTATAATATTATAGAATAATAATAATAATATATTATTAGTATTATTATTTTGAGCAAATATTATTTATAACTATAATAATAATTTTCAATTTTCAATTTTCAATTTATAATAATAATATTATTATTATTATATAATATTATAATATAATTTAATAATAATATTAATTTATAATAAAATTATTATTATTATTATTATATTATTATTATATCATATTATATTTTTTTCTTGTAAAGTATAATTATTTTATAATAATAACAATAAAAATAAGTAATATTATTTTATTTTATTTTTAATTATAACGTGGGATTATTATTATTATTTTATTATTATTATTATTATTATTATTATTATTATTATTATTATTATTATTATTATTATTATTATTATAAAAATAGATTACAAGAAATTAGTGGGCAACCGAGATACTATCTGGGCACCCACTCCTTTAGAGATAACAAAGCCAAGTCTAGTAAAAATATAACGTGCAGCACGAGCCCCAGCATCCTGAGATACCGAGAATTTCTGAATCCGCTTCAGCAATGCAACCGCATTTGTATCCAACTCCCCCAATGAAGAGAATGAGAAGGGTAGGAAACCATAACCAGCCGCCGTACACAAATCTCGATACTTGACACACTTACATCGAGCAGCATTAACAACAGCACGACCAGGCATAAAGTCAGAAATTCCAGACTGAGTCAGTGGAGAGGATCCCATCAGATCGACACACACATCCCGCCCATTTAGAGTTACAAGAGGCAAATAGCTAATTAAATACGGTATTCTTCCTAACTATCAATCGATAATTAGACAATATTGGTAAATCTCGTCTCAAATCCTTTCCGTCCTGATCTAGTAAGACAATGTAGCCAAATATGTTGAACATTATAATTAATTATACAATCATTGTATGAATTAATAATAGTATTATAATATTATTATTATTATTATTATTATTATTGAATAATATAGTTGAGAATAATACCGTATTCAACATATTATACTAAATAATGAATTATGAAAGCATTTTTTCACTTTGCAAATTTATATAATATTTTATTATTTTTATATGCGGGACAAGGCCCGTCCCGTCCCGTCCAGACACCATCCCGTCCCGATCCCGTCCCGAAAAAAAAATGTCAATCCCGTCCCGAAAAAATTTCGCGGGACGAGTCCCGTCCCGGCCCAATCCCGTCCCGTCCCGTCCCGTGCCCACCCCTAATAAAATGGATTGATACGAGCAGGGACGGAGCCAGAAATTTACCGAAAGAGGGGACGAAGTTTTATATAAATGGTTGATTAACTCTTCGGTTTTTTTTATAGTACGTTTAGCAAATCAAAACTATAATATTTTAGATTAAACGATGATATTTTAGTTTAAGACAATGTTTTTTTAGTTCAAAACACAATGTTTTTTTATTCAAAACGGTGGTGTTTTAATTTAAAATTTGTCATTAGTTGTTATATTTTTTTTTCTTTAAACGAAAAAAATGATATATAAACAAAAAAAAATGATGTCGTTTTTTCTTTTTCGTCTAAAAATATATCGTTTGAAACCTACAAAGTTAATATGCAACTTGTTGTTCTCTTAACATACAACTAATATAATCCCCGCGCCATGACGCGATTTTTTATAAATAAAATCTTACTAATATATTAAATTAATATTATAACATAACTGTAAAAGTTCAGATAATTAAGTATTTTGAATTAGACTCATGGGTTGAGAAAACGATTAAAGTAGTATATATAGATATATATAGATATAGATGTAGATTACTAACATTAATTTTATATTTTCTTATTATTAATTTTATGTTTTTAATTAATCCCATTGTTTTTTTAGAAAAAAAAAACTTCTAAAATTATAATTTAGGGTAAGATGAATGTTTTGAATTAAGCCCAATAGTTAGTAAAATTAAAGAAAAAAGAGAATTAAAGGAAAAAAAAAGAAACAAAATTAGAATTAAAGAAAATCAAAGAAAAATAGCAAAAATAATGATTGGTCGAGACTCCTAAAATTCTTCTAAGCTTGACACATCACCCTAAACTCTTCTAAATTAAGAGTTTATATAGATTGTTTTTTTAGAAAAAAAAACTTCTAAAATTATAATTTAGGGTAAGATGAATGTTTTGAATTAAGCCCAATAGTTAGTAAAATTAAAGAAAAAAGAGAATTAAAGGAAAAAAAAAAGAAAAAAAAAATAGAATTAAAGAAAATCAAAGAAAAATAGCAAAAATAATGATTGGTCGAGACTCCTAAAATTCTTCTAAGCTTGACACATCACCCTAAACTCTTCTAAATTAAGAGTTTATATAGATATAGATATAGATAGTTAGTAAAATTAAAGAAAAAAGAGAATTAAAGGAAAAAAAAGAAAAAAAAATAGAATTAAAGAAAAATAGCAAAAATAATGATTGGTCGAGACTCCTAAAATTCTTCTAAGCTTGACACATCATCCTAAACTCTTCTAAATTAAGAGTTTATATAGATAGATTGTTTTTTTAGAGAAAAAAAATTATAATTTAGGGTAAGATGAATGTTTTGAAATAAGCCCAATAGTTAGTAAAATTAAAGAAAAAATAGAATTAAAGGAAAAAAAAAGAAAAAAAAATAGAATTAAAGAAAATCAAAGAAAAATAGCAAAAATAATGATTGGTCGAGACTCCTAAAATTCTTCTAAGCTTGACACATCATCCTAAACTCTTCTAAATTAAGAGTTTATATAGATAACGTGTAACAAGATATACAAACTTTAAACTTACATAATTTCTTATATAATTATCGAATTTAGTAATATAACCTCTTGTTTCGAAGCTCTCAAGTTGAATTATATTGACAAAATATCAAATTAAGTGAAATATAAAAGAATTGTGATTTATTAAAAGACATTTGAAGTAATTAATTTGTGTTTAACTTTCAAACGGTCATAACTTTTTACTCGTTTATTAGATTCAGGCTTATAATATATCAAAACGAAACTATTAACACGTAAAACAAATATAGGTGATTCGTCAGAAGAAAGGAGGGGTGTATGCTCCCGCTTGCCCTACCCTAGATCCATCTATGGATATGAGTATATGATAGAAGGAAAATTTATATAAATTATCCGTTAAATATGTGTTTTTATACTTAATTATTTATTAAATATAAAATTATAGAAAATCGCCTATTTAATCAATGGGTTTTGATAACAAATCACCACCTTTCATCTATTTATGTTGGGATATTCGATTTCGTGAAATATATATGTCTTCCAAAGGTCCCCAGTTCGAACCCCGGATATGGCCGCTCTTTATTTACAAATTCAAGAAATATATATGTCTTATAATTAATGTTTATGTTTTATATTTAAATTAGAAACCCAAATAGATTTAAAATATATTTGAGTTTCAATTTTTTTTAACCTTTTTTTTTTCACACTTGATTTATTTTAACAAATTCTTTTATTTTATTCCTTAACATTGTTAAAAATATATTTTATATTATATTTTTTAATCAAAATTAAAATAAGTTTATAATCATTAGCATTGAATAAATTTAATAATTTATTATTAATAATTAATATCTTATTTTATTTAATTCATAAATATCTACACGTACTGTATAAAAAGAAAAAAAAATTATCTGGATTTAGTAGAATTCTAACTAAAATAGAATTCTAACTATAATATCTTATTTTGCACATTGAATTTAGTAGAATTCTAACTAAAATATGTGGTGGCATGGGTGATGCTTTGTTAACAAGTCAAAAACCTATTTAATGGATGGTTTTTTTAAATAAATTTTATATTTAACAAGAAGTTAAATATATATATATATAGAAAATGGGTAAGTTGTGCACATGCCTTAGGATGTACTTTGTGCACGGATATGAACCATTGATCGAAATAAAATGGAGAGATGGGATGTTGCCACGTGTACCGTGAGTTTTAAAAAAAAATGTTGATAATTAATCTAAAACTCAATAAAGGGAGCGTGTAGCGCGTTTTGGGTTAGGAAAATAAATCCCTAAATTCTAAATTGTTTTCCTGGAGGGGAAGAGAGCCAGGGGAGGCGGAGAGGAGACGATTCGGCGGGGAGGGAAGGCGGAGGCGAGCAGATCTGGCCGGTGGTGGCGATGGAGGTACGATGGCGGCAGATCTGGCCGGTGGAGGCGATGGAGGACGATGGAGGCAAGTCTAGCGGGGCGGATGACTCGAAATCCCTAAATTCCAAATTGTTTTCCTGGAGGGGAAGAGAGCCAGGCGAGGCGGAGACGAGACGATTCGGCGGGGAGGGAAGCCGGAGGCGAGCAGATCTGGCCGGTGGTGGCGAAGGCGGCAGATCTGGCCGGTGGAGGCGATGGAGGCAAGTCTGGCGGGGCGGACGACTCAGAAACCGAGATTTCTCTGGCTTCTCCTCTTTCTTCTCCGTCCAGGGATCTATGGTTCCGACTCCGCCGTTCATTCTCCATCTCCTTCAATTCGAAGCCGAGCAGCCACGAACGCCGGAAGGGATGATGGCGGCAGATTCTGGGCGGTGGCGGCGACGGTCAGCGAATGTTCCTGTGCGACGGCAAAGGCTTTTGTTCATGTATGTCTAATCCTGTGCTTTTTCTGGAAAAAATTGAATTATTTGCCAATGAGAGATTGATCTTGAACTCCTCTGAAATTTGCCTTTGGTTAGAGCATTCGGTTTGGGGCAATCAATTGGAAGAAAGGGCACCTCAGCAATTGGTTTGACGAAGGAGGAAGGGCGATGCAGAAGGTGCAGAGAACGAGAGATGGTTGAACAGGGGCTTAATTATATGAATATTATTTGGAATTATTTAGAATTCAGAAAAGATTATACGAAGTATTGATTATTCAGGGTAATACAAAGATTATTCGGTGAATCTCAAAAGATTATTCAGGAAAACTGTCAATTTTATAAGGAAATATGAGATCGTTAATTTTACTTGTTACCCATGAAACATTATTCGGCGGAATACAAGCTTTTGTTCGGTGAATTTCTAATGATTATATATAAGATATTTTTTTAACGCAACACATTAACTATGAGACATTTAGATAAAATATGAAACATTATTCGGTGAAATATGAAGCATTATTCGTATAAATAATAAGTTTTGTTTAGGGAATTGAGTTTTTTTTATATGAAATTGATTCAAAAAAAATTATTCAATAGCATGTAGCAAATTATTCAGTGGAATTGGTAAATTTTCATCTTTAACGAGATAGAAAAAAGATAACATAGCATTATTCGGTAGCATGTAAAACATTATTCGGTAAAATTGACAAATTTTAAAAACAAAATAAACCAGGTGGACAATCACTCGTATTTAAAAATAAAAAAATAAAAAAAGGGGGCTTGGGTTTTACGTGACAAAGGGGAAAGGGAAAAAAAAGGAAAAAAAAAAGAAAAAAAAAAGAGGTTTTGGTCTCACATATTGCAAGGGAGAGTGGGAGTTTTTTACCCATGTGGGTCCCACAGCTTTAATAAAAAAAATAAAAAATCTCTTTTAATCATGTCCTTCCATCTCCTCTCAATCGACGATCCAGATTCGTGCACAAAATACACCCTAAGGGGTGTGCACAAGGGAACCACTATATATATATATATATATATATATATATATATATATATATATATATATATATATATATATATATATATATATATATATATATATATATATATATATATATGAGCTTTCCAGTGAGGACACCCCTTACGGTGTAACGAGGGGACAAACGTGAGCCATTGGATCCATTGAAATCAAGGGACTACAATTTAACAAAGTTAATGAAAAAAAACAGTTTTTATTTTCTTAAAAAAAAAACAGTTTTCATTTTCTTAAAAAAAACAGTTATTATTTTCCTTTTTACATAAAGAGTACGGTTATAGGCTTTATTTTGTGTACTGATCTATACAAAATGGAAGTGAACAAGTAGAACACAAAATGTGAATATTTATCCTATTAAAATAGAATAATTTTTGGTTTAAAAAGGAATAACAGAAAAATTGTTCAATTTCGTCTATGGAACTCAATGTTTTAGGTATTCATTTTTTTTAAAAAAAATCGATGAAAAGAAATCGAAAACGGTGATTCCTAATTGGAATTAACTTAATACGTGAAAAAAGTTTACTGGTGTTTGTACGTATTAAATTGTAGATGTTATAATTTTTTACTCTACAAAACGAATGCATAGTATAATAAATTTGAATATTATGTTTTTTAAATATGAATAATTGATCATTAAAAAAGAAGATTGAAAAAAGGAAGAATTGGAAGCGGTTAATATTGATATCGAAAATATAAGAGAGAGAAGCAGTTAGTTTTTTTTTTGTTTTATTTCCTAATTAATTAAATAAGAATTCTAGTTTAATAATAGCCATTGATATTTTTAAATCCAACGCACCATATTCGTCCCCTCGTTTCACCGTAAGAAGTGTCCTCATGGGAAAGTCCCCCCTATATATATATATATATATAGGGAATCTTTAAAATGTAAAACATCCTTAACGTGTAAAATTTGCTTATGGTGTAAAATTTTGTCTTTTAGTGAAAACCAGACCACGCCTCCTTTTTTTTTAAAAAAAAAACCTAACCGGTTGGGTAAAAAAAACTGAGCCGTCCTCCATCACCATCTCTCCCTCTGCGCACAGAACACGGAAGCGGCCATGGCAGGAAGCGCCGAGGCGGTGGCATCGAGCATGGCGGGAGGTAAGGCATCGACCATGGGGTAGCGCAAAGTCTAAAACATCGGAATATTCCTTGTTGTAATCGTCGGAATCCTCTCAATCGCCGGAAGCCTCGCAATCGCCAAAATCGAGCATCGTACATTGGTCAATTCGACTAGGCAGACGTGGATTCGGCTTCTCCTCCTCGCAATAGCCGGAATCCCCATCGGAATCATTGGAATCGCCAACCCACTCCACCTTGCCCAGCAACACCGGAGCGCCGATTCGCCGCCTTCGACAGCCACCTTCCCACTGTAACGGCCCAGAATTATGATTTCCTTGGAGTCTCCCAACCCATCTGTAAAGAACAAGCTGGTATTTTGCCTACCGTTCCCAACTACACCCAATAGGGGCGGTCTAGCGCCCTTACTACCCACTCGCGTCCCCTTTTTGGTCGGTTTTCCTCTTTTATTACAAGTCAAGTTCATTATTTAGTCCAATTTCGGTTAGGCATCTTAAGTCCATTTTGCCCTTCTTAAAATCCTTTCAAATCCTTTGAAGTTCATGGGCGGTTTTCCAAAACATACACTCGACCCTTGCGTACCCGAATTGCACAACCTCAGCTCTGATACCATCTTTGTAACAGCCCAGAATTATGATTTCCGGGTTACGTTTCAAGGGATAAAACCCCTTGTTCGGATCTTGCAATCCAGGTACGGGTCGAGGTTTCAAACTCATTTAAGATTAGTGGAAAGAGGGATTTTAAACCCTAAAAATCACGAAGGGCCATTGGGTACCCTTTACCTGTCCTAAGACTATATCGAAAAATCCAATTCAACCGAAAGTAAAGCGGAAGCAAAACTAGGATACAAATGCCACGGCAAAGCCGGGTCAAACCAAATCATAAGCAAGTGATTACCATTTTACCAAGTTCGAATATTAGCTAGGTTTTTCGATTCGCCAAAGGGTTTCCCGTCACAGAAGCAAGGAGCAAACAAGATCTGCAGAAAATACCTTTAAAAAAAGAACAGGGAAAGGAGTCAGATCGAGCCACTCATGCGGGACCGGCAGTCCTCGCTGAGGCCACATAGTATGTGCTATACCTAATAAAGATGCTCTAATGCAGTACGAAAGTCAAACACACTAGCATGCTCCTAGTTATAATAATGTGCAGAAATACTGTAAAGGGCCCAAGACAATGCCAAATGGCATATCCCTCTCCTACCTCCACCTCCTTCCGATAGGGCGGAGACTGGCCAGCTCGTGAATGCATTCCATCATAATCGGGGGGCACGCATGCCTAACCCGCTCCACAATAAAGCCCGCAGGCATCTCATAATATAAGGAAGTTCATGACTCGATTGACTCAGGGTACCCGATGAGGCTGGGCTACCCTATGACCCTAGCAAAGACTCTAGGACTATCACAGATAACGGCCATTCTGTTTCAAACGCATAGAGTAAGCAGATGCTCATTCAATTAATGCAACCTAAACAGGATACTACATGGCATGCTTTTATGCATATGCAACACCTAACATAAAATGCAACAACAGGCATGAATGTCCAACCTGAGTAAGCCCCCTAGGGAACTTACCTGAAGATGCAGAACAGCAAGATAACACAAGCAATGGCCCAAATGCAAATCCAAAGTAGTCCAAGGCAATACACACCTATCACCAAGCCATTTTCCATAAGCTTACCGGACCAACCATCACACACACGAATCCAAGTGTTCAACATACTTAAAACCAACCGATAGTAAAACCATTTTCCAAAACCTTTTCGATACGATTAACATCAACCAAAATCATTCTTTCCAAAACTTCCTACTCTTAAATCTCAAGTTAAATCAACTCAGGAAATCAACAATTCTTTTAAAGTCATACTTAGCCAAATCATGACATTAAACATTTAAACATTAAAACCAATCTCTCAAATTATATTATAGAAATAATTCCGGCATTCTTGTTTTCCAAAATATACTCTTTAAATCTCTCTTTCAAATAATGTTTCGTCATATAGCTAACATATATAATCGTATAGGTATCATTTTCAAATAGAATATCCATAATTTAATTATCGTAAATAACAACTCAAAATTCACATATAAAATAATATCCGATAAACGTTTCTAACATTTAATCATCAAATAAACATTTAAAATATGATTAATAATAACAATTACATAAGAATAATTAAATAATGATCGGATAACCAAAAATATCCACAAAATCATTAACCCAATAACCAACCTCAAAAAAAAATCTGGAAGAAAAAAGAGGCCCAGACCATCAAAAGGAAGGCCCAACCCGGATCCACCAATCTGGAGCCCCAAACCCGAAACCCTTACCCGGAAGTGGGGTATCCGGATCCGGCCCACACCGAAGCCCAAAAGGAAAGAAAGAGGAGGGATCTGTCTCCTTCCCCAGACGGAAGACAGCGCGCTGGCACTGCCGACGGAAAACGGAGGAAGAAGAGAAGGAGCTCGGCCTCGCCGGAGCTTCGTCCTCCACCCGACCACTCCCAATCTGCTCGACATACCTCTCCGACCATCACCCACACGGAAAATAAACCGATAGAACAAGGAGAGGAGAAGGAAAAGAAACCTCACCGAGGTCGGAGCAATCGCCGGGAAAAGGTCCGATCTGGCTCGATTGAAGGCGGCTTCACGTCGTCTTGGCCTGGGGAGAGAGGGAATCGAATAAAGGTCCGCCTTTACCAGGTAATTGGTTCGGAAATTAAAGAAGGAGCCTTACCGCCCCGCTTGAACGAAGAATAGAGGGAGGACGAAGAAGGTGGCGGCTCGGCAGCGCCGGTGGTTCTCCTGGCGTTCGTCGGTGTCGGGGGAAAGGAAGGGGGGGCCGGTATCACCTGCTGCTGCTCGGGCTCAGAGGAGGGAGGAGGAGCTTTGAGGCGTGGCCTTGGTGCTGCTCGACAGACAATGAACAGGGAAAGGAGATGCAGTTCGGAAGTGGTGGTGGCTACTGGTGTTAACGATGGTGACTGACGGGGAGGAAAGGGGTGGCGAGGTGGAGGTAACGGTGGAATGAGATGGTGGGGAAAGGAGATGGCTCTCGGTGGTGGTGGTTCTTGGGAGCTGTTGGTTTTCTGCAACCAGAAAACAAGAAAGGGAGGGAGGGCTCCTTTTTGTGTGGGTTTACACTTGACAGAATGAAATGGTACATAATAAGAAATTGTAGCTGGCAAATTGCAAGTCAACAACAAAAAGAGGACCTCTTGTCCTAGACTCCTAGGCGTTAGAGGCAATCTGAAACGAGAGAGGGGGGAGAGAGAATAAAGAAAAGGAAAAAGAAAATAAAGAGAGAACAATTAACAATTTTGAAATTTCAACTAATTAAACCCGACAATATCGACGCTAAAGTATCTCGACGCTCTATCTCAATCTCGACACTATAAAATTTATATCGAACTTGTAAATCATTATTAGAATTAATTTATCAAGACATAGGAGCTCGAAAGCGGAATTAGATTTCGTCAAAGTTCAAATTCTAAAACGATGCCGGACGGATTTTAAAATCAAAACTGGGCTCAAGGACAAGTTTTTCCAAACCTCTCAAATCTTAGAGATCGGGATGATTATAAATAACTATTTTAATAATTTAATATTTTAAAATTTCCCGGTCTTTACATCATCCACCTCTAAAAACAAGTCTCGTCCCCGAGACTAAAATCACTCTAAAACAGGAGGATGAAGTTTTAAATTGGTGAGTCCAAGAATCATGTCATTGATTCTGTAAGCATCTCATAGGGGCCCGTATGAGACCCTGACAGCACCCTTGACGTGATCATAACATTCTCAATTGGTCGTAGCAAGTATGTGATATGGGCCCCTATCACACCCTTACCCCGACCTTTCGGTCACATTATAACTCAAAAAGCGATCATAGCGTCCTTACTAGGTCTTAGCAAGCATTCTATATGCGCCCCTATAAAATGCTTGTATCCACTTCGTGAGGCGTTATAATATAAGCCCGGGTGTGAAAATTCTCAAAAAAAAGGATTCCGCAATTGGAAAAGATTGGCCTCAAAATCATTGAAATTCTCGGTAACATTTATTCTTTAAAATTTCAAGTAAGACCTTTTCAAACCGCTCAAAATCTCCAAGTAAGGCGTTTAACCAAGCGACTTTACACCAAAACAAGTAAAATCTTTTCGATCAAAATTTCATCAAAATCCTCCAAAACCAAATCAGTTTCCCGCATACCAAACAATCAAATTCAGAAGCTGGGAGGTGGAATCATCCACCTCTAAGGGCTAACCCCATATTCTCTTCCTAGTTTCCATAATCAAATCAATCTATCAGTCTCAATTCAAGCAAGATTCACGAGCCATAAGCAATGCATAACCACATAATCAATCTATCCTCAACGAGTATATCATGTGATAAGTCTCAAACATATGCCAGCACAAGATCACATCAACGTCTCCACATCATACTAAAGGTCATAATATGCATCTATGCCAGAATCATAACACACATCTCGATATCACACCAAGGTCATAACAGGTACATCCTCATCATAAAGTCAACGAATCAAACTCATTGTCAACACATCAACACCACAAGTCATGTTATTAAGATTCCGTGAAAGGGGAGGTCAAATAGTATATCAGTCATCGAATGTCAGCATATTCAACAAACATCATCTTAACTCAACATAATGCCATATAATGATCATTTAGAAGTCTGGTATCATTATCTCATATATACAAATCATATTCATCCTCAAAGTCATATTCATCATTTAACATACCCAAAATTATGCTTAACGATCATATAACCTAACATCATGCTTTATCACCCCATAATATGATATCATGTTTTCACATAGCAACACGTCATTATCTCATGATTCGTATAACACATCGTAACATGCTTCTAAAACGCATAACAGGGTAGTATTGCTTCAATATATCATGATAACACTAGTCACTACCAATTAGATTTCAGTATTGCATAACAACATGTAACGTCATTCCATATCAGGTTTTATCATGGTCGCTATCTATCATCATGACAGCGGATATAAATAAGTCACATAATCAAGAAAATCTTCACATCATACCAGTCAAACTAAATGCAATCCCGCTCTCTCGATTCTAATTCCCAGCCAAGACCAATCTCCTTCTAGACTCACCAACCTCAACTTAGTCAAAATTCCCTAAATAAATCACAACTCATCTCGATGCTCAAATCTCGTCCCTCCTTCCGCCAAGCACTACCACACCATCCACCTCTAAGCACCCATCTCCTATCCCTAACTTCACACCCAAGTACCTGCTTACACCATGTCCTCAACATCCTCAAAGGTCATTTCTTACACTTCTCACACTTCCCAAGGTTTCACAAGCATCTTGCCCTGCTAACCACACATCTCCTCTAGAAATTCCTCGATCACCACTTAGCCAGCCTATTCCTAAACATACCCCCACCTAGGATTCACCTAGAAAGTTCATCGGGACCACCAAGGATTTCCTCTTATAGATCCCAACTCAACCGGTCTTACCTAACCCAACATCCCTCTCTTCATGACTTATCTCGTAATACCATCGATCATTCTAACCCCTCAAATTCCCCCGCCATTCTCCGACCACTCTACAAGAGAATCTTACCCACATATTCAAAGGAGGAGCAATCAGGAACATTATCACACACATAAGGTATACATCATATCAACTAGCATTTATAATGATAACATCATTAATTCATCATCAAGCATTGCAAATATGTCGAAAAATCTCAATTTACCGTCATGCTCAATCATTATTACAATTCATCATATATACGCAAAATCAAGTCAAGATAGCAAGTTTCATCATAACCTTAACAGATAAACAATTCAGGTTTCACAACATTTGCAGTTCATTCTTTTATAGGCAAAGGAATTTAGATCATACTTAGCAGCTCAAAGTATCATCACATCAAGATATCATGGAACATTAGAATTGTAAGGCATCGAATCATATCATCATAGGCACTGAACAATCAAGCAATATTTCTCACCAAGTAAGCACATCAACACGAAATTTCATCGCCATGTCAGTGCAATATCATTATCAATAATCTAAAAACGATTAGCAATTCGAACGGAGGACACTCCCGCCTACAAGTTCTACCGTACTCGGTAACCGCAATCCACAAAACGTGCCCGTCCTGCCGACATTGTTGATCCTGAGGCCCGTGGGTTATGGGCCCACGCTTCCTTTGCGCTGCTCCATCGCTAACTAACTTCTTGTTTCCTTTTTCATGCGGTCGCTCGTCTAAGTATCGCAGAGGAGTCTAAGTTAGCAGAGATAGGGGAGTGACAGGGACGGGAAACCCAATGTTCACTTCAGAAATACAGACCAAGGCTCAAAGGATGACAAGACTGGAGACAAGACTCTGACCCGAGAATAGCAACGATGCCCTTATGAAATTCTATTAGGTTATAATTGCGACAAGTAACATAAATTCATCATAGAGCATAGCAATTACAATAACCCACACTAACATGTACCTATCTCAAGGAGAATAACATGCGTATTCATCCCAAAAGACGCAATCAAATCCTACACTAATGCATGTGATACAAGCTAACAGTTTATTATTCCATGAAAGCAGAGATGCCTACTAATTCAAGCGAGATATGCGAAATTAATAATGATCATGCAAGATTCGAAGTCATGCGGGATTTAATGCGGATAACAGGTATCATGTATATGGACGAATGCACAAGCATGGTGTACACATCACTAGGTGACCATGGCATGTCGAGGTATAATATAACAGCCAGATTAAGCGTCATGCGGGGACACATAAGAGCAGCATAACAACAATCACATCTGATAACATTGATTACGTAATAGGTCAAGAATGACATGTAATCATATGACGGGATACATTTAAAATGCACAGGTCCTATATGATACTAGCGATACATGATGTGATACAAGCATAGTCAAGAGTCATCAAAGGAGCTCATCATAACATTCATGATAGCAAGAGGGGGCACCATAGAGTAACAAGGAGGATATCTTGGGCGATAGAGGGTAATCATACTAGGAACGAACCATCATACAACACATATATGGTACAATAGTTATCACATCATAGAACAAGTACAACACGTAATCCCTTAGTGAGTTATAGTGGAAATCATAAGCCCTACAAGACACTACTAGCACATACCAAATATGAACACAATCAGGGTAACTCGACTAAATTCATTCTAACATTCATGCATCATGTGTATGCGAAATCATGATATAGCGTGGTGTGTGATCATGCGAGGTGTCCGGTAATACGCCCATGCAAGCACGAGAGAATATCATAGGGTAATAGAGAAATACCACCGAGCGATAACATTTAAGCATGCTAGGATTTACCATCACGAAAAGCAAGTCGATTATCGATTTCAGCATCAGTCTAATCAGGATGAGTAAAACACTTTAAGAAGAGGGAAGAATCACACTATCAAGGACCTAGCCCGAGAGAGAATTAGCAATATTGTAGGCAAGATATAAATTCACACAAGTCACAACCAAGGGTCCTACACGACACTAATGGATCAACATAACATGCTATACAAACCAATATTTATTTGAGAATTACAATGGTGCACAAGAAATCAATCACTCATATTCCAACAATACAGAAGCATGGGGGCAAGTGTAGCGGTGTATAATACGAACCTAGTAATGGGACAATATAGCTATAATGCGGGGAAATGAGTTCAAATCAACACATAACATGATAAAGCATGCATTAATCAGGACACAATTTTACCACATACTCTCCATCCAAAGCACGTAATCATACAACAATATTAACTTGCAAGATCATCAATAGTGGTCAATTTAACGAATACAAAATAGATAGGCATGCTACAGATTCTTGTCACAAAAGGAATAATAAGCATCGACGCGTCATTATCTAGCATGTACTGGGAATTACATATCGCATAAGACATGTTGACATCCAATGGTAACACGTATCCACCAAGTAAGGAGCTCACTCTATCATGATATCAAAACTGAACGATCACACTATCATGAACCTATTCACATGGAGGACATCAATTATGCAGCTTTCCAACATGTGACATTTACATTCATGCACTTGTATGACGATGCAGCATATTAAGTAAAACATGCTGGATTGATAGGAATGTAACAATTGTAACTCGGACCCATACAGTGGTCATCATGAACATCAAACATGTAAGCACAATTTCACATTAAAGATTAATCCGTAGGTCAAAGAGTAGTACATGTAGAATCATACGATCAGTAGGCCAAGTAAACATGCTATAACAACAAACACGTAATCATACACATGATATAAGGCAAGACACAACACGAGACTTGAGCAAGGTAACTAACCACAACATGAACTTAAACAATAAAACCATGATAGAGGGCAAGGCATAACATGAAAAGCTTCTTACTAATGATCATTGACAAGGTACATGCGGGGGATTATAAAATCATGTCATGCAATTCAGAGAGAGTCACCATTACAACCGGACAGAGACCCCTAAGGGCAACCATTGACTTTTCCCGACTGACTTATCACCCCTCTTTCCCGTGGGACTCTGGTATGACTCTTTGTGGTAAGAAGACACTGGTTGATGGTCATAAGGATAGAGAAGGACAACCCCATAAACACCTTACTCTTTAACTCGGAATTACGTCAAGGACCATATTTCAATAATCACTCAGACAACCCTCATATCCACACATATCTCCCGAAGACAATGTGTTTACCAACCCAATTCCCCATGGAAGACACTGACATCCAGGGAAAGGCTAGATAGAGCCGTCAATGGGTTAACATAATTGAAGGGGGTTGTTCCACACAAGCTGGGTTTGGCCACACAAAACAAGGATACTCCCACTATCCCATTTACACAGATCAGTCAATGCACATTTAATTGTTAGGCATACCAATAAGACTTTAGCACATCAAGCACTCAGTATAGAATCAGTCAATAACACTCATAATGATCTCCTTGGAGTCTCCCAACCCATCTGTAAAGAACAAGCTGGTATTTTGCCTACCGTTCCCAACTACACCCAATAGGGGCGGTCTAGCGCCCTTACTACCCACTCGCGTCCCCTTTTTGGTCGGTTTTCCTCTTTTATTACAAGTCAAGTGCATTATTTAGTCCAATTTCGGTTAGGCATCTTAAGTCCATTTTGCCCTTCTTAAAATCCTTTCAAATCCTTTGAAGTTCATGGGCGGTTTTCCAAAACATACACTCGACCCTTGTGTACCCGAATTGCACAACCTCAGCTCTGATACCATCTTTGTAACAGCCCAGAATTATGATTTCCGGGTTACGTTTCAAGGGATAAAACCCCTTGTTCGGATCTTGCAATCCAGGTACGGGTCGAGGTTTCAAACTCATTTAAGATTAGTGGAAAGAGGGATTTTAAACCCTAAAAATCACGAAGGGCCATTGGGTACCCTTTACCTGTCCTAAGACTATATCGAAAAATCCAATTCAACCGAAAGTAAAGCGGAAGCAAAACTAGGATACAAATGCCACGGCAAAGCCGGGTCAAACCAAATCATAAGCAAGTGATTACCATTTTACCAAGTTCGAATATTAGCTAGGTTTTTCGATTCTCCAAAGGGTTTCCCGTCACAGAAGCAAGGAGCAAACAAGATCTGCAGAAAATACCTTTAAAAAAAGAACGGGGAAAGGAGTCAGATCGAGCCACTCATGCGGGACCGGCAGTCCTCGCTGAGGCCACATAGTATGTGCTATATATACCTAATAAAGATGCTCTAATGCAGTACGAAAGTCAAACACACTAGCATGCTCCTAGTTATAATAATGTGCAGAAATACTGTAAAGGGCCCAAGACAATGCCAAATGGCATATCCCTCTCCTACCTCCACCCTCTTCCGATAGGGCGGAGACTGGCCAGCTCGTGAATGCATTCCATCATAATCGGGGGGCACGCATGCCTAACCCGCTCCACAATAAAGCCCGCAGGCATCTCATAATATAAGGAAGTTCATGACTCGATTGACTCAGGGTACCCGATGAGGCTGGGCTACCCTATGACCCTAGCAAAGACTCTAGGACTATCACAGATAACGGCCGTTCTGTTTCAAACGCATAGAGTAAGCAGATGCTCATTCAATTAATGCAACCTAAACAGGATACTACATGGCATGCTTTTATGCATATGCAACACCTAACATAAAATGCAACAACAGGCATGAATGTCCAACCTGAGTAAGCCCCCTAGGGAACTTACCTGAAGATGCAGAACAACAAGATAACACAAGCAATGGCCCAAATGCAAATCCAAAGTAGTCCAAGGCAATACACACCTATCACCAAGCCATTTTCCATAAGCTTACCGGACCAACCATCACACACACGAATCCAAGTGTTCAACATACTTAAAACCAACCGATAGTAAGACCATTTTCCAAAACCTTTTCGATACGATTAACATCAACCAAAATCATTCTTTCCAAAACTTCCTACTCTTAAATCTCAAGTTAAATCAACTCAGGAAATCAACAATTCTTTTAAAGTCATACTTAGCCAAATCATGACATTAAACATTTAAACATTAAAACCAATCTCTCAAATTATATTATAGAAATAATTCCGGCATTCTTGTTTTCCAAAATATACTCTTTAAATCTCTCTTTCAAATAATGTTTCGTCATATAGCTAACATATATAATCGTATAGGTATCATTTTCAAATAGAATATCCATAATTTAATTATCGTAAATAACAACTCAAAATTCACATATAAAATAATATCCGATAAACGTTTCTAACATTTAATCATCAAATAAACATTTAAAATATGATTAATAATAACAATTACATAAGAATAATTAAATAATGATCGGATAACCAAAAATATCCACAAAATCATTAACCCAATAACCAACCTCAAAAAAAAATCTGGAAGAAAAAAGAGGCCCAGACCATCAAAAGGAAGGCCCAACCCGGATCCACCAATCTGGAGCCCTAAACCCGAAACCCTTACCCGGAAGTGGGGTATCCGGATCCGGCCCACACCGAAGCCCAAAAGGAAAGAAAGAGGAGGGATCTGTCTCCTTCCCCAGATGGAAGACAGCGCGCTGGCACTGCCGACGGAAAACGAAGGAAGAAGAGAAGGAGCTCGGCCTCGCCGGAGCTCCGTCCTCGACCCGACCACTCCCAATCTGCTCGACATACCTCTCCGACCATCACCCATACGGAAAATAAACCGATAGAACAAGGAGAGGAGAAGGAAAAGAAACCTCACCGAGGTCGGAGCAATCGCCGGGAAAAGGTCCGATCTGGCTCGATTGAAGGCGGCTTCACGTCGTCTTGGCCTGGGGAGAGAGGGAATCGAATAAAGGTCTGCCTTTACCAGGTAATTGGTTCGGAAATTAAAGAATGAGCCTTACCGCCCCGCTTGAACGAAGAACAGAGGGAGGACGAAGAAGGTGGCGGCTCGGCGGCGCCGGTGGTTCTCCTGGTGTTCGTCGGTGTCGGGGGAAAGGAAGGGGGGGGGGGCCGGTATCACCTGCTGCTGCTCGGGCTCAGAGGAGGGAGGAGGAGCTTTGAGGCGTGGCATTGGTGCTGCTCGACAGACAATGAACAGGGAAAGGAGATGCAGTTCGGAAGTGGTGGTGGCTACTGGTGTTAACGATGGTGACTGACGGGGAGGAAAGGGGTGGCGAGGTGGAGGTGACGGTGGAATGAGATGGTGGGGAAAGGAGATGGCTCTCGGTGGTGGTGGTTCTTGGGAGCTGTTGGTTTTCTGCAACCAGAAAACAAGAAAGGGAGGGAGGGCTCCTTTTTGTGTGGGTTTACACTTGACAGAATGAAATGGTACATAATAAGAAATTGTAGCTGGCAAATTGCAAGTCAACAACAAAAAGAGGACCTCTTGTCCTAGACTCCTAGGCGTTAGAGGCCATCTGAAACGAGAGAGGGGGGAGAGAGAATAAAGAAAAGGAAAAAGAAAATAGAGAGAGAACAATTAACAATTTTGAAATTTCAACTAATTAAACCCGACAATACCGACGCTAAAGTATCTCGACGCTCTATCTCAATCTCGACACTGTAAAATTTATATCGAACTTGTAAATCATTATTAGAATTAATTTATCAAGACATAGGAGCTCGAAAGCGGAATTAGATTCCGTCAAAGTTCAAATTCTAAAACGATGCCGGACGGATTTTAAGATCAAAACTGGGCTCAAAGACAAGTTTTTCCAAACCTCTCAAATCTTAGAAATCGGGATGATTATAAATAACTATTTTAATAATTTAATATTCTAAAATTTCCCGGTCTTTACACCCACCACCGAAGCCACCAGCGATTGCCACCAACAGACTCGCCACACCACCACGGTCCCGTATCTGCCTTCCCCTTGCTCCGCCGTGCCCTAGGCTGCCACCGGGAGCTTGCCGAAGTCCACTGCGCAACCGTCGTTTCTACAGAGAGGGTTACTGGGTAGATGTGAGGAAGATGATGATGAAATTACAATTTTGACCCATATTTTCCCTTTCTTCCCAAATATGCCCTTATCTAAATTTAATAAATTACAAAATTATTCCGTAGTTTATAAACGCACAAAATAATATTATATTTGCACAATTTAAAATTATATTTGCACAAAATAGTGTTTGAATGATTTAGGTTGAGATTGAAAACCTAGGGTTTGATTTAGGAGCGGAATTTGGGGCTTTTTGCCAAAAGCCAAATTGATTGAAATTGATGATATGGTCGTGTTGTTGGGTTGATTTTGAGCTAATTTCTTGTTCATATCATTGTCCAATTGTTTATAGATCATTAGCTAATTGAATTTTAGAATTTTATATTGCGATATGCTTTAGAATTTGGGGCTTTTTTCCAAAAGCCAAATTGATTAAAATTGATGATATGATTGTGTTGTTGGGTTGATTTGGAGCTAATTTCATGTTTATAGCATTGTCAAATTGTTTGTGAATCATGAGCTAATTGAATTTTAGAATTTTATTGCGATATACTTTAGAAATTGGGGTTTTTCGCCAACAGCCAAATTGACTGAAATTGATGATATGGTTGTGTTGTTGGGTTGATTTGGAGCTAATTTCATGTTTATAGCATTGTCAAATTGTTTGTGAATCATGAGCTAATTGAATTTTAGAATTTTATTGCAATATGCTTTAGGCCGATTAGGTTATTCTATTTTAGCATAAAAATCATAATTTAGCCTATCAGCTCAATTGGTAGAGCAATGTGCGTTTGCACAAAAGATGTGGGTTCAAATCCCACATAGGTTACATAATAGACAAGAGCGCAACAATCGCGAATTGTTAATCATGTACATTGTAATCTAAGTTATGCACTTTTTAACCTTAATTATGCACATTTTAATCTTATTTATGCACTTTAATTTTAAAAGCTTATACGTAAAAAAATCGATTCAAACTTACATCTATCAACCTAAATTATCCGAGAGGTGAACCCAAACTCTCAAAAGTAAAAAAAAAAACAAAATTAAAACATCGATTTCAAAAGCACATCTTTTGTCTTATTAATGCACATTATGATCTTACATTTGCACAATTGTAGTTTAAATTTGCACAATTGTATCCTACTTTTGCACACTTGTATTCTAAATTTGCACATTACAATTTTATTTTCACACTTTATGTTCTTATATTTGCACTTTAAAGTTGTACAAATGCACTTTACAGTTGCACAAATGCACTTCACAGTTGCACAAATGCACTTCACAGTTCCACAAATGCACTTCACAGTTGCACAAAAGGTATCGAAAACGGGAAAAAGTGCATTTACCCATAAAATTAGACATATTTACCAATTTACCCATAAATTAAACATATTTCAATTATAAATTTTTATAATTGAAATAGGCACATTTACCTATTTACCCCATAATGAATTATTATGTCTGCACAAAATAAACTTATATTTGCACAATAAGATGTTATATGTGCACAAAAGCAAGTTATACTTACACAACAAAAAGTGCTAACACGAAAAAAAAATTCTGGGACAAAAAAAAAATCTGGTCTAAGAAGGGGGGCAAGGGGGGCACATGCATGGGCAAGGAGGGGCAGCTATTCTACTAATGAAATTAGGTCCATTAGTAATTAAATTAGGCCCATTAGTAATTAAATTAGGCCCATTAGCAAATTTTATACGATAAGCAAATTTTACACGTTAAGGAGTTTTTAAATTTGAAGTAAACCATATATATATATATATATATATATATATATATATATATATATATATATATATATATATATATATATATATATATATATATATATATATATATAAAACGAGGTTATACATAGTATATATAACCTCATTAAATGTACATTTTTATACCAATGGCTAACGTTTGAGACTTTGGGGGAAAGTCATTACGGAGAAATAGCTGAAAGAGGTTCCTTCGTTGCAATACAAGCAAAAAGGGTCACGATGGGTCTAGATATATTGATGTATATTTGCAAGCTATAGAAGGTACGGTGGAAGCGCTTGGGCTTCGTATGGGAGTTCTACGGGCTAAGCAAATGAGTATCGATAACCTCCTTACTGAAGGGGGATAAAAAAATATATATAACGAGATTATATTGACAAAATACCATAATCGGAATTTTCACCAAATACCCCTGAGGTTAAGGCTAATTCACGTGGTGTACAAAAGTTTGACATATTTCGCCAGGTGCCCCTGAGGTTTCCATTTTTTTTCGCCAAATACCCCTGAGGTTTTTATTTTTTCGCCAAATGCCCCTCTTTCGAATTTGTTAACGTTTTTTTTTTATTGAAAATAAAAAGAATAGAAAATATTATTTCATTATTATTTTTGTAAGGTATTATTTAAACAATATTATTTAATTATGGTAATTAAATTATCTAATATTATGTACACAATACCATATCATATTACATTTTTTAATCAATTGAATTAATTCAAAATTTTTTTTTTTGATAAAGTTAAAATTAACTATACAGTATTATTTCATTATGTATTAATTACACAATATCATTTCATGCTATTTATTTAAACAATGAGATTAATTCAAAACATTTTTTTTTTAAAAATACATAGTTCCAAATATATGAATTCTTTTTTTTTTCAAAGCAATTAATCTCTCTTTTTGTGTGTGTACAATGAAAACTATTTTTTATATAATAATCTTAATTTTTGGAATTTCACACAATCAACCTAATCTACATAAATTTTCAAATAATAAATTTTTTAAACATTTTTTTAACCAAAGAGATTTATCTATTCTAATTGTTAAATGAGAAATATTTTTTCTTAGATGACATAATAATTTTAATTTCACAATTTCCTCCCAATCAACCGAACCTTGAAAAAAAATCAAACTAATGAAATTTGTACACGTTTCTTTAATCAATCTAGTTATATCTAAATATTAATTAATAAGCATTTTTTATTAGGTGTTATAAACATTTTTATTTTAGGATTTTAACCCAATCAACATATTTTACTTAAATCTTAAACTTGTGTAATTTTTACACATTTTTCATAAATATTTTAATTATTTTTTACTTAATTATCAAATCTTTTTTTTTGTATTTTATGTTGACGTTTGATAATATCTTATTTAAATTTATCATAGTAATTTTTTATACTTAGAAAATGTTATTTTTATTAAAAATATGCGCCATATTGGGGGAATTGTACTATTTTTCAATAAAAAAACGTTAATAAATTCGACAGAGGGGCATTTGGCGAAAAAGTATAAACCTCAGGGGTATTTGGCGAAAAAAAATGAAAACCTCAGGGGCGCCTGGCGAAATATGTCAAACTTTTGTACACCACGCGAATTAGCCTTAACCTCGGGGGTATTTGGCGAAAATTCCGTACCATAATTTATGATTTTTGTTTCAATATACCACATTTATGGTTTTCTTTCAATATATTTTTAAAAAAATTCTTTATTATATATATCGAGAAAAAAAAATTCCCTAACGCAAAATTCCAACCCCCTCCAACAATTTATGCGGCCGCCACGGGCTATAATTCGATACTAGATTGAATATTTTTTCCTTTTCTAATGGTATTATTCATCAATCATCATATTTTCAAAAATTCAACACCGTCACGGATAAAATTACTCATCTTGGATACAATCCTCCTACCGACGGGTGCGTGAATAACTATTCAAGTTCTCATCCAAATTAAAAGGATTATCTAAGCAACAGTCGCGTAATCAGACGTTGATTTTCTGCCTACTTTCTTCCACGGTTTAAAAAAAAAAAAATTACCCATGCACACCGTATTAAAGTTACCTGCTCCGATCCTTGTATCCTAACTCCAAATCATTGAATTTCTTTCTTTTTCCCATTATATCACTCCACCGGCCAATACCACACGCACTTAAACTAGAGCCGTAAAAACTAACTCGATCTGATCGTCCGGAAAAATTTCAAACAAGACCCGGAAATTTTAACCTAGAATTTTTTTTTTACTCGAACCCAAAAAATCGATATTTTGTGGTCAAATGTATTTTAACTCGGTGACCCGACTAACTCGATTTGTTAAAACAGAACTTTGACCAATTATAAACAAAAAAAACTCCTAATTATAATTATATATTATTGAAATTATTCATGGAGATTCCAATTTATTATTATGTTTTATAAGTACAAACATTCGATCTTTCCTTTTCAAATTAACTTTTATATTTATTTGTATTGTATATGACTCTCTCCGAACGTGTTTAATATTTGATTTTTTTTTATTTTTCAACATGTTTTTAAAAATCTAAATTACTCTATAAAATATTAAAATTTTAAATTAATTTTATACTCATTATTAATCATTATGAAAAAATTTTGAAAAGTTAATTAAAACTTTGATAATTTATAGAGTTGATTTTATTAAAAATCATGAGTAATACTAAAAATGAAATATTTTAAATCGGAGGTAGAATATAATTACAAGCTCTCGAACTTGGATATGACATCTTGATAGGGCTTAAAAAAACAACACAAACATATATAGGTACTGAAGCATATGCACTTTAATTTGGACATTCATCAAATTAAGAAGCCCCCAGAGACTGAAGATGCAAAATTTATATATTGAAGATGACCATCGTTATGTTACTAGGTGTGAAACTGTGCTGCACGGTGAAGGTCTTGTGGTAATTGGGGGTATACATGACAATGAAGTAAACAAACTACAAAGAACCAAAAAATTATAAAAGCTAACAATTTAATTAAAAAGAACGACTCAAATCTTCATTTATTAATACGTCTTAACCCCAATTCTCGTATCGACCTGGGTGTTCATTAGCTGTTAATGCCTTCTGACAATACATCTTCATACATATCAAATAAAGTAATATAAGATAAAATCAGGAATTGGATTCATCACAGACTATAAGAACTTGATCTAGGGATCAAGATCTTTGAACAACACTCAATGGATTCAGGAGAACATGGAAATGGATTTGAGAAGGAGATGAAAAACTGTTGTAACAACTTTCTGAAACTGAAGTTCTTGATGAACAATACAGCAGCTAGAAGTATTTATACGAGTGTGGTTTTACATCAATTTACCAAACTACCCTCTATACTTCTATATCCGCCCCTCAAACTGAGCTGGTTGAACAAACTAAGCCCAGTTTGGTGGATAAAATTGAGTGCTGATCAGCACCTAGGGGCTTGGTAAAAAGATCTGCAAGCTGGAGATTGGACCGAATGTAGACAGGCAGAAGGAATCCATCTTCCAGCTTTTCACGAACATAATGACAGTCGAGGCGAAGGTGCTTCGTTCTTTCATGGAACACCGGATTTTCAGCAATGCTGATCGCCGATTTACTGTCACATTGGAGGGCAATTGGTTTGGGAATGTTGCACTTGAACTGCTCCAAAATCGAATCCAACCAGACTAGCTCACTGGCCGTCTTGGATAGGCTCCTATACTCGGCTTCAGCAGAGCTCTTTGACACAGTGCTTTGCTTCTTTGTTTTCCATGAGACAAGAGCTTTCCCCAGAAATATGCAGAATCCAGTAAGGGACCTCCCAGTGTAGAGACAGTTCCCCCAATCCGAATCACAAAAGGCATCAAGAGCCATGAAATTGTCTGTAGGATACATTAAACCCAAGTTGAATGTACCCTTTAAGTATCGGACCACATGGAGAGCTGCTTGCCAGTGAGGGAGACGAGGATCGCCCATGAATTGGCTCAAGTGCTGTACTGCATAGGAGATATCTGGTCGAGTCATGTTCAAGTACAGGAGGCGCCCAACTAATCTTCTGTACTTCTCAGAATCCTCAAGTACAGCTCCTTCATTTACTGTGAGTTTGAGGCCACGGGGAAGAGGAAAGGAAGTCACCTTGCATTCTTCCATTTTAGTGTCTTGGATGATATCCAGGACATACTTTCTTTGATTGATTAGAGTACCATGATCAGTGCGTGATACCTCAAGGCCGAGAAAGTAGCGGACTTCGCCCAGATCCTTGATTGTGAATTGAGTGTGGAGAGCAGCTTTGAGAGATTCAATTTCATCTTTGCTATCCCCAGTGATCAGTAGATCATCAACGTAGACCAGGACAACCACCATGCCATCAGGAATAGGTTTGATGAAAAGAGAGTAGTCATAGCAGGATTTCACAAATCCTTTGCTGAGTAAGAACTTAGAGAGTTCAATATTCCACTGTCTGGATGCTTGTTTCAAGCCGTAGAGAGAGCGTTTGAGCTTGCAAACTTGACCAGGAACAGCCTTAATGAACCCATCTGGAATTCTCATGAATACTTCCTCATCAATAAAACCATGTAGGAAGGCATTGTTGATGTCTAATTGATGGATTGGCCATCGTTTGAATGTAGCAAGAGCAATCAAAACTCGAACAGTTGTGAATTTTGCCACTGGGGAGAAGGTGTGTTTGAAGTCCTTCCCTTTGATTTGGTTATAACCCTTAGCCACCAAACGAGCCTTGAATCTCTCAACTGACCCATCTGATCTAAACTTTATTTTGTACACCCAACGACATCCAATTGCAGTCTTGCCAGGAGGAAGTTGAGTGAGGGACCAGGTCTCATTTTCTTCAAGAGCAGTGATCTCCTTTTACATAGCCTCCACCCATAGGGGGTCAGATTTGGCTTGGTTATAGGTCAAGGGTTCTTTGAGAGATAGGACTTGGTAAAGGGATGAAATGTAGTCTTGGGGATAGAAGTTTGGGTCAGTCACACTGGTGACCATGAAGGAATTAGATACAGAAGATGTGGTGGTTGGACAAACAAAGTCCTGGAGATATTTGGGAGGCTGCATTTGTCTGACATACCTCCTTAGAGGTTCATGAGCAGGAGAGGAAGATGTGGATGATGTGGGTGAAGGGGATGGTTCAGTGAAATTAGGCAAATTAGGTGGGTGATCAGAGGATGAGGGAGAGGTGGAACTGGAATTTGGGACCACTGCAGGTAAGGGTTCAGAGAGGGGAGGTGGATTATTTGGTGTAACAGTTGGGACTACTGCAGGCTCAGGAAAAAATGCAGGATTGACCAAAGGTAAGGTGTCCTCAATTGGCAACCCTTGTGACTGGGGTGGAGGTTTTGCAAAAGGAAAGGTGGTCTCACAGAAGAATACATCTCTGCTGATGATGATCTTCTTATCCACAAGATCAAATAGTTTATAAGCCTTTTGCCCTCTCGGATAGCCAATAAACACACACCTTCTTGCCTTAGGAGCTAGCTTGTCCTTATTGGGACCCCTGATCAGAGCAAAGCACAAGCAACCTATTACCTTTAGATCAACATAGCTTGGTGGTCTCCCATATATTTTCTCATATGGAGTTGACCATTTAAGCACTGCAGAAGGCATGAGGTTGATCAAATGTGCTGCTGCAAGGATGCAATCTCCCCAAAAACCAATAGGTAGACAAGCTCTCAGTCTTATAGCCCTAGCTGTTTCCAAAAGATGCCTGTGCTTGCGTTCTACTCTCCCATTCTGTTGAGGAACATAAGGAGTGGACAACTGATGCACAATACCCTTCTGAACAAAGAAATCATTGCACCCAAAGAACTCCGTTCCATTGTCACTCCTGACTGTCTTAACTATGGCATTAAACTGTCTTTCAACCAAGGTGACAAAGTCACATACTGTCTTACTGACTTGCAGCTTGTTAGGAAGTAAGTAAACCCAAACACCTCTGCTAAAATCATCCACAAATGTGACAAAATACTTTGCACCACTGATGCTAGGAGTTTTGTAAGGACCCCAGAGGTCCACATGAATCAACTCAAATCTTTTACAAGCAATAGCTATGCTATTGTCAAAGGGAAAGGAATGCAGTTTAGCCAAGACACAGGCTTCACAAAATAGAGAATCATCATCTCTCAGTCTACTACCAATCACATGTTTCATCCTAGAGAATGAAATGTGACCTAACCTATCATGTAATAGCTGAACATGACTAGGTTTATTACATCTAGAGTTATTATTTTGAGCTGTACTAACAGCATTACTGCAACCTCCAGTGCTAGCATCGAGCAGCTGCAATTGAGTTCTGTAAAGTTGTCCTGGGATTCTGTTTGCATTCAGCAATATTTGACCACTCTCAGGGTCCTGAAAGGAGCAATGAGATTTCTTAAATTTCACATCAATTCCTGTATGATCAATCAATTTACCAACTGACAACAGATTGGCCTTGAATTCAGGCACATAAAACACACTTTGCAACCTCAAGCCAGAAGACAAAACAATATCCCCAATTTCCTGAACTTTCTTAATGGCTCCATCAGGCAAACAAATGCTAACAGGTTTGGTGAGTTTTCGTCTAAATCTCAAGAGTTTGTCATTGAATGTCATGTGATCTGATGCACCCGAATCAATTATCCATGACATATCATAATTCTTGCAATTTCGAAAGGAGTTCATGGCAGAAAGTATACCTGCACTATTGGTAGATGCCATTTTGGTCTTTCCTTTCATGGCTCTCAAAACTTCTTGATAGATTGAGTTTGCCATTGCCATGTCCATTTCTGGTTCCTCAACCATCAGATCAACATCCAGAGGTGACTCAAACATCCCAGACACAGCAGTTGCAGTTTTCATGGCCTTCTTCCCTTTAGGATCCTTGAACCAATCCGGATATCCTATGATCTTGAAGCAGCCATCCACCGTGTGTCCTTTCATTCCACAGTGACTGCACAACTTGTCTGCTTTGTCCTTCTTGAATGGCTTTTTGACATTCGAAGAATTATTCACAGAAAAGGCATTACTGTCCTGTGAATTCGAGCTTGTGCCTTCACCTCCAGCAGTTTCAACTTGATTGATCAGATAGTAAGCTTTGTTGATTGTCGGCATGTTGTCCATGGCAAGAATCTGGTTACGAACACTATCGTACACATCATTCAATCCCATAAGGAATTGAAGAAGCTTGTTTTGGTTATCATTCTCTGTGATCTTCTTCATCACACCGCAAGAACAGCTATTGAAGACTCCACAGGTGCACTTCATAACACCTTCCAAAGTCAGTATCTCGTCCCACAATCTCTTCAATTTGTTGAAATACTCAGCTACAGACATCGATCCCTGAGTGAGATTGCACAGATTCTTCCTCACCTGATACAGGAGAGGGCCATTCGTCTGCGCGTATCTCTCCAAAAGTTCATCCCAAAGCTGCTTCGCCGAGTCTGTGTACATGAATCCCTCCGAGATCTCAGCAGTCATGGAATTGCATATCCAGCATCGGACCATATAGTCGCATCGCTTCCACCTTGGCAGGTCCTCCGGCGACATGTCTTCCTCTAGAGAACTGCCATCGATGAACGCGATTTTGAACTTGGCTCCTAATGCCATTTTAATTCCCCTGCTCCAGCCCAGAAAATTAGATCCATTGAACACATTTGCCACAAGCTTTGCTCCAGGATGATCCGAGTTTGATAAGCCGAGTGGATCATTCAGATTGTTGTTCACAGCTCCGATTCCACCATTTCCGATTGGATTTCTGATTTCTCCGTCCTCCTCCATCTCTCTAATTGCCGATGAGTGTCGCTTGATTACAGATCCTCACACCTTCGCTCTGATACCATATAAGAACTTGATCTAGGGATCAAGATCTTTGAAAAACACTCGATGGATTCAGGAGAACATGGAAATGGATTTGAGAAGGAGATGAAAAACTGTTGTAACAACTTTCTGAAACTGAAGTTCTTGATGAACAATACAGCAGCTAGAAGTATTTATACGAGTGTGGTTTTACATCAATTTACCAAACTACCCTCTATACTTCTATACAGACCGTTACGTAGACAAATTCAAGAATCGGACTCATAAAATAACGTTAGGTAGATAAAGTACCTCGCATCAAGCACTGGTCTTCAAGCACATTTGATGGAAAGCCTCGCATCGAGTCCCTGGAGATTTTGGAACATGGGTTGTGGGAATTGGTTTCATTTGCTTCTAGTGGGGTCACTTGGATCCATTATTTGAACACCTTGGACAACCTATATTTTGAAGGCTAGCGCGAATCAAACCATTCAACTTCAACTAAATTACTTAGAGCTAGAGCGCCTGATCGATCTTTGTTTGTCCATAATACCTCTTAATCCCTTAGTCAATTTGGTGTTCATTCGTTCTCAAGGCCTTTGACAATTCATCTTCGAGTTGGGAAGTTGTAAGTTGTAACTTGCCTTGAGATATTTTCTCTTTTATTATCTCCTACAATGATACATGTTTACAGTTTATATTTAACCATACATAATTTATAAATATAGGCAAAGTTTGGTTAAGCAGGAAAAAAAAAAAAAAAGGAAACTAAAGCATTTATAGACAATGTAATCGAACTCATAAAGCTAATGTAATTAGGCAAACAGAAACATCCTCTATAGCGTGCAAAGAAAAACAGAGTTACTGTAATTTCGAGACCAAAACAGCAGTAGACTGAAGAAAACTATAACAGAGATTCTTGCAAAGAGCTTGTAGTACGTAGTGAACAAAAAATATGATATCATTTTACTTGCTCCAGTTTCATGAAAATGGAGTCAACTCAAAACACCAACACCAGAGACTACAAATTGAAGCTAGGATTTCTGAAACATTCCAACATGAATCAAACTAAAATAAACATATATGCAGAACTAAAGGGTGGCTAATGATAAATAAGCATATATTTGCAACCATAAATTGGAAGTTTTCTATGAAGGAGCTTGTGGATCAACCAAAAAAAATTAGAAACAGAATATCATTAAAATCAGGGATGATGATTTGATCCAAAAGAATTTGAAGAGCATTGTGCAACATTTTGAGCAGAAAAGAAATTGTAAAAAGAAGCGATGGCAATAAATTAAATTTTAAAAAATCAAGTATATACGAAGATGGTCTTATTGACGGAGGGAAAGTCGTTAATTTACCTCGCCAAAATAAATTTCAAACAAACAAACAAATTAGTATAGTATGCAAGTCAGGGGTCGAACCCTAGAGAATCAAGTATTTCTAAATATTATGTATTTATCAATATAAAAAGAAAAGATTTTTATGAATGAAAATAAAAGAAAATAATATTGACAAAAGCAAATAAAAGATAGAAGAAAAGAGTTTCCACCTACAAGTTCTCGACATTGGTTGATTTTATTGGTCATCGAATCCTTTTCAAGCTATTATCTTTTCCTACGAATTCCTCCTGTCTTTGTTTAACTAGATTAAAAGTCATACGAGTCCAATTAATCCCTTACACCTCAATGCAACCTTAACACGGTCAAGATTTAACAAAGAGATAGAAAATAGTCCTAAGAACTTGAGCATCTAAATAACGTCAATTAAATACGGTAAATCAATGTTTAAGATATATGTCAACTCACTGCACAATCATGCTTCAAACATGGAATCTACAATCTTATGCATGCTAGTACAGAAATAACACAAATACGAAAGTATTAAATCTTAGCATGAAATCAATATTATCAAGGTAGCTAATCAGATAACACCAATAACATAATCAATATCACTCAAAGAAGTTGAAAGAATTATAGTGGAAAAATAACTCAAATTATAAACTCACAAACCACCAAGCAAGTCTCGAAAGTGTAGGTGAAAACTAGAAAATTAGTCAAACATGGCTTACCTAAACTTTCTTCTCTTCTATGGTGATTGCTCTTCTTTAATCCATAAGAAAACTAACCTTAAACATCCTATTTATAACCCTTAAGTACGTCTTGAATAAACAAGACAAAAGATAGAAATATTAGATATAATTTCCTAAACTAAAAGATAGATAGAAGATAGACTTTCCAAATTTAATCTAGCGTCAGATTTCGCTGGCAGTGAAAAGATTTTCGCTGGCAGCGAGTTGCTCTTGTCAAGTCTATATTGGATTCTCACTAGCTACCCATTACCAACCCGCTGCCACGAGTCTTCATGCCTTAGCCGCTCATCAATCTGTTCGTTTCCGCTGGCAGCGACAAGCTTTTCGCTGGAAGTGAGACAAATCGTCCGCTAGAGAGAAACCACATTTCTGCTGGAGAAAAACCACCCACTCACTGCAACGACTCCATTCGTTGGCAGCAAGTCACCATTCGCTGGCAGCGGATCGTGTTGCTTGCTCACTGACTCTTGGGCAGACTCAACTCGCTGGGCTCGCTGACAGCGAGTCGTGCTGGCTCCTGGACATGGTCTCACTGACTCTACTCGCTGGCAGCGAGTCTTGCTTAGGCCACCTTCTTGCTTAGGCCACCTTCTCGCTAGCAGCGAAATAAGCTCAGTAACTCTGCTCTCTCTTTTGTTCTTTCCTTGCTGTTCCTTTCCTTCCTTCTTTCCCTTCTTAGCTTGGTTTCTTGGCTTGACATGGACATTGATAACTCCCTCCCTTGATGAAAATCGGAATAGATGTTTCAAAGGCTTTGACAGGAAGTTTGTGTCAAAGGCCTTGGAGCATTAACAGTTGATGAAATACAAAACCTATCTTAATTATTCGTATATTATTTTATCTTATTATATACTTCTGTTATATTATATATATATATATATGTGTGACTAACCTTTTCAGGAAGTATATTCGAGATTATGTCTTTCCTTTTGTGCATATGAGGAAATCCTATTTAAAACGGATCATGGCTTCGAAGTGTCCTTAAATAGAAGATTCAAAGATCAAGCCTGATTCGAAGGAGCCGTTGGAGATATGGTGTTGAAGATCCTCACGCTCCATGCTCTTATATAAAGGAAAGGAAGGAGAAGACAGAACACAAGTGCTACACGAGCTTTCATACATTCAAGCGAGATCTGTCTTCCAAGTGTCTCTCTACTAAGCGCTCTAGAGTTTGTTGTTTATTTCAAAGCCTTTGAGAGTCACTGTGAGCTTATAGGATGTATTCATTTAAAGTGTTACTCGAGAGTTTATAACTCGGGAAGTTGCACTAGGCTATTGATTTGTGAGAGTAAGAGGATTGTACTAGATAGCTGAGAGAGGTGGGGCTCTTCTAGATTGGTCTAGGACTCCAAGGGAACGTGAGTTGACTAGATTGCAATTGTATAGGAGAGAGGCTTCTCGGTGAGCTATTAGGATCCTAAGCTAAGCGAATCAATAAAGCCTTTGAATCCTAGGGTTGTGGAAGAACCCTAGGCGGGGACGTAGGCCAAGTTGTGCTGAACCTCGTAAACAATTACTCGTGTTCTCTACTTATTTGCTTTACCTTATTTCCGCACTTGGTTCGATTGTCTAACGTTGTGATTCAGGTTTAATCCCAAAGGTTTTGGTACGAGCTCCAAAAGCCTTGAGACTTTCTGCGAAAGACGGGCATACTCTATTCAACCCCCCTTCTAGAGTATTTCTTTATTACATTGTTTTATATTATCGAAACTTCAATTGGTATCAGAGCTTTACTCACTGTTTTTGATCTAACAATCTTGTGAGTTTTCGATCATTGGTGAAGCAAGTGGAGGATTTGCACAGGGAAGGTCCACAAGCAGACCGCCACTCTTTGTAGGAAACAACTTTGTCCACTGGAGATCTTTGATGAAGATGTTCATCATAGACCAAGATCTAGAGCTTTGGAACATTATAGAGAATGGTCCGAAGATTCCAGAAAAAGATGGACCAAATGACACCAAAGTTGCAAAGAAGGAGTCTGAATACAACCAAGCAGATCTTGAAACCATCTCCAAAAACTACAGGGCTATTAACTTACTTTATTGTGGTCTTAGCACTGATGAGTTTAACCGTATTTCTTCTTGTAGGTCAGCTAAAGAGATTTGGGACAAGTTGGTCGTCACCTATGAAGGAACGAGCCAAGTGAAAGACACCAAGATCAGCATCTTCCTTCGAAAGTATGAGCTCTTTAAGATGAAGTCTGATGAGTCAATCAAGGCCATGTTCACACGATTCACAGAAATCACCAACAACCTTGACTCTCTCGGCAAGAGCTTTACCAACATTGAGAATGTAAGGAAGATACTAAGGTGCCTTCCAAAGGAGAAATGGGGTCCATAAGTAACAGCTATAGAGGAAGCCCAGGACCTCACCACTCTACCCCTTGATGACCTTCTTGGAAAGCTGATCACGCATGAGATGATCCTTAATGAAGACGATGGAGAACTTCCAGCTAGCACTAAGAACTTGGCACTCAAGTCTAAGAAGGATGAGCCCAAGGATGGATCTGATTCCGAAGATGAGGATGACGATGAGGATGATCCTTTTGCTCTTATCACAAGAGGCCTTGCTAGAATTCTCAAAATGAAGAAGCAATTCAACAACAAGGATGGATCAGAGTCTTCAAAATTTTGAGGTAAGCCTCAATACAACAAGTATGAAAAGAAGACTAAACCGTTGTCTTGTTTTGAATGTGGTGAAACAGATCATCTTGTGAAGGACTGCCCTCAAAAGACAAAGAGCCAGCCCAAGAAAGGTGAAAAATGGAAGAAGAAAGCCATGGTGGCTACTTGGAGTGATTCCGACTCTGACTCCGACGATGAGAAGGCCAACATTTGTCTTATGGCCTCTGGAGATGAATCCCACGATGAAAAGCTTGAAGCTACTGTAAGAGAACTTATGGAAAGTCCAAAAGAGGTATTATCGGAATTCCTTTCCAATCTGATTGCCAATGAAGAAAAGCTTATTGCCCAAACTAACATTCTTATTAAGAGAACTGTGGACCAGGAAAGAACTATTGAGGATCTGCCTATGAGGGTCAAAGGTCTTGAAGCTTCTTATTCAGGTCTTGACATTAAAGTCAAGACGCTTGACTCGGAGAAATCTGAACTCAAGCAAGATCTCTCCTCTCTAAGAAATGAGCATCATGACTTAGAGAACGAGAAGATCTCCCTGAATAATAAGATTCTAGACCAACAGACAACCCTCATAAGTTTTACCAAATCCAAAGGCACTCTCGATAAGATGTTAGGTGAGCAACAAAGCTCTCTAAACAAAAGTGGTATTGGTTACAATCCAAAGTTTTTAAAGAAGCAACACATTACCACTTTTGTAAAGGCAAAAGGAAGCAGAACCTCTCCTATATGTCACCATTGTGCTAGAAAGGGACATGTAAAAGAGACCTGCCCTTATAGAAGAAATGATCCATATATTATTCGTAATACATTTCCTGTTCATTTGAGAAAAGAACGGATAACACAAGTTTGGGTCCCCAAAGGCACTATTTTACCAAATATGGTTTACCCCAACAACGGATCCAAATTTGCTTATTGGTCTAGCCACAAAGGTTGATGTTTGTCTTGCAGGAGATCACCAAGGTGAAAGAACACAAATGGATTATTGATAGTGGATGCTTGAGGCATATGAGTGGGAAGAGTTCTCTCTTTCATGATCTAAAGGAGCAATCCACGGGAACAATCACTCTTGGTGACAAAGGAAAATGCGACATCGTTGGTATTGGTAGTGTTGGAAGTGATTCCAGCCATAGTATTAAAAATGTCTATCTTGTTAATGGTTTAAAGTATAATTTGCTTAGTGTTTCTCAATTATGTGATAGTGGTAACAATGTCAGATTTAACAAGAAAAGATGTATAGTGTGTAGAGAAGATACAGGTAAAGTTATTTTGACTGCATATCGTTACAACAACATATACGCCGTAATTGCTGATCAAGTGGCACAAGGAAGCTTAACCTGTTTAAAGGCTTTGACGGACGATCCAAAGCTTTGACACAGGAGACTCGGTCATGTGAGTCCACATACACTACAGAAGCTTGTGTCCAAAGGGCTTGTAAGAGGGCTACCTGAGATGGACTTCAAAGGTATTGACATGTGCAATGCATGCACACGAGGTAAACAAACACGTAGCTCTTTCAAACCCAAAAAGGTTGTAAGTTCTTCTAGACCCCTTGAACTTCTACATATGGATTTATGTGGTCCTATGCGAGTCAAATCTCCCAATGGTAAAAAGTACATGCTAGTTGTTGTCGATGATTTTTCAAGATATACTTGGGTTGCATTTTTGAAAGAAAAATCAGAAGCCTTATTTGAGTTTTCAAAACTTTGTAAGGAGTTGCAAACTTTAAGAAATGAGCCCATAGTGTCTATTCGGAGTGATCATGGTAGGGAGTTTGATCAACTTAAATTTGATTTATTTTGTGCTAAATATGGCATCTCCCATAACTTTTCTGCTCCTAGGACACCTCAACAAAACGGGGTTGTGGAACGCAAGAACCGCACCTTAGAGGATATGGCCAGGACTATGCTTTTAGAAAATGCATTACCTAAAACCTATTGGGCTGAAGCTGTTAACACAGCTAACTATATTTTGAATCGTTGTCTTATTCGTTCCATCTTAAAGAAAACTCCTTATGAACTTTTCAAAGGTCGCAAACCACTTATATCTTATTTTAAACCCTTTGGCTGTACTTGTTTTGTTCATAACAATGGAAAAGATAACCTTGGGAAATTTGATGCGCGTAGTGATGAAGGTATATTTCTTGGCTATTCAACGAGTAGTAAAGCTTATAGAATCTTCAATAAAAGGACCCAGGTAGTTGAAGAAAGTATACATGTTATTTTTGATGAATGCAATGACGGTGCTTTGAGTGAAAGTGTTGCAGATATAGATCTTAACATTCATGAAGAGAACGAGGAAGGTGATGTTGCTGCTACCAAGAACACAGAGAAGAGGAACATGCAGGAACCGATTCTTAACACTGAAGAATTGGCCCAAGGTGTTGAAGATTCGTCCAAAGCCCTTGGTGTCCAATCCAACAGTGTTGAGACGTCAGAAACTGCTGTAATTGAACCTAACAGGACCACGGAGTCAGATGTACTACAAGTCAATCCTACAAGTGTGACGAATTAAGGAGCTGAGACTAGCAAAAGGAAATTCAAATACTCCTCATCACACTCATTAAAGGATATCATTTCTGACCCTACTTCTAGTGTTCAAACTCGTTCTAAACTTAAAGATCTTTGTGCTTTTCACGCGTTTGTTTCTCTTATTGAGCCAAAGAAGGTAAATGAGGCACTTCAGGAGCCAGACTGGATCATTGCTATGCAAAGTGAGCTTAATAAATTTGAAAGAAACAAAGTCTGGACCTTGAAGCCTAGGCCAAAGCATCAATCAGTCATTGGCACTCGATGGGTGTTTCGAAACAAGCTAGATGAGAATGGTAAGGTTGTGAGGAACAAGGCAAGGCTTGTTGCTCAAGGCTACAATCAAGAGGAAGGTATTGACTACGAGGAGACCTTTGCTCCCGTAGCCAGGCTTGAAGCCATTCGCATTTTATTAGCATTTGCATCTTTTATGAGCATAAAGTTATATCAAATGGATGTCAAGTGTGCTTTTCTTAATGGTTTCCTAGAAGAAGAAGTATATGTGGCTCAACCCCCAGGTTTTGAAAGTTCAGAATTTCCCAATCATGTTTATAAACTTGACAAACCGCTTTATGGTTTGAAACAAGCACCAAGAGCTTGGTATGAGCGCTTGTCAAAATATCTTTTAGAAAATGATTTTAAAAGGGGGTTGATCGACAAGACTCTTTTTATCAAGACCAAAGGAAAGGACATTTTGGTCATTCAAATCTATGTTGATGATATATTATTTGGTGCTACTAACACATCTTTGTGCAAGGAATTTTCTGACATAATGTGCAGTGAATTTGAGATGAGCTTGATGGGTGAACTCAACTTCTTTTTGGGATTGCAAGTTCATCAATCCAAGAAAGGGATCTTTGTCAACCAAAGCAAGTACACTAAGGATCTCTTGAAGAAGTTCAAGATGGATCAATCCAAAGCAGCCAAGACTCCCATGAGCTCAACATTGTCTCTAGATCAAGACAAGACGGGATTAAGTGTCAATCAAAAGGAGTATCGAGGAATGATTGGATCTTTATTATATCTCACAGCTAGTAGACCTGACATCATGTTTAGTGTTTGCATGTGTGCTAGGTTTCAAGCTGATCCTAAAGAATCTCACCTCGTGGTTGTGAAGAGGATCTTTCGATATCTCAATGGCACTAAGGAGCTTGGACTATGGTACCCAAAGCAAAAGGATTTCACTTTAATTGGATATTCTGATGCAGATTTTGCAGGCTATAAGGTGGATAGAAAGAGCACATCAGGATGTTGCCAATTCTTAGGAGCATCTTTGATCAGTTGGCACTCAAAGAAGCAAAACTCAGTTGCTCTACCCACTGCAGAAGCCGAATACATTGCAGTTGGAGCTCGTTGCTCCCAAATCCTTTGGATAGCTCAACAAATGCGAGATCTTGGCACCAACCTCAAAGGTATTCCAATTAAGTGTGACAATACAAGTGCCATCTCCATCACTAAGAATCCTGTTCAGCATTCAAGGACCAAACATATTGATGTAAGGCATCATTTCATTAGAGATCATGTTGAAAAAGGTGATGTGTCCATATCTTTTATTTCTACTGATTATCAATGGGCTGACATTTTCACTAAGCCTTTGGCAGAGGACAGGTTCACCTTCATAAGACGAGAGATTAGGATGCTTAACAAGGATGCACTTTTGTAGGGGGAGCTTTCCCTTTACGAAAGATAAATTCTACTTAGTGTCAAGACCCTTGAGAACCATGTCAAGGTGTGTGAACTAAATGGTGGAGTACATATAACGGATCATATATTTTTGGTTAATATCTTTTTAGATATTTAATCAACTATATTTTTATTGGATTTCAAAATTACCTATTTTTGTGATTTTCTTAACCGTTAAGATTTTTTATTTTTGGAACTTAATCTCACGGTTTATTCTGTCCGATTTTAAAGGATATTTGAAATTTGAATTTGAAAACCTTTCAAATTGGCAATGTAATGATTTCTTTCCTTGGAACCCTAAACCCGTCCCATCACTCCCTCTACTTAAACCCAATACTGTACCCGATTACAACCCACACTCAGAACTAATCCAAACCCCTTCATATTCTCCCTCTTCAACCTCTCATCTGTTCTAAGAAAACCCTAGCCGATCTCCTCCATGGCACCCAAATCCAAGAAAGCTGTCACACCCAAAAGACTTGGCGCCACCCCCAAGGGACGTCAGGCCACTGCTACCTCTCCCACACCTGAACCCCCTCCTCAAGCTATCGTCCCAACTGTCGTCCAGAGCACCATTGCTGAGAGCTCGGCCATTGTTCCCAAAGGCTCTCAAAAGCGCTCTGCGAAGAAGCCGATCAGTGCTAAACAGAAAGGAAAGAGGAAGATTTTGGCTGAGGAAGTGGACGAGGAAGAGGAGGAAGAAGATCTCGACGCCCTCTTAGAAAGAGATGCTGCCAAGGAAGCCGAGGAGGAGGCATTAAGTAAGAAAAAGGCCGATGAGGAGGCCGAACTTGCTAAGAAACTGGCCGAGGAAGAAGCTGAGCGGATTCGGAAGGAAGCCGAAGCCGAGGAGGTTCCATCTGAGGAGGAGCCTGAGGAAGAAGAAGAAGAAGAGCAAGAGGGATCTGGAGAGGACGAGGAACCTGAAGGTGATGAAGCGGGGTCCGGTGAGGACCCGGGGTCTGAGGAAGAGGAGGAAGAATCTCCCTCTCCTTCTCCTCCTCCTCCCCCGTCTCCGAAGAAGCGGAAAGCCCCTGCTGCTGTCAAGCCTCCATCCCCCAAGCGTACCAGGAAGGGCACTGTCAAGAGTCTTGTAGCGCCTGTCAAGAGAGCTGCTCTAACAGTTGCGCGCAGAAAGAATGCAGACCCCCGGCCTATATCCAGGTAAATCAATCTTTGCCCTCCTCTTGGTTTCAAGATGCTGAGACTGCTGGTAAGTGGGTAGACGAGCTTCGAACTCGTAAGATTAGCTGTTCTGATTTTTTAGATTTTGAGTTCTTTGAAGCTTTGAAGTTACCTTGCATTGAGCTCCTCAAAAAATCCCCAGCCTGGACCCTTCTTAACCTTGAGACTGTCTACTACCCCCAACTTACCCGACTCTTCTACATTAACCTAAAAGCCAAAAACGACACCGATGGTTGGTCTTTGGAGTCTGTTGTTAAAGGGGTTAGAATCTCTCTCAACTCCAATGATTTTGCAGACTTCTTTGGCCTACCTACCCCAGTTCCACCCTCTGATATACACCCCTCAAAAGAGAATTGCATCATCCTTGCCCGAGCCAAGTATCTCCTACCCGAAGCATCCAACAGCACCTCAAAGCAACTCACCCACTCATCCCTAACCCTTGAGGCAAAGATAATTTTTAACATCATTGTCAGATGCCTCTTACCCCGTCTTAACTCTGGCTCACTCCTTACTGACAATGCTATGGTCCTGCTCTACCGCATCCTAAATGGCCTTGATCTTGATCTGGCCAACACTATCTTTGGAACCATGACTCATGCCAGAAAAGCTAGAAAAGGCTCTCCCCTCCCCTTTGCTACCCTTTTGACACCTATCTTCAAAGCTTCTGGAATTGATGTCAAAAATGAAGAACAGCTGCGTCATACGGGTAAGTTCGACTCAAAAGGCCTTGAAAAGATTGGCATCACTCGGTCTCCCCAAGGGACCTTGAGTCTTGCCACTCCTTCAAAAGCCTTTCCCACTGCTCCAGCCTTCGATGAACGCATGGACAACCTAGAGTTGGGCTTGGAGGAAGTTCGCCTGGATATTAAGGAGCTGCAGAAGGAGATTATGACGGAGATGAGCGGGATTTCAAAGATGCTGGAAGGACTGTGGACGAGGCTCACTGATGATGCTCCGGATGACTAAGCCTAAACCTTAACCCACCCTATCCCACCCCTGAAACTTGATACTTTGCTGGTTTGTTGGAAACGTTTTCAAAACTTTTGGTGACTTTTTGGTGACTGTTTTTACCTCCGCCCTTTGTTGAAAGACAAAAAGGGGGAGATGATCTGTGGTGCTTAGACTTTGAAAACCTCTGCTTAAAGGTCTTGGATGACCTTGGTTTCTGATTTATGGTTTTCGGTTGGATGTTTTCATACTTTAAAATTTTTGATCCAACATTTGTCTAACCCTTGCAGGTACTTAGTCCGATTTCTATTGTATTATCTATTCTTGACTAAATTGCAGGGATGCACAGGTTTTGTCTTTCATCAAGGGGGAGATTGATAGCTCCATCACTTGATGAAAATCGGAATAGATGTTTCAAAGGCTTTGACAGGAAGTTTGTGTCAAAGGCCTTGGAGCATTAACAGTTGATGAAATACAAAACCTATCTTAATTATTCGTATATTATTTTATCTTATTATATACTTCTGTTATATTATATATATATATGTGTGACTAACCTTTTCAGGAAGTATATTCGAGATTATGTTTTTCCTTTTGTGCATATGAGGAAATCCTATTTAAAACGGATCATGGCTTCGAAGTGTCCTTAAATAGAAGATTCAAAGATCAAGCCTGATTCGAAGGAGCCGTTGGAGATATGGTGTTGAAGATCCTCACGCTCCATGCTCTTATATAAAGGAAAGGAAGGAGAAGACAGAACACAAGTGCTACACGAGCTTTCATACATTCAAGCGAGATCTGTCTTCCAAGTGTCTCTCTACTAAGCGCTCTAGAGTTTGTTGTTTATTTCAAAGCCTTTGAGAGTCACTGTGAGCTTATAGGATATATTCATTTAAAGTGTTACTCGAGAGTTTATAACTCGGGAAGTTGCACTAGGCTATTGATTTGTGAGAGTAAGAGGATTGTACTAGATAGCTGAGAGAGGTGGGGCTCTTCTAGATTGGTCTAGGACTCCAAGAGAACGTGAGTTGACTAGATTGCAATTGTATAGGAGAGAGGCTTCTCGGTGAGCTATTAGGATCCTAAGCTAAGCGAATCAATAAAGCCTTTGAATCCTAGGGTTGTGGAAGAACCCTAGGCGGGGACGTAGACCAAGTTGTGCTGAACCTCGTAAACAATTACTCGTGTTCTTTACTTATTTGCTTTACCTTATTTCCGCACTTGGTTCGATTGTCTAACGTTGTGATTCAGGTTTAATCCCAAAGGTTTTGGTACGAGCTCCAAAAGTCTTGAGACTTTCTGCGAAAAACGGGCATACTCTATTCAACCCCCCTTCTAGAGTATTTCTTTATTACATTGTTTTATATTATCGAACCTTCAGACATGTTATGGACCTTCCATTGCTCTCCACCATGTCGGATCTACGATTATGTACAATTTAACCGAAATAGCGAAGATTCTGAACTTTACCATGAAAAGAGTTTAAAACTAAACTAACACTAAGACATGCATAATTTATAATGAAAATGCATCTAAACTACCCTATAATGCCTATTGGAATACGCCTTATCACTTATCTCAAGTTTGTGAACAACATGATGCAAAAATATACGAATTATAGACCTCTAGCATATACAACTGGCAAAAATCATGGCTACCAAAAAATTGTACAAGACTTGAGCCGCCTTTATGGTTTTTACCCAAACCTTTTCTATCTCTAACTTGTGATTCATCTACAATTAATGTTGGCGCGATAGTTGGACTCTAACATTGGTGTAAAAGGAGATAAGTTGCAACACAACTGAAATATATATCCTCCACATAAACAAGCAAAGCTGTGATTTTGTTGCCATGCATGTTAACAAACAATGAATGATCAGCTTTTGATTGCACAAATCCAGTAGTCGTCACAACTTATGAGAACTTTGTAAACCATTGTCTTGGTGATTGCTTCAGTCCATATAGTGATTTCTGAAGCTTACACACCATGTCCTTCTCAGCCTGATGCTTCTTGATCCCACTCTCCCCCTAAACATCAGCTGGTAAGGACTTGCGAGTAAGATAGGCTGGAGGTAACTCCATGTAGACTTACTCATCCAGGTCACCATGAAGAAAAGCATTGATGACATCTATTGAGAAATATGCAAATTCTAAGATGCAAAAACAACAAAGAGAGTCCTAACATATATCATCTTAGTCACATGAGCAAAGGTCTCATTGTAATCAATACCCTCAACTTCACTGAACCCGCTTGCCACAAGAAGAGCCTTATGTCTATCCAGAGAGCCATCAGTATTAAGTTTCAACTTGAATAGCCATTTGCAGGTCACCACAGACTGATTCTCATGCCTAAGCACCAGAGTCCATGTCTCAGTTTTCTCAAGAGCAGCTAGTTCAGTGAGCGTTGCTTGGCACCACTCTTTGTAATGTAGTGCTTCACTTACAGTAGAAGGCTCAGATAATGATGCACCATTTGCAATGAAAGTGGTATATGCAGTTGGACAAGCATGATAAGAGATAAAAGTAACATAGGGTAAGGTGAAGTAGACTTACTGTATGAAGAAGACCTTGCAGACATGAGACATCATAAACAATACACACATAATCCTTTAACCATCCAGGAGGTTTGATATTCATGTGAGATTGTCTAAGAGGAGTAGAAGATTGCTCTTGAGGTGGTGAAATATTGATAAGGAAAGTTGTTCAAAGGTGTCAAGAGGGATAAAAGGCTAGTTGGATCAAGAGATTGAAAGGAAAGTTGTTCAAAGGTGTCAAGAGGGACAAAAGGCTAGTCATTCACATAAGTAAGATGGGAAACAAAAAAGGAAGGAGTATCTTGAGTGGACAAAGATGGTAGTTGGGGCAACTAAGATGGGACAACAGAAGCAAAGAGAAAGTAATCTTCTACAAATTTTACATCTTTAGTAATGTAACATTTGTGATGCAAATTGAAAACTTTGTACCCTTTGAAACCAAAAGGATATCCCACAAAAACACAAGGATCAAACCTTGGTTAAAATTTCTTTTTGTGTTGAAAACTTGTAGACATAAAACACAAACAACCAAACACTCTGAGATTAGAGTAATCAGGTGATTACTGAAATAGAATCTTATAAGGTGATTTGTTGTGAAGAAGAGGAATAAGAAGCCTGTTAATGAGGTAGGTTGCAGCGAGAATGCAGTCTCCTCAAAATTTAATGGGCAGAGAAGAGTGAAACTTGAGAGCTCTTGCTGTTTCCAAAATGTATCAATGTTTCCTTCCCACTTGACCATTTTGTTGAGGAGTGGCGGTGCATGAGCTCTCATGAACAATTCCCTTAGAGGTTAAGAAATCATGAAGGTTTTTGTTAAAAAAAACTCAGTGCCTTGGTCTGTTCTCAAGGTTTTAAGTTTGACAAAAAATTGATTTTTCAGTTTTATTAATGAAATCTTGCAAAACATTTGAAGTTCCGGACTTATGAGATAGAAGAATAGGTCAAACACTCATACTTTTATCATCAACAATTGTTAAGAAATACTTTTTACCATTATATATGGGTGTCTCATAGGGACCCCAAAGCTCACAATGAACAAGCTCAAAAATGTTATTAGCATGAGAGGAGCTTTTGTAGAAGACACTTCAAGTTTGCTTTGCAATAGAAAAAAACTGAGCAAGTAAGATCACACTGCAACCTGATTTGCCTAGCTTCCCTCTTGTCCCCTAGGAGCTGGTCGTGATCCAAGAAAGCAATGTTTGGGTCCATTTAACTAGGCTCGACATCAGCGATGTGTACCTCCTCCACTAAGATGCTCGACTTCTTTAGGACGTCTAGTCAAATTGTGCACCCTTCGCTCTCTTCGCTAAAAGATGCCAACATTCCTAAAGCATGCATGATTGGCCACCTTGTTTTGTTCTCTCGGGACCTCCCCCACCACCGATTCTTGGAAGCTTGAAAACAAGTCCTTCGCCCTTCCTATATACACCAACATCCGAGGCGTCTTGGCCTCGAATTTTCCATTGACTTGGTTCACGATCAATTGTGAATCGAAGTATACCACTATTCTGCTTGCTCCTATCTGCAAAGTATCCTTCAAACCCAAGATCATCGCTTCATACTCCGCCTCGTTGCTGGTGGTCGAGAATCCAAACTTGATTATTGTGCGAATAATCTCTCCACTAGGTGAAATCAGCACAAACCCATCCCTCGATCCTCTGCGAGTCTTTGACACATCGACTTGCAACTCACATGATCATTGACGACCTATTTAAGCCATCATAATTCATTAACAATGGACGACGATTCCCTTGTAATACAAAATCCACCAGAACCTATGCCTTGATTGCTGTCATCGGGCTGAATTAAACCTTATCCTACCCCAACTACACTTCCCACTGAGCCACCCATCCTGATAAGTATGAGCTTGAGAGCAGCGGCTTTAAGGGTGGGTTGTGATCATGTTGATCAAGTAAACTTGATCAGGTGAACTTGGAAGTAGTGACTTAACTTTCTCGCAACCACTAGCTTCTTGAGTGGTGGGTATCTGTTGTGAGCCTAATTCGCCATGTTTTATACCATCTTTTATAACGATTTCTGTATACATTTTATGCATTTGGGTTAGAATAGTACATAATCTATGTAGTTTATGTTTATTTGCCAAATTATGGAATCTACACTAGTTTCTGTTTAAATTCGCAGAAATCGAAGCAATTTACAGCAGTTCTGAGAAAGGGAGAAACGCTCGAAAGTCAACTACAGAAGACCAAGGTCAAGGAGCAGCAGAACCAGGACAAATCGAGTCGAAAGAAAGGAAATCTACTCAACAACATGTTAGTCGATATCGACTACATCTTGTCGATATCGAGTTAAGTCACTCGATTTCACCCAGAGCTGCCCAGAATCGAGCAAGGAAAGCTGGAGAAAGTTGGTCGATACCGACTTCCTTTAGTCGATATCGAGTTGACCTCACATCAAGCTGAGCACTAGACATCGACAAGTGAAGCTGGGAGCTGAAGGAATTCGTCGATGTCGAGGAAATTCCTCGATGTCGAGGACAACCCAAGTCAATGCACCGTCCAGAAGCCAAGATCGACGAAGAAGAGCTGAAACCAAGGAGAAGCTACTCGATGTCGAGGAAAAGTCCAGTCGACATGCATCCTGGGAGCCAACATCGAGTTGCTGAGCGGAAGACGAGAAAACTGCTACTCGATATCGAGGAATCCTACTCGATATCGAGGAAATCCTAGAAGCCGGAATCGAGCTAGTCCGAATTCTTGTTAAGTTTCTATCCCGAGTCCAATGGTGATATTTTCGAGATGAAGTTCTATCCACATCTATCAAGTGCCATCAAGTCAAGGGAGAAGATATTTTATCCACATTAGATATAATCCTAGTTTTATTTATTTCCATGATTTATCTTTAAGTAAGTAGATATAGATAGACTTTCTTACCTTGATTAACAAGGAATAGAATGATATAAATAAAGCCTTAGGGGGTGGATTTTATTCATTCAATTTCAGTTACAATTAGTTACATAGAGAGAGTAGAGGAGAGAGCTTGTGGCGAGAGAAGTTGGAAAGACGAAAGCGGATTTGGCTTCGATTGGTTGTGAGCTTTCTTAGTTTATTTAATGCAAAGTTATTCCCTTTTATCATTGATGTCTTTCTTGATGATGAAGAGCGAGTAGTCCACCCACTTCTAGGGTCGGGGTGAGCCCGACGGTGGCCATGTGAGGTGATGCGGTAAAGGTTTGATCTTTTTATGCATTTCGTCTTCTATCCATGCGAGCATGATTCTTTTGCGAAAGTTGAAGGTGATCCTTGTTTGTGTTATTGAAGCGAAAGTGATCTTCATACAACTTGGGTTAATTATGTGAAAAGGGTTAATACCAATTAGGGTTTATGCGAAAACCTCTATCTTCCTATTTGTTAATAACGAAAGTTATTTGATGAAAAGCATGATCTTTTATGCCTTTATGTGTTATTTTGCATGGTTATCGTTGTGGTGTTGATACCCTGGCCTTGGAAGTCTTTTAGTTTATTGAATTAATTCATCAAAATCTGTGTTCTGCGTTCGAACGGTTGCGATTCTAAGTTTCTGTTGCTTTGTCGATTCCGAGGAGTCTTTGTCGACATCGAGTAGTGTTTACTCGACATCGAGGAAATCTTGTCGACATCGGGTTGTTTCTGCTGGTCTTCATTTCCGTTGGTCGATATTGAGTTTATGGTGTCGATTAGTTTAGTCGATATCGAGGATTTTAGTCGATATCGAGTAGTTTCTACTGCTTTGCTTTCTTTTCTGCTGTTATCTGTTATTTCTGTCTTTCTATTTAATTTTCTGTCTGTGAGATTTGCTGCTACCTGAGATCCGCTGACGTGCTTCCTCGAGGATCGATCCTGACTTCCCGCTGCTACATCAGGAGGAGGTCTTGTAATTATTTGCGTGGGCACAAATCTGGTTTGATTTATTTCATTATATTTTAAACTCGATTTCCTCCTACCAACAAATTGGCGCCGTTGACGGGGAAGCAATCATTCGCGCCTTAGGTAGTTAAGATCTCACGTTTTTCTTTAAGTTTTGATTCTGCAGGTGTATGCGCCGTTCTGGTCAAACACCTGAATTTGACGCCTTAGAAGATCCGGAACGCCTTATACACATCCATTCTAAACTAAAAAGGATCATGGCGACTGCTGAAACACAAGCTGAGATGATTGAGAGGCTTTTGAGGGAACTAGCCGCCAAGGATACCGCTCTCAACACTGTGAGAGCACGCACTACACAGGAAGTTGCGCGAAGGAGGCAATTGGAAGATGAGCTTGCCCAGTACCCAACCACCGCAGAGGATTACATGCACCCGACTCTCGTCATGCCTGAATCGGCTATTCTAATTCCTGAAAATAATTATGAAATTCGCACTCCTTTCCTGATTGAAATTAAACATAATGCTTTCCATGGTTGATTTAATGAATGCACTCTTCAACATATTACCAACTTTACTGATATGTGTCGTACTCTTGCTGACGATACCACTTTGGAATATGTCATGATGAAGGCTTTTCGTTAGTCTTTGGCTGGTCCAGCATTGAAGTGGCTTGAAGGTCTCTGTCCACGATCCCTCACCACATCGGCTCAAGTAAAGCAGGATTTTCTCAACAAATTCTTTCCTCCTGCTAAGACAGCGGTTCTCCGCCAAAACATTACAGCTTTCAAACAGCACCCTGGAGAGCCGCTAGCTAAAGCATGGGAACGCTATAAGGATCTACAACGATCCTGTCCTACACATGGACAACAACCCTGTATCGTTCAAGAGATCTTCTTCAATTCTCTTGACCTGGCTGCTAAGGATAGGATCAACACGTATACTCATTATGAGTATCTGACAATGCCGCCAGCTGACGCATGGGCTGCCCTCGACAAGCTGACCAACTATGATAACAAGTATGGGACTCCAATCAACTATGATCAGAATGCCTATGCCAGGCCAGCCCCTTCCATGCCCCTCTATGAGCCCTCTAAGGAGATTGATCCAGATGTCAAGGAGCAGTACTACAGAGATTAGAATCGCAAGCTCCTCAAGCAAGTAAAGTATCTTTCTGTCAACCAGCCTTGCATTGAATGCGGATTACAATGGCATACCACTACTGAGTGCCCACACACAGAGCAAGTCAGGCTGGCAGAACACCACGAAGAGGTGGCTTACGCAGGGGTCCCAATTGCTATATGGGGGACCAAAGGTTTCAGCAACCACAATGGAACCAAGGTGCCCCTAGGAACCCCCCGCCATACAGAGCTCCAGGACATCTAGAAAGGGACCAGCGGAAGGATGACCTACAACTTATCCTTGATGAAATGCGCTGGAATCAGGGCACCATCAACAATCAGTTCCAGAACATCAATACAAAGCTTGGAGAAATCGATGTCTGGCGAAAATCAATTGATACACAGATTGGCTAGCTAGCAGCAGGCGTCCCTAGACAGTCAGGTTCGCTCCCTGGATCTTCAAAACCAAATCCCAAGGGGAAGACCGGACACATCGCAGCCGTAAAACTTAGAAGCGGGCACCAACTACGCGAGCCAAAAGTCGGAAAGCAGCAGGACAGAGTTGAACAACAAATCGATATCGACGAACAGCAAGTAGATGTCGACCAAAACCATGTCGATGTTGAGGAACAGTTTGGCCACGATTCGTCTGCACAGCACAGCAACTCGAAATCGACTACAGTAGTCGATGTCGAGGAAAATCTTGTCGATGTCGAGGAGAATTAAGTCAACGTCGAGAAAGCTGCAACACCTCCGACATCTGTTCTGGCTCAGAACCAGAAAAAGAAGCTGTCTTTCCCAACAAATCTCCAAAGGACCCAGCAGAGAAGAAATTCCAGCGCTTCATCAAGATGCTTCAGAGGCTCAATGTCACCATACCCTTCACAGAAGCTCTTAATGAAATGCCATCATATGTCAAGTTCCTCAAGGAGATCCTAAGCAAAAAGCGATCGATGGCTGAGATCGCCGAGCAATGCAGCCATATGGACATACTTGAGAAAAGGCTGGATCCAGGTAAGTTTGCTATAACCATTGGATTTGGTCAATACAAATTAAATGCTTTATGTGATCTTGGAGCCATTGTAAGTATAATGCCTCTATCAATATGGTCCAAGATTAAGATAGGTGCCCTAGAGCCTGTGGATGCTAAGGTTTATATGGCAAACAACACGTTGGTCATCCCAACAGGCATGGTGGTCAATGTGCCAGTGCAAGTAGGTAAGTTCTTTGTCTCTGCTGATTTTCTAGTTATTGATATGGCGGAGGACCCTGCTTGTCCAATTATTCTAGGAAGGCCCTTCTTGGCGACGGTGGATGCCAACATAAGCGTAAGAAAAGGAGTGCTCACTTTCAACATCAGCGATGAGGTAATTGAGTATTCCTTTAATAAAACTGAAAGGCATACAGGTCCCATGGAAGAGGTAAAATCTATATCAGCTGGTTACATTACTTGCGGGGAGCCTAAGTAAGAAATATGACTCCTGAGGAGCTGGAAAAGAGGGATATGGAAGCCCAGGTGGAGAAGATCATAGCCATCCTAAACAACGACATAGAGGATCTGCTCGACATCGACAAAGGTAAGTCGAGGTCAACTAACTATTTTTCGGATGCCTTGACAGGATGCAAGTATGGGGTCGAAGTCGACCAGAATTCATCGACATCGAGGAATTTGGTCGACATCGACCAAAAACAGAGCCCTCCACTAGCAGTAGCTTCGTCAAGCAGCTAACCTGAAGCCAAGAACTCATCGTCATCGACCAAATTGGTCAACATCGAGTAAAATTCTTCGTCCTCGACTTCTCATCCCTCGACGAGCAAAACACTGACAGCAAAGGACCCCTCGATATCGACCAAACACCTGCATTCTCGACTACACCTTCCTCGAGCAGCAGCCCCCCAGAAGCAGGAAGTTCCTTGATGTCGAGTAAATCTACTCGATGTCGAGTAGAATCAAAGGTCCCCGAATCCTATTTTGCAAAGGTAAGCCAAGGTATGGATCTTTCTTCTCCTATTTCAATTAAAGATTTATCTATACATAGGAGAGGTTTGCCTTGATAAGTGCGATTATGTAGGATTTCCAATGATGAGCCCAAGGAGTATGAAGTTGGAGACAAGCTCTATGTTTCCAAATCAAAGGATCATTGGTTTCCCAACAAATTCAATAAGAAGAAAATGGGGCCTTTCGTGGTGAACAAGATCCATCCAGGCGGACTATAGCTGATGGACAAGAATGGAGTCTTATTTGAAGCCCAAGCTACATGGGCTCTGCAAATGCCACCTTGAGCCTAATGGAGAAAGTCGGCCTAGCGACTATAAAATCTAGAGCTTGTAAATAGACATTTATTTTTGGGACCTGTTGGACATTGTTGCTTTTTGTTTGTTTTTGGTTTTGAACTTTTAGTTTTTCTATTGTGGGTATTTCTCTTCTACATTTTTCAGGTCCATGGGGATAGAAGCAAGCTAAAATCGGACTCGGCCAAGGCATTTTCACTCGATATATGAAGCCCTGCACACATGTCTTGTGAGTTTCTTTCCTTACCCTTATTTTCTATATAGTGAGGACATTGTAATGTTTAAGTATGGGGTGGGGGAAGGGCTTACTTTATGCATATTTGACATTATTTGTGCATTTTTAAAGTTTATTTATTGAATTGCTTATACATGGCTATTTTGGAATTCATTATTGATTTATGTGCTTACATGCATGTTATCCAAAGTTTATAAAAAATGACCCCCATTGAATTTGTTGAATAGTGTCATGGAAGCTTAAATTGAACTCAATGATGCAAAATTAGATTCATTAGAGATATAGCGTGAAATTGCCTAGTAAAGGGAAGTCACAATGAAATGTATATTTTCTTGAAAACCATGAAAGGAGGTAAAATTTGAAGTTGCTTTTGACATGTTGCATGATAAGAGGATGGAGTACTTTATATTTCCATATATGCTCATACGTTTATATTTCCTAGCCTTACTTATGCTTATGCATCACAAAAGCCATAATATGTCTTATTTCATATATTGCTCCACATGATCTAAATATTGCCATTCTTTTCCTTATCCGGGGATTATGTTGAGAATGATGTCACATTATGGAGATGTTATATGGTGTTTGTGTTGTTGTTGTTATTATTGGAGTTTGGAAGGAATGTTTGAAATATATGGAAAATTTAATGAGTGAAAGAAAATCCGATCACCTCAGGAGATAAAGGTAGATCGACCCTGCTTGCTGAGATAATAGTTCAGAGAGATGGGACACACAGGTGAGGAGTCCGAAGCACTAAGTATCCGGGGCCATTCATGACACCCATGTTTGCGACTCGCGAGAAGGCAGTGCTAAGGTTATAGAGGTAAAAGCATTATTATTGATAAAAGCATTATGAAAGGTGATGAATCTTATGAGAAGGGATGTGGTAAAGAAAGTTTGAAAGTACTCCATTTTCCCGGATTATTAGAACCACGTAGCCAAAAATTGCCCACCCTTAGCCTTTTACCTATCTACTCCTTATTGATCTGAAATTAAAGTTCTCTTGATTATTAATGCTTTGTCACTTATGAATTGTTTTTCCATAATCCTCTGTTGAACAAAAATGCGCGAATAATTGTCAAACATATTTTATTTAATTTTTTATAATTTGAGTTCGACCCCTTTTGGTTATCCTCTTGATTCGAAGTCGTATCGACACCAAGACTTAAGTGGTTTTGGTGATCTGGGCTGCACCCGAATTTTTAACGGGTTGCCTACATATCTCTTGGAAGAGAATCAAGCCTTACGTAGTTTAGAACGTTTAAATTTATTAATTTTATTAACCTTTGGGTTTTGGTGATTGAACCCGACGAGCTTAAGCTTTTTGTCGGGTGTCCTACGTACCCGTTTGGAACGGGATCAAATCACCCGTAATTCTTTTAAGAACAAATTTAATTTAATTTGATTGGACTTTGACCTCGTATTCATTTAAAAGTGAATTTAGAGGTTGGCGAATGTACCCGATATATTTTTAGGATTTAATATCGGGTTACCTACGTGGCCGATATAAGGCGTCAAGTCTTTACGTAGTTCTTTTTGGAACCGTTTGAATTTGAGGAAATTTTATTTAGGGTTTTGACTCCGTTTTCTTTTTTCCTCGTTTAGAAGTCAATTTTGAGATTGACCCGCTAGAATAAACCGGTGATGAAATTTTATGAGTTTAACTTTATAATTTTATCAAACTCAATTTCAATTTATGCCAATCATAATTTTTGTGCTTTGGTGGGTAAGTTTTGTGATTACACATAAACAAAAGGGCTAAGCCGATTGTGTACATATATATACGGAGTACATATATATGTGATTTGTTCAATCTTTCTTTTCTTCTTCCCTTTTTTTTAAATAGGTGTGGGCTGATAGATTTTTTTTATATGAGCCCAATGAACCAGCCCATGCCCATAGCCTTTCAATCTTAATTTGTGTTTGATTTGTCGTTTCTTTCCTTCTCCGTGCCCGAGAAATCGCTGTTCAACATTTCCAACAGCTTCTCCACTTAAACACCAGGAGCAGAGTGTACCAGCGCGTGTAACCGAGCAATCACCGGCGGCTCTGTGCGCTTCGGCTTGGGTAGGCAGGAAAAAGTGCGGGAGACTGGGTCGCTCGTCGACAACTCGAAACGAGCCAAGGGCGTCCGATTTCAGAGTAATTTCAATTAGGTGCGCTCTCGATGTCCTTTTTTTTACTCAATCTCATCCCCCAAATCTAATTTTTAGCTGGGAATTTTAGATGATTGATACCCTGAATTTGGAATTCCCATTTGCATCAAAACGTTTATTTGCTCGCATGATTTTTGGTTTCAATTTCTAGGGTTGCGATTCGGGAAATTAGGGCTTTTCGATTTGGGCATTTGAAAGAGCGCTTTCGACGATCGGGAGCTTCTGCTGCTTGAAGAACCATCAGGTTCGTTCCTTTTTTTTCTTCAATCTGCCTTCGATTTAGTCTGATCTAAGATTCGGTCGATTTGTAATTTAAGGTTTTTTTTTTTCTGGAGCTTTTAATCCGGATAGTCGGACCTGGGAGGCAAGGGAGGATGGTCACTCTTTGAAGAAGGTGAAGAAGACTGAATCAGGTTTGTTCTCCTCTCGTTCCTGACTGGCTTCACTTCCCCCTGAGTTTTGCACTTGCTGGATTTGTCCAGATTTTTTAGGCTCACATGCTTAGTGTAGTTTGCCATTGATTTGTTCGATCTTGGCGTTTTTTTTTTAGTTTTTGATTTAGGCTCATCACTTCGTTTGAACCTATATTTTTGAGTTTGAGATGAGAAAATTGATTCCTCCGATCTCTTAGTTTTGTTGTATTTGATTTGCTACTGCAGTGCTGCTTCCTTGTACTTGATATGTGCAATTTGTCATCCTTTTGCTTGGCTAGGTTTCCAGTTATTAGTCTGAACAGATGGTGGCCTGTTTGTTTTTTTTTTTTTAAATTTTTTGTAGCCTTGGAATGAGACTTGTGTTTCTGCAGAAACTTTGAAACTTTGTGTCTCTGCAGAAATTTTGACAGAAATTCACCCTTGTTTTAGGGTAAACCCTTGATTTCCTTAGGAAAATTATCGCCTTGAGGACTTTGTGAGACTGAATTTGCTTGCAATTTGTTTGCTTGATTTGCCCGCCTAGTTTAAGGAAAATCCAGCATGAATTAATCTGCTAGTTTAGGGAAAATCCAGCAGTGTTTTGAATATGAATTTAGGCAGAGTGACGTTAGGATTTGGTCCTGTGTGAAACTGAATTCCTTCTCTTTGCTTTCAATTTCTTTGCCTTAGAAAAGTCTTGATTGCAGTGAAGTTGTTTTCTTTGGGTTTGCTTGAATGTCTTGCAATTTGTCTGTATGAATTCATCGTTTAGTTTAGGAAAAAATCCAGCAGCGTTTCGCCCTCTTTTAGGGCTATTTGATGATTCCGAAACCCAGGCCACGAGAAAAGCTCGTAAGGTTTTCAAGGGCGGGGTTTTGAGAATCGATTTCTGCAGCACTTCGACTTGATTTGAGTGATTTGATGACTCCGAAACCCAGGCCACGAGAAAAGCTCGTAAGGTTTCCAAGGGCGGGGTTTCAAGAGTCAATTTTGACGATCCCAAAACCCAGGCCGCGAGAAAAGCTCGTAAGGTTTTCAAGGGCGGGGTCTCGGGACCGATAGGAACTCTCACGGAGAGAGAGAGCTACCTTCTTCTTGCTGTCTTCTTCTTCTTCTTGCTATTTGTGTTTACGTGCTCTGTTGTGCACTTTTTTTTCTGCAGTTATGGCTTTTTCTTTCTTTTTTGTTCAGCCGTGGGTTCTTTTTTTTTTTCTCAACCCTAGACTTAGCCACCTTTTATAGGGAGAATGCATAGAATAGGATAGATCCCTAGTTAGGAAAATATCTTTGTTTTCCTTTAAGAATAACAACGTTATCTTTTCTGGATGATCTTCTATCCTTTTATCTCTCTTTAACTGCTGATTTTCTGCCCTAGCTATCGATAGCCCATTTGTTTGGCTATTTATTTATTTATATTTATCTTGCTGAATTTTTTCTTTTGGGTTTAGAGATGGGTATATTATTTTTGACTGATTTTCATTCTCTTGGCTGCCTCGTTCCCATCTTGCGAATTGTTTTGGGCCAGCTTTTGTAGAGCTTATTTTGGGCCACCTTTCAAAACAAAACCCACTAATTTGGCTGTCTTATTTTTTTGCAGATTGAATGAGCAACTTGAACTAGCATTGTATTTCAAGAAACTCACTACCCAAGTGACGGGATTTGTGCTCTTGGCACCTTAACTATTATTTTTTTACTACATGCTCGACTATTGTATACTTTAGTTTACGAGCTTGTTGTATGCTAAAAGGATGTATTGAATGCGTAACACATTTCGCGCGCACTTGTAATTATTGTTAACCAATTGGTACTTGTGTTTAATGTATATCATGTCACATGAAAGCTTCCACAAAAATAATTTCATGAGCTCATACGATAATTTTTAATCAAACACGAAATTTCAGCCCCAAACATCCTCCTTTGGTGAGTAGATGTTGCTTTTTAAATTGCACATGCATGGATTTGTGACACTAGTACCTTTTCGAGGATGGTAATTAATTGCAGGGACATATGAGAATGAATCTATGATGTTGAGAGTTTTTTATTTCTTCCCCTGAATGACAAATAAAAGTATTGCTTGAGGACAAGCAAGTTTAAATATGGGGTGTTTGTTGTGAGCCTAATTCGCCATGTTTTATACCATCTTTTATAATGATTTCTGTATACATTTTATGCATTTTGGTTATAATAGTACAAAATCTATGTAGTTTATGTTTATTTGCCAAATTATGGAATCTACACTAGTTTCTATTTAAATTCGCAGAAATCGAAGCAATTTACAGCAGTTATGAGAAAGGGAGAAACGCTCGAAAGTCAACTACAGAAGACCAAGGTCAAGGAGTAGCAGAACCAGGACAAATCGAGCTGAAAGCAAGGAAATCTACTCAACAACATGTTAGTCGATATCGACTACATCTTGTCGATATCGAGTTAAGTAACTCGATTTCACCCAGAGCTGCCCAGAATCGAGCAAGGAAATCTGGAGAAAGTTGGTCGATATCGACTTCCTTTAGTCGATATCGAGTTGACCACACATCGAGCTAAGCACCAGACATCGACAAGTGAAGCTGGGAGTTGAAGGAGTTCGTCGATGTTGTGGAAATTCCTCGATGTCGAGGACAACCCAAGTCAATGCACCATCCAGAAGCCAAGATCGACGAAGAAGAGCTGAAACCGAGGAGAAGCTACTCGATGTCAAGGAAACTCCTCGATGTCGAGGAAAAGTCCAGTCGACATGCATCCTGGTAGCCAACATCGAGTTCCTGAGCGGAAGACGAGAAAACTGCTACTCGATATCGAGGAATCCTACTCGATATCGAGGAAATCCCAAAAGCCGGAATCGAGCTAGTCTGGATTCTTGTTAAGTTTCTATCCCGAGTCCAATGGTGATTTTTTCGAGATGACGTTCTATCCACATCTATCAAGTGCCATCAAGTCAAGGGAGAAGATATTTTATCCACATTAGATATAATCCTAGTTTTATTTATTTCCTTGATTTATCTTTAAGTAAGTAGATATAGATAGACTTTCTTACCTTGATTAGCAACGAATAGAAGGCTATAAATAAAGCCTTAGGGGGTGGATTTTATTCATTCAATTTCAGTTACAATTAGTTACATAGAGAGAGTAGAGCAGAGAGCTTGTGGCGAGAGAAGTTGGAAAGGCGAAAGCGGATTTGGCTTCGATTGGTTGTAAGCTTTCTTAGTTTATTTAATGAAAAGTTATTCCCTTTTATTATTGATGTCTTTCTTGATGATGAAGAGCGAGTAGTCCACCCACTTCTAGGGTCGGGGTGAGCCCGACGGCGACCATGTGAGGTGATGCGGTAAAGGTTTGATCTTTTTATGCAATTCGTCTTCTATCCTTGCGAGCATGATTCTTTTGCGAAAGTTGAAGGTGATCCTTGTTTGTGTTATTGAAGCGAAAGTGATCTTAATACAACTTGGGTTAATTATGTGAAAAGGGTTAGTACCAATTAGGGTTTATGCGAAAGCCTTTATCTTTCTATTTGTTAATAACGAAAGTTATTTGATGAAAAGCATGATCTTTTATGCCTTTATGTGTTACTCCCTCTGTTCCAAAATAAGTGTCGTTTGTCTTTTAGTGAACGTTTTTCAATGAGTTAAAAAATCTATAAAATATTATTATTTTAGTTAAATTTTTTGTACAACTTTATACTTATTTGTAATGACTATGAAATTATATAAAAAATTTGATTAAAAAAATAATATTTTATAGAGTTTTTAACACCTTAAAAAACGTGCCGAAAAGCATTGTGACATTTATTTTGGAACGGAGGGAGTATTTTGCATCGTTATCGTTGTGGTGTTGATACCCTGGCCTTGGAAGTCTTTTAGTTTATTGAATTAATTAATCAAAATCTGTGTTCTGCGTTCGAACGATTGCGATTCTAAGTTTTTGTTGCTTTGTCAATTCCGAGGAGTCTTTGTCGACATCGAGTAGTGTTTACTCGACATCGAGGAAATCTTGTCAACATCGGGTTGTTTCTGCTGGTCTTCATTTCTGTTGGTCGATATTGAGTTTCTGGTGTCGATTAGTTTAGTCGATATCGAGGATTTTAGTCGATATCGAGTAGTTTTTGCTGCTTTGCTTTCTTTTCTACTGTTATCTGTTATTTCTGCCTTTCTGTTTAATTTTCTGTCTGTGAGATTTGCTGCTACCTGAGATCCGCTGACGTGCTTCCTCGAGGATCGATCCTGACTTCCCGTTGCTACATCAGGAGGAGGTCTTGTAATTATTTGCGTGGGAACGAATCTGGTTTGATTTATTTCATTATATTTTAAACTTGATTTCCTCCTAACAACAGTATCTTGTCTTCTAATCAATCATGGTTTACTAACATAGTAGACCGGCTGCTGTATCTTCCCATCTTCTTTCACGAGCGCATCGCTCATGGAGTGCTCAGAGACGGCCAGGTATATACCGAGTGGCTTGCCCATGCTTTGTGTCATCAATATGGGGAGGGGGTGTCTGCATATATATTTTTTAATTCAACCATAGCTTTCTCACATTCACCGTCCCATTAAAACAAACGACCTCCCCTCAGCAGCCTGATTGAAAATGGAATTACACCTGTCAGATGAGCGACTTATGAATCGATTCAATGCCGTGACCATTCCGGTGAGCTTTTGGACCTCTCTCAAATTACTTGGGCTTTGCTCGAGCCGAAGTGCTTGGATTTGATCAGGACTTGCTTCTATTCCTCTTCTCGTTACTAGATGGCCTAGGAATTTCCGTGAGCTGACTCAAAAGATACACTTCGAAGCATTTAAACGCAAATTGACTGCCCTCATTATGTCAAAGACCAATTAAAGGTCTGGTAAGTGCGAGCTCTCCTCCTTACTCTTAATAACCATGTGTTCAATATACACCTCCACCTTGTCTCTAATCAAATTCCTGAACAAGTTCACCACCATATGCTGATCGGTTCCCCGCCATTCTTTAATTCGAACTACATCACCTTATAGCAAAATATCCCACTTAGGGTCATGAAGACAATCTTCTCCTAATCGAGCCCAAACATCGGGATTTGGTGATAGCCTCTATAAGCGTAAGGGAAGCTCATACCAACTGATCTATCTTCGGTAGCGGGAACATATCCTTCGGGAAAGCCTTATTCAAATCGGTGAAGTCGATGCAAACTTTCCATTTGCCATTCTTTTTCTTGACGACGACCATATTGACGACCCATGTTGAATATTGCACCTCCCTCACCGTGTCGGCGTCCAATAATTTACCGAGCTTTGTTAAAACAACCTCGGTATGTTGAAGAGACAATCGCCGCACTTTTTGGACTACCAATTTCGCATCTGATCGGATATTGAGTTGACGACACACCACGTCTGGCTGGAGCCTTGGCCATTCAAACGGACTCCAAGCAAATAGGTCTCTATTCTACCCGAGAAGATTTACCAACGAATCTCGTTCTTCACCTGCAATACCTGCACCAATTAAGAAATATTTAGAGGGTTCAATGTCACTTACATTGATTTTTTGCAGCTCTTCGGTTGACTTTTCCTTAGGTGGTATGCCCACTTCTTCCAAGATCTGCGGCACGGGCTGAACCGCGTGCATTTCTAGCTCGACCTTGTTGTCTTTCTAATCTTGTCGAGCTGCTATTCGATCACCTCGAACTCGCACTAACATTCCTTCATTTGGGAATTGAATCATTTGATGAAGCATCGAAGGTACTGCAGCCATGTTATGGATCAATGAACGCCCAATGATCACATTGTAGGAGGATGGTACGTCCAGGACGAAGAACTCTGTCTCAAAGATCTTTCCTTTCGTCTATACTGTCTCCCTCAAGACTCCCTTAGGTCAAACAAGGAATGACCCAAGGCCAACCAGAGGGTTGACATCAATGACAAGTCTCATTGTGATTTCTCCAACTTTGAGAAAGTTTCGAAAAACATGATGGCGACTGAACTCCATAAATCTACCAGAGCTTGTCGTACTTCGAAGTTGCATATCGAGAGCATTAGCATTAAAGGATCATTATGCGGAAGTTGGACCCTCTCAAGGTCTCCACTTGTGAAACTCGAGCTTTCCTCAGGTTCTCCTTTGTGCCTTTTTGCACTTCCTCTTTCGGTCTTCAAGATCTCAAGATTTTGACAGCCCGTCCTGTACTCATGTCAAGCTTCCACTCCCCTTCATGATTTGACATCCACTAGATAGATTACTTTCCTTGGCTCGACACCCGTTCAATTCGTAGCTTCACAGTCGACATTGGTAGGAGCATCTTCAAGCTCTCCATTCGTCCCTTCCTGCACAAAGTCTTTCAAGTGACCCTTTTCATCCAAATATTCAAGGTAATGCTTAAGCGCTCTGCACTCCTTGGTCATGTGTCCCGGCTTGCGGTGAAAGGGGCAGAATTTGCTCACATCATGACTTGAAGGGTCTCCTCTCATTTTACTCGGCCATCACAATATTGGGCACCGTTGGAGGCAGCCCTTTGTCATAGAGTGACTCCCTTTCAAAGCGGTCTCTACTAGGCCATCTCTTCCACTTTTGGAACCGCGTTGTCTATGAGTAGGCGACATGGATCTAATGTGGTGAGCCTTCCCATTGTCCTCCTCAAGCTTCGGCACTGCTGAATACACTCTTGCAACTCGACAATGCTCGAGGGTGTTCTTAAAGTTAGGCTCTCCCTCAAATGACACACCATAGGAAGGCCCAATTTGAACGTGACCACTGCAATATTCTCGTTGCAAGAGTCTAATTCTAAATAGCAATCGAAGAACCGAGAGGCGAATCACCTCAAATTCTCACATGTGCGTTATCAAAGAGGAAACATCGTGTCTATTAAGGTCGGATCCTTGTTGTTCGCAATATATTTGGCGAAAAACCTTCGAGCCAATTGACTCTAAGAAGCGATCAAATCGGGTGGAGAGCGTGAAACCACCTCGAAGTTGTCCTACGTAAACTAGCAGGAAACATTTTGCAAATCATGCCATTATTTTCGATCCAGAGAGCCATCTTGTGAGTATATAGAGCTATATGATTTATGGGATCAGACTTCCAATCATAAAATTCAAAAGTGGGGGATGAAAACTTATCCGGTGGGCGTTGATCTCTTATGTCCCTAATGAACGAGATCGACATTATTTGAGAAAGGTTGGCATCGGCCTGCTCCTGTGCCGAAACTAAAGACTCTCCTTGGTCGGAAAAAATCTTCAGCAATCTATCTTCGGCTCGTCTCACCTGCTCCGAATGCCTTGGTCGTCTCTGAGGGCCCTCGTGGGGTTCCCTTGAATGGCCTCGATCTCGTCACCTTTCGTGATCACGCATGACGCTCTCATCTTGGTCGATCCATCGATGCTCTTAAGCTCCTTCATCTCCTTGCTCATCCAAAGATGTTTCCCTACACCCAACAATTGCTTTCGTAACGGAGGTGCGGCATGTACGCTCGCTGCTCCTCCCATCTTCCTTCACATTATTGGACCTCTTCAGGGCTATGATGGCTATCGATTGCAACCCTCGTTCTTTATCCGTGATGCCTATTTGCGCGCTCCTCGCGCTTTGATTGCCACTCTTGAACCCCGGCGACAACGCTATAGCCACTTAGTGTCGACTCCTAGCATTCTTCTCCCTCGGACGCCTGCCTTGATACTTTTTTGAGAGCGAATTCTAGAGGCGTAAAACTGCGATCTCCTCCCTCGAAGCTTGGAATTGGCGATCCCGCTCCGCCAACTCCTCTAGTTCAACCTCCTGAGTGAACGGATTTCCATTCCCATTTGCTGGGTTTGGAGGCTCGGATAACATACGTTCGTTCACCACAAACGGCGCCAAATGTTTCGCTCAATTTTTGATGTTTCCATGCTCTACTAATCTTTTTATGTGTTCTTCCTTTTTCTTGAGCTCTCCCTTTATTCCCCTTATTTCATTCCTTCATTAACGTTTATTTTTACCTATTAATTACCTGTTTCACCATTGATTACATTTAATGATGATATCCGTTAATTCCTCTTTCACACAATATTTGTTGTAATCAGCATATCTCCGTTGATAGACTACTGAAGTCCGTTGGGACTCGGGATTGGGGGTCGTGTGCACGCGTGCGCCCTTGCACTAATATCCTAGCACATAAGCTGAGCGGGGTTCCATCCTAAAACCAATTGGCTATAGGAGGAGTAACCTACTAGCTTATATACTAAGGCTTCTTTGTTCATATTATCGACGTGAGACTCTTTTGGTCTCTTCACATATTTCATTTTCTCAACACGCCCCCGCAAGTGCAACTAGGGTCGTTTTTTGCCTCTAGTTGACACTTGAACAACGGGTCTAGCATCTCATTCTCTTTTTACCTAGCCCAGGATCGAGAGTCGGGCCGTTTCACTTTTCCGCTCTGATACCATACTGAAGTCCATTGGGAGTCGGAATCGGGAGTCCTGTGCACGCGTGCGCCCTTGCGCTAATATCCTAGCACATAAGCCGAGCGGGGTTCCATCCTAAAACCAATTGGATATAGGAGGAGTAACCTACTGGCTTATATACTAAGACTTTTTTGTTCATATTATCGATGTGCCACTCTTTTGGTCTCTTCACATCTTTCATTCTCTCAACCTAGACTAGATTCTTGGCGCAATGAGGAGTGATTTTTATTTCCATTCTTAATTGAACATCACTACCAAAAACACAGGAAATAGCCACGGAATTTTAGCCACGTCGTACAGTCGTTGCCAAATCCGTAGCTGATAGCCACGACTATAGCTACGACCCGACAAGCCGTAGCTATAATAGCGTCGACTTTGGCCACAGTCACGAATATAAGTGTCGTGGCAAAGCCCGTGGCTAGGGATGAAGAAATAATTTCGTGTCCGGAATTTCGGGGTTTTTAGCCACGAATATAAGTGTCGTGGCTGATATCATGGCTATTAGCCACGACTTTGGCCACAGTCACCTTTTCCGTGGCCGATTTCGACGCCGTTTTTGGCGAGTCTTACTCGCCATGTTAGTGTAGCCACGAATTTAGCCATGAATAATATCCGTTGTTGTACTCACGGCTAAGAATGTGAGGCAATTAGTATTATATGGCCCGAGTTGGAGGTGAACAGCCACGAATTTAGCCATTGTTGGATTATCCGTGGCTGTATTCGCTGCTAACATGAAGACGCCCATTATCACTTTGGTGTATCCGAATTAAGAAAATTCACAAATTAAAGCAAATTAATTTGAAAGAAAATATCAATTTTTAAGCCCAAAATCTCACCAAAAAAAAAGGTAGGGCCTAAAGATGGTCAAACCCAATTTTAGAGAGTCAAAGCCCAAAAAGGGTCAAACCCATTATTATTAGTCAAAGCCCAATGAATATGTAAGCCCAATGAATAATTCTCGACGTATTAAGAAGCCCAATTAATAGTCACGGTTATATCTGTGGCTAATGTCGTGGCTATTTACAGTTAACCTCAAATGACACACTTTAATTTCTAATGGGCTTTCATATATATTGAGCCCAAATTCGGCTATAACTTTCGCCAATAGGCCCATTAATGGTATATGTATTTATATCTAAATAAATACTAGAATATAAACAAATCTAATAATTGTAAAATAACATGTGTTTTGAGGGAAAAAAATCATATAAGTAACTAATAATCGTTGAATAAAACCTTATATTAACTAATAAATTCATATGAGAATATTATGAGAGTTTATCTTGAGAAACAAATCATATAAGTAGCTAATAATTGTGGAATAGAACTTTATATTATGCAATAAATTCTTATTCGAATAATCTAAGTGAGTGTTTTGAGGGAAAAATCGTATAATTAAGGAATAAATATTTAATAAAACCTTATTTTAACTACTAAATTCTTATTATAATACTATAAGAGTATGTTTTGAGGAAAACTAATATAAGTAACGAATAAATGTTTAATAAAACCTTATTTTGACTACTAAATTCTTATTAGAATACTAGAAAGATTATTTTTTAGGAAAACTCATATAACTAATGAACAAATGTTTAATAAAACATTATATTGATTACTAAATTCTTATTAAAATACTATAAGAGTTTGTTTTGAGGAAAACTCATATAAATAACTAACAAATGTTTAATAAAACCTTATATTAACTAATAAATTCTTATTAGAATATTATAAGAGTATGTTTTGAGGAAAACTCATATAATTAACGAATAAATGTTTAATAAAACCTTATTTTGACTACTAAATTCTTATTAGAATAATATAAGAGTATTTTTTTTAGGAAAACACATATAACTAATGAACAAATGTTTAATAAAACATTATATTGAGTACTAAATTCTTATTAAAATACTATAAGATTATGTTTTGAGGAAAACTCATATAAGTAACTAACAAATGTTTGATAAAACCTTATATTAACTAATAAATTCTTATTAGAATACTATAAAAGTATGTTTTGAGGAAAACTCATATACGTAACAAATAAATGTTTAATAAAACCTTATTTTAACTCCTAAATTTTTTATAGAATACTATAAGAGTATGTTTTGAGGAAAACTCATATAAGTAACGAATAAATGTTTAATAAAACCTTATTTTGACTACTAAATTCTTATTAGAATACTATAAAAGTAGTTTTTTAAGAAAACTCGTATAATTAATGAACAAATGTTTAATAAAACATTATATTGATTACTAAATTCTTATTAAAATACTATAAGAGTATGTTTTGAAGAAAACTCATTTAAGTAACTAACAAATGTTCAATAAAACCTTATATTAACTATTATATTCTTATTAGAATACTATAAGAATACGCTTTGAGAAAAACTCGTATAAGTAACTAACAAATGTTTAATAAAACCTTATATTAACTACTAAATTCTTATTAGAATACTATGAGAGTATGTTTTGAGGAAAACTCATATAAGTAATGAACAAATGCTTAATAAAATCTTATATTGACTAATAAATTCTTATTAGAACACAATAAGAGTATGTTTTGAAGAAATCTCATATAAGTAATGAACAAATGTTTGATAAAACCTTATGTTGACTAATATATTCTTATTAGAATACTATATATAGTATGTGTTGAAGAAAACTCATATAAGTAACTAACAAATGTTCAATAAAACCTTATATCAACTATTATATTCTTATTAGAATATTATAAGAATATGCTTTGAGAAAAACTCATATAAGTAACTAACAAATGTTTAATAAAACCTTATATTAACTACTAAATTCTTATTAGAATACTATAAGATTATGTTTTGAGGAAAACTCATATAAGTAATGAACAAATGCTTAATAAAACCTTATATTGACTAATAAATTCTTATTAGAATAAATAAAAGTATGTTTTGAGGAAATCTCATATAAGTAATGAACAAATGCTTAATAAAACCTTATGTTGACTAATGAATTGTTATTAGAATACTATTACAGTATGTTTTCAGGAAATCTCATATAAGTAACGAATAAATCTTTAATAACACCTTATAATAACTAATAAATTATTAATAGAATACTATAAGAGTATGTTGTGAGGAAAACTCATATAAGCGACTAATAAATGTTTAATAAGACCCTATATTAAGTAATAAATTCTTATTAGAGTACTATAGAAGTATGTTTTGAGAAACACTCATATAAGTACCGAATAAATGTTTAATAAAACCTTATATTGACTAATAAATTCTTATTAGAATACTATTAGAGTATGTTTTCAGGAAATCTCATATAAGTAACGAATAAATGTTTAATCACACCTTATAATAACTAATAAATTCTTATTAGAATACTATAAGAGTATGTTTTGAGGAAAATTCATAAAAGTGACTAATAAATGTTTAATAACACCTTATAATAACTAATAAATTCTTATTAGAATACTATAAGGGTATGTTTTGAGGAAAATTCATATAAGTGACTAATAAATGTTTAATAAGACCTTATATTAAGTAATAAATTCTTATTAGAATATTATCAGGGTATGTTTTGAGGAAAATCATATAAGTAACTAATAAATATTGAAAAACACCTTATAATATCAAATAAAATCTTATTAGAATACTATAAGAATATGTTTTTAGGAAAACTCATATAAGTAACTAATAAATGTTTGATAAAACCTTATATATGAATTTTATAAAATCTTATTAGATAATGAACTAGTTTATTGATGTTGGGTAAAATCTTATAAAAACATACAGATATCTAATTAATTTTGATAAAAAAACTATTTGAAATAAATATTTAATACGGAGTAATAAATAGTTGTATTAATAGTTGTATTTTATAGATGTAAATTGTGAAGAGAAAAAAAATAATTCACACTGTCGAAATTATTTTTAGCACTTAACTTATCTTTGAGCGGGAAACTTCCCCCCAAAATTTTGGGTCAAAATTTAAAGCGGACATTTAACCCTAAAAAGTGAAAACGCCGCTTCACATAGGCAAAATTCAGTCCCCATTTCCTCTCTCCCTCTTCGCTGATTAGAGTCCATGGCCGCTTCCTCTTCTGCGCGCTAGACCTTCCCGCTTCCATGGATGCCACCATACCTCTGCTCCTCCCTCTCGCTCACCCTCAGTCCTCCCTCTCGCCCTCAGCGCTCGGCCTTCCCGCTTCCATGGCCGCCACCATTCCTCTGCTCTTTCCTCCTTCCTTCGAATCTCTATGTTCGGTAATCTCTCTCTCTGGCTTGTTTTCTGCTTCCTCTTTCTCTTGTCTTTCTCCATGTTCGGTAATCTCTCTCTGACTTGTCTCTCTTTGTTAATCCTCTCCGATCCGCCGGTTCCACCACCGCCTCCGCCGCCTGCCGCCGTTTCCCCCGCCTCCTCCACCTGTGCTGTCTCCCCTTCCGACCCGCTCTGCCTTTCTCCATGTTCGGTATTCTCCAAGGTTTTCCCTCTCCTTTGCTGTTTGTTCATTTTCCAATTTCCTGGTTTTTAATATATACCCAATTTTGATTTCGTTTCACTAATTTCTGTTTTACAGAGATTTCCTTTCACAAATTTCGTTTCCATATACATGCCTATTTTTGTTTCACACTGAACCGTCTGAACGTATGTTTGGAATTGTAGAAAACGGAAGAAATAAAGAACTCAAACTCAGTGACTCGTACAATATATTTGGAATTGTAGAAAACGGAAGAAATAAATAACTCAAAGCTTCCAAGTGTTAGATGGAAGTAGTTGAGTTTCATAGACGCAGCTAAGCAATTTCTTAAAATGAAAAATTATTAAAAAATATGAATACTAGATAAATTAAAGTAACAAAGTGCAAGACTTCTATTCATTTAATAATAAATAAATTACCTGGTTGGAGTGAAGATCTAGAGTCCTTATATGAGAAAGATCTCAAAGCTCTGCTGGTACCGAACTGATTTCGTGCCGGGTTATATTCTATCTATGTTGTTCTAACTTCTGGTTGAGTGTATAGATTATTTTTATTGTTTTCAACTTTTCATTATATATGTGATGCAGTTTGTTATTTTATAACTTAGTTTCCCTTTGGTCAACATTTAATATGTAGCATTGATATGATTGTTTCTTATAAACGGGTAAACATCCGTGTTGCAGTGAGTCTGAGGAAGCTTAATGAGCAGCCTGAATGGTTAGGGGTGAAAAGCTTCGTGATTATCAACTTGACGGTTTAAATTTCTTTGTTATCAGGTTTACTTCTATTTTCTTTCTATATGCCAACCAATTTTTCACGTTCTATTACTGTTAACCATATATTGGAAGTAGATGATTATTTGAGGTTTGTTCATGCTTGATATTGCTTACAGTTTATAAGACACTCATAATCTCTAAAATTTTCTAAATTGTCCTCATCCAAATGTTGAATTTTTTCCGAGGTCAATCATTAGTATTTAATTGACTAAGAACTGTGTAATACGGAGTATATGATTGTGGGGTTAATATGATTTGCCAACCCTTTTTTTTTTATGTATGTGAAGATGATTTCAGCCCACCAATATAATGCCAAACTGACCTTTTCATGAGAAGAATCAACGAAACTTGTTTTATAGTTGATATATATATGTAGAATGCTCTTTTAAATTTTACTTTCCTGTTGCATTGGTTAATAATTATGTTCTTTCTTTCTTGACCTCTGTCTTGCATAGTATACACTGCCAGAAGTGAAGTGAGGATCCATACTTGACTATTTTATGATCAATGACTGTTTTTCCGTTAATTATGTTTTGCAAGAGAGTATATCTTTTATATTACATGTATATTTTCTCATTTTGCCATTCGTTTGTTTGTAACCCTGATATTTTGTTCTGTTGATTGTAGTGTCCAGATACAAAAAATTTATTCATGGACGACTATGTTGATTGAGGATATTCTTCAATTGAAATCATTACTGTGAGCACCTCATGCTTTTTTCCATCTCTATTGGCGGGATAGGGCAGATAGGAAATGCGTTGGCATACTACAAGAAGAAGCTATCATTGTTTTAGTTGTGTTTTGGATAGTCGAATTTATGCTTGTGTTTTGGTTGGTTGAACTCGTGGTTGTGTGTTGGATGTGTTTTGAATGAACAAATTATGTAAATGGTATTTTATTTTGATATATTTATGTGTCCAGCATTATTAAATAATTATATTATATTTAAAGATTTAAATAAGCTGTGGCAACGACATTAGCCAACAGCATTAGCCACAGACAATAGCCACGAGCATATATTGTAGCCACGACCATAGCCACATGCAGGCCACGACATTAGCCACGGGCATAACCACGACAGTCGTTGTGCCTCAATGGAGACTCCCACGTGCGAGGCCACGACATCAGCCACGGTCTGCCCGTGGCTAATGTCGTGGCTATAGCCACGAATTCCTCGGGTATGACCTCGCCACGGACATAGCCACAGAACTGTCAGATCGTGGCTATTAGCCACGGATATTGTTTCGGTGGCTGTTAGCGTCGAGGCATATAGCCTCGAATGGCGACGAGCGTCAAATTCATGGCTATGCCCGTGGCTAAACCGTTTAGCCACGACAATTCGTGGCCAATTCGTGGCTATTTGACCGTGGCTATTTACTGTGTTTTTAGTAGTTATGTTTTCTAAAATTTCAATGTGTAGTTTACGTGAAGATTCCTTTGATAACTTCTATTCAACCAACATCTTTTAGGTTAGTTTCGTATTCGGTGGAACACATTTTCTTGTTTATTCAAGTTGTCATATCACGATGTAATTTTTCTAGCCTAGAAGAACGTAACGAGGTTACCCAATTAATTTCTTGTTGAATTACGTAAGTGATAGGCTAAAAACCGGAGCGGGTATTTTCACCCATAATTTTTACTATTTTCACCGCTAATCACCGTATAGGTATGCGGTGGTCTTAATCTCCATTTTCACTGACCCACCGCATAGGTATGCGGTGGGGTCCGTTGACCGTATACGAACCCACCGCATATACATGCGGTTGAGCTGGGTAGAACGGGGTCCGTTATGCTCAACACCACCGCATGGGTATACGGTGACTTCCACCGCATGGACCGTATACCCATGCGGTGGGTGTCGGATATATCGAAACGGTTTTTGGGTTTTGCTTCATGTCGCGCACGAGAACACAGATACGTACCGTTGGCCATTGGAGCAGCTCATTTACCTCATGTGAGGTAAACTTTCGAACGTTGTTGTCACAGATCGAGAGTTGGGGCTGGTTGCGGCGCTGCGAGAAGCTCTTCCCAGTGTCAGACATATGTTGTGCACAGTGCATGTCCTCCGAAGATGCGAAGAAGCTGCTTTCCAGAAATCAAAGAATCTTGATGTTGCTGGGCGTTTCAAGAACGCATGTTATGACCTCTTCCAATCTAGATCAGTTGAAACTTTCACCGCCAAAAGGAGGGGTATGCATGTAGAGTGGGGCCATATCGAGGGGTTGATGCCGTATTTGGAGGCGACGTGGTTGCGAGATTACTCCGAGAATATAGTTTGTGCATGGACAGATACAATCCAGCATTTTTGTACGACTATGACGACAGGTGCACCTCTTTTTTGCTTAGGAATTTCATGGTACGCGTATTTTGTTTACTATATATAGCAATATTCACATGCGTGTCCCACTTCTCTTGTACGGCGGAGTCCGATCATTTGGTGTTAAAGAAGAGCTTAAACACTGCAGTCGGTGATTTTACTCACGTGATCACCACAATCGATCTGATGATGGGGGACCAAATAAGTGAGGTGAAGAATACAATGGGGCGAGCGAACAACACCTGGCCGACAGACTCGCACGGCCTATGGGGTGATCGGATTCGGAATATTGGGTCGAAGGAATGTTTCAACTTGTTTTTCGACATATACACGAATATGAAAGTCGATCCGCTATCGCAACCATGTAGAGATAGATACTGGAGGGACGTCTACGATCTCCCATGCACACATGAGATGCAAGCTTGTCGAGACACGCAAATACCCATCAGACTGTCCCAGATTCATTTTTTTTGGAAGCAATTGGATTGGAATCGTCCACATGTTGACAACGTCCAAGATAGCACTCCGCTCACCAGAGTTGATGTCGACATGTCTCGCATGATCACGTTGTTCCAAAATGAAGCTATGGACGAGGATACTCGTTGGAGGATCGTGTAGGCATTCAACGATGAAGATTGTCCCTCTCATACATCGTTGACTCCACCTGACCCCGAGGACCGTAGATCGACCGGGAGACCGAGGACTCGCCACCCCTGTCAGACGAACTCTCTACCTTGGGAACGTGAGCGTGCTCGGGCCCAACGTCGAGCTGGTAGAGAGGGGAGCAGGGGATCGGCACGAGGTCGAGGTCGGGGTCAATCTTCATCAAACGAAGCAGATGATGCGAAAGGCAATAAAGAGGGCACTGGGTCCAACGCAATTGCCGTCGATGACCCTCCTAGTTGTCGAGGAAAAGGAAGAGGATGAGATCGGGGACGGGGACGTGGGAGGGGACGTGGTTGAGGTCCATCAGCGTCGGAGCCTATAGGTGACATTCCATCGACAGCATCTACGGCGCTTCCGCCGCAGAATCTCCCTCGCGTAGATTTCAATTGGAGCACTGACAACATCGACGAATTCATGATTACTTTCATACGAGCCGTCACAAATGTTGCAGGTGATGGTCATTGTGGGTATAGATCTTTTTCTTGTCTTCTGAAATTGGGGCAAGATGCATGGCCTCGAGTTCGACGGGAGTTGGCCGTTGAGTTGCAGTTGCATGCAGATCGGTACCATTACTATCCCGCCTTAGATGAGCTCATCATCAGGGTCAACTATTTCGGCACGTGTCATGATGCCACTTATTGGATGGAGATTCCGATCATGGGAGAGGTGTTTGCTACGCTTCACAAGCGTTCTTTGGTGATTTTGTCACAGATGATGCCGATGTTGTGCCTGCCTCTGTACGCCACCGGGGGCCCGTCAGTACCGGCCTATGAAGAGTTAGATGAGATAGCTTTAGTCGGCAACAACAACCACTTCGTTCTGGTACGTTTCACATTTCATAGTCATTCATTTCTTAAAGTTTTGTTTCTCTTTTCTAATGTAAACAGTCACCTGTTATCCGCAGATTTGGTTGTTGCCTGGTTCGCCTCTGCCGCCAGTCTACACTGCATGGACACGACATCACGATCCCACAGAGCCTACCGCCGTCGTGATGGTGGTCGTCCGCTGAGCTATTAGCACTTTTCATTTTCTCGTGTCATTTTCTGAACTCCATATATTGACTTCTTCGGGTACTATATATTTGTCTGTGCCATTTCCCGAACTGCGTTCTATGACATTTTCCGACCCATGTTTTTTTTTATGATGCTTGACATTTCCCATACTTCGGTTTGCTTTTTTTCCTATACAATATTCATTTATTTTTACATGGAGAAGCCATATTCAGATTTGATTCGGGGATCGTCGAGTACTACCCCGATACATACTAAGCGTTGCTTAGTACGTAATATATACTCTTTCTTCTAACTGAAACATATCATTTACAATTTATTAAATTTACATGTGATTTTGATGATAATGACAAATACATAAAACATAAATTTTTTAAATTCTAATTTATAATAACGTATGTTTCCACCCCAAATTAGGGTGGAAACTAACAACCCCCAAACTCACCGCATATGTTTGCAGTGAGTGACGTGTCCGGTCCGGTCCGTCCAACGCCCACCAGAATGTGGGTCACCCAAGACCCACCACAAACTTATGCGGTGGGATTCAAACGGAACGGACTGGCCCACCACAATACTCACCTCGACCCACCGCAAAGTATTGCGGTGGCCCACCGTAAAGTATTGCGGTGGCCCACCGTACACCTATGCAGTGGGATCGTTGACTATCATTATGGCCACCGCATACCTATGCGGTGATAAGCGGTGGAAATAGTTAAAATTAGCAGTGAAAATATTATCACCCGCTAAAAACCTACCCACAAATATACGAGATCGATTGTAGTATCAAGTAATAAAATTACAGTTCTTCCCAAATGACATAAGGCTCCATATCAATTAATCTAATTAAGAATCAAGAAGAGAGTTTATAAAAATATATAATAAAAATTAACTAACGATATATACAAGCAAATATAAAATAGAGAGAAAAGACGTCTAATGATCCGGGTATTAGGTTAGCATCGTGTCAAATATCGAATTCATCCGGTTTTTCATGTTCATCTAAAAGCTATTAAACTCTCATTATTCACTTTAGACTATTAACTAGTAAACCGGTGTTATTCACTCTCAAACCAAAGCTAGTAAATTCACTCTCAATCCCAGGCTATTGTGTTCCCTTTCGATGTAAAGCTATTAAGCATGTCAAAGCTATTCACTTTAAATCAAAAGCTAGTGAGTTCACCTCAAATAAAAAGTTAGGGGTGGGCGCGAGACGGGACGAGACAGGACGGAGGTCGTCCCGCGTCCCGTTCCGCGTAATTTTTACGGGATGGGACCGGGACGGGATTTACTCTTTTTTTCATCATCCCGCACGAGCCTTGTCCCTCACAGGACGGGACGGGCCTTGTCCTTCGAATAAAAAAGATTATAAAGAGTTAAAAAATTTCTGTATATTTTGCGATTTTCAAAGACGTAACACATATAAATCTATATTTTTTTATATATATATTTTATGAGTTTTTCTGTATACACACTGAATGTTATGCAATAGCATTAGTTTTTTTTTTATAAATCTATATATTTTCTGTATATTTTTTTTATAAATCTATATTTTGTATATATATAAATCTACATGTGTATATATACACACTGAATGTAATGCAATAGCATTAGTTTTTTTTTTGGGTGGAATTCAGTAGCATTAGTGTATGCATATACACACTCTATAGATTATATATATAGATTGTATACATATGTCATCTATATAAATGTATTATTATTATTATTATTATTATTATTATTATTATTATTATTATTATTATTATTATTATTATTATTATTATTATTATTATTATTATTATTATTATTATTATTATTATTATTATTATTATTATTATTATTATTATTATTATTATTATTATTATTATTATTATTATTATTATTATTATTATTATTAACCAATTACTATTTACAAGAAATTAGTGGGTAGCCGAGATACTATCTGGACACTCACTCCTTTAGCGATAATAAAACTGAGTCTAGTAAAAATATAAGCAACAACATGAGCCCCAATATCCTGAGATACGGAGAATTTCTGAATCCGCTTCAGCAAGGCAACCGCATCTGTATCTAACTCTCCCAACGAAGAGAAGGAGAAGGGTAGGAAACCATAACCATCTGTCGTGCTAAAGGCAATTCTAGTCAAAACATGACACGTATCCCTACTATACCCAGGTAGCCCTCTAGCAACCCCACATATCCGCTTGAGAAATCCCATGGCCTCATCCCCTAAGTTACCAATAGTAGAAAAGGAAAATGGCAGAAAGTGATATCCCTTGTCTCCACAAACCTTCTCATACTTTTTCCTTTTGTTTTCAGCAGCCACCCTGACCGCCTTACCCGGGATGAAAACTGAAAGACCAGAATTGCTAAAGATAGAAGTATCCGTGATGTCAACACAAGTGTCTTTGCCCTTGAACCAATTGTAGAACAAAATATCAGCCGGACGGAGCTCACTTTCCCTGTCATCAGTCATACCCGTAGACGCCTCTCTACGCACAGAAATCCCAGCCTTCAAGCACTCATCATATCAAGCATCTCGCACCATATTATGACGGTGTTTAACACCAATGTCAGCAACCCAAGCAAGGGTGTGATCCCCCCACGAATCCAAAATGCCCTTCTCACAAGTAGGACATTTGGCCTTAGCCTGGAACAATTCAATTCCAAGACGTTACTTAATGATAGAACGAAAGGTGGCGGGGTTCATAACCTGACCAAGACCGGGTATAGGGGCATCCTTTAGCCATTGTTGGGCCATAGGGAGTTTCAGGTTTGCAAACAGAGCTTCTTGCCTTCTAGTAAGAGCAAACTCCACCTTGAGGTGCTTGTCGACATTTTTGTAGTACCAACTAGCCAATTTCTTTATTAGACAGGGGGCTGGTTGTACCGCACAAATGTCCAAGACATCCTCATCAATGATATTACTCCACCTTGAAGTAGCTGATCCGAAAGCAGGTCCATCACCAGACACTCCAGAAGCCCTCAAAACACGATCATGCAACCCATGCGACTAGAGCCTCGAAGCAAGAAAATCATATTGTAGCGTGTCCGCAGCGGTGTAAACCCCAAGGCCACCGTAATCGATAGGAATGGTAGAAAGGCGCCACTGTAGAGGGCCAAAGCCTGAACCCCCAAGCGTCACTTTATGTTCCATTGACATCCTTAAAAAATCATCAAAAACACCTTGCGCATCTATGAAACATGAAGGCGGGGTAGTTCACATTGCAAAGTAGAGACGAGAGACTCCCGAGCAGGCTCGCAGAAGCAATAACTCACACTGGGGATCTTCCAACCTCCTGATAGCCTCCATGAGGGCATTGGTTTTTAGAACCCTCTTTAATATCACCTCGTTACAAAAGGAATGATCCAAGCTAACAGGCCCGCCAAGTAGTTTAACCCCTCCCACCGGACGGGAAATATGCTCAGGAAAACCCCAACTTCCCTACCGCGTGTGTCCTCATTCGGCCAGAATATTTCCGTCTTATCAATATTAAGGTGAAGTCCTAGGGCCGGGCCATCCTCTCTGATAATGGAAAGGGGTCTGCTGACCATCAAAGTGTCCCCAATCAGCGTTCCGTCATCCTGATACCAAGCATTAAACTTCAGCTCACAACTAGACATAACCTTACGGATCAACGGATGCAACGTAAGTGAGAAAAGAAGAGGTCCAAGAGGGTCACCTTGCTGAACCCCCTGACACGAATAGATGACCTGATCACCGTAATATAACCGAGCAGGATGAGCATAGCAGAACTCAACCCAATGGGCGATAAAAGGGCACATATGACGAACCTCCCTGATCATAGCACCGCGACCAACCAGATTGAAAGCATTCTTGAAATCTACCAAAAGCATAGTCAGACTATTATCACAACCCTGAGATTCCACTAATCTGTTAACCGCATGCAGCACTGCTTCTCCACCACATGAAACTCCAACCCCAAACTGAGCATTTTCAAGATAAGGCTCAAGGGTTTTACCAGCCGAAGATGCAGCCACTTTCGACTCCAAACGCCGCCAGATTGACCCAACAGCAATGGGACGAATCCCCCCACCCGGCTTAAGGAGAGGCGTGAGTAGGGCACTTGCAACAAATTCACTCAAAGAAGCAGGACATTGTGTTATTCGCACCAAATCAGGCTATTAAACAAATTAATACTTGACTACATGTTGTTGTTGTTGTTATTATTATTATTATTATTATTATTATTATTATTATTATTATTATTATTATTATTATTATTATTATTATTATTATTATTATTATTATTATTATTATTATTATTATTATTATTATTATTATTATTATAATATACGGGACAGGACGGGATTTGCGAAATCGAGACGGGTTGTCCCGCGTCTCTTCCCGCATCATTTTTGTGGGACGAGATTCACTATATTTTTTAAATCCCACCGGGACCGGGATTTGCGGGATTTGTGCTCACCCCTATAAAAAGCTATCAAATTCACTTTGATTTGGAACTATTAAACATAATATGTTATTCACCTTGATTCAAAGCTATTAAACACATTGTGTTATTCGCATCAAATCAGGCTATTAAACAAATCAATTCTTGACTACATGTTAAGTCTAACAATCCATCGCCTTAGACAAGAGAACTAGCCAATCACAATCGAATACATGATGAAAAACAATTAAATAAATCACAACAATCATGAATTAAATTAAAAGAATTTAGATAAGTCACAACAATCATAAATTAAATTAAAAGAAAAAGAGTACGAAGACTTATCCCAAATCTTGCAAATAATTCAAAAGTTGAAACTTGATCACACAAGACTAAATCTTCACTGTCTTATACAACGGTAGAAAAATAGACTTAAAACTAAACCCTAATCTAAACCTAAAACTAAAAACAGTGGCCGAAGCCTTATTGCGGTTAAGTTCGAACAAAACCATTTCGGAATGGCTCACTGGAAATGACTTGTGGGTAGTACCCATAAGTCCGCAGTTCGATCCCCGTAATGGCCGTCTTTATTTACCTATTCAAGGTAAAGTGCGAACAACTCCTTTTTACTGTAATGTACGTGTGTGTCACGGCCCATTCCAATGAAGCTCCAGATGCCAATACATTCCTCTTAATTCAGCCCATTTATGCCTTGGCCTCACAAACTCAAATGTCATGGCCCATCCCACAAAACAAAGTCTCGTTTCGGCATCATGCTTGCCCTTTTTCAATAGGCCAAATTGCATAAAACAACCCTTAATTCACTCTTCTCAACTAACCACACATTATTAAAAAAACGGAGAAACTAAATACACCCCAAATCTTGCACATCGAAATAGACGTGCAGGATTGGAGTGAGTTAATTAATTTTGCGTGCTAATTAGTGGGAAAGGCATGCACGTTGGAATTAATGTGCACTTTTGATGGGGGATTTGCGATGTATCTAACAACATCCTTCAAAAAATTTCACTTAACCACCCATTTTCTCTTTTCTCTATTTAAAAGACCAGAATGCCCCCAAAATTAATTACTAATGTTTATTTATTTATGATTATTATTTTGGTAGAATTTTTTTTTATTATTAAATCTCAAGTAAATTTCCGGTCTTTTAGACCTCATCCCCTTCGGGTAGAGCCTGCTCACTCGAATTCTTTCTTAATAAAAAAAATATCAAGTAAATGTTTTGGTAGATTCTATATTATATTTAGCTTACTTTTGAAATTTTAAACCTGTATGTATATACTAAAATATATTCGGTTTTAAAAATTTCTTATATTTAAAGTGTGAATTTTAGAAATTTCTTATAATAGACATTTTGTAGAATTGTTAGTATCGCAAAAAAAAAAAGATCGGGATTGTTCAACCATTTTTTATCATTAGAATTGTAGAATCGGATTGGAATTTTAACAACATTGGCTGGAACTGTGGAAAATATTTGATAGTTGATAAATTTATAGTTGTAAAAGGAGGTGGGTGAGGACTTGGCGGTGAGATACCAGAACTAAGGTAGTAGGTAGTGACCTCTATTTTAAAACATCTATTTGAGATTTAATAAGAAAAAAAATAACTCTACCAAAATACTAATAATACATAAATAAACATTAGTAATTCATATTGGGGTCATTTTGGTCTTTTAAATAGAGAAAAGAGAAAATGGGTGGCTAGTTGCAATATATATGCTATAATGGGCAGTTAAGTGAAATTTTTTGAATAAGGAGTGGTTAGGTGGGAAGAAGAGTGAATAAAGGGTGGTTTTATGTCATTTGGCATTTTAAATATCTTTAAATTACGCCCGAAATTTTCCCGAAATTACCTGAATTAAATAAAGCTCGAGTGTAGATTCCGAAAATGTAAAATAAAATAAATAAAGTATAAAATATGATAAATATGCATAAAATGCCCTAAACTAAAATGCAAATGCAATTCTAAAATTAGTCTAAAATAGATGTTATCAATAAGCCAAATGTATATACGGAAAGTGTCGACAAAAAGATCAAAGTAAGTCAAAATTATAGGATATGGTGGTTGTATAAGATATGCTGAAAGTGTTTCCTCTCAAAATATAAAACTAATGTTAAGACCGACATACAACTATGTTTAAAGAACATTGAGCACCACCTTGTATCCATCTTAAAACTCGAACTCGATCTCTTCGCCACTCTCCGTATACTTGCTAGGCGACTAGTTCGACTAAGCCAATAAGCTATCCTTGCCCTTGATTTTCATCCTAACACTTTATCCGCCCAATAGAGGGATCTTGTACTCAAGACAACATCACTGGTAATAAGCATGTTCGTTAGGCCTATTAGCGCATCTTCTTGATCAGCGCAAATGTGAACTGCTCGTAGGTGGACAGGTTTATGACAATGTCGATGGGATTGGCCTTCGAACTCGTCACAAGGAGCACCCTAGTCTCATCTCCTTTGGATCCCATCCAGCCCCTTGACAGTTAAATGCTTCGATCACTCCTCCATTCTACAACATAAGATATCAAATCATTAGGTTATGTTTCAATTTATCATCCACCTACAGTGATAAGAAGTTAGTAAAGTTACCTTTTTGAAGTTCCATATTGTAAGGATGGTCTTTTGATCAAATGAGGGACTCTTGAAGAGCCAATCTCTAGTGGGTAGCATCCAGCCTAACTCCACCCCATGCCTCAAAAAGAGGGTGCCATAGCCCCTTGAACTTGTCGCTTTGATACCTTGTGCATTCGTACTAAGCTCTTAATCAACACTGCAACATTCAACTTATCCAATTCCCTGTTTAACCGCTCAATGATCATCGACAATTGTACTAAAAAAGTCGCCTTGCACGCCTTCTCAACATGCTCGATCTCGACATCCTTAGAGATATGAGCATCTTGGCCTCTAAGCTTTGTATAATTGAGCGTTTGGCCCCAACATAGATCATCTTTTGTAGCCTTTGAACTTCTCTCCTTTATCTAGAATGTGAAGCCTACAAGTCATTTGGTCGCCGCCAAGAACAAGATTCCAGGAGTCGTAATTCAGGTCCTCATCATCATCATCTCTATTGACACTTTACCAACCATCATCTTTAATAAGGAGCTTCAAGGAGAGCTCACCCTTGTCACCCCCTTTGATGCAACAAGGGAACTGTAGTGATAGAATTGCGAACGAGGTTGCAGATTCAACTTGGATTCTGGGTTTTCAAGATCAGAGGGTAGAGAAATTCTTGAATTTGGTAAATAAAGAGCGATCATCCAGGTTCGAAGCGGGGAGCTTTGGGTACTAGCCGCAAGTTCTTTCCGGTTGAACCATTATGGAATTGCAAGGGTAGAGAAATCCTCCTCGTCGATTTGGACGACTAGTCCGAAAAAGCTCTGATACCATAGACACTTATTTGATAAAACAGTGATTCATTGATGAACATTCATTGTGGATTCCTCCTCATCGATTTCAGCACCCTTTTACATTTGTGTTTATATACTATGAAGCCCTAAGATCCTATAATCTGATAAAGCTGCAAGTGTCAGAATCTTACATCATAAGGATCCTTCTAGAATAAGAAACAATACAACTGTGCACAGAAGGGAAAAACATGACATATGATAGGCTAAAACCTACACCCACAAGTGTATGGGGTTCAGTTGTAGTATACCGACTGTAGTATCACAAGGACCAGTGGAGTATCGATTGTCAATTTCAAACTAGTTCGACTAAACCCAAAAGTAACAAACAAATTGAGGGAAAATATGTGTGTAAAAATAGCAAACACCGATAAAAATGTTGAGAAATATATGTATAGAAGATATTGTAGGGCTAAGGATTCACCAACGATGCATCATCAATAGACAAAAATATATTCTCACTTGAACGATTTCTAACTCAAAAGTGAAGGTAGATTGTCTAAGGTAATCGCAAAGCTCCTTTCGAAATTGAAGCGAATGTGTCTAAATTGGTTAACGATCTCCTTTCGGTTTCAAGAAACCAATTTAGAACCCTTAAGCGCTTAGAATTCTAAATGAAAATCACTTCGATTTTGCCTTTCGGTCTCAGTTGATATCACAATCATCTAGAATATCTATAACAATCAATAAATCCTCAAGATGATCAATTTCACTTTTGATCAACTAAACTTTGGGTTTAATCCTATAGTTCCAATGGATCAAATAGTCTTTCGGCCTAAATTCACCATCTAAATTCTAATTTAGGGTCTTAGTCTTTTGATTTCAAACCAAAAAATAGTTCTAACCAATTCTCATCGATTAGGGCTAGGGCAATAGGACTAAATCAACCAAAACAAAATAGAAATCAATTAAACAATACTAAGAACGAGTCTATTTCCTCATCGTCTGGATCACCCCGACCCTATAACAAGAAATCTAGCCACTCATGGAGAAGTTCATGCTCAATTCAATCAGATTCGGCAAAGCAAACATGAATCTACAAGAAGAGGGAGAGAGATTTACTGAAAAACGAAGAATCGAATAAGTTCTCAATTAGAATCCCCCAAAACTTCCAAATAGGTCTCTCCAAGTTCAGATTTTCGGCCCCTAGAACCTCCCCAAAACGTCCCTTAAATACCCCCAAATAAAAATAAATTAAAAACGGACAAAAAACGATTCAGGGGACAACGCTCGGGCATATAACAACTCGAGTGCCTTAGCCACTCGGTCGAGTGTGAGGTTTTGAAAGCTTCTGGAGGCCAATCGAGCCAGAACTAGTCGAGTGTTGAGGCACTCGATCGAGTGGACTTTAGCAGGGTCGCCTTGAAATACATTTTCTGGAGTCCTTGTTCGTCCGATTAATGCATATGAATATGTGTTGGAAAGCTTTTTTCGAGGAATCCAACTCTCATGAAGCCATCAGGACTTGATTCGAAGTGTTGTAGGGCGAAAATAGGAAGTTTTTCCGTGCTGCTCCACTTTGTCCACTTTTTTCGGTTCCGCTTTGATTCTCTTGGCATGTTTACTTGATCATGTGCCTTCTAACTTTTCTTTGACGACTTCTAAGTTCGTCGAGGAGCCTTGAAAAACCTCCTCCTCTTTTATATCTTGAGTTGAGTCCAAAACCGCTCCAGAATACCTGAAATCACGATAAACATGTTGTAGACACCGATTTCTCCAAACGAAATACTAAGGGGTAAGAATTAGGCAAATACTCGAGTAAAATGCCCTAAAATCTATCCATGAGTGCCTTGTAAACATGACTAAATAGAAGCTATCAAAATAACACATACTTACCCTTGCTTGTCCCCAAGCAAGACTAAGACAATAATCACAAAATAGCATCTACTATTTCAAACTATTCGACGAATGCCGTCCTAGCATATCGTAGCCATCAACCAAGCTTGACTAGCTCTTAAAATCTCAACCTCAAAACTCATCATCCAAAAAGCTTTAACAATCTCAAAAATCTCCAACGCTTGGAATCATGCACACAACAAATTTATGAGGACTTTATAGGGTTATAATGGGGCTAAGATGAAAACGGTTAGGAATGGAAAAGTTCAGGTCATATGGTGCTAAAATCCGGAAAAAAGGATCATGCGAGAACGACCGAAAAAACACCAACTTCAAATATCGAATTCATACCAATCCATGAAACAAATTCCATCACAACTACTTTTTTCATGTTCACTTTTGTCAACCCTATCAAAGTTTTTTTTTCTTCCCCTTTTTCACTCTTTTTCTAGCCTCGACACCGTTTTACGCGAATACTAATATTTGTGATGAATACACCCGGTTACTAAGTGTCTTGGCTTCTTCACTTTGCACTTCTTCCTACTTGTGTGAATTTTATTCTCCACAAGCAGGATCGGTTACTAACCGTATTTTTTCTTTTCTTGACTTTTGCACAAGAGTGAATTTTATCCTCCTCTTATCCCAAGACTTTTTTTTTCAATCACAATCAAGGGAAATCGCCTCATACTTTGAAGCACATCCACACAACAAAATACACTACCATGACCCAAAATTCCGGATTGGGTAAAGGCAAATAGCGGTCTATGAAAATCTTGTGGAGCTAACAAAGAAACAAGCTTCTAAGGTTCAGAAGGCTTTAAGCAGGTGATCAAATGGAAAGGTAGGCAAGGATTAATGGGCTGACAAAACTACCTCAATCATATTTCAATTGTGCACATAAACCAAATAATGTGGTCTCAACCATAATATCAAGCTTGAGTATCCAAGTATAAGGCGAGAAACATACATAATCAAGCAAGAGGGTAAACAATCTAGCTAGTAAAACAAGGCAATGGCTTAATGCTCTAGCAATCATCAATCATTCTAATAAGCGCGGGCCAAAATAGACACAAAGTCAGAAAAATTGTGAAGTATTCACCCCCACCACATGCTTAGACAAAGCATTGTCCTCAATGTGCAAACAATTAATCCAGAAAGAGATGGGTATACTCACAATTTTAACATGTAAATCACGGGTCTAGAAGGTGTCTAGAAGGTAGCCAAGCTATAGCCATCCGCGTCCAAACCTAGGCAAGACAACCAACACAAACAAGCAACAAACTCGGCAAGATGGGGGTTAGTAGATAGGTGTCAAACACCTTCAATTTAGCTCAAAACACAAACAATATTCTCAATATATAGCACACTCTCCACCCTATACTTGCACTTTTGCAAATCAGCTAAAAAAACAAAAGAAAAAAAAAACTGAAAACTAAAAATATAGAAAGCATATCTCGAGTTGCCTCCCGAGAAGCGCTAGTTTAAGGTCTGAAGCCGACCTTCCATTACCTTTGATTGCTTGGGTCAAGGTGGTTGAATGGAAACAACCTCCTTGTTCGGATCTACAACAGAATACTCTTTCAGTCTTTGTCCATTCACCTTGAACTTGTAGGCCCGCTTGCTCCATACCTCAACAACTCTATGGGGGTGCATTCCTTTGACATTGAAGGGGCCGCTCCACCTTGACATCGGCTTCCCTGGAGCTAGTTTTAGCCTTGAGTAGAAAAGTAGCACCAAATCACCTTCTTGAACTCTTTTGGGAGGTCTTCTTTTAGCTTCACCCGTAGAGACTCTGTCATATACCTACAAAATAGATTTGGGATCCTCCACAAAGATAGTCAAATTTCGAGCTACATCAGCAAGTAACTCCTTTCTAGCACCATTGACCACACTCTTTGCTAGAGCAAACTCTGAAGGGTCTCGTTTGACCAGTTCTTCCATGGTACTAGGACCTCTTTTATCTAACACCTTCATCATGTAACATTCATTCTCAACAACAGATTTTTTTTAAATATCGTTGGAGAAATTAAACTCAAATTTCTCATCTCCTTCAGTGAAAGAAAAAAAAAAACGCTCTTGACATCAATATTTGCACATATGGTAGCTAAGAAAGCTCTTCCTAGTATAATAGTCACATGACTATCAACTTCAATGTGAAGGACTATAAAGTCTGCCGGGATTAAAAACTTACCAACCTGGATGAGAATGTGCTCAAGTATACATGAAGGGTGTCGAATCGACTTATCAACCATGCTAAGTGTCACTCGAACTGGTCTGGGGTCTCCTAATCCTATCTTCTTGCATATATATGGGGGGGGGGGGGGAAGTGATACTCATGCTGGCCCCCAAATCGCATAGGGCTTGGTAGGTGTGATTCCCCAAGGTGATCGAAACACAGAAACTCCTAGGATCTTTAAGCCTAGGTGTCAACACTCTTTTAGTTTCCTCCCGATCTAATGCGATGGTCTGGCACTCTTTTAGTTTCCTCTTATTCGACAAGATCTCCTTCAGAAACTTCACATAAGATGGCATTTGAGTCAAAGCATTGGTGAAGTAAATGTTGATGTTGAGCTTCTTCAACACCTCTAAGAATTTCTTAAACTGCGCCTCGTTTTGAGTTTGAGCTCTTCTTTGTGGAAATGGAAGTGGTGGCTCTTAAGGAGGATGTGGCACATATGGTTTCTCTTTCTCAGTGTCAGGAGCTTTTTCCATTTCAGCTTCAACTCTATTCTTAGTCTCTTTCGGTGCTACAGGCATCAGATCTTCTAACTGCTTGCCACTCCTTAAAGATACACCAGGAAAATTGTACCTTGGGGTTCTCTTCAGTACTCCCTGGAAACTGACTAGTAGGTCTAAGAGCATTGCTAGCTTGCTGAGCTACCCGCCCCACTAAGTTTTGAACGATGCCCATGAGATGTTCCATCATCAACTCCATCTTACCCTTCTAATATGGAGGGTTTAGTGGAAATCCTAGAGGCGTTCCTTCAGCGGCTTGCTTGTTAGCATAAGAGAAACTAGGGTGATTCCTCACTTGGGGATTGAAGTTGTTGTAGTTTCTGTTATACCCTTGACTACTATTGTAGTTGTTGCCCATTCATAGGGTCTGTTTTAGTCATGTATTTGCATATTACATTAGGTTATTTTCATGCATATTTTACATATTTTTATAGTTAATCTATATTATTTACTTTTCGGAGTCTACACCAGGGCTTTTATATATTTCAGGTAATTTCGGCTAAGTGGATTTGAAGATCACTCGATGTTTACGGGATCATTGTACAAATTGGAAGCCAAGGTGGGGCGGTTACATATATGGGGCCAGACTGATGAATTGCGTATTACGGAGGCGTATGCGGCTCTAGTGCGTGTGCTCAACAAGTGCTGCCTTGCTTTGTTTTGTTATATTAAATTAGATAGATTAGTTATATAGATAAATTAGATATATTTATATTATATATTTATATTAGGATAGATTAGGATACCACGGTAGGAATATGGGTTCGTATGGGGCGGGGTTAATAAACTAACTAAAATTATAAACAGGGTAAAATTTAGTAGTTGTGAAAAGAGTGTTTTGAATTTTTTAGCTTAATAATTTGGGATAACAATTGATAAATTTTACAACAATGAGCAATCCTACCATTACACATACAATGTCTGTGACGACTACATCGTAATAAGGGTGGTTAATCATTGAACAATCGACAAATTTTACAACAATATGCCCTCTTACAATAACACGTACATTGTCTGCGATCATCCATTTTGAGCTTCCCAAACAATGTCTGCGATCTCATCTAGCAACCTCTTCATACCATCGCTTCGAGCACCACTTGAGCCCTCGATCCCAGCGTTATCAGCAGCCTAGTAGCATCAATAAGAGCAATAACAGCAGAACCATTGCACAAATTCGCACAAACTAAAATCCCCTACTCATCAATTTATACAAAATTTCGCACAAACTGAAATCCTCTACTCATCAATTTATAATTCAATCCAACCACACACATCGATTATCTATACAAAATTTCGCACAAAATTGCAAACAATTTCGCTCATATTCAAAATTAATGAATGAAGGTGAGTGAGATACCTTAGTGATCTTCGTTCTTTGTCACTCTCAAATCGATCGAATGACCGCCGACGGAACTGCTACTGAGCAACCCTAACTGCCGCCTCGGCCCTAGGCTGCAACTGTCGGAGTTGGGAGCCCCTTCCCAGCAAGAAGATAGTAGCCATGGAAGATGAAGGTGAGCTACATACCTATGGGAAGTCCGGTAGTCATCTCCGGCTCCGAATCCGAGTGTCTTTAGCTAGAGATCGGAGATGCAGATGAACACGTGCCGCCGCTCCTCTGCTCCATTTCTCGCACTCGATGCGCAACCAAAAACCCTATGCGCGTAGAAGGAAGCAAGTTGGACGGGTTGTGAAATTGGTAAAAAGAAAGCTTCAATTTGTAGCTTTTTTTAAACACATTTTTTAACTGATTAATGCTCATTTTGGGTTGCCATACACCTATTTTAGCTGTTTATTTTTTTAACAGCAAAAAATATTTTAATTTTAACAGCTAAAATGGGGTGCCATACACACCTTATATATTCATTCATTCATACGGCAGAAGGGAAGTGGCCGACAAACCGTGACTTTCAACCCTAATTATGTTTTGTTTAAGTTTTATGGAGATCTAAACTCTTCTGTTTCGTCTATAGATAGAAGCTTTGGTTTGATAAAGTTGTGAGATTTCTATTTTTATTCTATTCCTATTGATTCGTATTAATTCTTTTGCGAATATTGTTGATTTCTTCTAGTCCATACAACTAGTTGAGATCGATTATTGCGTAGCGAACCTTAATCCATAGTAGCAATCATGCCTTTTTAGGACTCGTAGGACTAAACTGATGTGTAGAGAATCAATTATTTGTTAAGTGCTGACTCATAGCTTGGTGTTGCATGTATCCTGGTTAATCCGTAATCTTAATGCTACAATTGGGTTAAATCTTGACCGTGTTAGGGTTATCTAATTAGTAAGGGTTACTAGGACTCTTAGGACTAGTAATTTACATAAGATCAGAACATGAACAATAATAGAATGAAAAGAGAACTTGAAGAAGAATCGAGGATCGACTAGTTAAACTAAAGTGGATATTTATAGATGAAACTATATTCTTAATTGTTATCTCCATTAATTTTTTTATGTTACATGTACTTCTTCAAGAGTACAAATATTTAAAATCTTCTAGAGTGTATAAGAATCTGAAATTGGAGTCTTCAAGCTCTTATGTAGACTTTGATGAAAACTCACAATCTGTTGGATTGTTTAACCATTGAGTTTAGGAACTTCAAGCCCGACCACAAAATAGATGTTGAAAAACTCAAAATATAGTGGACTAAAGTAATAATAATAATAAAACTATATAAAAGATAATACTAAATAGTAAAGTATATTAAGAGACATGCATATAACAAACAAATCTTAAATAAATAAATAAATAAAATTAGTGTCAACTTCGAGTGACATGATAATAGATCTTGGAGACCTTTTTATCACCTACGTCAGGAGGTAGTATTTTTATATGCAATTTTATCGTTTACAGCGGGAAACTGATGTCAAAGTTGATTTGTTACTCTGGTTATACGAATCATCACTACAAGGGTGACGTTTACGAGTTCATCTATACGAGGGTGCGGTTTATCATTCATCTACTTCGGGAGATGTCCACTCATCTATTTTATAAGATGTGTTTTTTTTCATCTACTTCAAGAGACACATCTATTCATCTACTTCGATAAAGAGATGAAGAATAAAAAATATAATATGTACAAATAAAAATAAATAAAATAAAAGGTTAATCATTGATGCATCACTACGAGAATGGAAATATTTGGTTCATCGCTTAAGAGATGCAATTAACCGGTCTATATCTCAAAGATACGACTTATTCATTCACCTACTTCAGAAGATGAGAATGTTAGTCTCTCTTTCGAGAGATGTACCCGTTCATCTACTTTGGGAGATGTGACGGTTTCGTTCATCTACTTCGGGAGATGAGAGAAAACAAATATAGTTTAAATAAATAAAATAAAATACCATACATATAAATTTAAATAAACATAAATCAGTAAATATAATTTCATCACTACGTGGATGAAATTTATCGGCTCGATCATCTTTGCGGGGATGTGATTTGTCCATTCGTCAACTTTGAGAGACGTGTACATTAATCTACTTATGAGATTCGCCATTTCTCATCGAATATGTCAATTCATATTATAATATCATTTTTGTTGATTCTTTTAACCACTTCAAGGGATAACCGCTTCGGGGGTTGGTATATTTTATGCATACGCAAATACACCTCATCTTCGAGGGATGCGTTTACCTATTTCACGAGTCAAATCTCATCACTTCGGGGATGTAGATCGGAACCGGACAAAGTTTGCAACCCTGTAAGTTTGGGTCTTTTTCTGTAATTATCAGAAAAGTGTAAGCTGAAAAGCGATTTTAAATATTCTGGGGCTGGATTTGTAATTAATCCAAAATTGCAATGAATTCCTATCGTCTTCTTCGATTGATTTGCAGAGGGCGGTCTGGGTCCCTTCGCGACTGTTCAAGTCCGAGCTTGGTGTCGATGCTACAGTTGAGGGGGTGTTGGTTGTCGTCCTAGTTCCGACTATGCCAAGGTTTGACCGCAGGGCTTGCGTGGTGGTCTGCGGCGTCGCCCATGGAGGCAGGCATGGATCGCCCTGCCGCGTGCGGTGGCGGTTTCCAAGGAGAAGAACACAATGCTCTTCTCCTGGGCTCACCACTGGCCGATCCGGGCATAGAGGACATGTGGAGGAGGAACTCGGCGCAACTTAATAACCCTTCCTCCAACGGCCGAGAAAACGACGATCCTACGGTAACTGTTGGTCTGGAGTCTGGACATCGAAATTCCATCGACATCGACGATGTCTATGTTCCTGCATCTCCTAGATCAAACAATTGGTAAAAGCAATTGGCAAAAACAGTAAACATTCGGTAGAAAAAACAAAACGCCAAATATACCGGTCAGAGAAGTGTAGGATTCTAGAATTGATGTAAAGTCCTCCTTGAGGGTTTCATTCATTAGACAATGATATATATAGGTTACAAGGTATTGGTTATTGTGCCTTTGAGCCCACTATACAATATAAGACCTATGTAATCTATCAAACCCCCGCAATCGAAAGTGGAGGGTCCCGTACTGTGAGACTGGACCGAAAATCGAGGAACAACTGCCGAGGTAAACCCTTAGTGAAGATATCAGCGTACTAATAGGAGGACTGGACATGAAGAACATGAACATGTACAAGAGCAACCTTGTCCCGAACGAAGGGGAGATCGAGCTCAATGTGCTTCGTTCGCTGATGCTGGACTGAGTTTTTGGCCAGATAGACGGCGGAGACGTTGTCGGTGTAGACCAGGGTGGCCTTCTGAAGAGGGCAGCGGAGCTCAAGAAGGAGATTGCGCAACCAAGAGCACTCGGAGACAATGTTGGCGACACCTCTGTACTCTACGTCGGCGCTAGAGCGAGACACCACAGACTGTCGCTTCGCGGAGAGGTGGCAAGAAGAGCATAAACTAGAGCGTAGGTCTTTAGGACAGGTGACAAGACTCTGAGAACGGAGGACATCTAAAACGGCAGCACTGGGATGGCCCAGGCGTGCATGCCACAGGCTGGACGATGATGCCGAGAGGGCAACCGGGCACGACTGACTGGACGCAGGAGGTGGTGTGACAGGGTAGAGCTCCCCGGTGCCGTTACATCTCATGCGAGTAACCCCCGTAGTAAGATCGTTCACAGAGAAGCACGGGGATCAAACGCAAGGGAAACATTATTGTCAGTAGTGAATCGACGGACAGAGATAAGGTTTTTGACAATCTTTGGGGCAATTAGGACATTGTTAAGGTGTAGAGGGTGGGTTGGGGTCTGTAATTTGGCATGGTCGATCCCCGAAGTAGCAAGACGACCACCATTGCCGACGATAATAGAGTGTGCATGACCTTTAAAGGAAATAGAAGAAAGGTTACTTGAGGAGTTCGTCATCTGGGAGGTGGCACCAGTGTCATGTACCACGAAGAGTCGGGAGATGTCGGCTGCATAGAGGAGAATGCGTAATGCCTATCAGGATCAGGCGGAACATAGGCGTGACCTGACGATGTCAAATAGGCCCGAGGAGCGGCATGTCGCAAGGCAGAAGAGCCGGAGTGTATCCAATGAGGGTTGAAACCAGGCACCGGGGACCATCGAGGGGAGGCGTTCCAAGGACGACGGCTGCGAGTCCCCGTATGCCGCGATCGCTGCATAGAGCCGCGGTCGCTGCTGCTACCGATGCCGCAGTCAATGCCGTGGCCGCTGCATATGCCGCGGCCGCAGCTTAGGTCATGGGGGAAGGAGGGGTCGGACATTTATTTATTTATTTTTTGGGCGGAAGGAAACGAGAGCGAGAGCGAGAGAAGACTAGCAAGAGCGAGAGAACACCAGTGAGAGGGAGAGAGCCGGGCTCGAGAGCGAGAGCGAGGGGGAGGCTGGCCGGCGGCGAGGAGGGGTCGGTGAGGCGAGGGGAGAGAAGGAGAGAGCGGCGGCGGCGAGGAGACGACGCCGGCGACGGTAAGAGGAGGGGTGGGGCGGGAGGATCAAATTATGGTTCCGTGAGGAAGAAAAGGTTGTGATACCATGTAAGATTCTAGAATTGATGTAAAGTCCTCCTTAATGGTTTTCATTCATTAGACAATGATATATATATAGGTTACAAGGTAGTGGGTATTGGGCCTTTGGGCCCACTGATGGACGATTTTTAGTCGCGTAAACCGTATCAAAATAAAACTCAAACCTACAAACTAGTATAGCAAGTAAGTAAGAGGTTGATCTCACATAGAATCAAGTATTTCTCCGCAATGTGTATTTACCAATTAGTAGAAACGGGGGTTTTGGTGATTGAAACAAGAAAGAAAGCAAAATAAACTATAAACATATTGATGCAAAACAATTTAGAGAAGATCGATCTACCTACAACTATCCACTTTATTTGGTTGAATTGATATTGTAACTTTTCCTTGTCCTTTAAGTCTTCCTATGAATGCCCTTGTCCCGACCTAATATAGTTACTAGTCCAATCAGTCCTAGAAACTAGTATCAATTGAACAGTCCCTAAAGAAGGATTTAACCCAATTGATAGCTTTAAGTTCAGAGATTAACCAAGGTATTTGCAGTTCCTAAAGAGGGATTTAACAACACATCCAAATTCCTACTCATCCAATTAGTTCAATCAGCCCTAAAGGGACAAGTTTGCTACTTGGGTTAAGGTTTGCAATCAGGAATCTACCGAACCCTAGCAATTGAATTGATCTAACAAGTTGGCCAGACAAAAAAGAACAAAACAATCAATCAATAAGCACAAAGAAGTCAAAACATTCAATATTGGAAATAAGGAACAAGATTTAGAAACTCACAATCAATCCAAATAAAGCTTCAAATTGCAAGTAGAACGAAGAGAGTTTAGCCGCCCATGGCGAACATCGCTCTCTCTCCAATTGTCTGATAGAACGTAGTATAGAATAGAAGTAGTGAGAAATAACATAATATTCGGCCTTAAAAGAAGTCTAAGTCGGGCAAAAAATCCAAACAAAGAAAACTAGGGTTTTCTTAAACAAAACGTTGTGCAGACGACCAGTGACGCGGCCGCGGAATATGCTGCGGCCGCAGCATATGCATTCTTTTCCAATCCCGCGGCGTCTCACTGGCTGCGGCCGCGGAACGCATGCTGCGGCCGCTGCATTGGTCTTTCACAGAAAATTAGTCTCGAATTTGATCTTGTTGTCAATAGGAAAGTTGTAGCTAGCTTCTGAAAGAGATTTCCAACGCATGGTCATAATAGTCAATCGGACAACCGAGGCCTCCAGAAAGAGCAAAACAAGTTCAGCATGTCTAGCAACGACTTCTGCAGACTTGTTCTTCGTTTAGGCTCGCTTCTTCTTCTCAGGACCTCTTTAGATCTTCATTTAAGCTTCTTCGATCAACTAGACTTCCTCATATTAATGCATCATCAACCCGTTTCTCCTTCTCGGATCCACAGTTACCTGAAATAATCAATAAAAACGTGTAGATTCCGACTCCACCAACATAGAGAGCAAATATGCAAATTCTACTTAAATCATGCATGATATGCATTTTAACTAAGCTAAATGCAACCTATTATGCCTACCTAAATGTATTCTATCAAACTCCCCCACACTTAAGCTTTTGCTTGTCCTCAAGCAATGAAAACCAAATATAGAATTAATCATCCCACAAATAAGATCTTCATGCTATAATTTTATAAAAGCAACATCAAGCAATAGGAAACATGAATAAGAGAACAAATATCCTAGCAAATATGTGAGCGATCCAATAGTAAAGGAAAATTTAATCCAACCTTACCGGGATAATGTGTTTCACTCAAGCTCTCATGTGTTTAGGCTTTAAGGTCCAACTCTCAACTCAATCCAAAATGCTCTATACACCGTGAAAGTCATCACTTGCAAACAACATCATGAGGACTTTTATAGGGTTGTAATGGGGTTTTGGTAGGAACATAAGGAATGGGAAATATTTAGGCTTGTGGTGCTAAAAATCCGGGAAAAAAAGAACAACAACCAACCAGAACAACACCAAAACTTCCATACTTCGCAAACCATTCCAATAACATAAACTCCAATACACATCAATAAGAACTCTTCGATTTCAATAGCCATACAACTCATGCATTTTTTCTATTTGGATGATGACTTCTTTTCTTTTCTTTAATGCTTACTTTTACCCCTAGGTGAATTTTATCCTCCCTAGGTCCAAGCTTACTATACTTTTACTCATAAGTGAATTTTATTCCCCTTAGGCCCTTAGTAATAAGTCATCTCTATTATGCCAGAAGGGTTACCTTATTTCGGCTATGCCTCTCACAATGAACAACCATATATACATCATCTCCACTCAAAGCAGCTCCAACATAAAGATTTTTTTACCAATTCTCCTCCTAATTCTAGGATAGGGTCAAACTAATCATTGGCTATGATATATTTTTGTCGAGCTATCAAAAAGAAATAGGCTTTACGGCTCAGCTGGGCTTCAAGCAAAGGATAATGCAAATGGTAGATAAGATATAATACGGCTAAATAAAATATGCCTCAATCATTTGAAATTCACAAGTAACAAACATGTGCAATACGGTCATGAAAAACAAGCATATAAAGAGTATAATCACACAATAAAAGCAAAAGGGAATAATATGTAAAGTCTCTATAAGGCCAAAACAAACTCACAAGGGTTAATTTTTTTTTAGATTTCAATTAAACCTCAACTATGAACTATACTTGCTCAATTATATTCTGAAATCATGCTCCAAAATCATTTTCAAGCAATTCAATGAAATCATGGGATTTATGCAATAAGATCATAAAAATAAATTAGAGGACAAACTAAACCAAGATGGGTATCTTTAATAACACCTAAATGCAATGCATGATATTTTTGTGATTTTTTTTAATGTGATATATGAATAAAAATAAATATGATATGCAAACTCTATCTATATGCAATGCAATCCCTCCCCCACACTTAAACCTTTCATTATCCTCAATGAAACATAAAAGACAGCAAAAAGACGAAAATATAGAGGAAGAGATGAATGAAATACTCACAATGTGGTGGACGAATAGGCTCATGGACTTTCATAGAAAACCAAATGGTTCGACTTGGCTTTGCGGCGGCCGCTGCCTCAGCTGATTTCGGCGACTTTTCCTGAAAAGTTAGTCTATCCAAAAATCTAAAAGCAACTATCTAATGCCTAATGGAAAACCTAATTTATTTAAAAGAAAACTAGCTAAAGAGGAATTGAAATAACTAAATTATAAAACTTACCTCTGGTTGCCTCCCGAGAAGCGTCTTTCTTTAATGTCATTGGCCTGACTTATTCTCAATCTAAAGATCTTACCAATCAGACATCGTCAAATCCCTCAGTAGCCTATCATATTCCTGTGCACACATCTTACAAAGAACATCATAGCACAATAAATTGAAAACATAAAATGTGGAACTCAAGAACCCTTTCAATCTATCAAAGAGTCTAGCATGACTCTCTGCAGAAGGAATATGATCCCACCAGCACAGTTACGCTGGTGGCTTTTCAAAATAGCAATCAAAAGGATCAACATAATCACCATTACCTTAAAAATTGCAAAAGTTTACCTTTATTACCTTTTGAGCCTCAGCTGATGGCTCTCGACTTGGTTCATCAATAGACAAGCTCAGAATGGATGTTGCAGATGGAGTAGGAGACACATCACATGTAACCTCATGCGTCGACTCATGAGATTCCAAGTCAGGAAGCACTAGACCATCTCCTCCATCATCTAAGAAACTATCGTTGTGTGCAACCAATTCCTTCTCATTCGGCATGTTATTGTCATGTTGAAACCACATAGGAGGGAATGAACTAAGTGTAATGACTTCCATAGGATCTTCCATTCTTGCATCCTTTAAAGACTCAAGGGGTGGTGGGGTGGGTTTCTCAAAATCATGAGAAGAAGACGTCGATGGGGGCTCATTAGTAGCAGTGCGGCGATCGCCGCCCTCCTGCGGCGGTTGCTGCTCCTCAGAATTTTCACCCTCCGTTACGACTTTAACTCCTTTTTCTAAGCCCCTTTCCTTCTCACCTTTTGCACTTAAAATTTGAATGAGTTTGTTCATCTGATTCTCCAAGTTCTTACTGCTCCCAGCTTGCTCTTGCAACACTTGTGTAAGGCTATGGAATGTATCCTCCAGGTATGTGACAGAGTTCTCCATTGGCGGAGGAGACGTGGTGAGCAATTCTTCTTGTGCAACATGGTAATCCATATAACAGAAAAAATCCCACAACCCCGACAATCCTCCTAACCGCTTCAGGCCTCCGTTACTCAAGTGCTCAGCAAGCGCTCGTGTCTCAACATTCATCCCATCAATTATGCACATAATCATATCTCGGATGCTGAATTGATAACCCCATGAACCAAGGTCGTCAACATACTCATGCAATCTCCTGAAGTAGGGGTGGGCACAAATCCCGATCCCATCCCGGTCCCCTCCCGATCCTGCTGCTTATATTTTTACTAGACTCAGTTTTATTATCGCTAAGGGAGTGGGTGCCCAGATAGTATCTCGGCTACCCACTAATTTCTTGTAAATAGTAATTGGTTAATAATAAATGAAAAAAAAATAAAATAATAATAATAATAATAATAAATATGAAGACGGGTGTTGTTAACCTTTTCCTATCGGGTGCATGCCCTCGAGTGCTCGCGGAATTTGTGGCGAGTGCTCCCCTGACCCCGTTGTTGAAACCAGGTGGGGGTGTTCGCCCTATTGCAGTAGGTTCTATTTAGAGGAGGTTGGTTTCCAAATCGACGGCTTCTATCGTCACCAAGGAGCTTAGCAGATATTTGGGCACACACCAGTTTGGTGTGGGTGTGTCGGGGGGTAGCGAAGCTATCCTCCATTCTGTTAATAGGCTTCTGCTAGATAAGGGTATGGATAGGGGCATGTCCTTACTTCTCGTGGACTTTTCTAACGCCTTTAATCTCGTTGATAGAGGCGCTTTGATTCGAGAAGTTCGTATCCGTTGCCCCTCCATTGCTCCGTGGGTTGAATTCTGTTATGCCCAGCCCGCTCGTCTGTATTGGCAGGATCTTCCTTTGCGCTCTTCTCAAGGTGTGCAGCAAGGTGATCCGCTAGGTCCGCTTTTGTTTGCGTTAGTATTGCATCCGCTTGTCACCAAAATTAATACTGCATGTGCTCTTGAGATTACCGCTTGGTACTTAGATGATGGTACCTTGTCAGGTGACACCAGGGAGGTTGCTAATGCGCTGGAGATTGTGGTTAGAGAGGGTCCGGAGTTGGGGCTATTCATTAATATTTAGAAAACTGAATTATTCCGACCAACTGGAGATCCGAGGAGCTTTGAAGTTGGTTTGTTCCCATCTGACATTTCTAGACCCAAATTGGGAGTGAAATTATTAGGCGGCCCGACTAGTAACAGTGCTATATTCTGCAATAGCTTGATTATGAAGAGGGTTGACAAATTGATAGAAGCTCTTAAGGCTGTTAGGAAGCTAGAAGACCCACAATGCGAATTGCTCATTCTACGAAATTGTATCGGGGTCTCCAGATTTATGTTTGCTATTCGAACGTGCCCCCCTCATGCCCTTCCTGAGGCTATACGATGCTTTGATGATGAGCTTCGGGCCTCCCTTGAGCAGGCTATTACAGCAGGAGGCCCAGGGTTTGGTCCGTGGCAGTGGCGTCAGGCGACTCTTCCTTTAAAACATGGTGGGTTTGGGGTGCTTTCGGCGGAGGATGTTAGTCATTTTGCTTTCATCGCATCTCATCTCCAAATGGCTGAACTCCAAACATCCATTTTGAGTAAGTCAGTGTCTTCACCTTCTGGATGCCCGGATAGTTTCCTTGACAACGTCCTCACCCAATCTATCTCAAGGTATGTTGCTTGTGTTGGTTCGGATATTGATGACTTGTCTGTATCCCCCGCCCCCAAAAAAATCATGTCTGTATTGGAGGATCGATACTTCAAGTTCATTGATGACAACTTAGTGTCCACACTCAATCCGACCCCAAGCCAGCTGCATGTTTTGCAAGCGGTGAGGGGAGTCAGAGCGCATGATTTTTTGTTGACTACTCCTAATAAGGGTCTAGCTCAGACCATGCCCTCTCGCCAATTTCGTTCTGTCCTCCAATACCATCTTTCGATCCCTATGTTTAGTGGCTATCCAACCTGTCCTAGTTGTGAGCTTGACAGGATGGACCCATTCGGAGATCACGCTCTGCATTGCAGTCGAGGCATTGGGACGAAGCACCGACACAACATGGTCCGAGATGTTTTGGCTGACATTTGTTACAAAGCAGGCATCGCAGTTCAGAAGGAAGCGCATACGGGTATGACCAATGAAGATGGTGTTGAGTTGAGGCCGGGAGATTTGTTGGTTTATGGATGGGACAAGGGTAGAGACACTTGTATGGATGTGGTTGGGGCTTCACCATTCACAACTAGAGCCAATGATTCATTTGTACCCGGCAAGTCAGTCTCTCAGGCCACTGAAATAAAGGAGAAGAAGTATGCGGATATTTGTGTTGCTAAGGGCTTTTGCTTCATGGCATTTGCGTTCTCTACTTTTGGAGAACTGGGAGATGATGCTATTGGTTTTATGAAGCGGGTTCAATTGGTTACAAAAAGTCATGGGGGAGGGTCTTATAATGGTGATTTCTTATTTCATAGAGTTGGTTTCACTATTCAAAAAGGGGTTGGAGCTCTATTTTTTACGAGGCTTCCAACTAACTTTATGTAAATCTTTTTCATCATAATAATAATATTATTGTTATAAAATAATAATAATCATAATAATAATAATAAAATAACAATAATAATAATAATTTTTATAATAATAATATTATAGATAAATAATAATGCATTATTAGTATTATTATTTTGAGCAAATATTATAATTATAATTATAATCATAATCTTCCATTAATAATAATAATAATATTTGTTTATAATAATAATATTATTATTATTTGAGCAAATATTATTTATAATTATAATAATAATTTTCAATTTATAATAATAATTGATTATAATAATAATAATATTATAATATAATTTAATAATAATATTACTTTATAATAAAATTATTATTATTATATTATTATTATATCATATTATATTTTTTTCTTGTAAAGTATAATTATTTTATAATAATAACAATAAAAATAAGTAATAATAATAATATTATTATTATTATTGTTTTTTAATTACAACGTGGCATTATTATTATTATTATTATTATTATTACTATTACTATTATTATTATTATTATTATTATTATTATTATTATTATTATTATTATTATTATTATTATTATTATACCCATTTAGAGCTACAAGAGGTAAATAGCTAAATACGGTATTTTTCCCAACTATCAATCGATAATGAGACAGTATCTGGTGAATCTCGTCTCAATTCCTTTCCGTCCCGATCTAGTAAGATAATGTAGCCAAATATGTTGAACATTATAATTAATTACACAATCATTGTATGAACTAATAATAGTATTATAATATTAATAATAATAATAATAATAATAATATTTTTATTGTTGAATAATATAGTTGAGAAGAATACCATATTCAACATATTATACAAATTAATGAATTATGAAAGCATTTTTCACTTTGCAAATTTATATGATATTTTATTATTTTTATTTGCAGGACAAGGCCCGTCCCGTCCCGTCCAGGCACCATCCTGTCTCGGTCCCGTCCCGAAAAAAAAAGTATCAATCCCGTCCCGTAAAAATTTCGCGAGACGAGTCCCGTCCCAGCTCAATCTCGTCCTGTGCCCACCCCAATCCTGAAGTATTGGTAAAAGTTCTCACCCTCAAACTGCGCTAATCTCAACATCTTGAAAAAGTTAGTAGCAAGGGTGTTGTGAACCGTAAGATAGGTTCACAACAAAGTTAGATATATAAACAACAATTAATAAATACACACAACAGAGAAATAAACTTGATTCCCCGGCAACGGCGCCAATTTGATAGACGATTTTTAGTCGCGTAAACCATATCAAAATAAAACTCAAACCTACAAACTAGTATAGCATGTAAGTAAGAGGTCGATTCCACAGAGAATCAAGTATTTCTCCGCAATGTGTATTTACCAATTAGTAGAAAGGGGGGTTTTGGTGATTGAAACAAGAAAGAAAGCAAAATAAACTATAAACAGATTGATGCAAAACAATTTACAGAAGATCGATCTACCTACAACTATCCACTTTATTTGTTTGAATTGATATTGTAACTTTTCCTTGTCCTTTAAGTCTTCCTATGAATGCCCTTGTCCCGACCTAATATAGTTACTAGTCCACTCAGTCCTAGAAACCCTTATCAATTGAACAGTCCCTAAAGAAGGATTTAACCCAATTGATAGCTTTAAGTTCAGAGATTAACCAAGGTATTTGCAGTCCCTAAAGAGGGATTTAACAACACATCCAACTTCCTACTCATCCAATTAGTTCAATCAGCCCTAAAGGGACAAGTTTGCTACTTGGGTTAAGGTTCGCAATCAGGAATTGATCTAACAAGTTGGCCAGACAAGAAAGAACAAAACAATCAATCAATAAGCACAAAGAAGTCGAAACATTCAATATAGGAAACAAGGAACAAGATTCAGAAACTCACAATCAATCCAAATAAAGCTTCAAATTACAAGTAGAACGAAGAGAGTTTAGCCGCCCATGGCGAACATCGCTCCCTCTCCAATTGTCTGATAGAACGTAGAATAGAATAGAAGTAGTGAAAAATAACATAATATTCGGCCTTAAAAAAAGTCTAAGTCGGCCGAAAAAACCAAACAAAGAAAACTAGGGTTTTCTGAAACAAAACGCTGCGTAGACGACGCACCGGCAAGGCAAAGGCGGAGTGCGGTTGGAGCGAGTGCGACTCAAGGGCCAGGCGAGGGTGGTGCGAGCCTGCGACGCCAATCAGGTACGCTTAGCTTTTGCCCTAAAATTCTTCAACCTCAAATCCGGAGATTTAGTTTAATATTTAGGCGATTTGTACCCTAAATCTCGAATACTTATTCACACCCACTTCAATTGGATGTTTAATTTCTAGGTTCAATTGATTTTTAGGGCTTGTGATCTTAGGGCCCTTTTTTGTTTTAATTTGTGCAATTTGGGGTTTTTTGATTTGAGGCCGAAATTGGGATCTCCAGGCTCGTTGAGGACCACGATAAAACCTTGAAAGGTGGACATATGCAGCAATTTCGGAGCCGCCACCGCCTGAGCATCTCAAGCTAGGTACGGCTTCCCCCCTTCGTTTGCTTTTATTCCGTCGAGGTATTAATTGACAGTAGGCGTAACCTGATTTCAATTTGGATGAATTTGGTGACAAAATCAAGCATGTCTCGCCATTACAGTGTCTTAATTTTCTTTTCTGTTTGCTGAATTTTGTATCTCCGATTTGTGCTTTCATTGCCTCATGTGGTGCTCCTCTTGATATCTTGCTTATTTGACTTGAATTGTGCAGTTTGTGCTGCGATGTTTGTTTTAGATTTTTGGTGAAATTCCCTGAGCCTTTTCTCCTTTTATTTAACGAACTTGAATTGCCCTGGGTTAATTATCACCATCTTTCAGCAGATTGGGTTTAGGCTCCTTTGTGTGTAATTTGTTGCCTTTGATTTGTTACTTGGACGCCGAAATTTTTATTCCCCTCTGCATTTGCTACCAAGCTTCATTTTAACGAGAATCACCTACTTGATTTTTTTAGCAGGAAGTTGAAGCTTTAGGTACTCTGGATTTAGGAGGGTGAAAGGGAAAGAAGACAAAAGCTTCAGGAGATCTTAGGCAGGCTCTGGGCGATTAGGACTTGGAACAAATTGGGAACGATCGTTAGAGGGAGTAAGAGGACTGGCGGATTTGGGGCTGCGATTTGAGCTCGTTTGGTTTCAGTCCAAGGTACCCTGGTATTTTTCCTTTGTGAATTCCATCCCTGAATCTTCTGTTTAGTTATTGATTTTAACTGAAGCCGTTTCAGTTTTGATCAGGTTGTCGTTTGGGACAAAGGGACCATCAGGAAGGAATTCAACCTTTGAAGCACTCAGGAGCGAGCCAAAGGAGAAAGCTTATAGCCCGGTATGTTGATTTTCTTAACGCTGTGAACCCAACTTCCGATTAGGTTCAGTAATTTATATGCTTTTGCCCCAATTTCGAATCATCTTTTTTTTTTTCCAGTTTGATCGATTCTTTGTTTTCCTTTCTTTTGGAAGGCAGAAGGGCTAACTGGCGTGATTAGGACACGAATATATTCGATTTGACAAGACCCTTGTTTAGAGATATGCTTAAATCCTTGAAAATTTTAGACCCAAGTTATGCTTTATGCAAAATCTGAGTCTGCTTAGATGCTTCTTTGTTGTCTGATCTGTGCAGCCTATCGTTTGCTTGTTTGGTTGGACTTGCAATCAACTTCTCTCTCTGTTTCTTTTTTTATCTAGTTTGGAGCCTTCTTGGCCAATTTGCAAAAAAAATCTGCATGTGTTTGTGAAAGTTTTGACTGCAGTGAAGTTATTTCCTTTCTTTTGTTTATCACCAACTATTGTGTGTGTATTGTTGTCTTTCTTTGAGTTTTCTTTGAGTTATTCTTTACTGGTAGGTTGTCTAGAAAATCTGTTTTTTGTTTCCAAAAAAACTGCTCCATTTCTTTGCTTCCAATTCCATTACGGCTGCAGTAAGATTGTTTCTTTTATCCGTTTAAAACTTGTTTGCGATTTGTGTGATGCTGATTTTGCCAATTTGAAATAGTTTAGAGAAATTTCAGCAGCATTCCGCCCTCTTTTAGGGCTATTTGATGATTCCGAAACCCAGGCCACAAGCGAAAGCCTGCAAGGTTTGCAAGGGCCTAAGCCACGAGCGAAAGCTTGAGGGTTTGCAAGGGCGGGGTTTCGAGAATCGATTTTGGCAGCATATCGGCTTGATTTGGGGTGATTTGATGACTCCGAAACCCAGGCCACAAGCGAAAGCCTGCAAGGTTTGCTAGGGCCTAAGCCCTGAGCGAAAGCTTGAGGGTTTGCAAGGGCGGGGTTTCAAGAATCAATAGGAATCCCCACATATAGAGGGAGAGCTACCTTGTTGGCTCTCTTATTCTTCCTTGCTTTCTTGAGACGTGTGTTTGGTTTTCTGCAGCCTTTCTTTTCTTTTGCCGTGTGTTATGTGTTTTTTTCTGGCGTGTGTGCTCCTCTTTTTTTTTTTTTAACCCTAGTCCTAGCCTCTTTTATAGGGAGAAGGAGGAAGCCCAGGATAAGCTTGTTTCCTTATAGGATATATTTTTTTCCTTTAAGATAATATCTTATGGATGATCTATTTGTTCCTTTTTAAGACAAAATCTCCTTTCAAGAGATCAGACACATATTCACCCGCACAAGCCTTGATCTCTGACCTTTTTCCTACTGCTGACTTCCCTTTCTTTTTTATTTATAGATATGGATAGATTATTTTATTTATCTACTTATTTATCTATTTAACAGATTTCTTTTGGGTAGCCACGTGCTTGTGAGAATGATGAAATTGAAGAGGCTGGGCTTGCTTTGGGCTGCCCTCTAGTTTGAAAGGCCCAGGTAAAGACAAATCTCATATCTCTGCTGATTCCTTTTAGCTATCTATTTATTTATTTTACCAATTTTCTTTTCTCAACAATATTTTACATCTTTTTGATGTTGATTATCTTCACCCATTAATTGCTTACTTATTTTTCAGCAATGGGCCGAGCCACTGTTCTACTCCTGCATATTTGAACAAAGAGTCGAGCCAGCGTTGAATTCACGAGAAACTCGCCACCCAGTGACGGATTTGCGCTCGACAGATCAACTTTTATTATTATTTTATTGTATGCTCAACCACTGTATTAAATTTATATACTACAGTTATGAGCTTCTAGCACGCTAAAATGGTGTATTTGATATGTAACACATTTTGCGCACTCTTTACTTGTTTGTAATTATTGTTAACCAACTCGTATTCGTGTTTAATATATAAAGCATCACATGAAATCTTTCTCGACAACAATTTCACGAGCTTACATGATAATGTTTAAGTAGACACGAAATTTACTCCCAAACAGATGCCCCCGAACTTTGAATTTGTGAGAAGTTTGTCGAACAGATTCAAAGTTCGCCTTTAATCTCTTGACCTCATCTGATTAGGCACTTGAGGAGGAACAATGTGAAACTCACATATGAGGCGCTTTATCTTGAAGAGGTGTAGCCTTTGTACGTCAACCAACGTAAATTCGGTCAACATTGGCCAACCTTGAGGAGTATACATGCATCACATTTAAAATGGGACAATTGGTGTTGTTTTTGTTTTTGGGGCTGCATCCAGCGTTCTTGACTAGCTAGATTGCCTACGTACCCTCTTTATGAGGGATCAAGCCATTCGTAGTTCATTTGAGCACCCTTTTCTTCACATATTCGACAGGGTGCTTCGGTTTCGGACTAACTTCAAGTCCATCCTTTCTCGTTCATTGAACTGGGTTTTTTTTTCTTTTTTTTTTCATTTTTTTTTACCGCATCACTCAAATCATTTGGGCCCACCTTCTAGGAAGGGTTTCCCAAACGCTTTGACTGTCATCTGCGAACCCAGTTAAGGACCTTCCCATTTTGCTTCAAACTTTCCTTGGGATTTTCGGTTGATCAAAATTGGTCACCTAACGGTAAGGACCAGGTCACCAACAACGAATGAGCGAAATTTGACCCTTTTATTGAATGCCCCAGCCACTTGGGCTTGGTAGATTTCCAGTTTTTGTTGTGTTGCTAGCCGATGCTCATCCAATGCTTCGAGTTCGGCCAGACGGATCTTGACATTCTCTTCCGGGTCGGTTAGCTGAATTGCAACTCTGAGAGATGGCAACTGAATTTCTAAGGGTAATACAGCTTCAGACCCAAAGACCAGGTTGTAAGGCGTACAACCAATCGATGTGCGTGTTGTTGTCCGATAAGCCCATAATGCCTCCGGTAGCCGTTCATGCCAATCTCTTTTGGATTTTGACACCATCTTCTTTAGGATCTTGCATAGCACTTTATTAAATGCTTCAGCTTGACCATTTGATGACGGGTTATAGCTCGATGAGAAGCTATGCTTAAACCCAAACTTCTCGCTCAACTTCACTAGCATCTGATTTTTGAAGTAGAGAGCGTTGTCTGAGATGATTTTTGAAGGAACTCCATATCGATAGATCAAATGAGTTCTTATGAAGTTAGCGACTTCCTTAGCTCCCACTTCCTTCAATGGTATAGCTTCGGCCCATTTGGAGAAGTAATCTGTAGCAGCCAGAATATACTGGTGTCCTCGAGAGGACGATGGGTTTATACACCCTACAACGTCGAGACCCCATGCATTAAATGGCCAGGACAAAGTCGTCGGGTGCAACATTTGAGGAGGCTGGTGTATGAAGTCGCTGTGAATTTGACAAGCGTGGCAAGCTTTAGAAAAATCCATGGCATCCTTCACCATTGTTGTCCAATAATAGCCCAGTCGTTTGATTTGATTAGCTAACTTTGGACCGGCTTGATGCGCTCCGCATACCCCAGCGTGGGTTTCTGCGAGGATATATTTTGCTTCTTCATTTGACAAGCATCTTAATAACACTCCATCGAATGTCCTTCGATACAAAGTGTCATTCTTAAGTAGGAATCTTGACACTCGCCTTTTAACATCCACTCTCTTTTTAGCATCATCAGGAAGGACTCCATGACGAAGATACTCAATGAGTGGCTGTCGCCAGCCTGTTTCTTCCTCAACTTCATATACGGAAACGACATCCACCTCTTCATTGGGCTCGGCTCGCTCCAGAGCTGACATAAGCAAATGTCGCTCCCCGATTGTAATCTCGATTTCTCTTTCACTTGGCAATGTCAGTGACGCGGCCAATTTAGCCAATGCATCTGCTTGGTCATTTTCGAACCTTGATATATGCACGACTTCTATCTGACAGAACTGGTGCATGAGATGCCTAGCTCTTTGATGCAAAAGAAGCAAATTTGTGTTTTTGACTTCATATTGGCCATTCAGCTGCCTAATTACTAACTGAGAGTCACCAAACACCTTTAAGGGGTCAGCGTTCATCTCAAGAGCTACCTCTAGGCCAATGATGAGTGCCTCATACTCTGCCACGTTGTTTGTGCAGTTTTCTAAAAGAGAAAAGGAATAAGGCACTATTCCCTCGGTTGGGGTGATGAATACTATGCCTACTCCTGCCCCTCTTCTCTTTGCAGCACCATCAAAGTATAACTGCCAAGATTTTTCTTCTATCATGAAGACTTCTTCATCTGGAAAATCATCCACTAACTCATCGTTATCGGTAGTTGGATGGGCGGCTAAGAAATCAGCTATGACTTGCCCCTTGACCGCCTTTTGAGGCACAAACTTGATGTCAAAGGGAGCCAGAAGCATAGCCCATTTAGCTAGTCTTCCTGACAACACCGTCTTGGACAAAATGTATCGCAAAGGATCAGCTCTGGAGATTAATGTGATTTGATGAGACAAGAGATAATGTCGTAGCTTTTGGATAGCAAAGATCAACGCCAGACATATCTTCTCCATAGCAGAATAATTTAGTTCTGCCCCAACCATTGTTCGACTGATGTAGTACAAGGCATTTTCCTTTCCCTTGTCATTATTTTGGGCTAACATTGCCCCTAACGACCGCTCAAGGCTCGCGGTGTACAAGATTAAGGGTTTTCCCTGAACCGGTGTCATGAAGACTGGTGGGTCAGTCAAGTATTTCTTGATGCTGTCGAGAGCATTTTGACAAGCTTGGTCCCATATGAACGGAACATCTTTCTTCATCAACCTCAGAAAGGGCTGATACCTCCCCGTCATATTTGAAATGAAACGCCGGATGTAGGCAAGTTTGCCCTGTAGACCTCGCAACTCACGGAGATTCCTCGGAGCTGGCATTTGCACGATTGCCTTGATTTTATCGGGGTCAATTTCTATGCCCCGTCCTCGAACAATGAAGCCAAGAAACTTGCCTGAAGTTACACCAAAGGCACATTTGAGGGGATTCATCTTCAATTGGTGTTTTCGCAACCTCTCGAAGATTCTCTTGTGATCATCCAAATGATCCTCTCTTTTCTTTGTTTTCACCACAAGGTCATCCACATAGCACTCAATGGTGTTGTGAAGCAGATCATGAAAGATCACCGTCATGGCCCTTTGATAGGTCGCTCCCGCATTTTTCAGACAAAAAGGCATTACTGTATAGCAATACGTGCCTAGAGGTGTTCGGAAAGCTGTTAACTCTTCGTCTTCGGAATGCATTTTAATCTTATTATACCCTGAGAATCCATCCATGAAGAATAAGGCTTGAAAACCCGTGGTGGAATCAACCAATAACTCGGTTATCGGAAGAGGGGATTCATCCTTTGGACATGCTTCATTTAAGTCCCGAAAATCCACACAGATACGTAGTTGGCCGTTCTTCTTCTTGACGGGAACAATGTTTGCCAACCAGATTGGGTATTGGACCTCACGAATAAATCCAGCCTCAATGAGCTTGTTGACTTCAGCTTTGATCTGCACTGTCAGCTCGGGCCGAAAATGACGTTGAGCTTGCTTCACTGGCTTTTCCTCTTCGGAGACAGATAGCTTGTGCATAGCCACCTTAGGATCCAAACCAGGCATGTCTTGATATCCCCAAGCAAACACATCTTTATATTCGGTGAGAAGATGCTCGTATGATCCTCTTTCTTCTTCCGTTAGCAAAGCACTAACGAATACGGGCTTAGGATCTTCTGTAGTCCCCAAGTTGATCTCTTGTAGTTTGTCGACCGTGGCCTGACCTCCATCTTCCATTTCTGGCGGAGCAGGTTGGACCACATTAAGAAAATCCTGAGGATCTTCACTTGGCTCACTTCTTGTATAGGTCAACACCATATTTACTTCTTCTGTTTGAGCATCCATGGGCTCCTCATCTTCGTAAGTGGAGGTTTTTGGCTTCTTATTCTTCAGCTTCCACTTTCTGGTCTTCTTGGTGTTGGCCCTCTTGTTCTTAAGCATGTTAACTTTTTCAAGCCTTTCGAACACAGAAGCTCTTGGAGCACAGGTCCCAAGTCTTTTGAAAACCGTGACTCGAGGTGCATTTGTTGCGTCTTGAGAGAACATATTTTGCTCTTGGCTTGTTAGAGTCATAGGCTCCACGACTTTAGCAAACAATAACTCCCCCTCTTGAGAGATTTGTAGATCATCAATCGAGATCTCATTGAGGGATTTTCGCAAAGCTTTGCTTTTCAGTAGAGGTCTTGTCGCCTTCACTTTGACAGCCTTATGAGGCCTCGAAGAGACTTGCTCAACTGGTGCCTTAGAAGACTCACCCTTGAACACCACCCTTACATTTTCATTTCTTTTATCTCCGAAATGTCTTGGAATGACCAACTTCTTCTTTGGAACGGATTGATCAATTTTGCGGAGAGGACAAGTGTAGCTTGTCATTAGAGAGTGCATAGCCTTCTCTGCTGCACTCAATGGCTTCTGGCCGGGTTGTCTCTTATCCTTAGGTGTGTACTTGAATAGCACCTTCGGACGTGTCTCTGGTTCTTCTCTTCTTTGGACAAGAGAGACCTTGGGTGACGGAGACTCTTCTTGGGTCATTGCTCCCTTTTGAGGACTGACACCTTTACCCTCCTCTTTCGCTTCCACACGTGGATTGGAGTTAGAGTGCACAGTCTTGTAGAATTTGGCGTCTGCGTAATTAACGCTTTCACCTTGAAAAGGATCGCTATCGCCAAGGATAGTCCTTTCATTTCCATTTTCATCGATGTACTTCAGGCACTGATGAAGTGTAGAAGCGATTGACTTGCTGGCATGAAGCCATGGTCTCCCTAGCAAAGCGTTATAGGAGGTTCCAGCGTCGATGACGTGGAAAATAGCATCCTTGTAGAGATCATCCAGAACCACTTTCAAGGCAATGGCGCCCAAAGCTTTTTGTCCCACCTGGTTGAAACCTTGTATGGTGAGCAATGTGGGCGAGAGATGATAGACGGTCAATCCCATTGCTTTCAATACCCGAAAGGTAATAGATTCACCGCAGACCCACAATCTAGTAGGATTCTGTTGATTTTTGCGTCTCCAATCGTACACGTGACATATAAGGGTCTATTGTGATGGGTGCTTCCTAATTGGAGGTCTCCGTCGGAGAACGTTATGGATGCCATACAAGAAGCACATTGAGATGAAGTGGGTAATGTCACTTCATCAACCTCAACTTGATCCACTTGATCTTTATAATCTTCTGGATCCATGAGGGCTTGAATCAAGGCCTTCCTTAAGTCGGTCGACATTTGTAACGCGTCATATACACATAAGCGTGCAGGAATGCGCTTTAAATGGCCGATCACGTCGTACTTCACTTGCTCCTTAAAAGAAGCTTTACGAAGCAACACAGGCCTCCGTGGCACGACATCCTTTTGGGCGGATGCCAGAGCTTCCTGGTCTTTCTGACCCAATGTGGGAGTCTCCTTTTCAACCACCTTATCAAAATTTATAGTATTTGGAGTCTCATTCACAAGTGGCCCCCTCCTTTTCCCTTTTTCCTTGGGCTTAGGAGGTAGCAAATTTCTTCCCGAACGAAGAGTAACTTCATCAGCCTCTAACTCTTCTTCCTCAACTTTTTCGGCCCATGTGGCCATGCAACATTGAACAATTTCTTCTTCCCAAAATAACTCCTCTTCAGAAAAATCATTTTCCAGGAGCTCTTTCGGAATAAAGTCCTTCAGAGTAAAGATCTGGCGTATAGGCTGGATATACTCTTCATCAGAATCATCTTCTGATTTCTTGTTCTTCTTGTTTTTATTCTTGTTTTTCTTTTTCTTACTTTTCTTCTCGGGCTTTCTACCGATCATTCTAAAGCCCGTGGGTCTGGTATGCCGGGTACTCTTTGGATGAGAGTTCTTTCGGCTTAGACAAACCTGCCACTTAGAACCATCCCCAGCGTCTTCGTCTTGTGAAAATGATTCTTCGATGTTTGACTGCATTAGGACCTCATACAGAGTCGGGCAATCTGGTTCTTCCCTTGGCATGTCAGGATATGCCCAAACAGTGCGTACTTTGTCATGCACCTGAAATTGTACTGGGACTGCCTTCGGGGGTAATGACACTGTAGGGATGTCATCTGGTGAAGGAACAACCTCAACCTCTTCTACTATAGAGATGGGGTTTGACGAGGCTGCTTGTCCTTTTGAGGAGCTTGCACCTTTGATTTCAATTTCTCCCTTGTTGATCATTCTTTCCACGATGTCTTTGAACACATAGCAGTCTTCGAGAGGATGACTAACAATTCGATGATAAGGGCAATACTTTGGATCACCCGTTTTGTTAGCCTTGTTTGGCCTCTTTGGCTCGGGGAGTGACAACATATTCTCCGTCATGAGCTCATTGAATATCCCTCTTACATCTTCATCGTCAAAGAGATACTTCTTCTGCTTTCTCTCTTCGAGAGTCAATCTTTTAATGGGCTCTTTCGCTTGCCCCTTTTCCTACACTTTAGGATTATTTCCAGCGGATTTTCCACGAGGCTTGATAAACGTAGCCATGGATTCTCCTCTTTTTGGCGACTTTTTGTTGTCATCCTTCCTCGCCTCATTGAATTGAGGTCGACTTGTTGCGGGCTTGCGTTGAGCTAGTTGGCGCTCAACGTTGCAGGCCTTTGAAACCAATGTATCAAAAGCACGGGGTTCTGCACTACCGACATGTATAGCAAGCTCTGGGAGTAGATTGTTGACACACATCTGCACACATGCCTCTTCGCTCAATTTTTCTGAGCATTGAAGTCTCAAACTTCTCCACCTTGCGATAAAGTCATTTGCGGACTCATTCGGTCTTTGTTGTGTATTAGCCAGATCCATGATGGACACCTTGGCTTTCGAGCTCACGAACTGAGCTAGGAACTCCCTTTGCAGCTTGTCCCATGTATGGATAGACTTAGGTTGAAGCTGAGTATACCATGTGAACGTGGATCCCCGTAGTGATTGGACAAATTGTCTTATCAGTAGCTGATCACTTAAGGCAGTTTCTCCACATGCCGAGTAAAAGTGAGCTAAATGTTCACGTGGGGACCCATTGAGGCCGTCAAATTTATCAAAATTCGACCTTTGGTAGTTCGGAGGAAATGGGATCGCGTCGAACTCCGCAGGATAGGGTTTTCTATAACCGATCACCGGTGGGCTCTAAGAAATCTTGAACTCTCGGATCCCCTGTGCGATCCATTCTTTTATTTCCTGAGGAGAGATAGAAGCACTGCTTTCTCCCGTGTTGGGAGTCTCTTGCATGTTCCCAGAAGTTTGCTCTTGCCTGCTCTCCGAATTTTTCAGTTGGAGCTGGTCCATGAGCAATTTAATTTGAGCATCACTTTCCTCTAGCTTCTTTTGTAATTCCTGGAGCTGCTCTTCAGTGCTTGTTGCCCCAGTCACTAGAACTGGCTTGCTTTCAACTTCTTCTTCAGAGTCATTGGATGACCCACCCTCGTTTACAACCAGCGAAAAATCCTCCTCTTGAAATAGAGAAGTAGAGTCCCCATATAATGGGGAATTTTGCTTTTCTTCTTGAACCGTTTCGGGATTCGAAGATTGGGTGGTCACTTTAGCATCATGTTGAACAAAAATGCGCGAAATAATTGTAAAACATATTTTATTTAATTTTTAGAATTTGAGTTCGACCCCTTTTGGTTATCCTCTTGATTCGAAGTCGTATCGACACCAAGAGTTAAGTGGTTTTGGTGATTTGGGCTGCACCCGAATTTTTTAACGGATTGCCTACGTATCTCTTGGGAGAGAATAAAGCCTTACGTAATTCAGAGTATTTAATTTGATTTGATTTTTGGGTTTTGGTGATTGAACCCGACGAGCTTAAGCTTTATGTCGGGTGTCCTACGTACCCGTTTGGAACGGGATCATATCACCCGTAGTTCTTTTTAGGACAAATTTAATTTTAATTTGAGATATGCGACTGAATCCAATATTTGAATATCGGACTTCCTACGTAACTCATAAAAGACCATCAAGTCTTTACGTAGTTCTTTTTAAGAACCGTTTGAATTTGGGGAAATTTAATTTAGGATTTTTGTCTCCGTTTTGTTTAGAAGTCAATCTTGATATCGACCCACTAGAATAAACTAGCGATGAAATTTTACGGGTATAAACCCAATTTCTAATTTGTGCTCGATTTAATTTCTATATATTTTTTTATTGGGCTAGTTTCGTAATTAAACAAAATTCTCACACAATCTCGTAGGTATATGTGCATATAGCATACGTTGTGTGCTTTTGCTTCATTTGTTTTTAGATGTTAATTGATTCAACATCCCATTTTTTTTATAAAGGCCATTCCCTCCTTGTTTTTTTTAGAAGCCCAATTTTTTTTGTCTGCCCATCGTAATATGCAATTTGAGGGCACATTCGGCTTCTTCCTTTCAAAACTGACGAATAGCTGCTCGCACCACCCTGAGACTGTAACTTTGGGCGATTGGAGCGAAGGGGAGCAGGCGGAGCGACGGTGGAGCACAGGCCGAGCGAAGGCTGAGCGAACCGCCCTTCGTCTTCACAAACTGAGGATATCCTGCGCTCGGGTAAACTTTAGGTTTTTTTTTCTTGCGAATTTCACCCTAAATTTAAAGGTCAATCCGATTTTGAGGCGATTATTGGCCTAGATTTTGGCTTTCTACACCAATCCCCTTTCAATTGAGTGTTCAATCTCAACGGTCGATTGATTTCGTTTTCAAATCGCGATTTCAGGGTTTAACTTGTGCGATTTGGGGCTCTTCGACTTAGATTCCAAACAGTGGAAGGGGAAGGCCAATTCAAGGCTCCAAGGGCTGAGACGGGCTGTGGAACAACCTGGGTACGACCTCTGACGTCGGCAACAGCCTCCCCGGTAAGTTACTCTAATTAATTTTGTTTATCTCCCCTGAAGTAGGATTTTTTTCTTGTGCTAAGCATAGGCTGATTTAGGGCTTTCCCTTCTCCTTCTTCTTCTTCCTTTTTTTTTGGATAATTGAGAGAGAAAACTGAAGAAATTAGGATTCAAGAAACCCAAAAGGAATCTGAGAAATTAGAGTTGATTTAGGCCTTCGGTTTAGGTACGAGCCTGTAACAAGTTCCAACTCAAATTTGTTATAATTTCTATTTTTTCTTCATCTGGTGTCCAATTCAGCATTGATCAGATTGGGTGAAATCATTTGTTTAGGTCTGATTTTTGCAATTTTCTGCATTTGGTAGATCCTTGAGGTTTTTTTGTTTGAGATAGCTCGAGAAAGAACATGTCCTGCTTGATTTTTATCTTCTTTTTGACAGGACTGAACTCAGTTTCTCGACATGATTGAACTGCTTTTTATTGGCATAAAATCTGCTATCCCTCTTTTGATTTCAATTCCATTATTCCCACGCCTGACTGCAGTGAGCTCGTCCCCTTTGTTTGTTTGAGACATGTTGCAATTTGCACGTGTGAATTAATTGACCAATTCAAGCAAAAATCTGATTTTTTTTGGTGCTTTTGAATTAAGGTAATCGACAAGAGGAGTCAAATGAGACCCCGAGCTTGGGAATGTTGAAACTTCGACAAGGGTTTCGCCTTTGAGGCGTTGAAGGGCAATGCAGCAGCCACAGAAACATAAGGCTAAGGCTCGGACGACTCAAATCAACAGGGGCCAAACAATTTTTGGAAGAGAGGAGGCTCTTGCCAAGTTTGCGGTCTTTTCGCCTCAATCCAGTCCTCTAGTTGTTTTCGTTAGAGTTGTTTGTCTGGTGTAATTTCCCATCAATTTGTTGTCTTTGCTTGTGTGGATGTCTTGGGTTAATGCGGGAAACTTCTACAGAGTTTGGTTCTGTCTCAGGCATACTGTGACTTGAGAATTTGTTTTGAAAGGGAATATGTTTGCCTTCCTTTTGATTCCAACTTCCCCTGTTTCTTTTTTACTGGATTAGAATCTCAGTATCTCAATTTAGAGTAGTCATAGGCTGATTTTGATTTAGGGATTTTAATTTAGGGTTAGTTACACTTTGGTAGCAACCAATAACGATTTAGGGTTTGTTTGCTTTAGACTGTCGTTTAGTGCAATTATTTTGCCCCTTTTGAGGAATTTTAGGGCTGCACATGATATACTTTGTTTGAGACAGCCGAGCTAGAACATCTGTAGCTTTGAAGTTTGTTTGCTTTTGCAGGGACTTAGTTTCTGTGAAATTGAATTAATTTGTCTTGAAAAAATCTGTTTTCTTTTGATAATGTCTGGGCTGCAGTAGAGTTTTTCTCCCTTGGCTTGCTTGAATTTGCTTGTGATTTGTGTGCTTGAATTAGTCGCTTAGTTTAGGGGAAAATCCAGCAGCGTTTCGCCCTCTCTTAGGGCTATTTGACGATCCCGAAACCCAGGCCACAAGCGAAAGCCGCGACTTTGCAAGGGCGGGGTTTCGAGGATCAAATTCGACAGCACTTCGGCCCTGTTTGAGGCCATTTAACGACCCTGAAACCCTGGCCGCAAGCGAAAGCCGCAACTTTGCAAGGGCGGGGTTTCGAGAGTTGATTTCGGCAGAGCTTCGTCTTTGTTTGAGGGCTTTTGCTAACTCCGAAACCCAGGCCACAAGCGAAAGTCGCGACTTTGCACGGGCGGGGTTTCGAGAGTTGTTTCAGCGGTACTTCGATCTTGTTTAGGCCAATTCCATGACCCCGAAACCCAGGCCACAAGCGAAAGCCGCAACTTTGCAAGGGCGGGGCCTCGAGAGTCGTAGGAACCAATGTAGAGGGAGCTACCTTGGTGGTTTTCTCTTCCTCTTTCTTCCTTGCTTTCTGCAGACGTTTGTATGCTTTTGTGTTTGTTTTCTGTTTCTTTGCAGCCCTTTTTTTTTGCCGTCTGTTTCTTTGCTTTGTGTTGTGTTTCTTCTCCTTTTTTAACCCTAGACTTGGCTATCTTTTATAGGGAGAATGGATAGAATAGGATAGATCCCTAGTTAGGAAAATATCTTTGTTTTCCTTTAAGAATAACCACGTTATCTTTTCTGGAGATCTTCTATCCTTTTATTTTTTAACTGCCCATCTTTTTCTTTTAGTAGATATGGACAGATTTCCATCCCTTATGCTTTCAAGTTTCAACTGATTTCTTCTTAATCAGCCACGTTATGTGAGAATGATGAGATTGTGATGGGCTTGGGCTATATTTTGGGCTGCCCTCTAATTTAAAAAACCCATGTAAGTATTTTGTTAAAACCCACTCACTTAACCTTGTTTTATTTTGCAGATTTAAACATATAGCTGAGCTAGTATGGGGTTTTGAGGAATTCGCCACCCAAATGACGGAATTTGTGCTCTTGGCAACTCGATATACATGTGTACATATATTTTTTTTTATGCTCTAATTTTGTATTAAACTTGAATACTTTAGTTCGCGAGCTTGTGGTACACTAAAATAATGTAACACATTTTTTTTTATTTGCTTGCTCGTAATTATTGTCAGCCAATTTGTATTTGTGTTTAATATGTAAAGTATCACTTGAGTCTTGGAAGCCTTCACGAAAATAATTTCATGGGCTTAAGCAATAACTTTTAATTAAGCACGGAATTTTACTCCCAAACAGATGCCCCCGAACTTTGAATTTGTGAGAAGTTTGTCGAATAGATTCAAAGTTCGTCCTTTGATCTTTTGACCTCATTTGATTTGGTATTTGAGAAGGGCCTATATGGGGCGCTTGGTTCTGAATGAGTGTAATTTTTACACAACGATCAATGCCAATTTGATCTACCACTGGCCAACCTTGAGAAGTACACGTATATCCCCATTGAAAGGGGGGTTTATGTTGTTTTTGTTTTCGGGGCTACATCTAGCGTTTTTGACTAGCTAGATTGCCTACGTACCCTCTTCATGAGGGATCAAGCCATTCGTAGTTCATTTAGGCACCCTTTTCTTCACTTATACGACAGGGTGCTTCGGTTTCGGACTAACTTCAAGTCCATGCTTCTGCTTACATTTAACTGGGATTTTTTTAAAATTTTTTTTTTTTACCGCATCACTCAAATCATTAGGGTCCACCTTCTAGGAAGGGTTTCCCAAACGCTTCGACTATCATTTGCGAACCCAGTTTTTTTTGTTCGCGACTGAATTTGACATATTTTGGTTGTCAAACGTCCTACGTACTCCTTGTTGGAGATCAAGTTATGACGTAGTTCTGGGCATTTTCACTCTCGATGCTTCACGTGAAATATTTCTTCATGAATTTTTCATTCACGCAGGAGTATACCACTTCACCTTCGGCATTTGAGAGTTCATATGCCCCTTTAGGGAAAACTTTGGTCACCACATAAGGACCTTCCTATTTTGCTTCAAACTTTCCTTGGGATTTTCGGTTGATCACAATTGGTCGCCTAATGGTAAGGACCAGGTCACCAACAACGAATGAGCGAAATTTGACCCTTTTATTGAATGCCCTAGCCACTTGGGCCTGGTAGATTTCAAGTTTTTGTTGTGTTGCTAGCCGGTGCTCATCCAATGCTTCGAGCTCGGCCAGACGAATCTTGACATTCTCTTCCGGGTCGGTGAGCTGAACTGCAACTCTGAGAGATGGCAACTGAATTTCTAAGGGTAAAACAGCTTCAGACCCAAAGACCAGGTTGTAAGGCGTACAACCTGTCGATGTGCGTGTTGTTGTCCGATAAGCCCATAGTGCCTCCGGTAGCCGTTCATGCCAATCTCTTTTGGATTTTTACACCATCTTCTTTAGGATCTTGCATAGCGCTTTATTAAATGCCTCGGCTTGACCATTTGATGACGGGTTATAGCTCGATGAGAAGCTATGCTTAAACCCAAACTTCTCGCTCAACTTCACCAGCATCTGATTTTTGAAGTAGAGAGCATTGTCTGAGATGATTTTTGAAGGAACTCCATATCGATAGATCAAATGAGTCCTTATGAAGTTAGCGACTTCTTTAGCTCCCACTTCTTTCAATGGTATAGCTTCTGTCCATTTTGAGAAGTAATCTGTAGCAGCCAGAATATACTGGTGTCCTCGAGAGGACGATGGCTTTATACACCCTATGACGTCGAGACCCCATGCATTAAATGGCCATGACAAAGTAGTCGGGTGAAACAATTGAGGAGGCTGGTGTATGAAGTCGCTGTGAATTTGACAAGCGTGACAAGCTTTAGAAAAATCCATGGCATCCTTCACCATTGTTGTCCAATAATAGCCCAGTCGTTTGATTTGACTAGCTAATTTTGGACCGGCTTGGTGCGCTCCGCATACCCCAGCGTGGGTTTCTGCGAGGATATATTTTGCTTCTTTATTTGACAAGCATCTTAATAACATTCCATCGAATGTCCTTCGATACAAAGTGTCATTCTTAAGTAGGAACCTTGACACTCGCCTTTTAACATCCACTCTCTTTTTAGCATCATCAGGAAGGACTCCACGACGAAGATACTCAATGAGCGGCTGTCGCCAGTCTGTTTCTTCCTCGACTTCATATACGGAAACGACATCTACCTCTTCATTGGGCTCAGCTCGCTCCAAAGCTGACATAAGCAAATGTTTCTCCCCGATTGTAATCTCGATTTCTCTTTCACCTGGCAATGTCAGTGACGCGGCCAATTTAGCCAATGCATCTGCTTGGTCATTTTCGGACCTTGATATATACACGACTTCTATCTGACGGAACTGGTGCATGAGATGCCTGGCTCTTTGATGCAAAAGAAGCAAATTTGTGTATTTGACTTCAAACTGGCCATTCAGCTGCCTGATTACTAACTGAGAGTCACCAAACACCTTTATCGGATCGGCATTCATCTCAAGAGCTATCTCTAGGCCAATGATGAGTGCCTCATATTCTGCCACGTTGTTTGTGCAGTTTTCTAAAAGAGAAAATGAATAAGGCACTATTCCCTCGGTTGGGGTGATGAATACTATGCCTACTCCGGCCCCTCTTCTCTTTGCAACACCATCAAAGTATAACTGCCAAGATTTCTCTTCTGTCATTAAGACTTCTTCATCTGGCAAATCATCCACTAACTCCTCGGTATCGGGAGAAGGATGGGCGGCTAAGAAATCAGCTATGACTTGCCCCTTGACCGCCTTTTGAGGCACAAACTTGATGTCAAAGGGAGCCGGAAGCATAGCCCATTTAACTAGTCTTCCTGACAACACCGTCTTGGACAAAATGTATCGCAAACAATCAGCTCTGGAGATTAATGTGATTTGATGAGACAAGAGATAATGTCGTAGCTTTTGGATAGTAAAGATCAACGCCAGACATATCTTCTCCATAGCAGGATAATTTAGTTCTGCCCCAACCATTGTTCGGCTGATGTAGTACAAGGCATTTTCCTTTCCTTCATCATTATTTTGGGCTAACATTGCCCCTAACGACCGCTCAAGACTTGCAGTGTACAAGACTCAGGGTTTTCCCTGAACTGGCGCCATGATCGAGGACTGGCGTGTCAGTCAAGTATTTCTTGATGTTGTCGAGAGTATTTTGACAGGCTTGGTCCCATATGAACGGAACGTCTTTCTTTATCAATCTCAGAAAGGGCTGACACCTCCCCGTCAAATTTGAAATGAAACGTCGGATGTAGGCAAGTTTGCCCTGTAGACCTCGCAACTCACGGAGATTCCTCAGGGCTGGCATTTGCACGATTGCCTTGATTTTATCGGGGTCGATTTCTATGCCCCGTCCTCGAACAATGAAGCCATGAAACTTGCCTGAAGTTACACCAAAGGCACACTTAAGGGGATTCATTTTCAATTGATGTTTCCGCAACCTTTCGAAGATCCTCTTGAGATCATGCAAATGATCCTCTCTTTTCTTTGTTTTCACCACTAGGTCATCCACATAGCACTCAATGGTGTCGTGAAGCAGATCATGAAAGATCACCGTCATGGCCCTTTGATAGGTTGCTCCCGCATTTTTCAGATCAAAAGGCATTACTGTATAGCAATACGTGCCTAGAGGTGTCCAGAAAGCTGTTAACTCTTCGTCTTCAGGGTGCATTTTAATCTGATTATACCCTGAGAATCCATCCATGAAGGATAAGGCTTGAAAACCCGTAGTGGAATCAACCAATAACTCGGTTATTGGAAGAGGGAATTCATCCTTGGGACATGCTTCATTTAAGTCCCGAAAATCCACACAGATACGTAGTTGGCCGTTCTTCTTCTTGACGGGAACAATGTTTGCCAACCAGATTGGGTATTGGACCTCACGAATGAATCCAGCCTTAATGAGCTTGTTGACTTCAGCTTTAATTTGCACTGTCAGCTCGGGCCGAAAACGACGTTGAGCTTGCTTTACTGGCTTTTCCTCTTCGGAGACAGATAGCTTGTGCACAGCCACCTTAGGATCCAAACCAGGCATATCTTGATATCCCCAAGCAAACACATCTCTATATTCATTGAGAAGATGCTCGTATGATCGTTTTTCTTCTTCCGTTAGCAAAGTACTAACGAATGCGGGCTTAGGGTCTTCTGTAGTCCCCAAGTTGATCTCTTGTAGTTTGTCAACCATAGCTTGACCTCCATCTTCCATTTCTGGCGGAGCAGGTTGGACCACATTAAGAAAATCTTGAGGATCTTCACTTGGTTCGCTCCTTGTATAGGTCAACACCATATTTACTTCTTTTGTTTGAGCATCCATGGGATCCTCATCTTCGTAAGTGGAGGTTTCTGTCTTCTTATTCTTCTGCTTCCATTTTATGGTCTGCTTGGTATTGACCCTTTTGTGTTTAGGCACGTTAACTCTTCCAAGCCTCTTGAACACAGAAACTCTTGGAGCACCTGTCCCAAGTCTTTTGAAAACCGTGACTCGAGGTGAATTTGTTGCGTCTTGTGAGAACATATTTTGCTCTTGGCTTATTAGAGTCATAGGCTCCAAGACTTTAGCAGACAATAAATCCCCCTCTTGAGAGATTTGTAGATCATCCATCGAGATCTCATTGAGGGATTTCCGCGAAGCTTTGCTTTTCAATAGAGGTCTTGTCGCCTTAACTTTGATGGCCTTATGATGCTTTGAAGAGGTCTGCTCGACTGGTGCCTTAGAGGATTCGCCCTTGAACACCACCCTTACATTTTCATTTCTTTTATCTCCGAAATGTCTTTGAATGACCAACTTATTCTTTGGAATATATTGGTTGATTTTACGGAGAGGACAAGTGTAGCTTGTCATTAGGGAGTGCATAGCCTTCTCTGCTGCACTCAATGGCTTCTGGCCGAGTTGTCTCTTATCCTTGGGTGTGTATTTGAATAACATCTTCGGACGTGTCTCTGGCTCTTCTCTTCTTCGGATAAAGGAGACCTTGGGTGACGGGGGCTCTTCTTTCGCTTTTGTGGACTGACACTTTTACCTTTCTCTTTCGCTTCCACACGTGGATTAGAGTTAGAGTGCACGGTCTTGTAGAATTTGGCGTCTGCGTAATTAACGCTTTCACCTTGAAAAGGATCGCTATCACCAAGGATAGTCCTTTCATTTCCGTTTTCATCGGTGTACTTCAAGCACTGATGAAGTGTAGAAGCAATCGACTTGCTGGCGTGGAGCCATGGCCTCCCTAGTAAAGCATTATAGGAGATTCCAGCGTCAATGACATGGAAAGGAGCATCCTTGTAGAGATCATCCAGAACCACTTTCAAAGCAATGGCACCCAAAGCCTTTTGACCAACCTGATTGAAACCTTGAATGGTGAGCAATGTGGGCGACAAATGATCAAAGGTCAATCCCATTGCCTCCAAGACTCGTAAAGGTAACAGATTCACCGCAGATCAACAATCCAGCAGGATTCTGTTGATTTTTGCCTCTCCAATCATACCCGTGACATATAAGGGTCTATTGTGATCGGTGCTTCCTAATTGGAGGTCTCCGTCGGAGAACGTTACGGATGCCATGCATGAAGCACATTGAGATGGAGTGGGCAAAGCCACCTCATCAACCTCAACTCGATCCACTTGGTCTTTGTAATCTTCCGGATCCATGAGGGCCTGAATCAAGGCCTTCCTTAAATCGGTCGACATTTGTAATGCGTCATATACACTTAAGCGTGCAGGAATGCGCTTTAAATGGCCGATCACGTCGTACTTCACTTGCTCCTTAAAAGAAGCTTTACGAAGCAACACAGGCCTCCGTGGCACGACATCTTTTTGGGCGGATGCCCCAGCTTCCTGGTCTTTCTGACCCAATGTAGGAGTCTCCTTTTCAACCGCCTCCTCAAAATTTGTAGCATTTGGAGTCTCATTGACAAGTGGCCCCCTCCCTTTCCCTTTTTCCTTGGGCTTAAGAGGTGGCAACTTTTTCCCCGAACGAAGAGTAACTTCATCAGCCTCTAACTCCTCTTCCTCAACCGTTTCGGCCCACGTGGCCATGCAACATTGAACAATTTCTTCTTCCCAAAATAACTCCTCCTCGGAAGGATCATTTTCTAGGAGCTCTTTCGGAATAAAGTCTTTCAAAGTAATTATCTGGCGTATAGGCTGAATATACTCTTCATCAGAATCATCTTCTGATTTCTTGTTCTCCTTGTTTTTGCTCTTGTTTTTCTTTTTCTTATTTTTCTTCTCGGGCTTTCTACCGATCATTCTAAAGCCTGTAGGTCTGGTATGCCGGGTACTCTTTGGATGAGACTTCTTTCGGCTTAGACAAACCTGCCACTTAGAACCATCCCTAGCGTCTTCGTCTTGCGAAAATGATTCTTCAATGTTTGACTGCATTAGGACCTCATACAGAGTCGGGCAGTCTGGTTCTTCCCTTGGCATGTCAGGATATGCCCAAACAGTGCGTACTTTGTCACGCACCTGAAATTGTACTGGGACTGCCTTCGGGGGTAATGACACTGTAGGGATGCCATCTGGTGAAGGAACAACCTCAACCTCTTCTACTACAGAGATGGGGTTTGACGAGGCTGCTTGGCCTTTCGAGCTTGATCCCTCCATTTCAACCTCTCCCTTGTTAATCATCCTCTCGACGATATCCTTGAATACGTAGCAGTCTTCAATTGGGTGACTAACAATGCGGTGGTAAGGGCAATATTTCGGATCGCCCGTTTTATTAGCCTCATTCGGCCTCTTCGGTTCTCGGAGTGACAACATTTTTGCAGCCATCAATTCGTTGAATATCCCTCTTACATCCTCATCGTCAAAGGGATATTTTTTCTGCTTCCTCTCCTCGAGAGATAGTCTTTTAGGAGGCTCTCTGGTTTGGGTCTTCTCTTGTGACTTGGAGTTACTCCCTGAGGATTTTCCTTGAGGCTTAATGAAAGTAGCCATGGACTCTCCTTTCTTTGTGGGCTTTTTATTGTCATCCCTCCTCCCTTCATTAATTTGAGGTCGGTTCGTTGTAAGCTTGCGTCGAGCCAGTTGCCGCTCAACATTGCAAGCCTTTGAAACCAAGGTATCGAAAGAACGAGGTTCCGTACTACCAACATGAATTGCAAGCTCGGGAAGTAGATTGTTGACGCACATCTGCACACACACTTCTTCGCTCAATTTCTCTGAGCATTGCAGTCTCAAACTTCTCCATCTTGCGATGAAGTCATTAGCTGACTCATTTGGCCTCTGTTGGGTGTTTGCCAAGTCCATGATGGAGACTCTGGCTTTCGAGCTCACAAATTGAGCCAAGAATTCTTTTTTTAAGTCATCCCATGTATGGATAGACTCTGGCTGAAGCTGTGTGTACCAAGTGAAGGCTGACCTTCGTAATGACTGGACAAACTGCCTGATCAATAGAGGATCACTTAAGGCGGTTTCTCCGCACGCTGAGTAAAAGTGGGCCAAGTGCTCACGAGGTGACCCGTTAATCCCATCGAATTTGTCAAAGTTTGGCCTCTGATAATTCAGAGGAAATGGGATGGCGTCAAACTCTGCAGGATAAGGCTTCCTGTAGCCAATCACAGGCGGACTCTGAGAAATCTTGAATTCTCGAATCCCTTGTGCGATCCATTCTTTTATTTCCTGAGGAGAGATAGAGGTACTGCTTTCTCCCGTGTTGGGAATCTCTTGCCTGTTCTCCGAATTTCGCTCTTGCCTGTTCTCCGAATTTTGCTGTTGGAGCTGGTCCATGAGCAGTTTAATTTGAGCGTCTCTCTCCTCTAGCCTTTTTTTGTAGTTCCTGGAGCTGCTCTTCGGTACTTGTTGCCCCAGTCACTAAAACTGGCATGCTTTCAACTTCTTCTTCAGAGTCATTAGATGATCCACCCTCGCTTACAAGTAGTTACAACAAGCGGAAAATCCTCCTCTTGAAACAGAGAAGTAGAGTCCCCATATAATGGAGAATTTTGTTTGTCTTCTTGAACGGTTTCTGGATTCGAAGATTGGGTGGTCACTCTAGCATATGACTCGGCCTTAGACATAGACCTTGTCAATCGCCGCTCACATTTTTCTAACTGGGTAGAAAGCGACGTTGACTTCTCGGCTACAGCTAGACCCTTTCCTTTCTTCTCGACTTGAGAAGCCTTAGACGTCTTCTTTTGAGGCTTGGCCGGAATTTGGTACCCCAACCTCTGGAACATTGGCCTTTTGAGCCTTGACAGTTGAGGATATAGCCTCTGCCTCCTCATAAGAACAAGAGGTAACCAAAACCTGTACTACATTGTCCATATCGACAGGGATAGACCCAAAGAAAATTTTCCTTGGGCTATCGATAAGATCCTTGGCAGCTCTCCACAGTGTTGCATTGGCCTGTTCCAAAACAGGGGAACGAGCTAATTTGCGAAGCGCTCCTGTCTTTCCGCGTTGGGAACCACATTTGCGCCCCCTCTTCCTACGAGGCTTGTTTTCCTTCTTCGCCTCATTCACAGCTAGCTTTGAGACCTTGGCAGAGTTATCGTTTCTCTTGATAACTCGAATGATTGGCCCACGAGCAGGCCTGGGAGTGAGCTCTTCTCCGCCGGTTCCTACCTCCCTGATAGCTTCGAAGCTGTTGCTAGTTGGGATCTCAGTGATGATCGACTCCCTAGTCACATCGAACTGGACCTTAAACGATCTCTTCTTCAGCCAGCGACCACCTTCCACAAGAAAGGTAGCAGGTAGTTCGTTGAAGTTGACAATAGCTCTTGGTGCCATTTTTCTCCTACAAATAAGAAATAGGCAAATATTAGTTTCAGCACAACTAAGAGATGAAAAGGCAAAAAGGGTCCCACTGGGCGTGCCAAAAATATGTTGAACAAAAATGCGCGAATAATTGTAAAACATATTTTATTTAATTTTTAGGATTTGAGTTCGACCCCTTTTGGTTATCCTCTTGAATCGAAGTCGTATCGACACCAAGACTTAAGTGGTTTTGGTGATTTGGTCTGCACCCGAATTTTTAACGGGTTGCCTACGTATCTCTTGGGAGAGAATCAAGCCTTACGTAGTTCAGAGTATTTGAATTGATTTAATTTTTTGGGTTTTGGTGATTGAACCCAACGAGCTTGAGCTTTATGTCGGGTGTCCTACGTACCCGTTTGGAACGGGATCAAATCACGCGTAGTTCTTTTAGGAACCAATTATTTAATTTGGTTGGACTTTGACCTCATATTCATTGACAAGTGAATTTAGAGGTTAACGACTGTACCCGATATATTTTTAATATTTAATATCAGGTTACCTATGTAGCCGATATGAGGCGTCAAGTCTTTACGTAGTTCTTTTTAAGAACCGTTTGAATCTGGGAAATTTGATCCGGAAGAAACTTTATTTAGGATTTTGACTCCGTTTTGCTTAGAAGTCAATTTTCAGATTGACCCACTAGGATAAATGGACGATGAAATTTTACGAGTTTAACTTTATGAATTTGTTAAACCCAATTTCCAATTTGTGCCAATGGTAATTTTTATATTTTAGTGGGTAAATTTCTTAAACAACAAAAATTTCAACGAACATGAATTTCCATTCATTGTTCCACAATTCTTATTCACTTCATTTGTTTTTAAGAAAAGAAACGGGCTAAGCCCAGTATTAAGTCTTTCAACTTGGATAGCCCATATTTTTTTTTAAAGCAAAGACGTCATTCCTTTCTTTCACCCTTTGTTCTTTCGACGACAAGGTGGTCTCCGATCTCAGCTCTCAGATGAACGCACCGAAGAGGGTGGAGCGCAGACGACGCACCGACAAGGCAAAGGCGGAGTGCGGTCGGAGCGAGGGCGACTCAAGGGCCATGCGAGGGTGGTGCGAGCCTGCGACGCCAATCAGGTACGCTTAGCTTTTGCCCTAAAATTCTTCAACCTCAAATCCGAAGATTTAGTTTAATATTTAGGCGATTTGTACCCTAAATCTCGAATACTTATTCACACCCACTTCAATTGGATGTTTAATTTCTAGGTTCAATTGATTTTTAGGGCTTGTGATCTTAGGGCCCTTTTTTGTTTTAATTTGTGCAATTTGGGGTTTTTTGATTTGAGGCCGAAATTGGGATCTCCAGGCTCGTTGAGGACCACGATAAAACCTTGAAAGGTGGACATATGCAGCAATTTCGGAGCCGCCACCGCCTGAGCATCTCAAGCTAGGTACGGCTTCCCCCCTTCGTTTGCTTTTATTCCGTCGAGGTATTAATTGACAGTAGGCGTAACCTGATTTCAATTTGGATGAATTTGGTGACAAAATCAAGCATGTCTCGCCATTACAGTGTCTTAATTTTCTTTTCTGTTTGCTGAATTTTGTATCTCCGATTTGTGCTTTCATTGCCTCATGTGGTGCTCCTCTTGATATCTTGCTTATTTGACTTGAATTGTGCAGTTTGTGCTGCGATGTTTGTTTTAGATTTTTGGTGAAATTCCCTGAGCCTTTTCTCCTTTTATTTAACGAACTTGAATTGCCCTGGGTTAATTATCACCATCTTTCAGCAGATTGGGTTTAGGCTCCTTTGTGTGTAATTTGTTGCCTTTGATTTGTTACTTGGACGCCGAAATTTTTATTCCCCTCTGCATTTGCTACCAAGCTTCATTTTAACGAGAATCACCTACTTGATTTTTTTAGCAGGAAGTTGAAGCTTTAGGTACTCTGGATTTAGGAGGGTGAAAGGGAAAGAAGACAAAAGCTTCAGGAGATCTTAGGCAGGCTCTGGGCGATTAGGACTTGGAACAAATTGGGAACGATCGTTAGAGGGAGTAAGAGGACTGGCGGATTTGGGGCTGCGATTTGAGCTCGTTTGGTTTCAGTCCAAGGTACCCTGGTATTTTTCCTTTGTGAATTCCATCCCTGAATCTTCTGTTTAGTTATTGATTTTAACTGAAGCCGTTTCAGTTTTGATCAGGTTGTTGTCGTTTGGGACAAAGGGACCATCAGGAAGGAATTCAACCTTTGAAGCACTGAGGAGCGAGCCAAAGGAGAAAGCTCCGGTATGTTGATTTTCTTAACGCTGTGAACCCAACTTCCGATTAGGTTCAGTAATTTATATGCTTTTGCCCCAATTTCGAATCATCTTTTTTTTTTCCAGTTTGATCGATTCTTTGTTTTCCTTTCTTTTGGAAGGCAGAAGGGCTAACTGGCGTGATTAGGACACAAATATATTCGATTTGACAGGACCCTTGTTTAGAGGTATGCTTAAATCCTTGAAAATTTTAGACCCAAGTTATGCTTTATGCAAAATCTGAGTCTGCTTAGATGCTTCTTTGTTGTCTGATCTGTGCAGCCTATCGTTTGCTTGTTTGGTTGGACTTGCAATCAACTTCTCTCTCTGTTTCTTTTTTTATTGGTTTGGAGCCTTCTTGGCCAATTTGCAAAAAAAATCTGCATGAGTTTGTGAAAGTTTTGACTGCAGTGAAGTTATTTCCTTTCTTTTGTTTATCACCAACTGCTGTGTGTGTATTGTTGTCTTTCTTTGAGTTTTCTTTGAGTTATTCTGAATTGGTAGGTTGTCCAGAAAATATGTTCTTTGTTTCCAAAAAAACTGCTCCATTTCTTTGCTTCCAATTCCATTACGGCTGCAATAAGATTGTTTCTTTTATCCGTTTGAAACTTGTTTGCGATTTGTGTGATGCTGATTTCGCCAATTTGAAATAGTTTAGAGAAATTTCAGCAGCATTCCGCCCTCTTTTAGGGCTATTTGATGATTCCGAAACCAAGGCCACAAGCGAAAGCCTGCAAGGTTTGCAAGGGCCTAAGCCACGAGCGAAAGCTTGAGGGTTTGCAAGGGCGGGGTTTCGAGAATCGATTTTGGCAGCATATCGGCTTGATTTGGGGTGATTTGATGACTCCGAAACCCAGGCCACAAGCGAAAGCCTGCAAGGTTTGCTAGGGCCTAAGCCCTGAGCGAAAGCTTGAGGGTTTGCAAGGGCGGGGTTTCAAGAATCAATAGGAATCCCCACAGATAGAGGGAGAGCTACCTTGTTGGCTCTCTTCTTCTTCCTTGCTTTCTTGAGACGTGTGTTTGGTTTTCTGTAGCCTTTCTTTTCTTTTGCCGTGTGTTATGTGTTTTTTTCTGGCGTGTGTGCTCCTCTTTTTTTTTAACCCTAGTCCTAGCCTCTTTTATAGGGAGAAGGAGGAAGCCCAGGATAAGCTTGTTTCCTTATAGGATATATTTTTTTCCTTTAAGATAATATCTTATGGATGATCTGTTTGTTCCTTTTTAAGACCAAATCTCCTTTCAAGAGATCACACACATATTCACCCGCACAAGCCTTGATCTCTGACCTTTTTCCTACTGCTGACTTCCCTTTCTTTTTTATTTATAGATATGGATAGATTATTTTATTTATCTACTCATTTATCTATTTAACAGATTTCTTTTGGGTAGCCACGTGCTTGTGAGAATGATGAAATTGAAGAGGCTGGGCTTGCTTTGGGCTGCCCTCTAGTTTGAAAGGCCCAGGTAAAGACAAATCTCATATCTCTGCTGATTCCTTTTAGCTATCTATTTATTTATTTTACCAATTTTCTTTTCTCAACAATATTTTACATCTTTTTGATGTTGATTATCTTCACCCATTAATTGCTTACTTATTTTTCAGCAATTGGCCGAGCCACTGTTCTACTCCTGCATATTTGAACAAAGAGTCGAGCCAGCGTTGAATTCTCGAGAAACTCGCCACCAAGTGACGGATTTGCGCTCGACAGATCAACTTTTATTATTATTTTATTGTATGCTCAACCACTGTATTAAATTTATATACTACAGTTATGAGCTTCTAGCACGCTAAAATGGTGTATTTGATATGTAACACATTTTGCGCACTCTTTACTTGTTTGTAATTATTGTTAACCAACTCGTATTCGTGTTTAATATATAAAGCATCACATGAAATCTTTCTCGACAACAATTTCACGAGCTCACATGATAATGTTTAAGTAAACACGAAATTTACTCCCAAACAACCCGCCAAGCGTTTTTTAGAACATTGGTCATAACCACACCAACGTGTGTATACGTTTGAGTATAGGGATACTCTTAGTATAACAAGAATCATTTATCTTACTCGTGATTTTTCTTTTCTATCAACTAGAAATAAAAGCAATTACAATGAGGGAGAGACATAAAATAAATAAGCTTGAAGATGATTGCTTTGGCTTTGAAGTGCTTGCTTGAATGATGTGCTTGTGTTGTTGTTTCTTCACCACTTGCTCTCGTCTTTTATAGGTGCCAGGGCTGATATGTTGCTGCTGAAATTCCCTAATTTTAGCTTGAATTTCAGCCGGTTCGAATTTGAAATAAATCCCACAAAATCTGATTTTTGGTTGCACAAAAAATCAACCCGTTTGATTTCAAAATATGCAGTCTTTTCTTCCACAAAATCACCTCTCTTTTAAATTGAATTTGATCCACATGTGTTGTAACAAATCTTGCCTTTGTAGCTAAAAGCCTTGCACATGTTAATCTTAACCAAATCTACTTTATTAAGCAATTAAAAAAATAAAGCAAGTAAATATCTACATAACCATTTTTCAAACAAGTAGATATATTCAACCAAATCTAAAAGCTTAATCAAAAAATATTTTTGAATTCAAAACAAAATCTCATCAACCTTTATTTTTAAATATTTGATATTTAAAAAATAAAGCAAATAAAGCATATATTCAAAAAAAAAAAATCTTCTAGAACATCCGCTCAATTAAACATATGTTCCATCCGGTCGGAAATATTTGATGTTTGACTTGATTTTAGGAGCGAAAAACTATATAAAATCTTATTTATTTTGATTAATTTTTTTCATAGTTTAATATTTATTAGTAATAAGTATTAAACTGTGAAAAAAAATTATTTAAAAGATTAATATTTTTTATATTTTTTAGCTTCTTAAAATACGTGTAGAAAGTCAAAACATCAAATATTTTTCCGATCGAAGGTAGTAGCATACATAATTTTGTGAGCCAAATAAATATATTTTGAGAATAATAAATCAAATAAAAGAACCATACAATATAATTGATATTTGCATAAAATACTACCTTATTTGTCTTTCATCATCCCTACAAAAATATATCACATATATTCATCAAGGTGGAGTAAACAGTAGTGTTGTTGTCGAATTGAAGGAAGAGGAAGACTAATTATGTACAACCTCCTCTACTTTCTGTTCCTTTAAATTATGCCCTATTTCAGTTTCTAAAATTATAAAAATTATCCCGTAGTTTTAGAACGTATTTTAACTTGCTTTAACTCTTAAAAATTCGCAGCGGTGATCTCAAGTTCCGAAACACCCATTGTGTGAAGGTCTAGAGGAAGATCAAATTGGTATAATACTCAACTTGATAATTAATTCGACTTTTATTTCGAATTAATAAGTCAATTATATGTATAAAATACCAATTAGTAAATTTTTTTTCATGTGTCGTAATTTTGTGTGTAGATCCGTTGCTAATTTATTCAACTCCGTCATCAAGCCTTTGAAGTCTATAGTTGGTATCGAAATCTAATAAGGCGAAAAAGGCAAGTGACATTCCGAGCCTTTTATGCTTATCTGTGTGCCTTCGTGTCTTGTTGTTTTCTTGCATTGACATGCATGCTAAATCGATTAAAATAAATTACAAATCACTTGTCTTGCCTAATTTATTCATCATTTATTTTGGACTTGGCATGTAATTGGGTAATGTTATTATTTGGTCTTATTATAAAATAATAACATAGATACCCCACTTTATAAAATGCATGATTTATCCTTCATCATTTCATGCAAAATAAGTAGGTATGGAGCATATTATCCTTTTGATGCATCCATCCATATTATATGGTATTGGCATCCATTTTACTTCTATTAAGATGGATTATTTTATTTTATGTGGTCACTTAGTTTGATATTAATCACTAGTTAATATCTGGTGATGTGTGTGAGATGTGAAACTCAATTGATTCAAGATAAAATAAAATATAGTGTGCGTATCAATGAAGATACGGGGTCCAACCCAATGAGAATTGAGCGGTGTCTCAACTTTGGGTTAACTACGCAATTGAGTTTGGATTGAATGGATTAAGACCATGTTGCGTCTTAATCCGAAACAGGCGGCTGGAGAAGAAGCAGACAGACGCGGCTGGAACTTCTTTGCTGATTCTGAACGGTTGAGGCGGCGCGGTCAGAGAAGACACGACGAGGTCGTTGAACCAGTGAAGGGTAGGTGGCATGAGACTAGTTAGCGGCCGGAGCAGAGGTTGAGCAACGGCTGAAGAAGCAAGCATTAGCGGCGGCCGACCGGACTATCGGAGAAGAACCAATGGCAATTCCAAGCCCTACTGTCGAATTGGGCACGAAACTCAGCTTCTATTTCCCCCTTTTTTTAGCCTGAAATACAAAACGACGCTGTTTCAAGTGAAGGATAAATCGGTCAAATCGATATTGACTCGATATATCGGCGTTGACCCAATATTTAGCGTTGATCGATATATTTGATCCGATATGCCGATATCGTAACAGATTCTAAATATCACTGATATACTATATACAATGTTCTAAATATCGGATATATCGCCGATATATCGACCGATATATCCGATATTTAGAACATTGTATATAGTATAGATTTATACGTGTTATGTCTTTAATTGTCTTTGATTCATAGATATTAGCTAAAAGGAAAATTTAGTAACATAACCGGTTATGTTATCGGGTAGAATTCTCCCGTTTCGAATTATTTCCTAACAAAAAAAAGCTCAGTAGGCCCGGTGGGCAGCCCTGTCCGCCAACAAGGGTAGGCTTGGAAAAGGTACTAGGCCCAAAAATCGGACCTGGTCCAAGCCCGGCCCGGTACAATGGGCTGTGAAAATGTCAAAGGCCCGACCCAAGTCCGCCCGGCTTGACCCATGCTCAGGTATATCGCCAACCAATAGCATCCTTGTGGACAAGAGCTTGAACTCTGGATGTCTAGTCAACGGAATTGAAGGGTCCGAACGGCGAATCCTTGCTCCACCATCTGCAACGCTTTTGATTTCCATGAAAATGTGTTCAAAGGAGATTGAATGAAAAGCCTGAACCACCATCAGAGTATCTGCAACAAGCATGTCGATCTCCCACGGACAGTTCCTAGCGTTCTGAAGCGCATTGATAAGGGTGATGTTGTCCCCTTCAACCTGAACATGTGTGAATCCAAGTTCTTTTGCACGCTGAACGCCAGCATGTAGTGCCACACCTTTGAAGCCAATGCAGTCTCCTCTTTATAGCCTAGGGCATTTGCAGCCATCACAGTGCCCCTACAATCTCTAATAACTAAACAAGCAACCGCATCCGATTTCGTCCCCCAAGATCCATCAAATTTTATTTTCATAACCCCTGTTGGGGGGATCTTTTTTCTTCTTGGTCTTGTCGTATTTATGTCCTTATTTTGTGGAGTCTTGACTTTTCTCTTTTTGGCTTGAAAAGAATAAATATGCTTCCAAAGAATAAAAAAAAAAAGTAAATATGCTTGAATATTGACATTTTTGACATTAATTGTATTTTACTAATGACGATGAAATGAGTTTCGGATGAATTAATCTATATATCTGTCTATATCTATATATCTATCTATCTTCTATATCTATATCTATATCTATATCTATATCTATATAACATAAAAAGTTGTGATCATGGGCAATTTATTGCTATTATTAACTCCACAAAAAATTTGCTATTTTTTCTTATATGCTCAACATCCATCAATATAATTTCCTTAGCCCAATGGTTGTAGTTGTTGATGAGAATCCCTCCAACCAAGGTTCAAATCTTAATAGCTACAACTTTTATTTTATTTTCCTACTTTGTCATTTTCTACTTAATAAAAATATAATCTAATTAATTTATAATAATAATAATAATACCCTCTTCATCTAAACCTTAAAAATTTATCAATTTATTATATATATATAGACCTGTCAAACGGGTCATTCGGGTCGGGTTCGGGTCGGATCACTTCGGGTTTCGGGTAAAACGGGTCTCGGGTAAAACGGGTTTCGGGTTTTTCGGGTTGACTCGAACTCGGGTTTGATCGGGTTTCGGGTTGGGTTCGGGTCGATTTCGGGTTTGTCAAATTTTTCTTTTTTAAATTAAAAAAATCATTATTTGATAATTTTGTGATAAATTTTAATTATATATATAAAAAATTAATTATATATAATTATAAATCAACCGGGTAAATCGGGTCACCGGGTCAATCAGGTAAATCGGGTCAAAATTACCGGGTCAATCGGGTCACCGGGTCGAAACCCAGATTACCTGAAAATTTTCGGGTTTTTCGGGTTCGGGTCGAAAAAAAAATTCGGATCAAAATTTTTGGGTTCGGGTCGGAAATTTTTCGGGTCGGACGGGTCGGGTCACCGGGTCGGGTTGTGTTTTGACAGGTCTATATATATATATATATATATTAAAATTTATCAAAAATATAATTTCTTAAAATATTAAACTATATCAAAACGGTAGTAGTTGTTAACTCTTTTTTTAAATGCATTATATTATACGGAGTATATTAAAATTTATCAAAAATAATAATTTATTATTTCTAATTTTCAATTTATTACTACAATTTATTGTGTGGTTTTGTAGCCTTTTGTTTTCCAAAACATCTAACCTAATTAAAGGAAATATCAAGAGTCGACCAAAACAATATTAAGTTTCAAAAAAATTACTAATCAAAATATTAATTTCAATTTATTGTGGAGATCTTCCACCTTCCCAAACTTACCCATAAATTTATACCCTAAATGTCTTCATTTCATAAATGTATATACTTTATGTCTTATACAATAAAAATATAATTTAACTTTATCTTTTTTTGCCATAGTTTTTTTTTTGTCTTTCAGAACTTTGTTGTATTTTATCAAATAGTAATTCTAATTTCTAAGTAAGACCTTCCACCTTCTAAATAATAGTATTAATTACAATTTATTTCATCTTTACCAAAATAAAATTAATTGCAATTTATAGTGTAGTTGTGACCTTTTATCTTTTCAAAATTTTAATCAAAGGGAATATCAAGAGACTAAAAATAATGAAGGGCTTATATATATAAGAAGGAGGAGGTCATGCATTTGTGCACTAATCGTGCCTTTTATATTTAAAAGAAAGATGTGAAGAATATTGGGAGATTTAGACTTCTAATTTTAACATTGTAGCACATTTTTTTAGTATTTTAGAGTTCATGATTTTGTTTAATTCTTCCACATTATATTATGGTTGAAACCTTTGTTTATTTCTCAAACTTTTAAATTTTAATACTATATATTTAATATATGTTTTCTAGTTTTTCATTCTTTTTCATAATCTTCCCTTTATTACAATTATTATTGTTGTGTATTCTAATGTTTATTCTATTTATTTAATTTGTAGGTACAAAAAAGCTTATGAAGAGATGAATCGATCAACATAGGTGGGTAAGTAGCACAATAGTTATAGTTTTTTTTTTATATGATTTGTAAATTTAAATTCCCTAAATTCTAGATATATTTCTTTTCCAATTTTTTGAATTCTCTCAAATCTCTTTATTTATGGTCCTAGATTTTTTTTTTTAGTTTCTTGCATTTGTACGTATGTAGTATTTGATTTTTTTTTGTTTTTATAGTAATTTTTTAATTTTTTTGTTTCTAATTAAAATACATACTATTATTTTATTCTTTTTAAATTCACCTTCTTCTTAACAAAACATTCATTCACCATCAATGAGAGCCTAAAAAAAATACATGGTTTGAAATAACTTTATTTAAATGATTTCTATACATAAAAAATATTACGAGAAAAAATATTTCACATTTTTATCATCTCATTAAAACATTATATTGCTAGCACAATGATTATTTTATATATCATGTCAATAAGAAACTATATGTATACAATTCTCTCCACCTGAAGATATATTTATAAATAGAAGCTTATTTTATATACGAACCTTAAATAAAATCCAAAAGGTAGCATTTTATCAATAAATTCAATAAGTTATATAAAAAGGGAAAATGATGATTGAAAACGGAGTTCAAATGAAGATAAAATATACAGAACTACAAAAAATAATTGAATTAACAATATGAGAAAATAATGAAAAATAAATAAATTATACATAATAATTTTTCATATAAATAATGGGTGGTCGTCATATCTAAATGATATTTTATATTTAATCTTAATTGATATATAAACAAGAGTGCATTTTGATCTTTTTGAATGGTTCTAAATTAAGATGATATTTTTTATTTTAAAAATTGAGAGAATATTATTAGTTTTTTTTAAATATCTTCCTATAAAAATAATAACCATTAAATAAAAAAGAGAAAATTCTTGCAATAAAAGTTTCACCTAAGTAATTTCTCGATTGAAGCAAATTCATATGCTTAATTTTAAAAAAGAATATTATAGGTTCAAGTGAGGGCATATATCTAAATCTTTTATCAAATTGTAAATGATAATAAAAATGAGTAATTAAAAAATTATGCTTAAATTTCGCTAGATAAGATAATAATATTTAATTCCTCTGTTATAAAGTTTATGCCATCGTAATTTTTGCATTATTCACAAAGTATAATATCACTCATATATTTGATATAAAATCATATCCCGGGCGTAGCACGGGTCTGCCACCCTAGTTCTTTGAAAAATTATGAGCAATGAAGTGAAATGATTAATGCAAATTTGCTTGTAAAAAGAGGTGAAATTAATTAAAATAATCCAACTTTTGGAGAGATGTTAAAAAAATATCTCGACCTTCAAATTGTAAGAAAAATAACCCGACCATTGGGGGAGGTGGTAACAAAATATCTCAAATCATTTTTTCGACCATAAATTGGGCCATAAAATGACATAATATTGGTTAAATGAACTCATTCTCCTTAAAACAAATCAATAGCATTCAAAATTCACGAAAATCTTAATTTCGTCAATTATATATCATCGATTTTGCCCATATTTATAGTTGTAAAAACAATCGATCGGGATACCTTGTTATCACATCTCCGAAGCCAGTGGTACATGGATTGTAACGGCCCGGGATTAGGATTCTCGGGTTACGTTTCGAGGGATGAAACCCCTCGTTAGGATCTTGTGCCCCGAGTACAGGTTGAAGGTTTGAAATTCTATCCTAACATTTTAAAGTGGGATTTCATACCCAAAATTCGAAGGGATCGTTGGAATCCCCGGGGAAGTCTCCTGTACCTGTCATAAGTCTAAGCGTGGAAAACCAACAGTCATGCAAATAGTAGAATCAAGGTGTAATACAAGAGGGTGACACGGCAGAGCCGAGTCAAAACCAAATCAATAAGCGTATTTATCGAAATTTAATATACAATATTAGTGGAGTTTAACCATTTCTTTGAGATCGCCCAAGAGAGTTCCTACGTCACGGAAACAAGGAATAATCATGCTGCAAAACAAACCTAAAAAAAAATGTATGCGGGGCGGTGTCAGATCGAAGCCCTACGTAATATAATCCCAAACAAGCAGACATATATACACGCTAGTCCTAATAAAGATGCTTCTAGATGCAAGGCGGAATATTAACACACTAGCATGGTCCTAAGATCAAGTGCATAAATATAATAAGGCCTTAGCACCGAATACCAAGTGGTATATCCCTCTCCTACCTCCACCCCCTTCCGATAGGGCGGAGACTGGCCAGCTCGTGAATGCATTCCATTATCATCGGGTGGCATGCATGCCTGACCCGTATCCACAATAAAGCCCGCAGGCATCTCATAATATAAGGAAGTTCATGACTCGTTTGACTCAGGACGGGACCCGATGAGACTAGGTCGTCCTATAACCCTAGCAATGACTCTAGTTACTTCACAGATAACGGCCGTTCTGTTTACAAAAGCAATGAGTAAACGAATGCTCAATCATGAGTGCAGTCCTAGCAGGATACTACATGGCATGCTTTATTATGAATGCAAGCACCTAGTATGCACATGGCTACAAGCAGGGAGATCTCTTTTCGAATCTGAATGAGCTCATATAGGAACTCACTTGGAAAGCCGAATAGCAAGATATACCAAATAGCATATTCCAACAATCAGCAAGCACCTATTATAATGATAAAGATTTTGGTAAGCTATAGTGCTACTAATCACACATAGAGACCATGTTCCCAACCCATTCCCAAAACCATCCGGAAGTTAAACCATTTCAATACCATTTTCCGATATGAGAAAACACATGAAAGCCAAGTCATTATGAGATTTTCAAGTCCCCTTCAAGTTTCCATAACTCATCTTTACTCATGTCAAATCCCTTTTTAAATTCGATAATACATTTTTAAATCTCCAAATCTCATAATATTATATTTTTAAATCACCATAATATTATATATCTTTAAATATCAAATAATATTATATAATATTTTAAATACCATTAATTAAATACTTTCATAAATATTTCCAAATCTCTTAGAATCTCAACCATTTTAATTTAATAAATCATCCCTTTTTAAATTACCAAACTCGCCCTTATTTTCGGAAATTACCAAAACCGACCCCTTTAAGTTGGGTAAACTTTAGAATCTAGCCTTCTATTAAATCCCAAGACCCAAAACTCATTTTGTTAGAAATAGGCCCAACATTTTCAATTTTAAAACCAAACTAAACAAGCCCAAAAATTAGGCCCAAATAACCATCCCATTCTCTCTTCCAATTCCAATTTCCGATTCAGAAAAATAAAAGAAAAGTGGGCCCTGGATGACATGGCTGTGAGGTGGCAAGGGGCGGGGCCCGCCAATTGGAAAAAAATAGGGGAGAAGGAGATACTGTTCCTCCATCTCTTTCAAGAGCTCTGTTCGACAATGGACGGGAAAAGGAGGGAGGAAGAGCTGCTCGCCGGAGTCTGCTCGAAACCGGAAACCCCGCCCTCCTACTCTCGGTCCTCGCTCTCGCACACATGCCCTTTGGCTTCCTCGACTCCCGCCTTACCCACTCTCGCTCGCTCCTCTCTATCCTAGTCCCGCTCGCTCCGCTCGCACCCACAACTCACCGGAAACCTCTAGCTCTTACCCACAACCCCTCTCGTTCTTCACTAACCACTACGGATATTCAAGGAATCGGAAAAGACACACGAGAAAGAAGAGAGGGTCGAAGCTCACCGAGGGGCGTCGACTCGCCGGAACTTCGTCGGAGCTGCGGAGCTTCCTCAGGTTGGCGTCGGCTGCGCCTTGGGTCTCGGGCGGCTCGGATTTGTCGGACCTTGGAGGAGGAGCGCTCAGAGGAGGTGCTCGGGTGGCGTCTGTGGTGCTCGGAGGCGCTCAGAAGTTGCGGTGCTGGTGCCGGCGAATAAGGAGGAGGTGGTGTTGGGGTTTGAAGTTGTGGGTTTGGGGGAGGTCACGAAAAGGAAGGAAAAGGAGAGGAAGAAGGTAAGGTTTGGTGTTTGCTTTAAAACAAAATGAACAGAGGAGATGGGTGTCTGCAAATTGGGTTTGAAGAAAGAAAAGAGGGGAGGGGATGAGTGAGGCCCTTCATAGCTTGTCAGGGAGAGAGTAGGCGTGAAGCCTGTTGGGCAAAAAGGGGCAGGGAAGCTGAGCTTGTTGTCTTGGACAAGGGAAATAAGGGAGCAGGTGAGGTTATTATCCTGCAGGTTCAAAATGGGGAGAGGGATATGGCTTGTTTGACCCGAAAGAAAGCAATGGGAAGGGGAATAAGACAAATCAAGTGGTCCCAAAAATCAACTTGAAATTACCCGGAATTAAATCTCGAAACCCGCTTTCTCTATAATTCTCATCCCGACTTGAATGAAATAACGCTTCAAAATTTCAAGGATATCGACATCCCAAAGTTTATTTCAAATCCCAAGGTGAAAAGACGATATCGATCTTCGAAAGTTAAAAATTTAGCCGGAATTCGCTTTAAGAGTTCTTAAATAACCCGATTTAAATTCATTTTTAATTTCTTCTTTCTGAAAATTAAGATTTGTAAATCCGGGCCTTTACATCATCCACCTCTAAAAACATGTCTCGTCCCCGAGACTAAAACCAAGACAAAATAGGGGATGAAGTTTGAAATTGATGAGTCCAAGGACCATGTCCAAGGATCTTGTAATCATCTCGGTTGCGTCTTCCGAGATTCTCGCAACATCCTAGTCATGGTCGTGACATCTCCAATTAGTCTTGACAAGTATGCAATAAGCGCCCCTATCACATTCTCGCTTCGACTTTTTGGAAGTACCACAGCTCTAAAAGTTCTACAATATCATCACTAGGTCTTAGCAAACACCCTACAAGCGCCCCCATAAAATGCTTGTATCCACTTCGTGAAGTATCATAGAGCTGCCCGGGTTTGAAACGTGTGAAAAGGGGGGTTCTGCAATTGAAAAAGATTGACCTCAAAATCATGGAAATTTTTTTTTTGATCGCGTTCGGTCTCTTAAAATCCAAGTTAGTCTTTTTCAAAATCGTTCAAAACCCTTCAAATCAAGCAAACCTCTAAACTTCAAAAGCATCCAATGTTTTTCAAAATCCGAGTTAGTCGTTTTCAAACTCTTTCAAAACCCTTTAAATCCCAAATTGGTCAAGCAAATTCAGTACTCAAGAGGTGGAATCATCCACCTCTAAGGGCTAATCCCATATTCTTTTCCTAGGTTCCAATCTCAAAAGCAATTCCAATCTACGAATCTCTAGTCATTATCATAATCGATATTACCAAGACATGCCACATCATAACCAACCAAACACCGAAATCGGTCACGCCAAAACCGTAACATAAATAGCCATTACCAACATTACCACACACTAGTATATTAGAACGTCAAACACTTAACATTAGCATTTCACGTCCTAGGTGTCAACCAAATAAGAATGCATCAAGCATGAATGTCATTTCTGAAAGGGCAGCACACAGACACATCAAGCCTCACATCAGCAAATCACATCAGCATGGTTTCCTTCCTACTACTACCAAGATAGCAAAATTTGTCACAAATGGGTGTCAATATAATAGAAGGGCAGCAAGTCAGCACAATAAAATCCATTTCAACAAGATTCAGCAAGCCAAGATATTCACCATTTTCATAGCCAAGGATCTAGATGAAAATCAATTTTTGAAATATCAATGCACAGAGGTGTCAACGTAATCACATTTCAGCAATTCAAGTTCAATTGTCAACATAGAATCGGTCATGCTCTAATGGTTATGCAATAGCAAAGTCTGACAGCATAGCAACACAAAATAGCATCGCGGCAACATTTAGCTTAACAGGACATTGCATATCATTATATCTGGATAACATACACCTTTCACTATGGACCCTACATGCTACTGGCACTTAGCCCTCAAGTATTTCATATCAGCATATAACATGATTTCACACCAGGTTTATACATCATTATCTCTCAATACCTCAAACAGTCACATGTCATAAATCCTAACATACTATCATGCTTGACAAGTATTGCAGAGTATCATGTATCGACATAGCAAAACAAGTTACCACATAACCTCATGCTAATAATAATTCGAGCAAAGGTAATATCAGGCCAGAATCACAATAACATACTGTCATATATTAACGGGGCACATAATATCATTATTACCAACACAAGTCAGGATTTCAACAGGTATAATTCACATTCTACGAGTAAAAGAATTCAGGCAAGCTAGGCTTATCAACATAAAACATCAATCATATCACATGGTCAGTCACATAGGAACACTAGAGCACTAAAATCCATTCCCATAAGTAAAGGTTAATGAGGTAACGTCCACTACCAGTTCATCATTCAAAGAATCAATATGTCAGTTCTGGGACCTGGGGTGTATGAGCCCAACATGCTTCCGCTGTGCCGCCCCCGTGCTATTCTGCTAAACGTGCTCTTTTCTACGCCATCGTTCGTCAAGGTATTGCAAGCAACTTTTACTTAGTGGAGATAGGGGAGAGACAAGGAGAACAATCCGGACTCCCCACGGAACCGAACACAGACCAACTAATGATGACACGACGAAAAAGAAACAAGATCCCAACCCAAGAAGGAGTAAGGTGCCCTTATGGAACTCTACGAGGTCACAAGTGAAACAAGCAAGACACATACCATTCGTGGAGTGAACTAGTCACATATATCACTGAACACTAACATGCACCTACCTTGATAAAAAATGTTAACAAATAGGGGAAACCAAAAAAACATGATCGGGTTCTTCATGGGGCATAAGAGGCTAGCTAGCAACTTTTCATTTCATATATTAGACAAGCTTGATATGTAAAAGAAACATGTATATACGAATGCAATAATAGATTGGTGCGGCACAAAGCTTTATGCAGAATCTAGTAAAAAGCACAAAGCATTACACGTATAAAAACCAAGTCATCCAACAACATAAATCCGTATAAAAACCAAGTCATGCAACAACAACGTTCTTATGATAGGGTAAGTGCGAGATGTCAGCATATAATGATCTATGGTTGGAAAGCAGTCCTCCATGACACTAGTAATATCTTGTCAAGGATTCAAGGAATGAGCTCAATCAAGGATAATCGCTGAGGAATAATTTAACACCAAAATCACAATTCACGTGTATATGCATCTACCATGTCGTAGGGTATAACACGCAACTAGATACTCAATTGCTAATTAACACATATCCCACCAAAATATGAATTTATCCACTTAAGCATTGGAAGGCATCATGTGATAAGGACAACAATTCAGATGAGAACACTCATAAGCATGTCACTAATCATACTTAGCATGAGATAACTTTGTGGAGGCATAGCATTCTAACTGTACTAACAATATCTAACATGCTTGGACATTCATAAGATCATGTAGAAGGAGTATAGCAAGGCTATCACAACCTATGACAAGAGTTCAAGTTGAGCATGCGGTCGTACAAGTCATATCTCTACAAGCATAGATTTTACAAGGTACTACAGGACAATCACAGATGTATAAGAATAAGATGCATCGAGCAACTCCATAGATTAGTGGGACGTGTCATAGAGGCTTAAGCAGGACTACTATTGCACCCAATCATTAGCACATATAAAAGGAATATAAGCAGTTGTGATGAATGAGTCATGCACATATCATAGTGTGAAACAGAACAATGCACCTAAGGTATCGTGTTTCAAGGGGCCGGTAAGCTATATTATGTATGCAAAGGTAATCATGCGAGTGCCTTATAGCTATCATGATGTGTGGGTGGACATGCAAGGTGCCAAATTATTCATTTGCAGAAGCATTAAGAATGTCAGGGGACATGCAAAAACATCATCGAGTGATGAGATGATAGGCACACATTGATAGTCACCTAAAGCTTAACATGTGTTGAAAATAGGCACTAACTCTATAACTGGATCTATCAATTCCTAAACAGTTAAAAGATCGCACTTTAGAGATGTTGGAAAGAATACAAGACTTTGCAAAGTCCATTCCACGAAAGAGCAGATCATGATGCAAGTAGGGCATGAACACACACAAGCCATAATTCATGGGTCATGTAAGATATATTTTAACATGATAAGATGCATGGATATGCAGCATAGGTTACATGTTCATCTAGCAACTAGCACGAATGCATTTAAGGGGTAAACCAATCCTATCGTGACCATATGAGGACAAGGGGGGGAATATGGAGGAAACGACAACATGAGCTTAAGTCAGCACGACTTCACATGAAAATAAAGCATGCAAATACACAAGTATAGTTTGACAGTATAAAACCAGGGCACATATTTAACACAAGGATATATCAAGTCACATCGTGATCCTACATGCTGCTAGCGACACATGGTAAGGCATGGATGATAGATTATAATTCATGTTAGGAATGAACCGTCATAGGAATACATGAAATGTTACAACAACTATCACATCATGGGACAATCATATTCACGTGATGAATCAAGCATGACAAATTAACACTTAGCGAGTCATATTGGAATTCAGAAGCCCTATAGGATACTAACAGCACATATCGAACATGAGTACAATCTAGGTACTTTGACTAGACTCAATCTAGCATTCAAGTGTCTTGTATATGCAGAAACGTGATACTAACTCATGATTCATATATACGTTCATTCGATTAGCACAACAGGTTACAAAGAGCCAAATAAGCTACACTGCAATGATCTAGAAGTATGGTAGACATATAGCGGAGTATAACATGGGCTTAAAGCAAGATAGCTAGGCATGGATAGGATGATAGACAGTTACGGGTCCAAGCAAATATCTACGGTACATGCACAAAATATCAAGTCATACGTTCAGGGGAATACAAGAGGATACCATTGAGCAGGAGAAAACATCACAAAAATCAGGAAGTTAAGCATGCTATAGTTTAGTGGTCATAAAGGCACGAGGAGTAGCAAGAGTGAGACTAACATGCTAAGGGTCACACTATCATGATCCTAATTCAAGAGAGAGTGTGTAAACATCATGCGAGTTCGTAACTTGCGACATATGCATTCAATCCATCATTAGTCCATCATTAGTATGACGATGCGGGGAACCAATGAAGTCAGGTTACGCATGCCTAGGGGTATGACAGAAATACAGTGAAGCATGACATGAGCCCTAAACAAGGTGGCCAAGCATGGATATATATAATGGCATAAAATCACAAATCCACATTAAGGATCATCATCATAATATATGCTGGGAATACCACATCATGTCAAGTCAAGCATATACGAAATAGGAATTTTAGTGGTGTGTGCTCGTGCGGCGTGTCAAGTCATATATTCATGAAAGTATGAGAGAAACATGGAGATCATCATTGCATGACAGTTAGGTAAGCATGTTGGAAACTAGGTGTCATATGAATCAGGTTGAACATCAAGTTGTAACACACACCCCTCAAGTAAATAACTCACTCTATCGGATATCAAAATGGAATGATGACACTACCATGGGCCTATGTGCAAAGGGAACATCAATCGTGCAGTTCCCTGCATGTGACACATACATTCATGCACTAGTTTGACAATGCGATATACTAAGTAGATTATGCTGGGATGATACGGGCAATGAAAGGTGACATGAACCTAAACAATGGCTAAACATGGACATCCAGGCATGTAGGCATAAATTCACACTAACCATCAATCTGCAAGTCTAGGGGGTAGTACATATAGGATCATACAATCATGACAGAGCAATTAAGATAACCCGATAGAGATCAACAAGGGCGACTCTAACTCATTCTCAGAATCCCCATGACTTGTTTCCCGTGGAATATTCGTGTAACTCTCGAGTAGGGCAGAAAAGAGTTCATGTAGTAGCGTACTCCCATACAACCTCAAATGTGGTTATTCCTCCCAATTTCCCATACAACATACCGACATCACAAGGAAAGCTCAATAAAGACATTTAGTGGGGTCAGGAAAAGAAGACCAAAGAAGAAAGTAGTCAACTTAAGGGGTCAAAGGCGATCCCACGAGGACTGGAATCCCGACTCTATAATGACAGAAGGTCTCCCCCGCTATTCCATTCAAGTAGGCATTTAACACATGTTTCATAGTCAAAATATCAGCCAGGTCTCCAATTTAAGCAAACAGCACTCAGCATAGAACAATCAACAATCAAGCTATCCTATGGGCCGCCCTTCGAGGGGCGACTAACCGGAGGGGCAAAACCTCATGGTCTCTACCTAACTCGCCACTCCAGCCACTACGACGCAAGCCTTGGAGTCTTGTAGGCCCATCTGTAAAGAACAAGCTATATTTTTCCTACCCGTTCCCAACTACATCCAATAGGGATGGTCTAGCGTAGGGGTGATATACAAGCTCACGAGGTCGAGTACCCTGTGTTCAAGCTCGTCTCGTTTATAAACGAGCCGAGCTCGAGCTCGAGCTCCATATGAAAATGAGCCTAAACAGGTGCTCGTACTCGGCTCGCGAGCTGGGAAGTGTACTCGAGCTCGAGCTCGTGAGCTCGTTTATACTCGAGCCGAGTTCGAGCTCGCTTATACTCGAGCTTCTGAGCTCGTATGTTCAGGTACAGTTTTTGAGTTATTTTCGCTCGATTTAAGCTCGGTTTTGATTCAATCCTAGCCATTAATATCCAATTTCACAATCAATAACACGGAATATATACACAACATAGTCCAACACAACCAATAATACCCAATTTGAGCTTGATTTAGGCACGTTTGTTCAGTTACAATATCACAATCAAGCTCGGTTTTGAAATCAAATAACTGAAATCAGATAACCTACAATCAAATAACCTAAAGAAATCGAACAACTTGAAATCAAATAATCTGAACTGGGTTGAATATGTAAAGAGGGAGTCAGATCTGAGGATGAGAAGGCGGAAATCAACCGGCAAGACATAGATCCGAGAGGAGGCGACCTAGATTTGGATCTGAGGACGAGAGAGGAAGCAAACGACGGTGGGGGCTCCGAGAAAGGAAGCGGGCGACGGAGGCGACCTGGATCGATCTGGATCTGAGGACAGGAGAGGAAGCGGGCGACGGTGGGACCTTCGAGAAAGGAAGTGGGCGATGGAGGCAAGGGTGAGCCGACGAGAGGAGGCGACCTGATCTGGATCTGAGGACGAGAGACGAAGCGGGCGACGGTGGGCGACCTAGATATGGATCTGCAGAAGTGAACAAGGGCGACGACGGGCAGCTGTTGTTGCAGGAGGATGGTCAAGTATGAAATAAATATAAAATATAGATCAGACTGACTTCCCTGTCTCAGCAAATAAATACAAGACTTCCTCCCGTTGTAGTAGAAGGTTGTCAGGATCGAATTCACGAGGAAGCACGTCAGCAGTTCTTAGGTAGCAACAGATTTCACAGACAAGCAGCAGAAAAGACAGAAAAAGCAGAAAAGACAAGGCAAAACAGAAACAAAAGCAAAGACAGAAAATAGCGAAAGAAAGTAAAGAACAAAGCAAGACAGAAGCTTACTCGATCTCGACAAAAGGGCACTCGAGATCGACAACAGCAAGTCGACAACAGTAACTCAGCAAAGCAAACAGATAACTCGATGTAGACAAGCCAACTCGATATCGAGTAGAAGCTACTCGAGATCGACAAGAGCTCCTCTGTGTCGACTAGAACACAGAAAACGTAAATTGCAATTTCTCGAACACAAACTCAGAATTTCGATGAAATAAATCAATATAATAAAGGACTTCCAAGGCCAGGGTATCAACACCACAACGATAACCATGCAAAGTAACACATACAGGCATAAAAGATCATGCTTTCCATCGAAATAACTTTCGTTACTAACAAATAGGCATATAGAGGCTTTCGCATAAACCCTAATTGTTACTAACCCTTTTCACATAATTAATCCAAGTTGTATTAAGATCACTTTCGCTTCAATAACACAAACAAGGATCACCTTCAACTCTCGCAAAAGAATCATGCTCATAGGGATAGAAGACGAATTGCATAACAAGATCTGACCTTTATTGCATCACCTCACATGGCCACCGTCGGGCTCACCCCAGCCCCAGAAGTGGGTGGACTACTCGCTCTTCATCATCAAGAAAGACATCAAATAACAAAAGAAATTAACTTGCATTAAATTAAATAAAGAAAGCTTACAACCGACAAGACAAATCCGCTTTCGCCTTTCCACCTTGCTTGCTACAAACTCTCTCTCTCTACTCCACTTAAATGGAATTGATTGTGTTTCTGAATTCGAATGAATGAAAAACCAGCCCCTAGAGCTTTATTTATAGCCTTATATTCCTTGCTAATCAAGGATAGAATCTTCTATCTATATCTATTTAAAGCTTTAATGATAAATAAAAGAAATAAAGGAAATAAATCTAAAAGGAAAAGATAAATCTAAACTAGGTAATATGTCTTCATGTTGATAGATCTTCCTTCCATAGATAGACTTGATCAAATTTGGATAGAATCTTGGCCTTCTCGACTTCCTTAGTGTCCAAGGATTCCCAACTCTACTCGGACTGCTCACGTCGACGCGTTTCTGGAATCTGGTCTACTCGATCTCGACAAGGGCTTGTCGATCTCGACTAGGATTCATCGTCGACTGGACTTCTCGGGTGACTCTGCTCGACAGGTTCGGATCTGGGTTCCTGGCGCTCGTCGATCTCGACTAGGTCTCCTCGAGATCGACTAGGGGTGTGGTCGAAGATGGCTCTCTGGTGATGTCGAGGACTCCTCCTCTGCATGGACTCGGACAGGCGCTAGGTGGCTCGTCGATCTCGACAAGGTCTCATCGAGATCGAGTAGAGATGTGCTCGGCGTCTTCGTCCTCGGCTCCTCGATCAGCTCCTCTTCTCGACTCCGGGTGTGGCGTCTAGGCTTCGTCGATCTCGACTAGGTTTTGTCGAGATCGAGTAAGGTTCCGGAGCTGGGTTGGTCTGGCTCTCGACACTGCTCCTAGTCGACAAGGCCTGTGCTCGGACATGTTCGTCGAGATCGAGTAAGGTCCACTCGAGATCGAGTAACCTGGGCTCTCAGCTTGATTCGACTAGTTCCGCTTCTTCTTTGACCTTGGACTTCTGTAGTGGATTTCCGAGCTATTCTGACCTTCCTTAGAGTTGATGTAAAATGTCTCGAATTTCTGCGATTTTAAACAGAAACTTGTGTAGATTCCATAATTTGGCAAATAAACATAACTTACACAAATTCTGTACTATCTTAGCCCAATTGCATGCAATGTATGCAGAAATCGATATAAAATTAAGTGTAAAACATGGCAAATTAGGTTCACAACAAACACCCCATACTTAAGCTTGCTTGTCCTCAAGCAATACTTTTAATTGTCATTCAGGGGAAGAAATCAAAACTCTCAACATCTTAGATTCATTGCCATATGTCCCTGCAATCAATTACCATCCTCGAAAAGGTACTTGTGTCACAGATCCATGCATGTGCAAATATACAAAAGCAACATTTACTCACAAAAGGAGGGTTATACAAAAACAATTTATGTGACAAAGCAACAATAATCAAGAGGACTTTAATTTAGCTCAATAAGGAGTAGATTGGTAAAAGGCTAAAGGTGGGCGGTTTTTGGCAATGTGGTGTTAATGATCCGGGGAGATGGAGTATTTCCAAACTGAATTTCATACCACATCCTTTCTCCATAAGATTCATCACCTTTCATACTGCTTTTTCTCAATAATAATGCTTTTACCTCTCTAACCTCAACACTGCCTTCTCGCGAGTCGCAAACATGGGTGTCATGAATGGCCCCGGATACTTAGTGCGTCGGACTCCTCACCTGGTGTCCCATCTCGCCAAACTATTATCTCAGCGAGCAGGGTCGATCTTTGATCGGATTTTCTTTCACTCATTAAATTTTCCAAATATTTCAAACAATTCCGCCAAACTCCAATAGTAATATATAACAACACAAACACCATATAACATCTCCATAATGTAACATCATTCTCAACATAATCCCCAGATAAGGTAAAGAATGGCAAATAATTAGATCATGTGGAGCAATATTTGAAATAAGGCATATTATATGGCTTTTGTGATGCATAAGCATAGGTAAGGCTTGGAATTTAAACAATGAGCATTATATGGAAATATAAAGTCCTCCATCATCTTATCATGCAACATGTCAAAAGCAATTTCAAATTTTACCTCCTTTCATGGTTTTCAAGAAAATATGCACTTCATTGTGACTTCTCTTTACTAGGCAATTTCAGCTATATCTCTAATGAATCCAATTTTGCATCGTCGAGTTCAATATAAGCTTCCCTGACATTATCAAAAATTTCAAATGGGGGTCTTTTTTCTCAAATTTTTTTTTTGCAATCATGCATATAAGCACATAAATCAATAATGCATTCCAAAATAGCCATGTAGCAATTCAAAAATAATGCACACATAATGTCAAATATGGCAAATATGCATAAAGTAAGCCCTTCCCCCACCCCATACTTAAACATTACAGTGTCCTCACTGTATAAAAACAAGGGTAAAGAAAGAAACTCACTAGACAGGTGTGCAGGGCCTCTAAATATCGAATGGAAGCACCCCCTGGGCTGAGTATGTATATTGCTTGGTTCTATCCATGGACCTGAAAAGTGCAGAAGACATATACCCATAATAGAAAAACTAAAAATGTTCAAAACAAAAACAAAAGCAACAAAGTCCAAAAGTCCAAAAGTAAATGTCTATGTACAAGCTCTAGATTTTATAGTCGCTAGGCCGACTTTCTCCATTAAGCATTAGCCTGGCTCATCTTTGTCCGGAGGTATAGGTGGATCTGGTGGTTCCTTTGGTGGTGGAAAGCGTGGGATGTCATCCGGGGGCATCATGTGAAGAAGCTTAAATCTCCCCGAGTGGACGCTCCATGGCTCCACCCTTCCATCTTCCTGGGCTCCAGCTGGCATGCATAAAGGAATCTATAAAGGAAATTTGCATACCTCATAATCATACCTCTTTCGCTCCATTGGTTGATTTGCTTGCGCGTCTCCACCACAGCAAAACGGTGGAGTGGGAAGAGATATTTCCATCTCATCTTGTGGAGCTTCATGCCACTTTGTGAGGACCCCATACTTGAATATGAACATCGGTTGCTCAAAATTGTCAGGAATGGCCTTCACCTTATAAGGAAAAAGTGACTTTGAAACAACATGGGCAACGACGTCCAACTTCTTCTTTTCTGGCTCTTCTTCCTCTAGAGGTTCTTCAAATGGTTTTTCAAAGACAAAGGACAAAGTTGGAAATGAGATAGCGGAAGGACATACCTGGGTATCGACTAGAGATAGATCGATATCGATTGGAGATGGGTCAACATCGACTAGGTGTTGGTCAAGGTCGACCTCAGGTTCAGATTCTCCTTCTAGCCGGATTGTGGCTTCTGGTGGTGATTTTGACGAATCCCGGAGCTTCCGAAATGCGCGTACACCCTCAAGCCATGCATCCTCATCCACGATGTATAGCCATCTCAAATATTCCAATTCTTTTGCATACTGTCTCGCTCTTTCCCTTTCGAAATACTCGAGGGTGTCCTGCATATATCTGAAAACTCAAGGAAAACGTGAGATCCAACTACCTAAGGCGCGAATGATAGCTTCCCCGGCAACGGCGCCAATTTGTTGTTGCAGGAGGATGGTCAAGTATGAAATAAATATAAAATATAGATCAGACTGACTTCCCTGTCTCAGCAAATAAATACAAGACTTCCTCCCGTTGTAGTAGAAGGTTGTCAGGATCGAATCCACGAGGAAGCACGTCAGCAGTTCTTAGGTAGCAACAGATTTCACAGACAAGCAGCAGAAAAGACAGAAAAAGCAGAAAAGACAAGGCAAAACAGAAACAAAAGAAAAGACAGAAAATAGCGAAAGAAAGTAAAGAACAAAGCAAGACAGAAGCTTACTCGATCTCGACAAAAGGGCACTCGAGATCGACAACAGCAAGTCGACAACAGTAACTCAGCAAAGCAAACAGATAACTCGATGTAGACAAGCCAACTCGATATCGAGTAGAAGCTACTCGAGATCGACAAGAGCTCCTCTGTGTCGACTAGAACACAGAAAACGTAAATTGCAATTTCTCGAACACAAACTCAGAATTTCGATGAAATAAATCAATATAATAAAGGAATTCCAAGGCCAGGGTATCAACACCACAACGATAACCATGCAAAGTAACACATAAAGGCATAAAAGATCATGCTTTCCATCGAAATAACTTTCGTTACTAACAAATAGGCATATAGAGGCTTTCGCATAAACCCTAATTGTTACTAACCCTTTTCACATAATTAATCCAAGTTGTATTAAGATCACTTTCGCTTCAATAACACAAACAAGGATCACCTTCAACTCTCGCAAAAGAATCATGCTCATAGGGATAGAAGACGAATTGCATAACAAGATCTGACCTTTATTGCATCACCTCACATGGCCACCGTCGGGCTCACCCCAGCCCCAGAAGTGGGTGGACTACTCGCTCTTCATCATCAAGAAAGACATCAAATAACAAAAGAAATTAACTTGCATTAAATTAAATAAAGAAAGCTTACAACCGACAAGACAAATCCGCTTTCGCCTTTCCACCTTGCTTGCTACAAACTCTCTCTCTCTACTCCACTTAAATGGAATTGATTGTGTTTCTGAATTCGAATGAATGAAAAACCAGCCCCTTGGGCTTTATTTATAGCCTTCTGTTCCTTGCAAATCAAGGATAGAATCTTCTATCTATATCTACTCAAAGCTTTAATGATAAATAAAAGAAATAAAGGAAATAAATCTAAAAGGAAAAGATAAATCTAAACTAGGTAATATGTCTTCATGTTGATAGATCTTCCTTCCATAGATAGACTTGATCAAATTTGGATAGAATCTTGGCCTTCTCGACTTCCTTAGTGTCCAAGGATTCCCAACTCTACTCGGACTGCTCACGTCGACGCGTTTCAGGAATCTGGTCTACTCGATCTCGACAAGGGCTTGTCGATTCCGACTAGGATTCATCGTCGACTGGACTTCTCGGGTGACTCTGCTCGACAGGCTCGGATCTGGATTCCTGGCGCTCGTCGATCTCGACTAGGTCTCCTCGAGATCGACTAGGGGTGTGGTCGAAGACGGCTCTCTGGTGATGTCGAGGACTCCTCCTCGGCATGGACTCGGACAGGCGCTAGGTGGCTCTTCGATCTCGACAAGGTCTCATCGAGATCGAGTAGAGATGTTCTCGACGTCTTCATCCTCGGCTCCTCGATCAGCTCCTCTTCTCGACTCCGGGTGTGGCGTCTAGGCTTCGTCGATCTCGACTAGGTTTTGTCGAGATCGAGTAAGGTTCCGGAGCTGGGTTGGTCTGGCTCTCGACACTGCTCCTAGTCGACAAGGCCTGTGCTTGGACATGTTCGTTGAGATCGAGTAAGGTCCACTCGAGATCGAGTAACCTGGGTTCTCAGCTTGATTCGACTAGTTCTGCTGCTTCTTTGACCTTGGACTTCTGTAGTGGATTTCCGAGCTTTTCTGACCTTCCTTAGAGTTGCTGTAAAATGTCTCGAATTTCTGCGATTTTAAACAGAAACTGGTGTAGATTCCATAATTTGGCAAATAAACATAACTTACACAGATTTTGTACTATCTTAGCCCAATTGCATGCAATGTATGCAGAAATCGATATAAAATTAAGTGTAAAACATGGCAAATTAGGTTCACAACAGCAGCCGAGGGGTGACGGCGGGCATTCCAGATCCGAGGATGAGACGAGGAGCGACGATGGGTGACGGCGGGGAGCCACAACGAGCAACAGACGTTGAGATTTGAGAGAGAAAGAGAGATTAGGGGTGGGAGTGTTATGGGAGCGGTTGGGTTAGGTTTAGGGGAATTAGGTTTTATACCTAGGGTATTTGGGGTCTTCGAGCTCGCGAGCTACTCGAGCTCGAATCGAGCTCGGGAATAGGCTCGAACTCGGCTCATATATCTATTCGAGCGATCCCGAGTCGAGCTTTTATCGCCGAGCCCGAGTCGATCCCGAGCTACTCGGCTCATGTATCAGGCCTAGTCTAGCGCCTTCACTACTCCTTCGTTTCCTTTTGTTTGATTACCAGATTTATTGAGTCAAGTTCATATTTAGTCCATTTGAGTTAGCTATATTAAATTCATTTTGCCCTTTCTAAAACATTTTGAAAAAAAAAACCATTTAAAAACCTTGAGCCATTTTCAAAACCACTTCAACCTATCATACTCGGTTTGCATAACCTGAGCTCTGATACCATCTTTGTAACGGCCCGGGATTATGATCCTCGGGTTATGTTTCGAGGGATGAAACCCCTCGTTAGGATCTTGCGCCCCGAGTACAGGTTGAAGGTTTGAAGTTCTATCCTAACATTTTAAAGTGGGATTTCATACCCAAAATTCGAAGGGATCGTTGGAATCCCCGGGGAAGTCCCCTGTACCTATCATAAGTCTAAGCGTGGAAAACCAACAGTCATGCAAATAGTAGAATCAAGGTGTAATACAAGAGGGTGACACGGCAGAGCCGAGTCAAAACCAAATCAATAAGCGTATTTATCGAAATTTAATATACAATGTTAGTGGAGTTTAACCATTTCTTTGAGATCGCCCAAGAGAGTTCCCACGTCACGGAAACAAGGAATAATCATGCTGTAAAACAAACCTAAAAAAAAATGTATGCGGGGCGGTGTCAGATCGAAGCCCTACGCAATATAATCCCAAACAAGCAGACATATACACACGCTAGTCCTAATAAAGATGCTTCTAGATGCAAGGCGGAATATTAACACACTAGCATGGTCCTAAGATCAAGTGCATAAATATAATAAGGCCTTAGCACCGAATACCAAGTGGTATATCCCTCTCCTACCTCCACCCCCTTCCGATAGGGCGGAGATTGGCCAGCTCGTGAATGCATTCCATTATCATCGGGTGGCACGCATGCCCGACCCGTATCCACAATAAAGCCCACAGACATCTCATAATATAAGGAAGTTCATGACTCGATTGACTCAGGACGGGACCCGATGAGACTAGGTCGTTCTATAACCCTAGCAATGACTCTAGTTACTTCATAGATAACGACCGTTCTGTTTACAAAAGCAATGAGTAAACGAATGCTCAATCATGAGTGCAGTCCTAGCAGGATACTACATGGCATGCTTTATTATGAATGCAAGCACCTAGTATGCACATGGCTACAAGCAGGGAGATCTCTTTTTGAATCTGAATGAGCTCATATACGAACTCACCTGGAAAGCCGAACAACAAGATATACCAAATAGCATATTCCAATAATCAGCAAGCACCTATTATAATGATAAAGATTTTGGTAAGCTACAGTGCTACTAATCACACACAGAGACCATGTTCCCAACCCATTCCCAAAACCATCCGGAAGTTAAACCATTTCAATACCATTTTCCAATATGATAAAACACATGATGTGAGCCTAATTCGCCATGTTTTACACTTACTTTTATATCGATTTCTGCATACATTGCATGCATTTGGGTTAGAATAATATAGAATCTGTGTAGTTTACACATATTTGAAATATATGGAGGTCTACACAAGTTTTGGTTATATTTCGCAGAAATCGGACGCACTTTGGAGCTTAAAGGAAACTCATGGAGAAGCTAAGAATGGTGCAGCTGGAGAAAAGGCCATTTTTCATCATTCTTCGTTCGGAATCAAGCTTTGATTTCTTCATGAGAGTTGTAGCTCTCGGAAAGAGCTTTCCAACGCATGGTCATATGCGTCAATCCGACGAACGAGGACTCGGGAAAATGCGTTTCAAGAACAGAGCAGAAAGCTGAGAAAACTCTACTCGAGATCGACTAGAGTCTACTAGATCTCGACGAGCCCTGGTCGAGCAGAGCTGATCGAGGACACTGAGTCAGAGACAACCCGACTCCCGGAACCCTACTCGATCTCGAGTACCCCTGGTCGAGATCGACGAGCCATGTCCGGAGTCGACGAGCTGTGCCGAGCCGAGAAGCCGAGGACGAAGACGCAGACCACCTCTACTCGATCTCGACGAGCCCTAGTTGAGATCGACGAGCCCCGAGTCCAGATCCGAGCCTGTCGAGTAGAGCCACCCGAGAAGACCCAGTCGACATAGCCAGTCTACTCGACCTCGACGAGCCCTTGTCGACATCGACGAGCACCGTGAATCAAGTCCGAGTCTGTCGAGCGCCAGCTAGCCGAGACGACGAAGCCGAGCCAGTCAACCCTACTCGAGATCGACAAGACCCTTGTCGAGATCGAGTAGACCACCAGAGTCGCGTTACTCGACTTGACGAATCCTACTCGACTTGGGATTCCTTGGGCGTGAAGGAAGTCGATTTGGCCGAGATCTATCCAAATTTGATCCAAGGAAGGAGATCTATCAAGACATGAAGACTTACCCTATTTAGTTTTATCCTTTCCTTGTTGATTTATTTCCATTAAACAATTTATTTATCTTTTTAAGCTTTAGATATAATTTTAGATATAGATAGATATCTTCTTTCCTAGATTAGCTAGGGAATGAAGGCTATAAATAAGGCCCTAGGGGCTCAGTTTTCATCATTCAATTTCAGAGACAATTAGTTAGTTACACATAGAGTTTAGGAGTTCTAAGGTTTTTAAGGTTTTGGCTTTCTGCGAAAGTTGATTGCCAGGATTGTAAAGGCTTTTGAATTTAGTTTTAATGCAAGTTTCTTTTCATCATTCAATGTCTGTTATTGCAATGAGGCGTGAGTAGTCCACCCACTTCTGGGGCTGGGGTGAGCCCAACGGTGGCAATGTGAGGCGACGCGATAAAGGTCAGATCTTTTTGTGCAAATCATCTTCTATCCCTATGAGCATGATTCTTTTGCGAGAGTTGAAGGTGATCCTTGTTTGTGTTATTGAAGCGAAAGTGATCTTAATGCAACTTGGATTAATTATGTGAAAAAGGGTTAGTAACAATTAGGGTTTATGCGAAAGCCTCTATATGCCTATTTGTTAATGACGAAAGTTATTTGATGAAAGCATGATCTTTTATGCCTTTATGTGTTACTTTGCATGGTTATCGTTGTGGTGTTGAAACCCTGGCTTTGGAAGTCTCTTAGCATATTGAGTTTGTTTTTATCAAAATTCTGAGTTTGGGTTCGAATTTGCAATTTACACTTTCTGTCTTTAGTCGATACAGAGGAAGGCTTGTCGAGATCGAGTTGATCCTAGTCGATCTCGAGTAGGACAGGTCTAGGTTGAGTTGAACTTTTCTCTGTTGTCGTCGATTTTCTGTTTTCTGTCTTCTGTTGTTCACTGCCCTTGTCGATCTCGAGGAGCTGTTGTCGAGATCGAGTACGCCTTTGCCTTTGCTTTTACTTTCTGCTTTGCTTTGTCTTCTCTGTCTTCGTTTAGTTCATTGCTTTTATTTGTTCTTTTCTGTTTTATTTCCGTTTCTGCCCTTGTTTCTGTGTTTCTGTCTTTCTGCTGCTTTGCCTGTGAGAATTTACAGCTACCTGAGAACTGCTGACGTGCTTCCTCGTGGATTCGATCCTGACTTTCTCTTACTACAACGGGAGGAAGTCTTGTATTCATTTGCTGAGACAGGGAAGTCAGTCTGATCTATACTTTATATTTAGTTCATACTTGACCATCCTCCTGCAACAACAAATTGGCGCCGTTGCCGGGGAAGCTATCAATCGCGCCTTAGGTAGTCAGTTCTCACTGTTTCTTTGAGTTACTTTTCAGGTGTATGCGTCGTTCTGGTCAAACACCTGAGTTTGACAGCTTAGACGAACCGGAGCGCTACCTACACATCCACTCTAAACTCAAAAGGATCATGGCGGCCGCTGAAACACAGGAACAGCTGATCGCTAGGCTTACCAGGGAATTAGCCGCTAAGGATGCTGCTATCGCCGCTGAGAAAGAAGCAAGGGAACAAGCACAGGCTGAGCTTGCCCAGTACCCCTTCACGGCAGAGGACTATATGCACCCAACCCTCGTCGTGCCTGAATCGGCGATTCTTATCCCTGATAACTCTTTTGAAATTCGCACTCAATTTCTTATAGAGCTTAAAAATAATGCCTTTTATGGTAGATTTAATGAGTGTCCTCTTGAACATATTACAAACTTTGCTGACATGTGCCGTACTCTTGCTGAAGGTACAACTTTGGAATATGTCAAGATGAAATCTTTTCGCTGGTCTCTCGCTGGGCCCGCATTGAAATGGCTGGAAGGGTTGCAACCAAGATCACTCACGACCTGGGCCCAAGTAGAGCAAGAGTTCCTGAACAAATTCTTCCCACCCGCCAAAACAGCACATCTCCGCCAGAAAATCACCGCCTTCAGACAGAAGCAAGGGGAACCGCTGGCAAAGGCATGGGAGCGCTACAAGGAACTTCTGCGATCTTGCCCTACTCATGGACAGCCACCCTACGTTATTCAGGAGATCTTCTTCAACTCTCTTGATCAAGGCACTAAGGACAGAATCAACCATTATACTCGCTATGAGTATCTGACAATGCCGCCACGTGACGCATGGGGTGTGCTAGAGAAGCTTACCACCTATGACAACAAGTATGGGTCTACTGCAACCTATGAAGAGAACCCATACGCCAGGCCAGCACCATCCATGCCCCTATATGATCCACCTAAGGAGATTGATCCAGACGTTAGGGAGCAATACTACAGAGACCAGAATAAGAAGCTCCTCAAGCAAGTAAAGTATCTCTCTGTCAACTAGCCTTGCATTGAATGCGGATCGCAAAGGCACACCACTCCTGAGTGCCCACACACAGAGCAAGTCAGGCTGGCAGAGCACCATGAGGATGCAGCTTACGCAGGGGATCCCAATCGTTACATGGGGGACCAAAGGTTTCAGCAACCACAATGGAACCAAGGTGTCCCTAGGAATCCCCCGCCCTACAGAGCTCCAGGACATCCGGAAAGGGAGCAGAAAAAGGATGATATACAGACAGTCCTGGAGGAAATACGGAGAAACCACTCAGAAACTAGGCAATCTTTCAACTCCGTCTATACTCAGATGCAAGGTGTCAACTCTAGGCTTGGGGAAATTGATATCTGGCGAAAATCAGTTGATACACAGATTGGTCAGCTAGCAGTAGGAATCCCCAGACAGTCAGGGTCACTTCCAGGATCTTCGGAACCAAATCCTAAGGGAAAGACTGGACACATCGCTGCTATAAAACTCAGAAGCGGCCATCAACTGCAAGAGCCAGAGGTCGAAAAGCAGCAGAACGACGAGGAACAGCAAGTCGATCTCGACAAAGTCGTGGTCGACCTCGACAAGAGCCTCGTCGACCTCGAGGAGACACTTCCAGAGTCTTCGTCTGCACCACACAGCAACTCGACTGGGCCCAATCTGGTCGATGTCGACAAAGGCCTTGTCGATGTCGAGGAGCCCTTAGTCGACATAGAGCAGCCTGCAGCACCTCCGACATCTGTTCTGGCTCCGAATCCGAAAAAGAAGCTGCCTTTCCCCACAAAATCTCTAAAGGACCCGGCGAAAAAGAAATTTCAGCGCTTCATCAAGATGCTTCAGAAACTCAACGTTACCATTCCCTTCACAGAAGCTCTCAATGAAATGCCATCCTATGTCAAGTTCCTGAAGGAGATTCTCAGCAAAAAGCGATCGATGGCAGAAATCACAGAAGAGTGCAGCCATCTGGACATATTGGAGAAGAGGCCGGATCCAGGTAAGTTTGCTATAACTATTGGATTTGGTCCATACAAAATTAATGCCCTATGTGATCTTGGAGCTAGTGTGAGTATAATGCCTTTAACAATTTGGTCCAAGATTAAGATAGGTGCCCTTGAGCCTGTGGATGCTAGACTTTACATGGCCAACAACACTGTGGTCATCCCAACAGGCATGGTGGATAACGTGCCATTACAAGTAGGTAAATTCTTTGTCCCTGCTGATTTCTTAGTTATTGATATGCAAGAAGATCCTGCTTGTCCAATTATTTTAGGAAGACCCTTCTTGGCGACGGTGGATGCCAACATAAGCGTAAGGAAAGGAGTGCTCACCTTCAACATCAGCGATGAGGTAATAGAGTATTCCTTTAATAAAACTGAAAGGCATACAGGTCCAATGGAAGAGGTCAAATCTATCTCAGCTGGCTACATCACCTGCGGGGAACCCAAGGTCAGAAATATGACCCCTGAGGAGATAGAAAAGAGGGACATGGAGGCCCAGGTGGAGGAGATCATGGCAATCCTCAAGGAGAACACAGAAAATCCAATCGACACAGAACAAGGTACGTCGTTGTGGATTAATTATTTTTCGGATGCCTTGACAGGAGCTAAGTATGGGGTCAAGATCGACCAAGGCTCCTCGACATCGAGTAGAACCCTAGTCGATCTCGACCAGACCAAGGAGACTCCACCAGAGCCAGCTTCGTCGAGCAACAAACCGGAGGAGCCACCCTACTCGACCTCGAGTAGACTTGTCGAGGTCGACCACCAGTGCCCTACTCGGCCTTCTTCGACGCTGAGACAACCGGAGCCAGGAGCCTCGTCGATCTCGACCAGCTTTGTCGAGATCGACCACCACCCGGTGCCACCAGACCTTTCTTCCTCGACGCCACAGCAACCAGGAGGAGAGCCCTCGTCGAGATCGACTACCCTAGTCGAGATCGACCAAGATCCTCGGGCACCTGCTTCCTCGACGCTGCAGACACCAGGAGCAGCACCCTTGTCGAGGTCGACCAGACTTGTCGATGTCGACAAGCCTTGTTCTTCCTCGACTTCTGAATCTTCGAACCGACCACCACCTGGACCTGAAACCTTGTCGAGATCGACTAGCCCTAGTCGAGATCGACCAAATACCGTGGTCCCCGATTCCGTCTCTGCGAAGGTAAGCCAAGGTATGGATCTTTCTTCTCCTATTTCCATTAAAGATCTATCTATACATGGGAGAGGTTTGCCTTGGTATGTGCGCTTATGTAGGATTTCCAATGATGAGCCTAAGGAGTATGAAGTTGGAGACAAGCTCTATGTCTCTAAATCAAAGGATCATTGGTTTCCCAACAAATTCAACAAGAAGCGGATGGGACCTTTCGTGGTGAACAAGATCCATTCTGGAGGATTACAGCTGAGGGACAAGAATGGAGTCTTATTTGAGGCCCAAGCTACATGGGCCCTGCAGATGCCACCTTGAGCTAAATGGAAAAGTCGGCCTAGCGACTATAAAATCTAGAGCATGTACATAGACTTTTTAGGACATTTGAGACTTTGTTTTTTGTTTTGGTTTTGAACACTTTTAGTTTTGCTATTGTGGGTATATGTCTTCTACTTTTCAGATTCATGGATGGAACCAAGCTACATTAATACTCGGTCCAGGAGGTGCTCCAATCGAAAATATAAGGCTCTGCACACATGTCTTGTGAGTTTCTTTCTTTACCCTTACCTTGTTTTTATACAGTGAGGACACTGTAATGTTTAAGTATAGGGTGGGGGAAGGGCTTACATTATGCATATTTGCTATATTGTGACATTATGTGTGCATTATTTCTTTGAATTGCTACATGGCTATTTTGGAATGCATTATTGATTTATGTGCTTATATGCATGATTTCCAAAATTTGAGAAAAATGACCCCCATTGAAAATTTTGATTAATGTCATGGAAGCTTATATTGAACTCGACGATGCAAAATTAGATTCATTAGAGATATAGCATGAAATTGCCTAGTAAAGGGAAGTCACAATGAAGTACATATTTTTCTTGAAAACCATGAAAGGAGGTAAAATTTGAAATTGCTTTTGACATGTTGCATGATAAGAGGATGGAGGACTTTATATTTCCATGTAATGCTCATATTGTTATAATCCTAAGCCTTACCTATGCTTATGCATCACAAAAAGCCATAAAATGCCTCATTTCATATATTGCTCCACATGATCTAAACATTTGCCATTCTTTACCCTATCCGGGGATTATGTTGAGAATGATGTTACATTATGGAGATGTTATATGGTGTTTGTGTTGTTATCATTATTGGAGTTTGGCGGAATTATTTGAAATATATGGAAAATTTAATGAGTGAAAGAAAATCCGATCAAAGATCGACCCTGCTCGCTGAGATAATAGTTTGGCGAGATGGGACACCAAGTGAGGAGTCCGACGCACTAAGTATCCGGGGCCATTCATGACACCCATGTTTGCGACTCGCGAGAAGGCATTGCTGAGGTTAGAGAGGTAAAAGCATTATTATTGATAAAAGCATTATGAAAGGTGATGAATCTTATAAGAAAGAATGTGGTATGAAATTCAGTTTGGAAATACTCCATTTCCCCGGATCATTAGCACCACATTGCCAAAAATTGCCCACCTTTAGCCTTTTACCAATCTACTCCTTATTGAGCTTAAATTAAAGTCCTCTTGATTATTGTTGCTTTGTCACATAAATTGTTTTTGGCATAACCCTCCTTTTGTGAGTAGATGTTGCTTTTTTTATATTTGCACATGCATGAATTTGTGACACAAGTACCTTTTCGAGGATGGTAATTGATTGCAGGGACATATAAGAATGAATCTAATATGTTGAGAGTTTTGATTTCTTCCCCTGAATGACAAATAAAAGTATTGCTTGAGGACAAGCAAGCTTAAGTATGGGGTGTTTGATGTGAGCCTAATTCGCCATGTTTTACACTTACTTTTATATCAATTTCTGCATACATTGCATGCATTTGGGTTAGAATAATACAGAATCTGTGTAGTTTACACTTATTTGCAATATATGGAGGTCTACACAAGTTTTGGTTATATTTCGCAGAAATCGGACGCACTTTGGAGCTTAAAGGAAACTCATGGAGAAGCTAAGAATGGTGCAGCTGGAGAAAAGGCCATTTTTCATCATTCTTCGTTCTGAATCAAGCTTTTATATCTTCATGAGAGTTGTATCCCTCGGAAAGAGCTTTCCAACGCATGGTCATATGCGTCAATTCGACGAACGAGGACTCGGGAAAGTGCGTTTCAAGAACAGAGCAGAAAGCTGAGAAAACTCTACTCGAGATCGACTAGACTCTACTAGATCTCGACGAGCCCTGGTCGAGCAGAGCTAATCGAGGACACTGAGTCAGAAACAACCCGACTCCCGGAACCCTACTCGATCTCGAGTACCCCTGGTCGAGATCGACGAGCCATGTCCGGAGTCGACGAGCTGTGCCGAGCCGAGAAGCCGAGGACGAAGACGCAGACCACCTCTACTCGATCTCGACGAGCCCTAGTCGAGATCGACGAGCCCCGAGTCCAGATCCGAGCCTGTCGAGTAGAGCCACCCGAGAAGACCCAGTCGACATAGCCAGTCTACTCGACCTCGACGAGCCCTTGTCGACATCGACGAGCACCGTGAATCAAGCCCGAGTCTGTCGAGCGCCAGCTAGCCGAGACGACGAAGCCGAGCCAGTCAACCCTACTCGAGATCGACAAGACCCTTGTCGAGATCGAGTAGACCACCAGAGCCGCGTTACTCGACTTGACGAATCCTACTCGACTTGGGATTCCTTGGGCGTGAAGGAAGTCGATTTGGCCGAGATCTATCCAAATTTGATCCAAGGAAGGAGATCTATCAAGACATGAAGACTTACCCTATTTAGTTTTATCCTTTCCTTGTTGATTTATTTCCATTAAACAATTTATTTATCTTTTTAAGCTTTAGATATAATTTTAGATATAGATAGATATCTTCTTTCCTAGATTAGCTAGGGAATGAAGGCTATAAATAAGGCCCTAGGGGCTCAGTTTTCATCATTCAATTTCAGAGACAATTAGTTAGTTACACATAGAGTTTAGGAGTTCTAAGGTTTTTAAGGTTTTGGCTTTCTGCGAAAGTTGATTGCCAGGATTGTAAAGGCTTTTGAATTTAGTTTTAATGCAAGTTTCTTTTCATCATTCAATGTATGTTATTGCAATGAGGCGTGAGTAGTCCACCCACTTCTGGGGCTGGGGTGAGCCCAACGGTGGCCATGTGAGGCGACGCGATAAAGGTCAGATCTTTTTGTGCAAATCATCTTCTATCCCTATGAGCATGATTCTTTTGCGAGAGTTGAAGGTGATCCTTGTTTGTGTTATTGAAGCGAAAGTGATCTTAATGCAACTTGGATTAATTATGTGAAAAAGGGTTAGTAACAATTAGGGTTTATGCGAAAGCCTCTATATGCCTATTTGTTAATGACGAAAGTTATTTGATGAAAGCATGATCTTTTATGCCTTTATGTGTTACTTTGCATGGTTATCGTTGTGGTGTTGAAACCCTGGCTTTGGAAGTCTTTTAGCATATTGAGTTTATTTTCATCAAAATTCTGAGTTTGGGTTCGAATTTACAATTTACACTTTCTGTCTTTAGTCGATACAGAGGAAGGCTTGTCGAGATCGAGCTGATCCTAGTCGATCTCGAGTAGGACTGGTCTAGGTCGAGTTGAAATTTTCTCTGTTGTCGTCGATTTTCTGTTTTCTGTCTTCTGTTGTTCACTGCCCTTGTCGATCTCGAGGAGCTGTTGTCGAGATCGAGTACGCCTTTGCCTTTGCTTTTACTTTCTGCTTTGCTTTGTCTTCTCTGTCTTCGTTTAGTTCATTGCTTTTATTTGTTCTTTTCTGTTTTATTTCCGTTTCTGCCCTTGTTTCTGTGTTTCTGTCTTTCTGCTGCTTTGCCTGTGAGAATTTACAGCTACCTGAGAACTGCTGACGTGCTTCCTCGTGGATTCGATCCTGACTTTCTCTTACTACAACGGGAGGAAGTCTTGTATTCATTTGCTGAGACAGGGAAGTCAGTCTGATCTATACTTTATATTTATTTCATACTTGACCATCCTCCTGCAACAACAACACATGAAAGCCAAGTCATTATGAGATTTCCAAGTCCCCTTCAAGTTTCCATAACTCATCTTTACTCATGTCAAATCCCTTTTTAAATCCGATAATACATTTTTAAATCTCCAAATCTCATAATATTATATTTTTAAATCACCATAATATTATATATCTTTAAATATCAAATAATATTGTATAATATTTTAAATACCATTAATTAAATACTTTCATAAATATTTTCAAATCTCTTAGAATCTCAACCATTTTAATTTAATAAATCATCCCTTTTTAAATTACCTAACTCGCCTTTATTTTCGGAAATTACCAAAACCGACCCCTTTAAGTTGGGTAAACTTTAGAATCTAGCCTTCTATTAAATCCCAAGACCCAAAACTCATTTTGGTAGAAATAGGCCCAGCATTTTCAATTTTAAAACCAAACTAAACAAGCCCAAAAAGTAGGCCCAAATAACCATCCCATTCTCTCTTCCAATTCCAATTTCGGATTCAGAAAAATAAAAGAAAAGTGGGCCCGGGATGACATGGCTGTGAGGTGGCAAGGGGCGGGGCCCGTCAGTTGAAAAAAAAAGGGGAGAAGGAGATACTGTTCCTCCATCTCTTTCAAGAGCTCTGTTCGACAATGGACGGGAAAAGGAGGGAGGAAGAGCAGCTCGCCAGAGTCTGCTCGAAACCGGAAACCCCGCCCTCCTACTCTCGGTTCTCGCTCTCGCACACATGCCCTTTGGCTTCCTTGACTCCCGCCTCACCCGCTCTCGCTCGCTCCTCTCTATCCTAGTGCCGCTCGCTCCGCTCGCACCCACAAGTCGCCGGAAACTCGAGCTCGCCGGAAACCTCTAGCTCTTACCCACAACCCCTCTCGTTCTTCACTAACCACTACGGATATTTAAGGAATCGGAAAAGACACACGAGAAAGAAGAGAGTGTTGAAGCTCACCGAGGGGCGTTGACTTGTCGGAACTTCGTCGGAGCTGCGGAGCTTCCTCAGGTTGGCGTCGGCTGCGCCTTGGGTCTCGGGCGGCTCGGATTTGTCGGACCTTGGAGGAGGAGCGCTCGGAGGAGGTGCTCGGGTGGCGTCTGTGGTGCTCGGAGGCGCTCGGAAGGTGCAGTGCTGGTGTTGGGGTTTGAAGTTGTGGGTTTGTGGGAGCTCACGAAAAGGAAGGGAAAGGAGAGGAAGAAGGTAAGGTTTGGTGTTTGCTTTAAAACAAAATGAACAGAGGAGATGGGTGTCTGCAAATTGGGTTTGAAGAAAGAAAAGAGGGGAGGGGATGAGTGAGGCCCTTCATAGCTTGTCAGGGAGAGAGTAGGCGTGGAGCCTGTTGGGCAAAAAGGGGCAGGGAAGCTGAGGTTGTTGTCTTGTACAAGGGAAAAAAGGGAGGAGGTGAGGTTATTATCCTGCAGGTTCAAAATGGGGAGAGGGATATGGCTTGTTTGACCCGAAAGAAAGCAATGGGAAGGGGAATAAGACAAATCAAGTGGTCCCAAAAATCAACTTTAAATTACCCGGAATTAAATCTCGAAACCCGCTCTCTCTATAATTCTCATCCCGACTTGATCGAAATAACGCTTCAAAATTTCAAGGATATCGACATCCCAAAGTTTATTTCAAATCCCAAGGTGAAAAGACGATATCGATCTTCGAAAGTTAAAAATTTAGTCGGAATTCGCTTTAAGATTTCTTAAATAACCCGATTTAAATTCATTTTTAATTTCTTCTTTCCGAAAATTAAGATTTGAAAATCCGGGCCTTTACATGGATACTGGAGCCACATCTCACATGACCAACGACTCAGGTAACCTTCTGTCCAATTTGATTGAAGGCACTTTTAACTCTGTCATTGTTGGTAACAGCTCGCGTATTCCCTCAACCGTCCTTGGATCAGTCACTATACCCACCAAAACCCAACCCCTTAACTTGAACAATGTCCTCATCACTCCAAACATTGTCAAAAATCTCATTTCAATTCGAAAATTCACCACTGATAACTGGGCAACTGTTAACTTTGACCCGTTGGGTTTTTCTGTGAAGGATATGATTACGGGGGTTATCCGTATGGGATGCAATAGTCAAGGAGAGCTTTATCCCGTGTCCACCAGTTCATCTTCACTCCAGCCGCCTCCACACGTTCCGCCTCACGCACTTTCTGTCGAGTCGTCCGATCTTTGGCATGCACGTCTGGGCCATCCTAGCAAGTCTGTCTTGGATCATCTTCATCGAGTTTTTCCTTCTGGTTGTAATAATTAGCAAATGTCTACTAGTTGTCATGCTTGTCAACTAGGAAAACATCATCGTCTCTCTTTTAGTCGATCGTCTTCCATTACGCAGTTTCCTTTTGATATCATTCATAGTGACCTTTGGACATCTCCCATTCCTAGTCGGGAAGGGTTTAAATACTATTTGCTGTTTTTGGATGATTTTACTCATTTTCTTTGGGTATTTCCTCTAAAATTTAAATCTCAAGTGTTTGACCTATTTGTCCAATTCCACACATATGCCAAAACTCAATTCAATCGGAATATCAAGTCATTTCAATGTGACAATGGAAGAGAATTCAACAACAACCAATTTATCCAATTCTTTACCAAACACGGGATCCAATTCCGGCTCTCATGTCCCTACACCTCCGCCCAGAATGGCAAACCCGAAAGAGTCATACGAACCATATCTAACATGATGAGGACCATCCTCTTCCATGGTTCTGTCCCACTGATAGCATGCATTTAGGTAGGCATAATAGGTTGCATTTAGCTTAGTTAAGATACATTTCATAGATGGATTAAGTACAATTTGCATATTTGTTCTCTATGTTGGTAGAGTCGAAATCTACTCGTTTTTATTGATTATTTCAGGTAACTTTGGATCCGAGAAGGAGAAATGGGTTGATAATGCATTAGATGAGAATGTCTAGTTGATCGGAGAAGCTTACATGAAGATCTCAAGAGGTCCTGAGAAGAAGAAGCGGACCTCAACGAAGAAGAAGTCTGCAGAAGTTGTCGCCAGACATGCTGAACTTGTTTTGCCCTTTCTGGAGGCCTCGGATGTCCGATTGACTATTATGACCATGCGTTGGAAAGCTCTTTCAGAGAACTACAACTTACCTGTTGACAAGAAGAGCAAATTCGGGATAGATTTTCCGTGAAAGGCCCCTGTCTGCGGCCACATCAACCATGCAGCGGTCGTGGCCAATCAATTTGCAGCGGGGATGGATGAAGCCGTGGCCGCAGCATATGCCGCGGCCGCAGCACGTGTTGCCAGCGCGACGCCGTTTTAATTAAAACCCTAGTTTTGTGTTTTCCTTTTGTGTGCCACCTGGACTTTTATTAGGCCGAGTTTTATGTTATTTTCACAACTTTTATTCTATTCTTCCGTTCATCAGACACTTTAGAGATTTGAGCGATGTATTCCATGAGGAACTAAACTCATCTATTCTGCCTGCAATTTGAAGCTTTATTTGGATTGATTGTGAGTTTCTAATTCTCGTTCCTTGATTCTTATATTTGAATGCTTCAACTTCTTCATGCTTGATTGTTTATTGAATTGTTCTATCTTGCCTGATCAACTTTTTAGATCAATTCAATTGCTAAGGTTTTGTAGATTCCTGATTGTGAACCTTAACCTAAGTAGCAAACTTGTTCCTTTAGGGTTGATTGAACTAATTGAACAAATAGGAAGTTGGATGTATTGTTAAATCCCTCTTTAGGGACTGCAAATACCTTGGCTAATCTCTGAACTTAAAGCTATCAATTGGGTTAAATCGTTCTTTAGGGACTGTTCGATTGATAAAGGTTTCTAGGACATATTGGACTAGTAACTATATTAGGTCGGGACAAGGGCTTTCATAGGAAACTTAATAGGACGAGAAGAAGTTACAAGGATCGCTTCAACCAAATAAAGTGGAAAATTGTAGGTAGAATTGCTTCTCCTAATTGTCTGAATTAAAATCATTTACTTTTGTTTGCTTCAATCCGCTTTGATAAAAGGCGGAACTTTCACACACAAAAACCCCCCAAATTGGTTACTTTGATTGACACTTAAATCAAACTTGAATTATAACTTTCCATGTGGATCGACCTCTTGCTTATTGCTATACTTGCTATAGGTTTGAGTTTTCTTTGACGGATCAACGACAGGTTTTCCCTCCGTCACCCACCTTTCTTCTGGCCTGATGCCCTACTTGTTTCATGCTACCTCATCAACATACTTCCCACTACTACCATTAACAACAAATCCCCCACTCAGTTGTTGTTTAATATCACACCTTCACTTTCCCACCTAAAAGTCTTTGGTTGTCTTTGCCATCCAAACCTCATACCTACTACTTCCCACTATTAAAGATATATTAGGAATGATATATTAGTTATGATTGTATTAGGATATAATCTTTGATATTAATAATTTAGGTTAGAAATATATATCTTTGGTAGGTTTAGATTATCGATATCTTTATATTACTTATTCTCCAAGCATTGTAATCCCTATATAAATGGGTTTAATAATAACATTATAGTAGTGTGTTTGCCTTCTCTAATCTGTAATATGAGGCTTCCACCACCAATCTATTAGGGTTTTATCCCTCTCTAAATACTACATGGTATTAGAGCGAGTTTCAATCTTGGCATATCTCCATCTTCGTCAAACACTTCCGCTGCCTTTACCTTACCCTATCTATATTTTTTTTCCATCTAATTGAACATCGTCGGCTCCACTTGCCACGGTTGATTACCTATTCTCTACCCATTTAATCCTATCGGTTCTACTTTACCGGTCTCTACCTTGTCTAATTGCGGGGGCGTCGTTCGCCGTTGTTGTTCATTGATGGATTTCCATAATCTCGAGCTCTCGCCGTTCGTGTTCTAGCCATCTACATCAACCGCAGATCTATCTTATGCTTCCAGTCTTCGGCGTTCATGGCTTTACTCTCGCTTCGGCTGCGGGGACGTGTTAGAGATATATTAGGAATGATATATTAGTTATGATTATATAATCTTTGATATTGTTAATTTAGGTTAGAAATATATATCTTTGGTAGGTTTAGATTATCGATATCTTTATAGTACTTATTCTCCAAGCTGGAATATTGCCATGAATGAGGAGTATAGTGTCCTTACTCGGAATGGAACTTGGGAGCTTGTTCCTAGGCCCAAAGGTGCCAATGTGGTTAATTTACAGTGGTTATTTAGACATAAATACAGGTCGGATGGATCTCTTGAGCGCTACAAAGCGCGTCTTGTGGCTAATGGGTGCTCTCAGCAGATAGGAATTGACTGTCAAACCAACAACCATTAGAATAGTTCTAAGCCTTGTTGTCTCTCGTTCTTGGTCCATTCAACAGCTTGACGTCAAGAACGCTTTCCTCCACGGCCATCTACAAGAGATGGTGGATATGTTTCAGCCTTCTGGGTTCGTTGATCATTCCCAACCTAAGCATGTATGCCACTTGAAGAAGTCACTCTATGGATTGAAATAAGCACCACGTGCCTGGTTTCTGGTTTGCCTCCTTTCTCCATATAATCGGACTTGTCAGCTGCAAAAGTGATACTTCTGTCTTCATCTACCATCAGGACAATGCAATGGCTGCTCTATGTTGATGACATTGTTCGTACTGCCTCGTCTGATGCCCTACGCTGCCGCATTCTATCACTTCTCAGCAAGAAGTTTTCCATGCATGACCTTGGCCCACTCTCCTTCTTCTTAGGGATTGCGGTCACACGATCTAAGTCTGGCTTATTTTTATCTCAAGAGCAGTATGCTAGAGACATTGTTACTCAGGCAGGGATGTCTAATTGCAAATCTGCACTCACTCCTATTGAGGCTGGTCAGAAAATCAGTGTTGGGTCAGGACCACCGGTGAATGATTCGTCTCTATACCGTAGTCTTGCAGGTGCTCTCCAGTACCTTACCTTCACCCGCTCTGATATCAGCTATGTAGTTCAGCAAATATGCCTTTTTATGCATGATCCATGAGAACCACACTTCCATGCCCTCAAACGCATCATTCGCTGCATCCACAACACCCCAACATTGGGCATCACCATCACTCCGTCCTCCAAGACGGTCCATACCGATGCAGAATGGGCTGGATGCCCGGATACTCGACGATCCACTTCGGGCTACTGTGTGTTCTTCAATGACATACTCATCTCCTAGTCCGCTAAGCGTCAGTCCGTGGTTTCTCGCTCCATTGCATAAGCAGAATACCGGGGAGTTGCTAATGTGGTCTCCGAGTGCTCTTGGCTCCGAAATCTTCTTCTTGAGCTTCATTGTCCCCTTCGTCGAGCTTCCCTTGACTACACTGACAATGTATCGGCGATGTACCTTGCCAATAACCCGGTTCAGCACCAACGGGCGAAGCACATAGAGCTTGATCTTCATTTCGTTTGTGACAAGGTTGCTTTGGGTCACGTTCGTGTGCTTCATGTTCCTTCTACATTTCAGTATGCTGACATTTTTACTAAGGGATTATCTAGACAATTCTTCTTAGACTTTAGATCCAGTCTCACTGTTCGGCCTCCTCCAGTTTCGACTGCGGGGGTTTGATAGAATCCGTAATTTCTGTATTATATTATTCTGTAGATATTAGGTATTATACGTTCACACTTGTAATCCCGTTATATAAGTCAATGATATTCATTGGAATCCCTCAAGGGAAATTTATCCAAACCTAGTCTTTCTCACACAGAGTTATGTTTAAGTTTAAACCTAGACACAAGAGCAAGTTCCCATAGTAAAACTAGATGTTGTAGAGAAATTGACTAGTTTCATAAACTAATCGAGTCCATGAAAATTAGGTTCTAGAAAATAATTTTAACCTTAAATTAAACATGAATGAATTCAAGTTCAAAACAGATGAAAAAATCTCAAGACACATAAATCTCAAGATACACCGCGCGCACTTATGTTCACTTTAAATGAACCGAAAATTGAATAGTGCCGATATGAGATACACGTATTTGTTTTCTCAAGACACATAAATCTCAAGATACAAATAAGAAATACCTCGCGCGCACTTATGTTCCCTTTAAATGAACCGAAAATTGAATAGTGCCGATATGAGATACACGTATTTGTTTTCTATTAGGTAAAATGCACAAAGTAGTTATGAGAAGGTTTATGTTCTGTAAAATAGCAAGTATGACAAATAATATGTTCACTTGAACCATTATCCATGACCCTTTCCGTTGCAATAGGGTACACTTCAAATGTTCCATACAATTATGAGTATTATATATGATTATTAAATTACACTTATGATTCATAATATATGATTATTAGGATGTGTTTGTGATGGAACTTTACCTAGGAAGTCTTCATAGTTAGCGTTATCAACAAGGTTTGTAAGAGAAGGTTGTTTAGGGGTTGGCATAGTCTCAGAGGGAGTAGACATGGATTGCAACCGACTCAAGAGATGCATCATGCGTTGGCATTCATCGATCTTGGGTTAAAGGAAGCTCAGAGGCTCTGAGCTTCCTTGTCTAGCCTCTACTGCATGCCTTCAGTTTTTTTATGACAGTAGTCATGGTTATGACCCTTTCCGTTGCAAATTGCAATAGGTACACTTCAAATGTTCCATACAATTATGAGTATTATTATCATGAGAAAATTTGTGCCAAAGGCACAAATTTTTGCTCGAATTTGAAGAGTGTCCTGGTTGTTGTAAAAATTGGTAGAATATCCATTCCTATTAACCTATTAAAAAATAAGGAAGAAAAATAAAAAATAAACTAACCCTAAACAAAAGAAAGAGATCGTCCCCTCCCTGTTCATCGTGAGATCTCAGATCCAGGCTGAGAGCTCTTCCTCGCCATCAGATCCAGGGCCGAGAGGACGTCCTCGCCGAGAACTCCGATCCAGTGCCAAGAGCTCGTCCTCGCCATCAGATCCAGGGCCGAGAACTCGTCCTCGCCGAGAGCCCAGATCCAGTGCCGAGCCTTAATCCCCGATCTTCTGCATCAGAAAACCAGGTCGCCCCCACCTCCCTCTCTTTCTTCTCCCGCATCAGAAGACCAGGGCGGAGCCTTAACGCCGCTGACCTAGCTCCTCGGCCATGGCCTCTCCGGCGGCGTTCGTTGCTACCTTGGCCGCCTCGAGGACTGGGTCGGCTCCGTATCCCTCTCTTTCTTCCCCAACGTCCGCAATCACATTACAGGTAAAATTCAATCAATTTGTAGTCTAAATGGAATTCCAATTATGGAATTCCAATTATGGAATTCCCAGCGTCCGCAATCAATCACCTTCAAATTCAGTTTTTGATTCAGTTCCTCCTTGCTTCTATTCGAACCCCAAATTGAAAAAACCAGGTATGAATTAGATGATTCGGAACCGTCCCTCCTTGCTTCGATTCAATTTTCCTCGTTCTTGAACTCAATTGGGGGAAATCGAAATCACTGATACTTCGATTTTGCTCGTCTTTTGCCCCTGCACTCTGTCTGTTGTTGCGTCTGTTGTTGTTGTTGCTTCAACTAGAATTAAGAGAGATGTTGATTCTAATATGAATGCTCATTATTTGAGTGGAAATATACTGGCGTTGATTCTCATCTGATTAGCTGTTGTTGATAGTATTTGAAGTTGATTAGTTGTTGTTGCAAACATCTAGCAGTTGTAGTTGTGAAGCTTATCAATGCTGACATCTTCTAAAAACTTTAGGAATTCATTAAAATCTCCTAGAAATAAAATATTCTAGAAACTAAACACATTTGAAACTTTAGAAATTAACTCCTGTATTATAAGGTTTAACATATTCTTAGTGTGTATGATCTTTAAATTTGCTCCTGTATTATAAGGATTAAGAGATTCTACGGTTTCAAGTATTAAACATCCAGCTGTTGTAGTTCTGAAGCTTAATCTCTCTTTTTCCTGGTGATTAATCTCTCTTTTTTTCGATGCCTTGACTGTTGTTGCAAACATCTAGCAGTAGTTTCTGGAAATGCTGACATCTTCTGGAAATGCTGACATCTTCTGGAAATGCAAAAATGTGTGTCTTGAAACTTAGCTTGTAAATGCTGACATCTTTTGGAAACTTTAGAAATTCATTAAATGTTGACATTTAGCTTAATTATTGATATTTAGCTTAATGGTTGACAGTTAGCTTAAATATTGACATTTAGCTTAAATATTGACATTTAGTTTAAATGTTGACATTTAGTCGTTGATGTGCAAAAGCTTTATCTTTTACCATTTCTTTTATTAGATGATTATAGAAGTTTGATATTCTCATCTCATGTAATATGATATCAATTTTGAGAATGATCTTATTTGTAAACTTTATCTTTTATTAAATGTTGACATTTAGCTTAAATGTTGACATTTAGCCGTTGATGTGCAAAAGCTTTATCTTTTACCATTTCTTTTTTTTTAGAGGATTGTAGAAGTTTGAGCTTATCATCTCATGTAATATGATATCGAATTTGAGAATGATCTTATTTGTAAACTTTATCTTTTATTAAATGTTGACATTTAGCTTAAATGGCAATATTTAGCCGTTGATGTGCAAAAACTTTATCTTTTACCATTTCTTTTATTAGATGATTGTAGAAGTTTGAGCTTCTCATCTCATGTAATATGATATCAATTTTGAAAATGATCTTATTTGTAAACTTTATATTTTTCCTCTTAATTGTGAGTGCTGACATGTGAACAATATATGATTAGATGTGCTTGAATGTGCTTGCGAAAATTCAGTAAGCTTAGATGTGCTTGAATGTAATTGCTAGATGTGTGTGGTTAGATGTGCTTGTGAAAATTCAGTAAGCTTAGATGTGCTTGAATTTAATTGCTAGATGTGTGTGGTTACATTGAAATTGAATATTGAGGGACAAGTGCAATGTGTGTACTTATATGATTAGTTTATGCTTGCTCTTGTACACAAATTGATAGATTTTTTACTGCAGATTGTGCTTGCTTTTATATGATTAGTTCATTCTTTTATATGATTTGTCACATTATTTGCTTCAAATTAAGAGGTACAAACAATGTTGCTGATATCTGGTGTCAGTCGTAACAATTTGCACAACAGATTGTTATTTGTGCATATCATAAAGTTATATTTGCATAATATTAACTTATATTTGCACAACATAAACTTCTTATTTTTCAACTTTTTTTTAATTCAGATTGCTTGTTTTTTAATTGGATTTGCGACTCCAAGTTGATTTGCGACTCTCACCCATGGTCTCATCCATTGTCTCTCCTTTGTTTATCTATTTATTTGGTCGAAGACCCGAAATTGATTTACTAATTCTTTTTTATGCCAATTTTAATCCTGATGTCAAACTTCTTAATTGTCTTTTTGAACCGTAGGTTCTTTTGTTGTTGTTGTTGTTGTTGTTGTTGTTGTTGTTGTTGTTGTTGTTGTCGTTGTCGTTGTCGTTGTTGTTGTTGTTGTTGTTGTTGTTGTTGTTGTTGTTGTTGTTGTTGTTGTTGTTGTTGTTGTTGTTGTTGTTGTTGTTGTTGTTGTTGTTGTGTGAGAACATAGCAAGGATTTGTGATCAGCTTTGCTAGTTATGCTATATTTATCCCATTCTCCATGAAGTATGAATTCCCTTGCTAGTTATGCTATGTTTTTTTTTATGTTAGTTATGCTATGTTTTATATAAATTTGACATTTATTGTTCACATGTTATTGCTCTTGCTAAAAGCTACGGATATACTGTAGAATTTGTTTAAGCTTGCATAGCATAATATTATATTTGCATAACATCGGGTTATATTTGCATAACAGAAAGTGCTGACATGTAATATTTTTTTTTAAAAAAAATCGAAAAAAAAAAGAATCTGAATGTTATGTTATAATATAATTAAAAGTCTTTTCGCTCAATGGTAGAGCAATGTGCTTATGCGCAAATATGTGGGTTCGAATACCGCATAGGCTAAAGTTTATAATAATTCTAGTAATTTACAAAATTTTCTAATAAATGTTCAATAATAAGATATATTAGTGCAATTTTAAAATATAAATGCATTACAAAATGTTCTATAATAAGATATATTAGCATCAGCAGCATGACGCCGACATCTCCGATGTCAGCGTTAGCAGCGTCGGTATCTCCGACGTTGACGTCAGCAACATCAACGTCAGTGTCAGCATCTCCGATGTCGACGTCAGCAACGTCAACATCTCGGATGTCGGCATCAACAACATCAGCGTTATTGTTGACATGAAAAAAAGAAGCATTGACATGAAAAAAAGCATCTTTGACGTCGGTGTCAGCAGCATCCGCAGCATCGAAGTCGACGTCAACCGACATCTTTGATGTCAGCGTCAGCAGTGTCAACATCTCCAATGTTGACGTCAGCACCATCAACGTCAGTGTCAGCATCTCCGATTTCAGCGTCAGCAACATCAACGTTAATGTTAGAATCTCCGATGTCAGCGTCAGCATCTTCGATGTCGGCATCAACAATATCAACATCAGTGTCAACATCTTCGATGTCAGCGTTGGCAATGTCAACATCTCGGATGTCGGCGTTAGCAATGTGAGCGTCAGTGCTTACACGAAAAAAAAAGCGTTGACACTAAAAAAACATCTTCGACGTCGGTGTCAACATCGTCCGCAACATCGATGTCGGCGTTAGTCGACATCTCCGATGTCAGCGTCAACAGCATCAACATCTCCGATGTTGACGTCAGCAACATCAACATCAGTGTCAGCATCTCCGATGTCAACGTTAGCAGTGTAAGCATCTTTGGTGCAGACGTCAGCAACGTTAGCATCATTGTCAGCATCTTCGATGCCGGCATCAGCAATGTCAATATCAGTGCTGCTGACACGGAAAAAAACATCTTCGACGTCGGCGTCAGAATCTCCGATGTCAGTGTTAGTGGTGTAAGGAATGTCGGTGTCAGCAACATCTCCGATGTCAGCATCAGCAGCGTCAGCATCTCTGATGTTGTCGTCAGCAACTTCAACGTTAGTGTCAGCATCTCCGATGTCTGCTTCATCAGCGTCAACTTCTCGGATGTCGGCGTCAGCAATGTCAGCGTCAGTGCTAACACACACAAAAAAAAAGCGTTGACACGAAAAAAAGCACCCTCGACGTCGGCGTCAGTAGCAACGATGTCGGCGTTAATAGCATCGATGTCGGCGTCAGCCGACATCTTTGATGCTAGCGTCAGCATCTCCGATGTTGACATCAGCAACATCAACGTCACTGTCATCATCTCCGATGGCGGCGTCAGTGTCAGCATCTCGAATGTCGGCGTCAGAATTGTCAGCGTCAGTGCTAACACGAAAAAAAGAAGCGTTGACACGAAAAAAAAAGCATCCTTAACGTCGGCGACAGCAGCGTCCGCAACATCGATGTCGGCGCAAGTCGACATCTCCGATGTCAGCGTAAGGCGTCAGCATCTTCGATGTTGACGTCGACAACGTCAGTGTCAGCATCTCCGATGTCGGTATAAACAATGTCAACGTCAGTGCTTCTGACACGGAAAAAAACATCTTCGACGTCGGCGTCAGCCGACATCAGCGTCAGCCAACATGAGCGTCAACATCTTCGATGTCGGCGTCAGCAACATCGATGTTGACATTAATGCAATTTTAAAAGCCACTTAGGTCAATCAATGGTAGAGTGATGTGCTTTTGTGCAAATAATATATATTAATTCAATTTTAAAATACAAATGCATGTGCATATTCTTTCCAAAACTTTCTTTAAGCTTGCATAACATAATATTATATTTGCATAACATAATATTATATTTACATAACATCAGGTTATATTTGCATAACAGAAAGTGCTAACATATAATTTTTTTAAAAAAAAACGAAAAAAACCTGGACACGCCGGGGGGGGGGCCTGAGGTCACTGAGGATGGGGGGCAGGGGGATGGAAACTCCACCAATTTTTTTACAAATTTTTGGATACTCCTCTAATTAGAGCAATTTTTTTGGACATTTTACATATTGCCCCTATTATTATTATTATTAAATTACACTTTTTAAAAAACTTTGGTTCGCTTGTGGCTTGATTAATATTCCGAGTCTTTGATTTCATTGAGAAAGTAGTAGCATCGATTGTAGCAGGAGCGGTTGTTTTGGCAGTAGTCATCGCAACCTTCTTGAACTTGTCTCAAGACCATGGCAACAGTGGCAAATCTGTGGGGGGGTTCGGTGTGGCTGAAGCCCCCCCCCCCCCCCAATCCTAAGAAGAGTTATATATATTTTTATATATCTGTTAAATTAGTAATATATATGAGTGAAGTAAAATAACATCATAAAGACGGATTGACTCAATGGTTGAGGCGCGCGCTATGTTGTTTGAGCGGTGCTTCCATCCTTGGTTCGAATCCCATTCCACTCACTTTCCCTTTTATCTGTTTTTTTAACCTCCCTTTTTTTTTACCGTCCACTCACTTTCCCTTTTATCTGTTTTTTTTAACCTCCCTTTTTTTTTTTATTGTTCCCTTTTGTTTAACAATGACAGATGCAAAACCCTCCAGGCTTCCACGACTCTCAGCGAAGGCCGAAGGCGCGGTGAAACCCCAACCCAACCTCTGTGTCTCTGCATCTCTGCTACCGGCGCCGGCACACCAGCTCCACCTCCGGGCTCTGGCTGACCTTGCCACCGGCGGCGCAGCGCACCACTTGCTGTCTCTGTGTCTGCGAAGGAGCGATTCCGACTTCCGAGCGAATTATTCACGCCTTGTTAGTTTTCTTTCTCAATTCATCTTCCTTTGAATTTATTTGTTTTTAAGTTCAATTGATTGATTGAGATTGAATCCGCAATTTTGATAAATTGTGATTAGAATTTGTGGTTTTGAAAAATATATTTGTGGTTTGTGATTTGAAATTGTTGATGTGGGTGTGAGAAATGAATTCGTGTTTGAAATTGTGGTTTGTAAATTGTGATTGTGGTTGGGAAAAGTAGATGTGTGATTTGTGTTTTGGAATTGTGGTTTGTAGATTTGTTTTTTTAATAGGAGTATAAAATATGGACAAGTTATTCGATCCAAATCATTTATTCAAAGTGTTGGATCTTCATGTCTTTCGACCAACCAGATTCCTAATCCATCTCAAAATGTTGATGGGATTATGGGTGAAAAAGATGTTTATAGAGATGATAGAAGGAGCAAAAAAAGAGCTCGATTGGAGAAAAAATAGGTTATTATTAATGATCCGGCTGAATATGATCATTTGATTAGAGATGATGTCAAGAGAGATTATATTCTTAATTGTCATTATCAACCTATGTCACATGATTTCCCACAACGTTCATTTGGAAAACAAAAAAAAAGTTTCTAAAAGAAGTGGTTCAAAGATAGAAAATGGTTGGAATATAGTGTTTCTAGAGATGCTGATTATTGTTTTCAGTGTTATCTATTCAACAGTGAATTAGGACTAAGTGAACTTGTTTGTACTATTGAACTTATGTATAGTATTCACAAGATGAGTTTATTATTGCCTTTGTAATTTTCAGCCCCCCCCCTAAACAAGAATCCTGGATCCGCCACTGCATGGCAAAGCTCTCTTTTACGTCCGGTAATGTATATAGGTTTCGTACGTTGTGCCCCATCAAGAATTAATACATCGTCTTTTGGGATTCAATATATGTATTCCTTGATCTTCATAGTATCCGCACACAGGCACAGAACCAGAAATTAAAATCTGGGTGGGCTAAATTCACCTTACACAATAAACAAAATTATTATAAGTCATATAGCTCACATTAATCGTATTATCTTTTATATATAAGTATACAATTCATACTTTAACTGTTTAACTATATAATATAACATAGACTAATTTTTTTTTTTTTACATATACAACACGCGTAATTTTAAGTGTTTAACTTATTAAGTTTGGGGGAAATCTCTTTTGTATTACTAATTTTAACTTATTTGTTTCCTCGTGTTAGAGAAAATCATATCTTTTGTATCCTTGTATATCTTTGTTATGATTCCGAGATGATTTGGTGTGTACAAGATAGGCCCAAATCTTCTCTCTCTCTCTCTCTCTTGTATATATACACATTCATATCAATGGAAGTAGATACAACCTTTCATCATCAATCTTATAGAGTTTACATGGTATCAGCCTAACCTTAATGATCCTCACGATCATCAATGGCTTCCAATCCTACCTCTCCTACCCAACTCCTTTTCTCTGCATCGTCCGATGGAACCACCCCTTCGTTTCATCTTCCCAATTTTTCCATCCGCCTTGATCGGAGTAACTACTCCTTATGGCGCAATACTGTCCGATCGGCTCTCGAAGCCTTCGATCTGGACTCGTTCCTTACACCAACGGCCCCTCCTCCAGCCACCATCGCCGCCCTTGCCACCACACCTCCTGCTAACCCTCTGACGCCTGAATCGGCTCTTGACGCATTCATCGGAGAGTCCGTCCCTGCTGCTCCTGCCACCGTTCCCAATCCGGCTTACCATGCTTGGGTTCGCAAGGATCGACTTGTCCTGCTTTGGATCCGGTCGACCCTAACCACACCTCTTCTTGGCCACGTTGCCAGAGCCACCACTGCTGCTGAAGCATGGCGCATCTTGGCTCAGATGTTCCATGCCCAATCTAGCGCTCGTCATATGCACCTCCGCCATCAACTCCAAACCCTCACCAAAGGCTCCATGTCCATTCTCGAGTACGTCGAGAAGAAACGGGCCATAGCTGATGAACTTGCGGAGTGTCTGTGCATTGTTTCAAATACTGATCTCATCTCTTATATTCTGTTCGGCTTAGGGTCTCAATTTGCGTCCTTTCGCTCAGCCTTTGCCCTTAAATCCGAAGCTGTCTCGTCTGAGCAACTCCTCGGTTACCTTCTGCAGGAAGAACAGAGTCTCGCTGAGGGCTCCAAGCTCCTCTCTGATAGCAATCAATTGTCGGCCAACTTCGCTGCTTCGAGTAGGGGTCGGGGTCGTGGTCGCGGCCGCGGCCGATCCTCTTCTGATTGCTCCTCTGATCGCTCACAGCAGCCTTCTCCTGGCTCTAGAACGTCGGATAATGATCGCTCCTCTCGCCCTACTTGCCAGATCTGCGGCAAGACCGGGCACGAAGCTTTTAGCTATTTTGGTAGGCTTAATCTTACCGAATATCCCGTCACCAATCGTCACGCTGCTGCAGCCCTTGGTAGACCAGATTCGACTCCTCCCTCAAATCGATCTGCCTATTCCGTCAGTTGTCAATCGGAACTCGCAGACCCCTGGGTGGTAGACACTAGTGCTAATGCTCATGTCACCGGTGATCTCTCCGGCCTGCAGTCACACACGCCGTATGGGGGTACCGACAACCTTGTCGTCGGGAATGGTATGTCTCTCCCCATCTCTCATTTTGGTCGTTCTGTTCTACCTACTAAACATGATTGCAGCCCTCCCTTACAGCTCTCAAACATCATATGTGTTCCCTCTATATCCAAAAATTTGTTAAGTGTCTCCCAATTAACAAAAGACAATCCCATTTATCTTGAATTTCACAAAGATGCTTGCTTTGTTAAGAATCTGCAGGGTCAAGTGCTTCTAAGAGGAACAGTTGAAGGGGGCCTTTACCGTCTTCCACGTCCAAATCAGTCCCATCCGTCTAGTCGCAGTCCGTCCGTTGTCTTTGTGGGTGAACGAGCCTTCATCGATTGTTGGCACCATCGTCTTGCCCATCCTCATGAGTCCGTCCTCCATCGTCTCCTTTCGAGTCAGCGTCTTCCAGTGTCTTCAAATAAATTGAGCCCCGTCTGTGGTGCCTGTCAGCTTGGCAAGAGTCATCGGGCTCACCTCCCTGCCCATTCAGTTACTTCCGCCAAACCCTTTGATCTTGTCCAATCTGATGTATGGGGTCCTTCCCCGATTTTATCTACAAATGGAAACACTTATTACATTAGCTTCATTGATGACTATTCGAAGTTTGTTTGGATCTATTTCATCTCTGCAAAGTCACAAGTTTACTCCATCTTTGAGTTGTTTCTCAAATTAGTTCAAACACAATTTTCCACCACTGTCAAAAGTTTTCAAACGGATGGTGGTGGTGAATACCGAAATGTCTCCACCATGCTTCGCAATCTTGGAATCAATCATCTCATCTCATGTCCATACACTCCACAACAAAACGGCTCTTCTGAGCGCCAGAATCGTGTCATTGTCGAAAAAGGGCTTGCTCTTTTAGCTCATGCTAATTTGCCACAAAAATTCTGGGAGCAATCGTTTCATACGGCTGTGTACCTCGCCAATCGCACCATCACTCCCAACCTCGGCTACACATCTCCCTTTCAAACACTCTATGGCAAGTCTCCTGATTACACGTTTCTCAAGTCCTTTGGGTGTCGATGTTACCCCTTTTTGCGTCCTTACAATCACACCAAGCTTGAGTTTCGATCTCTCCCGTGCATCTTCTTGGGGTATAGCTCGAAGCATAAGGGTTATTTGTGTCATCATGTGCCCACGAGTCGGTGTTACATTGCACGCTCTGTTGTCTTTGATGAGTCTTTGTTTCCATTTGCCTCGGACTCTCTCTCTGTCGAGTCTAGTCCCTCCTCGCCTGATCTACCCCTCAACCTTCTTCACGATGCCTCCTCTGTGTTTCCGTCACCCTCGGACCCTTTCCCGTCACCCCCGACGCCTCAGCCGTCTCCTCCGCCATCTCCAGTGGCGTCGACCCCTCAGTCCACCCACACTTCCCCTCCCATGTCTCCGGAACAGTCTCCAGTCCCAGCCTCTCCGCTGCCTTCGACATCCTCTGAAGCCGTTAGCTTTGCAGGCTCTTCACATGATGACAGCAGCCCTTCCTCGGCCTCTGTCTCCCCGGACACCTCACCTCGGCCACCAGCCCCTTCTTGGTTCCGCCAGGCCGACTCCTCTACACATCCCATGGCCACTCGGGCATCCACAAACTCCCTCAAACCCAAGACATTTCTCTCCACCAAACACCCTCTCCCTATCGCCCTCACGACAAACATTGAACCTAAGCTATTTCACCAAGCCGCAAAAAGCCCTCCTTGGCAACATGCGATGCAGGTAGAATATGATGCCTTAATGAAAAATGGGACCTGGGACTTAGTTCCTCGGCCTCCTGGTGCTAACATTGTTGGTTGTAAGTGGGTGTACAGGGTCAAACAGAAGTCAGACGGTTCTATAGAGCGCTACAAGGCTCGCTTGGTGGCCAAAGGCTTCAATCAAGAGCCCGGTGTTGACTTCTTCGACACTTTCAGCCCAGTTATCAAACCGGCGACCATTCGACTTGTTTTGAGTATTGCCCTCTCCAGATCATGGCCGCTTCGACAGGTTGACATCAACAACGCCTTCCTTAATGGTGATCTCGCTGAAACGGTTTATATGACTCAGTCGCAGGGTTTCGTCGAATCTGATCGCCCCACCCATGTCTACCGCTTGCGCAAGGCCTTGTATGGTCTAAAGCAGACTCCTAGAGCGTGGTTTCAGAAACTCAAGGATGCTCTTGTCCATCAGGGATTCAGAAGTTGTGTGTCTGACTCTTCCCTCTTCATCAAGACTCATGGTCGGGATTTTGTCTATGTCCTTGTCTATGTTGATGACTTGATCATCACAGGCTCTCACAATTCCTTTATTGATGAGTTTGTTCGAAGCATGCACGCTGCCTTTTCTCTTAAGGACTTGGGGTCTCTCGGCTACTTCTTGGGCATCAACGTCACTCGCACACCCACCCTCATCCATCTGAGCCAGCAGAAGTACATCGTTGACATATTGGATCGATGTGGCATGACTGGAGCAAAGCCCATTGCCACTCCGGTCGAACCTGGCTCTCGGTTATCTCGCACAGGTGACCCTTGCACGGATCCGCACCTCTATCGCAGCATCGTAGGTGCTCTCCAGTATGTGACCATTACCAGACCGGAAATCTCTTATGTTGTCAACCGTGTGTGCCAGTTTATGCATGATCCATCTGAGCATCATTGGGCAGCGGTCAAGAGGATCCTTCGCTATCTGAAGGGTTCCATCTCTGCCGGCCTCTCCCTTCACAAGGCGCCTGACGATCGTCTAGTCGCCTATTCGGATGCTGGTTGGGCGTCTGATCTGGATGATTGTCGGTCTCAACATGGGTTCGCTATCTACTTTGGTGGAAATCTCATCAGCTGGTTGTCCAAGAAGCAGAATGTTGTCGCCTGTTCCAACACTGAGGCTGAGTATAGAGCCATCGCCTTCGCTTCCGCGGAGCTTCTGTGGCGTTTGCAGCTGTTACAGGAGATGGCCATCCCTGTTGCTCGACCTCCGATCCTCCTGTGCGACAACCTCAGTGCCACCTTCCTCACAGCCAATCTGGTGTTCCATCAGCGGTCGAAACATATCAAAATTGATTATCATTTTGTTCGGGAACAGGTTGCCTCTGGTGATCTCATTGTCCGTCATGTTCGTTCGCAAGACCAAATCGCTGATATCTTCACCAAGGCTGTTGACAATCATCATTTTCACTCTCTTTGTCTCAAGCTACATGTTCGCCCTCGCCCATGAGCTTGCGGGGGCCTGTTAGAGAAAATCATATTTTTTGTATCCTTGTATATCTTTGTTATGATTCCGAGATGATTTGGTGTGTACAAGATAGGCCCAAATCTTCTCTCTCTCTCTCTCTTGTATATATACACGTTCATATCAATGGAAGTAGATACAACCTTTCATCATCAATCTTATAGAGTTTACACCTCGTATGACTAGAAACCCTATAATATATATATATATATATATATATATATATATATATATATATATATATATATATATACACTCCCTCCGTACATTAATAACCACCTGGGCTAACAAAGTCTTGTGATATTTAACTAACTATATAAATTATATTGAAACTGGGGTGGGCTGTAGCAGCTCAATCCACCCTTGTGTCCGTGCCTGTCCGCACAAGTGCATGGCGCTTGGTGAAGTAGGCAGTGACCGAACCAGATCCATGAGCACAACCATGCATGCATGGCTTTCTCGATATCATACAAGGAGACAGTTTTGGTGTGCAAAAACCTCTCTTTGAGTTCAATCTATATCGAACGTGCATCCTTGAAATGAATGGCACTTTGGGAGATCTCTTAGATATGGATCCAAGGAGCCACACTTTGACAAGGATGTTACAACGTAACGTTCCTATTGCGACTACTCCTTCGAGTTATTGGTGGGCTTGGTCAAACTTCCATCAATAAAGCCCTTCTTATTGTTAGAATGTAATTTAAGATTCCTAAGCTAGACTTATGTTAGCTTAAGTTAGTTAAGGTTAGCTATGTTCATGTAATGCAGTTGCTGTAAGCAATGCAGTTGAAGTTCAGTTTATTTTGTCTTAGGAGATCCACTATCTAGGAAGTTATGTTAGCAAGTTAGTGGAGTAGTGGGTGTGTGTTGCAGTTAAGTTAGTATGGAGTATGTAAGACGTTTTCCAATTGAATCAAGGGGTAAGGCAGTTTGTGAATTATTGTGTTCTCTTCTGTGTGCTACAGAAGAACAATCTTGCTTTCTTTCTCTCGAGTTGTTAAGTGATCTAAGGTGTGATTTGGTGGTTGAATTCCCTTGCTTAATCAACATTTGGTATCAGAGCAAAACACTTTTCTGTGTTTCTGGGTTCAAATTTGGGGTTGAGAGTGTGAGATTAAAACACAAAGGGAAACACTTGAGTGAAGTTCTGTTTGATCAAAGATGCAGAACAATAGCAATGGGAATCTGAGCAGCCCTCAGTTGCCCATCTTCAAGGGAATTAACTACCACTTTTGGAGCCTAAAGATGACTACTTTGTTCAAGTCACAAGAGGTCTGGAATTTAGTTGATCAAGGATTTGAAGATTCAAATCCTCCAGAGCCAGATCAAGCATTAAGAGAGAAGAGAAAGAAGGACTCCAAGGCACTGTATATGATACAGTCAGCCTTAGATGATGAAGTGTTTCCAAGGATTGCTGCATCAACTACAGCTCATGAGGCTTGGGAGGTTCTCAAGCAAGAGTATATGGGAGATAGGCGTGTGATCACTGTCAAACTACAGTCACTAAGAAGAGAGTTTGAAACTCTGGTGATGCAAGAGAAAGAGACAGTTCAAGTGTACCTATCTAGGGTGTTAGCCATTGTCAATCATATGAGATCATATGGTGAGAACATGGGCAGTGAAGTTATTGTGAGCAAAGTGTTGAGGAGTCTAACCAAGAGGTTTGACCATGTAGTTGCAGCTATAGAGGAGTCCAAAGATCTGTCTGTGTACAGATTTGAAGAGCTAGCAAGTTCCTTGCAAGCTCATGAGGATAGGTTGACAAGAACAGGTGATCAGAAAGAAGAGAAAGTATTTCAAGTAAAGGATGAAACCTCAAAGGGAAAGCCTGAGAGTTCATCAAGCAGAGGAGGTTCTAGAGGTGGTTATAGAGGAAGAGGTGGCCAAAGAGGAGGCTACAGAGGCCGAGGAGGTAGAGGCCAAGGAAGATCACAAGGAAGTGGTTCAGGAAGAGGGAACATCAATGATCAGGGGAGAGATCTGTGGAAAGATTCATCTAAGAATCAATGAGGTGAATCAAGGTCTTACAACAGTAACATAAAGTGTTATTATTGTAAGAAATTTGGTCACAAGGAGGCATTCTGTTGGGAAAAGCAAGAGCATGAACAAAAGGGTGCAAATTACTCTTAGAATTGTGAGAAAGATGACAGGCTTTTCATGGCATTGGCATCAGTTGAGGAAGAGGCCAGTAGCTTGTGGTATTTGGATAGTGGATGTTCAAATCATATGTCTAGTTCAAAGAAGATGTTCAAGGAACTGGATGAAGCCAAGAAAGGGAGAGTTAGACTTGCAGATAACAAGGTTCTTGAGGTGGAAGGAAGAGGCACCTTGGCTGTGAGAAGTGTACAAGGATCAGAGAAACTTCTCTATGATGTGCAGTATGTGCCAAAGCTTGCTCATAACTTGCTAAGTGTTGGGCATCTTCAAGGATCAGGTTATTCTCTTCTATTTGATGAAGATGTGTGTGTGATCAGAGAAAAGAAAACTGGCCATGTGATTGCAAATGTTTCAATGACCAAGAATAGGTTGTTCCCTCTGGATTTATCAAGCAGTGTTGGCAAGGTGATGGCAGCTAAGAGTGATGAAAGCACTATGCTGTGGCATCAAAGGTATGGAAATCTAAATGTCCAAAGTTTGAAGATGCTGAGCTCTGGTGAAATGGTTGAAGGAGTGCCTAAGATTGGAGAGCTAGAGTTGTGTGAAGGGTGCATCTATGGCAAGCAAATGAGAGGATCATTCTCAAATAGAGATGCATGGAGAGCTGGAGAATGTTTGGAACTAATTCATGCAGACTTGTGTGGACCAATGCAAACTAAGTCTCTAGGTGGAAGCAAGTATTTTTTCCTCCTCACAGATGATTATAGCAGGTTGAGTTGGGTCTATTTTCTGAGATTGAAGTCAGAAGCATTTGATTGCTTCAAGAAGTTCAAGGCTCTAGCAGAAAAGCAATCTGGATTGATGGTGAAGGCATTGAGAACTGACAGAGGAGGAGAATTCATGTCCTATGAGTTCATGAATTTTTGTGAAGAGAATGGGATAAGGAGAGAATTGACAACTGCTTATACACTAGAGAAAAATGGTGTGGCAGAGAGGAAGAATAGGACTGTGGTAGAGATGGCAAGAAGTATGTTAAAGGCTAGACGAGTTCCAAATCAGCTTTGGTGTGAAGCTGTGGCTACTGCAGTCTATGTTTTGAATGTCTCTCCTACTCGAGCTGTGTTGGGAAAGACACCATTTGAAGTATGGAGAAAGAAGAAACCATCAGTGAGCCATTTGAGAGTATTTGGATGTGTGGCTTATACACTGAAAAATTTGAGATCAAAGTTGGATGAGAAAGCTGAAAAGTGTGTGTTTATAGGGTATGCAGCTCAGTCAAAGGCATATAAGCTATACAATCCAGTGAGCAAAAGAACTATTGTTAGCAGAAATGTGATCTTTGATGAAGGAGTAAGCTGGGAGTGGGAGAAAGAAGGAGGTGATCATGTGATAAGTAGAACTGTGCCAGTTGATAGTTCAAATGAAGAAGCTAAAGATGATGATATGTTTGATGATGATGATCATCATGGAAATAACTCTCCAGCAACACCAGTGCATCAACAAAGCTCCTCAAGCAGTGCAAATTCATCACCTTCAAGCTCCTCTAGTGAAACTCCTCCAAGGAGGTTTAGATCTCTTGCTGATATCTACAATGATTGTGGCTTTGCCCTCACAGTTACAGATCCTGAGAGCTTTGATGAGGCTAAGGATAGCAGTAACTGGCAAATGGCTATGGAAGAAGAGATGAAGGCCATTCAGAAGAATGAAACCTGGGAGTTGGTTGACAGGCCACAGGAAAAGAATGTTATAGGTTTGAAATGGGTTTTCAGGACTAAGTACAAGACTGATGGAAGTGTACAGAAGTTCAAAGCAAGGTTGGTGGCTAAGGGGTATGCACAGAAGGAGGGAATAGATTATGAAGAAACGTTCTCTCCAGTGGCTAGGCTTGAAACTGTAAGGGTTATGCTAGCTTTAGCAGCTCAATGGAAGCTACCAATCTATCAGTTAGATGTGAAATCAGCCTTCCTAAATGGAGAGCTGCAAGAAGAGGTTTTTGTGGAGCAACCTCTAGGATTTGTCAAGGGTGGAGAAGAGGAGAAAGTGTACAGGTTGAGAAAGGCTTTGTATGGCCTAAAACAGGCTCCAAGAGCCTGGTACAGTAAGATTGATGCTTTCTTTCTTCAACATCAATTTGTAAGAAGTGAAAGTGAGCCAACCCTGTATGTGAGAAAGAAGGTGAGCACAGGAGATTTCATTGTGGTTTGTCTGTATGTGGATGATATAGTGTACTTCAGCAACTCACCTGTGATGTTGGGACAGTTCAAGAAGGCTATGACTTCAGTGTTTGAAATGACAGACTTGGAGTTAATGCAATACTTTCTTGGACTGGAAGTGAGGCAGAGCATTGAAGGCATCTTTCTTTGCCAAGAGAAGTATGCTACTGATATGCTCAAGAAGTTCAACATGGAGGATTGTGATGTGGCTCAGACTCCTATGAAAACTAATGAAAAGCTGAGAAAGGAAGATGGAACTGCAGGAGCAGATGAGAAAGAGTACAGGAGTTTAGTTGGAGGCTTAAATTACCTCACTCATAGCAGGCCTGATATTGCTTATAGTGTTAGTGTTGTGTCAAGGTATATGCACAGCCCTACAAAACAACACTTGGGAGCAGCAAGAAGAATTCTGAGATATGTTGCTGGCACTGTGAAGCATGGGATATGGTATGAGCAAGTGGATGAGTTCAAGCTCAGAGGCCACACAGATAGTGATTGGGCTGGATGTTTGGATGACAGAAAGAGCACTTCAGGCTCTGTATTTGATCTGGGTTCTGGAGCTATAACTTGGAGCTCAAAGAAACAAGATACAGTTGCATTATCATCCTCAGAAGCTGAGTATGTTGCAGCTGGAGCAGCAGCAAGACAAGCAATGTGGTTGAAGAAGTTGCTGCTGGACTTAGGGTGTGATCACACAGATGCAATTGAGCTATGGTGTGACAACCAATCAGCTATTGCTATGACAAGGAACCCAGTGTTCCATGCAAGAACCAAGCACATAGAGGTGCAGCATCACTTTATCCGAGTACTGGTGGCGGAAGGTAAGGTGGTGCTCAGGTTTTGTGGAACAAACAGTCAAAATGCAGACTTGTTTACCAAGTCTTTGAATGGTGCTAAGCATTACTATTTCATGGAGAAGATTGGCATGGAGGAACTTAAATTAAGAGGAGGTGTTAAAATGTAATTTAAGATTCCTAAGCTAGACTTATGTTAGCTTAAGTTAGTTAAGGTTAGCTATGTTCATGTAATGCAGTTGCTGTAAGCAATGCAGTTGAAGTTCAGTTTATTTTGTCTTAGGAGATCCACTATCTAGGAAGTTATGTTAGCAAGTTAGTGGAGTAGGGGGTGTGTGTTGCAGTTAAGTTAGTATGGAGTATGTAAGACGTTTTCCAATTGAATCAAGGGGTAAGGCAGTTTGTGAATTATTGTGTTCTCTTCTGTGTGCTACAGAAGAACAATCTTGCTTTCTTTCTCTCGAGTTGTTAAGTGATCTAAGGTGTGATTTGGTGGTTGAATTCCCTTGCTTAATCAACACTTATTTTATATATTTATTATGAGATCGCGCGCAGCCATGAATTAATTCGTAAGATCTGGCAAACGACGAACATGAATTCAGCATACATACAGTAGTAACGGCTTCTGCAGATAATTTGCTGACATCGAGATCAAACAACACAAATGGCACATACCTCACCAAGAAACTAAAGATTCGTTGCCTCCTCCGCTTGGACGATTTAGCGAGCATTGGTTGTGAAGATGAAGTAAGCTAAGCTTCTATCCAGTGTATTTCAACCAAGTGTTGTTCAATAGCGGCCACACACTTTCAAATTCCTACTATAAGGTGTAAATAAATTATTTTCAAAGTAAATAAATTATTATAACGAATCAACGCTAACGATTTACGGTGTGATTTCAAAGTTTTATGCCTTTGTATTATATGAAATTTCAATCTTTTGGGATACTTGACACATACAGTAAAGTTTGACATTAAACGCAAAAACCAAAAAAAATCACAAACTTTTAATGGGCGGTCCAATGAACTACCCGGCCCGCCCATGAAAACGAGTTTAGACAAAATAGTTGACCCAAAAACTGAGTCTGCTCCGCCTCCAAGTCCAATCCGCTATAATGAATCAAAATTTTTACATAGGTCCGACCCAAGTCACACAGCCGGCATATGCTCATGTCTATCTATTGTCTAATGATGATGTGTAGATAGAGATGAACACAAAATAATAAGCCATCGGCCGACACAAAATAATAAGCCATGTGTAGAGAACAAAAAAGGAAAAAGTTTCAAATCTTTCTATAATAAAAATAAACCAAATATAAAAACATCATTTGTAGCTTTGTGCAACTAGTATGACTACAACTTATATTAATATTATAAGGTTTTTAAAATAAAAAATACTCTCTGTAATCAAAACATATCGTCTACTATTCATATACGCTTTTTTAAAATGTTAAAAATTATATAAAATATTAATATTTTTATGCATTGTTTTTATAAATTTATACGTTCTTAACTGAATAAGTATGAAATTATTTAAAAAATATATTAAAAAAGTTAATATTTTATATAGTTTTAAACACCTAAAAATCCGTGCATAAATAATAAAACTTTAAGTTTTAATTAACGGAGGAGGAGGATAACATCTCCTTTGAAATCTACAACGACGACTGGTTGTACGAAACTCACCAGCAGACCCCGAAATTAAAGCCACGAGTTGTATTTAATTTAATAATGGTTATTTTAACATAAATTTTTATTTTATGCATTAACAATAGTAACAACTTGCAATATTGTTCAAATTAAAATATTTACCTTTTCTAAAAACTAGCTTAAATCCCCGGCCCACAAGGCCACAAGTATAAAAACCCACACTATCATCTTCCTTGATACACCATTTCCAATTCTCAAACTCGATTCAGCGCCCACCGGCCACCACCAGCGGCGCCACCACTCCCGCCACCTCGATACATCGAGATCAATCAATATGAAGAACAAGGTACGTTTTTCATTGATATTTATGGATTTAATTTCCTTGTATATTTTATTTATACTTTGTCCTAGGCGACGGATTAATGAAAGTTGATGGTTGCAGCATGTATGGCACGACGATCAAAACCGGATCAACGTTAAGTTGTATCCGAAAGCACTTGAAATCACTTGGAGTTCAGACCCAATCTATTGGACTTATTTCTTAGAGACGATACCGTACGTACGTTTTAATAACCGCAAATTCAACGGTAATTAAATTAATTAACAAACTTTCAACACACGATTGATGTACGTTTTTGCTTTCCCTATGGTGTGAATATGATGCAGTGAAGATGGAAACAGCGTCGAAGTAGCGAAGCTAGAGAAGGTGTGTTGGTTGGACGTGAAGGGGGAATTCGACATATCGAAGCTAACGGTGGGGAGCGAGTACGAGATCTCACTAGACGTCGAGCTGACTCCGGGTGCCAAAGGATGGGATGTGCCTGTGACGATCGAGCACAACACCCCATTTGGAGTGACCACCAAGTTTCAGATGAAGTTGGAGCACCTGATTGGAGAAGGTCGAACCGAGTTATCCCTCGGGAAGATGACGTGGTCGTGGGTCCCCTTGGGCGCTCCGAAGGCGGCCTTCAGGCTGTTCCAGCACGACGACGAATGGAAGGACGGGCTTATCATACATGGCCTTACCATCAAGCCTGTGAATGCATAACTGGCCGTTAAATTTGTGTGATAAATAAGGCCTAATCGCTTACTTTTTATAGGCCATGTTTGGTTAACCGTCTATTGTCAATTTATACCATGACTCGCCTTGTAAGTTTTTATCATCCGTTATGACGACAAATAAACCTGAGTTGGCTCAATATAAAAATTGACCTAAAGTCCAAGTTGAATTAAAATCCTGCCTTTTTTGACAATAATTTAACTGGATATCGAGCAATGGTATCATCAAATAAAGTTCAAAACCAGATCTGTCCCAATCCAATAGTAACTTATAGCCGAATTCAACTCTGATCGAATGACTCAATCCACACAAAATAAATCAAAACATGTGGCTGATGTGAAATGGTATTATCTTATATTGATAATATAAAAAAAATTTAAGCATTGCTTTACAATACAAGCAGTGGAAGATGAAACCCCATTGATTTTGTGCTCAGCTTGGTTAACACATGATGCACCAAATTTGACAAATTGGGGTCATTCGGGGTTTGCTCAGCTTGGTTATCACATAATGCTCCGAATTTGACAAATTGAGGCTGATCGGGATTTGAATCGGGGACCTATAAGTATTACCTACAAGTACTTTTCGATTGAGCATTCTTGACAAAAACCAATTACTCATGTAGAGAAGGATCAAATTGAGATGGGCTGGACCATTTTGGACAAAGGCCCAATATTATTAACGGTAGGTTTTACAATACATTGGGCCACGGTTAGTGAATGAAGACCCAAGACACAAGAAGATTAATAAGGTTTAACGTCAAAACCAACTAAAAATGAGAAAACTATCCTCCGAACCTTTTATATTAGTCCAATATATTTATTTGTTTCTATTATGAAAGAGCTTCATATTCTCAACCCAAGTGAAAAAAGTTTACTGATGAAAACTGGATCACAAGCTAAAAAGAACAATAATGTTAAACAATAATAAATATGCTTGAAAAGAATAAAAAAAATTACAAGAAGTTGATGAGAAGCTTGATTGAGCTTCAACAAACTCCATTAATGGAGTTTCAACTTCTTCTATTTGAGAGCCATTAATGGAGTTTCAACTTCTTCTGTTTGAGAGTTTGTTATGGAGAGAGAGAGTTTCTTGATCGGTAGTTTTCTATTGATTTGTGAATGAATGAATGAATACAAGGCAATTTCCTCCTATTTATACATTAGTTTCTTACACAGAAGACTAAACACTCTTGCTTCCTACAATTAGCTGCTGAGTACAGAAGTGAGTACACCTGTATGGCAAATATCCCCTCCTCAAGCTAGACCAATGGTAGCAACAAGTCCAAGCTTGGAAGGCAAATTGCGATGCTGATCTTCCCCTAATGGCTTGGTGAAGATATCCACCAGTTGATGCTGAGAATGAACAAAAGTGGGAAGGAGAAAATCCTCTTGAAGTCGCTCCCTCATGTAATGACAATCTAAGCGAAGTTGCTTAGTCCTTTCTTGGAAAATGGGATTTTCAGCAATATGGGTGGTAGCCTTATTGTCGCAATGCAGGGGAATAGGTTTAGGAATCTGGCAATGAAGGCCATCCAAGATAGAGTCTAACCAAAATAACTCACCAGAGGCCTTATATAAGCACCTATACTCAGCCTCAGTGGAAGATTTGGATACAGCCGGCTGCTTCTTTGTCTTTCAAGAAACCAAAGCATACAAAAAAAAACACAAAACCCTAATAAGGAACGACATGTAAACATACAGTTTCCCCAATCTGCATCACAAAAGGCAGTCAAGGCAAGGTGATTGGAGCTAGAATACAACAATCCCAAGTTGAATGTTCCTTTGAGATATTAGACAACGTGCACAGAAGCTTGCCAATGAGGCAACCTGGGAGAGCACATGAATTGGCTGAGGTGATGTACAGAGTGTAAGATGTCTTGTCTGGTCATGTTCAGATAGATCAAATGACCCATAAGTCGTCTGTATCTTTTAGGATCATCAAGCAGCTCACCAACATCAGAGCTTTAAACCTCAGAGCATAGGAAATGGAGATGGTTTACAATTCTTCATCTGTATGTCTTTCAAAATGTCGAGAATGTATTTTCTCTTACTGAGGAGAGTACCCTTTTCTGTGCGAGAAACCTCCGGACCAAGGAAATATCGAACCTCACCCAAGTTCTTGATTGCGAAGGCCTCGTGCAGAGAATCTTTAACCTTATAAATCTCAGATGCGCCATCGCCCGTAATGAGCAAATCATCCACATAGACCAAGATAACTATCAACCTAGATGGCACTTTTTTGACAAACAAGGAGAAATCAAATTCTCATACCCTTAAGCAATAAGGAACTTGGAAAGCTCAATGTTCCATCAGCACGAAACTTTATCTTGTACACCCAATGGCAACCTATGGCAATCTTCCCAGGAGGCAAAGATGTCAGAACCCAAGTGTTGTTGGTGTCAAGAGTATATAGCTCTATCTGCATAGCTTCAATCCATAAGGGATCATTTTTGGCTTGGCGATATGAAGATGACTTATGGAAGAATAGGACATTGGCTAGAGAAGCCACATATTCAAGGGGATAGAATAACTGATTATCTAGGGAAGACACCATAAAGAAGCTGGACATAGAAGAGGAAATAGTGGGACAATAGAAGTTCTTGAGGTGAGCTGGAACATGAGTTTTTCTAGTTGGACGTTTGGGTTCAGGTAAATGGGTTTTAGGTGCTTGAGGGATCTGTGAAGAGGAAATGGAAACTGGAGAAGGGTAGAATTTGAATTGCGAGATTCATGATGGTATGGTAAACCATCATGTGAGAAAGAAGAGGACAAAGAGGTGTCCGAGGCAACACCATGTAAAGATGATGTATATGTGTTGTCAAGAGATGAAGAGGAAGTTGGGTTAACCAAAGGTAAAGATGGAATAGGTAAATGAGAGTCAAGGTTTGAAGAGTTATTTTGGGGAAATGGAAATAAGCCCTTAAAGAAAGGACATCTCTACTAAGAAGTACCTTAATGTCATCTAAATCAAAGACCTTATAGGCTTTACGGGCTGGAGGATAGCCAAGCTTGTCCGAACTTTGACCTCTCTTCAAAATATAGCAGAGACACCCCACCACTCTCAAGTAGTTATAATCATGACATTTGCCATATAACTTCTCATAAGAAGTGGACCACTTTAGGACCGAGGAGGGCATGAGATTAATCAAGTGAGTAGCATACAAAACACACTCACCCGAAAATCTCAGTGGCAAAGAGGCATGGAGATGAATAGCTCTTGCATTCACTATCAAGTGCCTATACTTCCTCTCAACTCATCCATTTTGCTGAGGAATATATGGAACAGATTATTGATGAATGATGCCCTTGGTTTTCAAGAACTATTGACAATTTAGGAACTTGGTGCCATGGTCAGTTCTTATGACTTTAACCCTGGCCTGAAATTGTGTTTCATCCATCAGTTCAAAATCTATCACAGTAGAGGCAACCTGTGTCTTATCTGAAATCAAGTGTGTCCACACAACCCTGCTGAAATCATCCAATATAGTAACAAAATAACGAGCTGAGTACCAATGCCATTGATGCTTTGGACCTTGTAAGGCCCCCATAGATCAATATGAATCAAAGCAAACTTTTCATCAGAAATAGACTTGCATCAACTGACAAAAAGTACTTCAATCAAGTGACACATTACAACCCTGAACATGTTGCAATCGGGAAAAAGACATGTGTCCCAATCTATTGTGAAACAGATGACTAGAAACAGACTTATTGACAGATTTCTTATCTATAATAGCTCCAGCTATATGGATCTCTTCTCCTCTAGCAGTGTCTTCTGTAAACAGTTGAGCTTTGAAAAGTTGCTTTGCAATTCTAGCAGCACTGACCATGCCATTTCCATTCTCAAGGTCCTGAAATATGCACTGACCATCACATCAAATTCTGTATCATCAACCACTTTTCCAATTGAAAGCAGATTGGGTTTGAATTTAGGAATATAGAACACTTCCTGTAACATCAAGCCACGTGCCAATCTGATATCCCCAACTTTCTTAACTTGTCTAATATAACCATTAGGAAAACAAACACTGATAGGATGAGGAAGAAACTGTCTATTCTTTAGAAAATTCCGATTGCAAGTCACATGGTCTGTGGCTCCCGAGTCAATGATCCATAAACTTGAATTCTCAAAATTGAACTTAGAGGAATTCAAAGAAAAGATCGTACCTGCAAAGCATGTAGAAGGCATGATTTCCTTGCCCTTCATGACCTTTAAAACCTCTTGGTAGACAACATTAACAAAGTACATATCGAGAGGATGGTTGTAATGTAAAATGACTCAAAATACAAGAAGATGAAAATAGGACGGATTATGGATGAATGTACTCATTTTACCACCTGTTCCGTGAGGTAAAGAGTTGTACTCGCACCGCCCATCACCCATAAACATCTTCACCCTCATCTAACCTATGTGGATGGGGCGAGTGACCAATAAGTGAAACAAAGGGAGATATGATTTCGATCATAGTGGAAGTCAAATAAGTAACATACATTATGACATCATATTTCTTGCGGAGTACAAATTAAAACACATCTTTTAGGTTTTTATACGATTATGCAGGACAGGTGAATAGCCGAGTTTATTGGTGGGATATTCGGGTGGGCAATAGGTGAAAAATTTTCACCTATAATTCATCCATCACTTGCTTCCCTTGCACAAATACTATTCGTCATCCATTTTAGTGTGGACTTTCGCTTGCAAATTTAATGCGCGTGAAGTAGATGAATCGAATATTTGTATTAAATGAAAAAGTTGTGTTATTTGATACTCATGTTAATGATAAACTTGTGAATATGAGATCTACTGCATCTTCAACCCGGAAACCAGATGAGGAAGAAAATAAACAAGAAATGATGGAAGAAGAAAGTGGAATATGAAACTGAATTTCTTGATCATTGTGTTTGTTACACGGGTATTTATAACCCAAGGCTCACACATGTATCCGGCCCAACAGGCCCAACCCACAACTTCTAAACCCGATTTACCCAACCCGGTTGACTCGTATTCTCACAAAACTATCATACAAATCTATAGACGGCTAGAGCTAAAATCTATAGACGGCTAGAGCTAGCAAGATCTGACCCGACCCGAGAAACCCGACCAACTCACCCGATTCGAAACTCGACCGAACCCGAAAATTTAGTGTTATGCATAATCCGAAATCGAAACTGAGCCCGACCGATGTTGAACCGAAACACAAAGTGACCCGAAGACAGACAAACCTGACTCAATCCAGATCTGACACAAACCAGACCCAACCAGACCCGAATCACAACCCGGCCCGAATCTCAACCCGACTCGACTCCCAACTGACCCGAATATCCTTGAATATATATCTATTATACATTTATACTAAAAAAAATATTGTAATCCGTTACTCAGCTACTGATAGTTAATGCTATTTCTAACCAAAATAAAAATTCCATTGATCAAAGTTACTCGTTTAATCATGTAATGAATTATGAATGATCGACTTGAATTCAAAATTCTCATTTCTCACTAATAAAAGATGAGTACAATGAGGATATTATAACTTGAATCATATACATAGTATAATTTAAAAAAAAACTACTTTTTGAAAGACACAAATAACAATCACACAAATAACATGAATTATCTTTTAGATAGGGAATGAAGTATGATTTTGATAACAATGTATTGCCAAATTTCAATAAAATTAATGATGAATAGAACAAACTTAGGATTTGGAGCTTACGAACCAATGAGTAGATTATATATTGAATCATATTTAATTTTACAGGAAATGCTACTAAATACCACAATTTGAGAAAAGTTTGCAAAAATGCCACCGTTTTGGAAAAATTGGCAAGAATGTCATTTTGTCCCGAAATTTGCATAACTGTGCAGGTTGTCACCCCCCCCCCCCCAAACCGGCTATCGGTTGTAATTAATGCCAAAAAAAAATTGAAAAAGAAAATAGAGGCATCATTACCTACCTAGTAGGGGAGAGGCAAGGCGGGAAGGAGTAAAGGCAATCCAATCACCATCTCTCTTTTCCTTCCAAACCGATACAATAGCAAAGGGAGAGAGGCAGTTGCAGAGACGCCAGAAGATAGAGAGAGAGAGGGCGGTTGCGGTTTCTTCCTCGACAGTAGCATACACCAAAGGACAGAGAGCGGGCAAGTCCATCGTCGCCGGAAAGGACACAGCAGCCACGACCCGACGACATACAGAACAGGTACGCCCTTTTACTCTTCGCCCTTTGGTGGTAGGGTGCGCGGGTGTGGGTCGGGGAAGCAGTGGGTGAAGGGGTTAGGGCAATGGCGGCCTGAATGGTGGGTCGGGGTGGTGGTTTTCTTGTTTGGATAATGGTGGGTGGTGGTGGCATGGGTGGTTTTCGGGTATGGAAAGGGGAAATCGGTGGTTAGGGTTTCCAATTGGGTGACAGTGGTTTTCGGAATGGGTTAGGGCAACGGTCGGGGAACTATGTATAGGGTTTGAGGTTCGAATTGGGTGACAGGGGTTTGACATTGGGTGACAGGGGTTTCCAATTTGGAGAGAAGGGTTTCTAAATTTGTTGTGGTAGGCGGAAGAGGGGAATTGACGAGGTGTGGAAATTGGGATATGTGGATGTCGTAGGTGTCCTATTGAAGGAGGTTTGAGGTATTGGTTATAGGCTTCCGATTCATAATGGGTGACATGGGTTTCACAATAAGTGACAAGGGTAGAGTGACATGGGTTAGTCTGTTAGGTGACAGAGGGAGACGGATATAATTGGTAGAAGCTGACTTTGTTCGTGTGATGGAAATTGCAGGAGAGAAAATGGTGAGGACGAAGAATGTGAGCTCGAAGAACAAAGAACCTGAATACGTAGTCCCCGAAGCTAGGCACTTCCGGGCCCGCGTCAACCAGGGCTCGAGACTGTCAATGCTGAAAAACATTGATGATTATGTTAACGCTAGCGACTGGCAGAAGCTGCTTGACTCCCAGCTTGGTGGGGTTGTGCAGCTGGCGCACAGTGTGAAATTTTCTTCACAAATGGTGCATTATGCACTCCAACGACAGCTTCAGAGCGATAAGGAGTGGGAGACGTGGTACCGGATCAAGGGGAAGCTCCGGAGGTTCTCCCTGAAGGAGTTTGCCTTAGTAACCGGGCTGCGGTGCAGTCAACCAACATCTAGTGACATGGAGGACGACGAGAAAGCTATCAAGGAGTTTTTTGGAAACGAGAAGATGACGGTCGGTGACCTGGAGACCGAGCTGAAGAACTCAATAATGGTGGTGCGAAGCCCACGAAGACGATTCAAGCTAGTGCTTCTGTACATTGTGGAGGGCGTTTTGTTAGGGGAGGAGCAGAGGAAGGGGCTGCGGAGCTGGATCGTCCAGTTGGTGGAGAATGTCGATCGGTTTTTGGCATTCCCATGGGGGAGGGTCATCTATGCTGCAACACACGTGTCGCTGAACGGCGCCGTAAAGCGCCGGGAAGCTGAGATAAAGGCAGAAGTTCGAAAGAAGCGCAATGGTTATGGCCTGATGGGTTATCCGCTATCCTTTCAGGTAACCTTCTCGACCACACCCATGATCATTTTGTAATTCATATGCTGAAAATGTATTAATTTGAGTGGGGATGCGGTGCAGATTTGGTTGTTGGAATCCAGGCCGAAATGGGGGGTCCGTTTTGTGACGAAGGTGTCGACGACGGCATTCCCTCGTTGCATGAGATGGGTCCTCAAGGACGAGAACCTCGCTTATACGGATATAGCCAGCCGCACCGAAGCTGAGGGAGAGGAGGCCATAGAGATTGATGATAACCCAATACTCATACCAGAGGAGGCTGAGCTGGAGCTGATGGATGGCTGTGGCTACGATGATGAGAAGTCCGACATCTTCTCCGACGACCTAGTTGCACCCTTCGTGACATATTTCGAAGCCCCTGGTGGGAGGTCCCCAAGGACGGGAAGAGGAGGCAATGACAAGGATGGCTGGGTGGGGGACGTGGCCAAGACTTTGGAACAAGTCATGGACAAGCTTCAGACAATGTCAAGAGGGATGGAGAAGATGGATGAAAAAGGTACGCAATAACTTCCCAATTATTCGTTTTGTGGAGACTCTGGATAACTGTGAACTAGGGTAAATGGACTCCTGACACGTGAAATTGGACAAGTGACACGTAGTGTAGATAATGAACGAATGTGGTATGAAATAGAGGGGGGCCTAGTCTGATAAGTGTTTGTTTAGAACTGAATTAGGTGACCTTAGTCTGATATGAAGTGTGAATCAGGAATTGTTTGGTGTTCATTACTCATGGTGATATGAAGGTTGAATTGTGATGAATTTTGTCACCTTATGGTGATATGAAGTAATAATTTAATAACCTACATCTGACATTATTGGAGGTGGCCGTGAATGAGCCGTGGGAAGGTGAATGTAAGGGGACGGCCCGACAAGAAGCAACCGATAAAGAACAAGCTGGACAAGAGAAAAAAGGGGATGAGTTTGTAAGTTTGTTTTTGCGTGACATGCGTTTCGATGTTTAGTCCTGCTTGAAATCGGGGATTCAATATCAAATGTTAATATGTATTTTACAGGTCGACCTTGAGGAGTTGATAGAGTCAATTGCGGCTGAAGCCGGTGAGGGTGGACAAGGTGGTAAGGTAAGTTGTTGGTAAACATCACAAGATTTGTTATGTTCAGCGACACAGGAAGAATGTGATAGGAAGATTGTAGCTGTGTAATATGATTTGTTCTGTTAAGTGACACTAGAAAGTTTGAGGCATAATTGAAAGTTGATTTCATTTGCAGTTAGGAGGTGCTGTTGAGAAGGGAAGTGAAGTGGATGATGGCGGGGATAAGCACACAGAAGTTGAAACTGTGAAAGCAAGGGATGAGATATCAGGAGAGAGCAAGCTAGGTGGTGATGCTCTCGGGGAAAAGCATGATGAAGCTGAATCTGTCAAGGCTGGGGATGGGGGGAAGGAAAGAGCAAAGAGGTCAGGTTTATTTATGAAAAAAAGGTGATTATATGTGACATGAAAGTTTATGGCAAGTGACATGAAATTTTTTCAGACCAAGGCGGGGGACAAGCAATCGGATGTCGAGGACAAGATAGCTGAAGGTGAATCCGTCAAGGCAGGGGATGGGACGACAAGAGAGAGCAAGGATGTAAGTATTTTCTATCAGTTATTGGTGACAGGGACATTGTAGTTGCACGACATGAGTATATCTGTTATGTGACAAGGGATAGTGTCAATCTTAGCTGAAGTTTGATATGTTTGCAGTTGGGAGAGGTTGGTTTAAAGGGGTCTGGTCCTGAGGAAGGGGGAAAGAAAATTGAAGGTGATGAGAGGCCGAAGCCCCGGGTAGCTCAGGTTTATGCATCTAAGGGGGCGAAGAAGACGAGGAAGGCTGTTGGAGAGGAGCTGGCTCCCCCGGCCAAGAAACCGCGAGCCAGAAGGCAGCCACTGTTCCCGCCGATGCTGTTAAGCTAGGAATGGTGCCAGCGACGGACAACGACGCCATGACAAGTTGGGTGGCAAGGTACGTAGCTTATGTCTCGTACTCTCGAATAGACGACGAAGGTAGATAGTTGAACTTCCACAATACCTGACAGAAACTTACCGTGCAGTGGGGACGCGGAGGTGCGCACGTCACCCTGCGGTGTGGATATGACGAAGGAGTTACTCAACCGCCTGAAGAAACCCCAAGATTGGTTTGGAACTGTGGTATGAACACTTGTCACCTCTAAAATTACCCGTGTCAAGATTTTGGATTGTAATTGCGGTTCACTTCATGCAGGAGATGGAGGAGTGCTGCTACCTTCTGCGAAAAGCGGTCGCAGACAGAGCGGGTGACATGGCAAGTGGAGCCATCGTAGTCGATACGTGCTTTGCGGGAATTTATCTACCTCGGGAATGGAAGGAGTACAGCGCCACCCCCGAAGCGTACAAGCCTAGTGATGCATTGATGGCGTACTTAAATGGGGGGTTGCCAAAGCCGTTGGGACGAGCGTGGTCAGGTGCGGACCTCATCCTCCTCCCCTTCAACGTCAGGAACAAGCACTGGGTTGCCCTTGCCATAGATCTTAAGGAGTGGGAGGTAAGGGTGTATGACTGCGACGTCCACATGGTGATGGAACGCCAGCTCCAGCCCCTGTTAATGCCTGTGACGAGCCTGATGCCTGTCGTCATGCGTGCACACCCCGATCTGAAGGTCAAGTATGCCGATAAGGTCCCCACGCCGTTTTTCATTCGCCGGGACAAGAGCCTTCCACAGAGCAAGCAAGGGTAAGTTGGATGACATGGTTCAATTTCGTTTGATTGGATGTGGAATCGGTGTCCGCGTTCTGACCGATTGTTCCCCATTGCAGCGGTAATTGTGGCCCGTACACCATTAGATTCATGCACCTCCTGCTGGAGACCGACCCAAAATTCGATGGATTGGACGACACGTACATTGAGGTATACCGCCAGATGCTAGCTGTTGGGGTATTCCATGGTCGACTCGGATGCTAGACGTTGGATTTGAACACTTGCTTCCAATCATAACACCCTCCTGTAATATCTGAAGTAAAACATTTGGATATTTTGCGAAACTTGGTAGTTGTCGAATGTGAACATTTGTATATGTTAGTAGGTATGCGGACATGTTAAACTTGCCAGTGTAGCCACATGTATCTATCAAATTTGGTGACAAGGTATATGTGGTTAGATGAAACGAGGATTAAAAGGGGTGACATGGGTCATTTAGACTATACGTAGGAATATGAGACAGTCAACAGTGACACGAAAAAACCTGTCAGGTGACACGTGCATGGAAAGACGGGACCCGATGCTGGGACAAAAGAACAAAACGACAATATAAAAGGAATCTATCAGGGTGGCAGTTGGTTTCACAGTTCCTTTGACTTACTTACAAAAATATAAAAAAGAAAAAGAAAATAAAATACTGTGTCCTCGAAAATAAAAGGTAAAGAAAACAAATGCAAAAGTAACTTGCATTCATTGCAGTTGGGGAATAAACCACCACCTATCCCTGTGAAGGAGAGAGAGAGAGAGAGAGACCGAAAATTAAAAGGAGTTAAGGGAGGCGGTTGTGAAGTGAAGGGAAAGAGGAGAGCCCGTACCGGAGAGGGAGAAAGACGCCGGAGAAGGGAGGAAGACGCCGGAGAAGCACGTACTGGAGAGGAAGGCGCCGGAAAACAGGTACAACTCAATTGGTTTTTGGAATCCGTCCTCACCCATCTCTACTACTCTGAATCTTCACTTAATTTGCAATCTTCCCCACTTAATTTGCATTCTCCCATTGTTTCGTACCGGAGAGGGAGGAAGTCGCCGGATAAGGGAGTAAGACGCCGGATAAGGCAGTACCGGAGAGGAAGGCGCAGGAATACAGGTACAAGTCAATTGATTATTGAAATCTGTCCTCACCCATCTCTACAAGTCTGAATCTTTACTTAATTTGCAATCTTCCCCACTTCATTTGCATTCTGTCATTGTTTCGTTCAAAGGCATGCAATTTGGGATTGGACAAAAATCTGAAATTAGGGAATTGGAATAACGGTCATGTGGGGAATTGGGGATACGGGGAAATACAGATCTGGGGTAAAAGGGGTATGGGGAACTGAGGAATTGACAGACAAGAGCGAGGGAGGTTGAAGATAAGCGTGGGAGGCTTGCGGGTCCTTTAACCCAGATTGTGAGAGTGGAGAATAACCCCTGTCAGAAACGGGTACTGCAGGACAATTGGGAGAAGACAATTGACAATCATGATATGAGCTATTCTGTTGGGTGACAAGGGTTACTTGATTAGGTGACATGGGCATTTTCTGGTGAAACAGTCGCAGGCAGATTTATTAAGTAGGGGGGTGACTTTGTGTGGATATTGATTATGTTCATGTCCACGTAATTGCAGGAAGAACATGCTTCGGTCCCAGAATTTGAGGAGGAAAGGTGTCCGGACACCGAAGAAGGTTGAGCCCCGACTCGCAGTGCCGAAGGAGAAGCATTTCCGAGGGCTAGTCAACCAGTCTTCCAAAGTGTCTCTGCTCGTCAACATGGACGACTGGGTCGACCCCGTCGATTGGGAGAAGCTGCTGCAAAGTCAATTTGGGGGTATTGTGCAAATGGCAAACCGGGTTCAATTCTCGTCGCAACTACTGCATTACGTGTTACAAAGGCAGCTTGTGACTGAAAAGAAGTGGAAGACTTGGTACATGCTTCAAGGCAAGCTCCGACGATTCTCGATCAAGGAGTTTGCGCTCGTTACTGGGTTGCGGTGTGGTCGAGTTCAGGGGGAAGACACAGAGACGGAGGTTGACAAGAAGACAAAGAAGGATCTCAAGGACTTATTCGTAATGGACAGCATGAAGGTGGGTGAGCTAGAGAACGCGTTCAAGAACTCCATCTTGAAGGAGCCGAGTGCGAGAAGGCATTTTAAGATCGCTCTCCTCCTCATCGTCGAAGGAGTTCTGCTGGGGGAGAACCCAAGAAACCCATACGAGGGTGGATTGTGAAGCTTGTGGAGAACGTTGATCGGTTTCTTGATTACCCCTGGGGCAGGATTGTGTACGAGGCCACCCACGAGTCCCTGTCGGACGTCATAGAACGACGTGTCGCTGACTTGAAGCCGAAGGCGAACGACAAGGACAAACGATATGGATATGGGCTTATGGGTTTTCCGTATGCGTTCCAGGTAAGCTACTTGACCGAAGTTATGCTTGAACTATTACGCACAATTGATGCACACACTCAAGTGACATGTGTGGTTGTTTTAGATTTGGCTGTACGAAGCTGTCCCGGGGATTGGGGAGGTGTTTGCGAACCGGGTGTCGAACACGGCGTTGCCTCGCATGCTGAGGTGGACAGCCGATGACGACAATCTAATGTATGAGACGATCCAGTCCCGCATGGACCCTGAAAAATCGGATAGAATCAAGGTCGAAGACAACCCGATACTTGTACCGAAGGCCGGCGAGTATGAATTGATGCTCGGGTGCTTCTACCAGCATGAGGAGCCTGACCTCTACTTTGATGACATTGAGGCTGCGTTGGCACCGAGTTATTACGGTGAAGGCTCTGGCAAGTCCGGCCCGAGTTCGGAGCAACGAGATGGGACAATGGAATCCTGGGAGGATAAGTTGGGGAAGTCAGTAGAACTGATCTTGGAGAGGCTGGGAACCATGTCAACATGGATGCGGAGCATGGATGACAAGGTACGTCTAACGTTTCTGGCATTTGTGACACGGGTATATTTTATATGTGACACGGGTAATTTTCAGAGGTGACACGGGTTACTTATCTCCGAATGCCGAATAACATTCGCTAACCACCCCTCATTTATGTACTTTGTGTATCAGATGAAGGTGTTGGAAGGTGTTGTGAATGGGATGCGAGATGGCCAATCGAATGCAGGAGGTGAGCAGAAACCAATGGGTGATGTCCGTGGAGAGGATAACGACCAAAAGAACGGGGCGACAGAGGGACAAACTAAGGTGGAAGACCAGCCACCAGAAGGGCAAGAGGAGGTAAATTGGTTGTTACTTGACATGGTATTTTCTGAATCCACGGTGAAGGGGTAATAGAATCAACAATTTATAATATGTCAATATTTTGCACACAACTCACACGGTTGTTAAAGTGAAGCGACACGTATTAATATGTAGAGTGACAAAGGAACAAATATATTATTTGAATCACAGTTGAAATAACCGTAACCAATTGCCAGATCTCAGAGGCGGTCAAAGACGAGACCGTTGGAGGAACTGGGGGAGATGTCAGTGGAGAGAAAGTCGGGAAACATAGGGATGCTGAGGACAAAAGCGGTAAAGCATGTTCAACGGAGGTACCACCTACAGTGAACGACCAAGCAACGCCGGAAGGACAGGATGAGAAGAAGGTAAATTGCCTGTTACTTGACATTGTCATTTTAATCTATAGTACTACGTAAGTGACAAGTGTATCAGTATTAGCCGACACGAGTACAGATTAGGGTGACACGGGGGTCAAAACATTTTTGCCTTCACTGTTGAAATTGTCTAACCACTTGGCAGATCCCAGAGGCTGCAAGAGCGGAGCCCCTTCGAGGCAGGAAGAGTAAGAGAGTTCCAAGAGGTGATGGAGAAGTCAATTCCCCACCTCAAAAGAAAACGCGGGGCCGAAAAGGGAAGAACGTTGTCGAAGGCGCGGCCGCGATTAAGCTGGGTCTTGTTTCCGTGTCAGACAACGATGGGTTCCTCCATTGGATTGATAGGTGACACTCATCAGCAGACGTACCCAAGTTATTGCATAGATGACTCCAATCCCCTAACATTGTGGTTGTGGTTGTGCAGCGGGGATGAGGACACCTGGAAGACTGCATACGGCACGATGGTGAGTAAGGAGTTCTTCACCGCACTAAAAACGCCCACAGTTTGGCTAAACTCTGAGGTACGAAACCCGCCTAAGTGAATATCTTTGTCTAGTGAATGACACGGTATGTACTGTAAAAGGTAGTGGAATAGTTTTGGATTTTGACTAGGGTTGTAATCGATGCAGCACATGGAACAAGCATGCTATCTTCTTCGGAAAGGGGTAACGGAGAGGGCCGGCGACATTGGCGGTCGAGTTGTCGTTGTGGACACATATTTCGGTCGGTATCTGCAGACCGAGTGGGGCAAATACAAGAGCGATGCGGGTACCTACCAAGCCGACGAGAAGCTGCTTGGCTACTTCGACGGGCGGTCCCCGGTGACGATAGGCCGGGCGTGGAAAGGGGCGGAACTCATCCTCCTACCTTTGAACGTGGACAGTGTTCACTGGATCGCCGTAGCGATCGATCTGGTCGGGTGGCAGGTAAGGGTTTATGATTCCGACGTCTACATCGTGAGGGACCGCCATCTGCCGACACACTTAAGCTGCATCACCCACCTTATCCTGGTACTGATGAATGCCCACCCCGCGTTGATGGCCACCTACGTCGACAAGCTGCCAAAGCCGTTTGCCCTTAGTCGCGAGAAAAGAATTCTGCAAAACAAGCAGAGGTAATTTTTTTCCAACACTTAAATATATCTTCGTCTCATAGTTGCATCCGGCTGTAATGAATATGACTCCGGCGATTCTCTATTGCAGTGGAGACTGCGGTCCTTACACGATCAGGTTCATGCAACTCCTCACGAAGGACGCCCCCACCTACGACGGTCTTGACGACGTATTCATCGGGGCGTACAGGCACATGCTCGCTGTTCGCATCTTCAATGGTACACGGTTATGATCTCAGTTGTGATCACCATTGGCCAGTGTTATGAAATGTTATGTTATGGTATAAGCTTCTTATCAACATCGTTTTTATTGTGTTGGATATTTATGAACATGGTTCCTGGTTCTCACATTTAGTTGTGGACGGTAGTTCACTAGGTTGGTATTTTAGTACGTTGGTATGAACTGTTTCGCATTCTTTATCTTCGGTGAGTGGTTATGTGTTGTGGACTATTACAATATTTGTATGATAATTTGTAAGCAGTGAGTGACCATGTTGGCATGGTGCAAACATTGGTTATAATTAGTTCAGAAATATCCCGTGTCACCAAACTTGCAATCCCGTGTCACCTCACCTCACCACCCGTGTCACTGATGGTGAGTAGGGTGATTTTCTAACCTTTTTTAAGTGTTGATAGGTTCATATACGAATTGTGACAAGACCCTATCATAGGAACCACATAATTTTACATTTTGTCTCCTCATGGATGATTGAATGTAATGTGGCAACCAACGTACTCGGTTGAAAGCCATATTATAAGTTGTAAGGAAATATCCCGTGTCACGTAACTTGAAATCCCGTGTCACCTGACGTGATTATCCGTGTCACAGATGGTGAGTAGGGTGATTTTCTAACCTTGTTTATGTGTTCATAGGTTCATATACGAATTGTGACAAGGCCCTATCATAAGAACCACATAATTTTACATTTTGTCTCCTCATGGATGATTGAATGTAATACACATGCATAACACCAACAAGTGGAAATCTAATAGACATGCATAATATAGGAGGGACATTACCCTATACATACCATATCCGATAATACAGGCACCATTCATAACGGTGCAACCACACTCGGCTTTCCAAAAAACGACAACTAACCAAGCGTGGGTGAGACATTGTTTCTAACTACCCTTACATAGGCCCCTAACTGCAACAAATGGGGGCCATCCGCCACATACGGAGTTGTGGCGGAGTCCAAAAAACCACAGCTTTTTGGGATCACATCAGTATTTGGCAACTAATACAACAACATCACAAGTTTTGGCAAAAAACAAAGAGAACTAGTTTTGAAGCTCCTAAGCCCTGGTGACTAGACGTACCATAACTCCCATCATCAGGACGAGAATCCACCCCATTATCCTGTTCCAGCGGGTGAGTTATCGGGTGCGGAGCTTGTCGCTAGCGTGCCCGACCCACTGCCCACAGAAGAAGGAGCCCACCTCGGCCAACCGCTGCACCAGGTGCTTGTTGCTAGCCTCGCTCCTCACCAACTTGTTGGCGAGGACCAAGTTCTCATCAATTGTGGCCTGCAGCGAGCTCTGGGTAAATTCCAACTCAGTAGTTGTTGCCTCCGGGGTGGACTGGGTGGCCTGCAGCTGAAGAGTGGTTGTCTGGACATGCGTGTGGGCGGCCTCAAGTTGAGTGCGCTGTGCGGCCATAGCTCCCTCCCGGGTAGCATCCCGGTTGAGCAGCGACTGAACTCGCTGGCGAAGATCGGTGAGCTCTTCGGCGGCCAAGTCCCATAGCGCGTTGTCCTCAGCCACCTGGTTGGGGTCTCTTGTCTCTGACTGATCATCATTCTCGTCCTCATCACGACGGCTCCTCCCGTAGTCGTAGTCTGAACGCAGCCAGAAGTACCTCCGGTCGTCACCACTCTGGTAGCTCCAATCGCTGTCGGAGTCTGTGTCAATGTCGCTGTCTGAGTACGGCCACATTATTCCTACTAGTACCAGGGAAAATAAACGTCAGATGGCAGAAGAAAACCAAACACAAGAACATACGTACATATGAAAAATATGTAAGCATGTTTTATATTGGAGACAAGTACATATATGTGGAAAAGATGAATGGTGTTATGAAATGATATGTCACCAAACAAGTAAAGGAGAATGTCAAATATAAGGTAAAATAATGTCCGTACCTTAGAATGTTGAGAAGGAGAGATATATGTGCAAGCAAAGTTGGAAATGGTAAATACAAGTGTGAATATGAAACTTATATCAATGAATTAAAGTTATGACAAAGTTATGTAACAAATGGAAGAAATCACCCGTGTCACCAACTATGAAATCCCGTGTCACCAAAAGTTGAATCCCGTGTCACCAATTATATATACTTGGCAGACATCCTACTAAGAACTTTCACAGACAAAGAGAAAGGTTGCAACTTTCATAGGCTTAATCATATTTATGCTTTAGATTCACACAGAAAGGATGCTAAATGTGCTATTTCTTTTTCAAGCCTAACAAGTACATATATATGAAAAAGATGAATGGGAGAGGGAGATGATATGTCACCAATAAACTAAAGGACAATGTAATATATAAGCTAAATTACTGTAAGCACCTTATAATTTTGATAAGGAGAGAATTATGTGCAAGCAAAGACCAATTACAAATAGGTGGTTAGAAATCACCCGTGTCACCAAAGTTGTCATCCCGTGTCACCAAGTATATATACTTGACTGGCTGCTTTCTCAGCCCCAATTCAGCAAATTCCACAAACTAATTGCATATATGAAGCGTAAACCAATAAACACATATACGAACTCCAAGAAACTACTCAACTTAAGTATGTACTAAGCACATGCAAGATAAGAGACAAATGGACATTTTCACTACACAAGGCACAAACCATAAAAGAGTGAGCCATGGACATATTCACCCAAAATCTGCAGCATACACAGGCATCAACCGTAGCCCCTAATCAGAAAGCTTTGGATGTCGTCAATTAGTACTCTATGTCGAAAACCCTAGTAACAACACATATTTCATTCAACACAAACTTCTAATCGACGAAAACCCTAAAATACAAACAGTTTTTTTTCAACACATATGGCAATCGGGGTTGTACTTACTTGGAATTGAATGCTTTTGGATGAGGATGAGCACCACTGGTGAACCAAACACGATGGCGTCGCTTCTTCTTCCCGAATTTTTTTGTGGCTTGCAAGAGAAGAGTGGAAGTGAAATAACCGATGGAGTGGTATTTATGAAGAGAGAGGGGCTCCATCGGGGGGGGGGGGGGGTTTGGTTAGTGTCACCAATTTTCGAATCCCGTGTCAAGTAACATAATAACCCCTTCAATATTAAATATAGGTCAATTTGCACTAATATACATTTGAATATGGTAACAAGGTTGGTATTTTTGTACGTTGCTATGAAGTACTACCTCCGTTCCGGAAAACTTGTCAGTTCACTATTCACGCACGCTTATTTTTAGAGAAAAAACTATACAAAATATCTACTTTTGTATTTATTTGTAAAAATAATTTCGTAGCTATTATTATCAAGTACAAACGTGTTACAAAAATTTTATGAGAACGTATATTTTATATAGTTTTTTTAATTATAAATAAGGGTGCTTCAATAGTCAACGACAATTTTTGCCGAACGACAACTAAGTGTTTCGATTTCTTTATCCCTTTTTTTACTCTCTGTATGCGGTAATTTTTTACTCTCTTTATATTACACTCACATATATTGATTTTATGGTTGTAAAATATATTTTTAAAAGTTATAAAATTTAATACACCATATTTTAACATTTTACAAACCCTAACTACTTTCCCATGCAATATGCATGCAAAATACATATATGAATTTAACTTTTGTACTTAATTTCATGCGGTAATGTTTTACTCTCTATATGCGTTATAAAATTTATTTTCAAGCGTTATAAAATATTATCAAATAATAAATTGATACAAAACCCTGAATACTTAATCCGTTAATTTTTTGAATAAAGGGTTAAATTGTACACTTTCATCCGTTATAAAATTTTATCAAATAATTAATTGATACAAAACCCTGAATACTTAATCCGTTATTTTGTTGAATAAAGGGTTAAATTTTAAACTTTAATCCGTTATTTTTTTAAAACAAGGGTTAGTAAGTGTTGTATAGGTTTAATCCGTTATCCATATAATATATTTGTTAATAATATCACATATCAAGATTCTAACCGACAATAAATTGAAGATATAGATAATTTAAGAAAAAGATTAATTAATAGATTGAGATTAAAACCACGGCAGTTATTTACGATTGAAAATCTCTTCCGCTTCCTCTTCCACTTCCACATCCACATCCATTGCATTTCAAGTACATTGCACTTGCACAAGTCTCTTCCTCTGAATTACATTGCACACGTCTCGTCTATTCCTCTTCCGGTGGCAGTTACGTTCTCCATTACACTCTTATAGCCAACCCATTCTCCCTTGAATTGCATCATCCCATTCCCTTGAATTGCATCATCCTCCCTTACCAACTAGAACCGAAATTAAGATAGTTGCAATGGATCAAGGAAGGAACGTTAGGGCAAGGACAGCAGAGGCATTGATGCTTCTAACACTACCACTTGATATCCTATTGGATATTGTCGGTCGATTAGCAATTCAATCTATAGAAGATGTCTTCAGATTACGGTTAAGGTATTGCCTCCACTTTTGATTTCGTTAATTTATGTATTCGAAAAAAATGTGATTCACTTAATTGTGATGCAGTTGCAAAACTTTTGATTTGCTTGGAAAACACAATTATGTGCTGGCGAAGATGGCAATTGAGTACCAGGATGACTGGGGAATTTCGGTTGTAGTCGCATCGAGAAACAATAGTCATGCCAGAAGCTTTTTAAATCAATGCGTCAACGCGGGAAACCCGGAGGCAATCTTTCAGCAAGGAATGGTAAGACGTTGATTCTGGATCATTGGTTCGGTGTATGCTTTATCATAGTTCCTCATAGCTTCATTTCAAAATGCAGGTTAAATTCTTCACAAATTGCGATCACGATGCAGGCATTCAAGATCTTCTAAAGGCGTCGGAGTTGGGACACGACGTGGCAAGCTATGTTTGTGGCATAGCTATGTATTGTTGCGGATCTGAAGAGCTCAAACCCAAAGGCTTTGCATTACTTATTAGTGTGAAACATAAGTTGGGCTATAAAATAATATCGTGTCGCCGGAGAGTTGCTGATCTATTTTATGATATTCTCGTAATTGCTCGAAGACCTTCCTTCAAATGGAAGCGGAACACATGTACAAATATCACCAAGGGAACAGCAATTCGGAGTTGTCGAAGATCAAACCCCTGGAAAAATTTTCAGCTCCTTGCTGAAGATAAAGATGATGCTCTTTCTTGTGAGGAATGCACGTGCACAATTGAGTGTAGGTTAGTCGAGGGTATGCTTCAGTGGATTACACGAAATATGGTGGCATAAAAATTTCCACATGTGTTCGGTCTATTAAGTTTGGTTAATTTTGATACTATATCTAATGTGTTATTATAACATATAATGATATTATTTTTTGTTCGAAATATAGGTCAATTTGTCAACTTACATAATTCTCGTGTCACAAAGGAGAATAAGGTGACAAAATCTACACGAGTAGGACAAACACTCACAAGATTTAAACATGACCTGAAACTAAGTGTCACCTCCGGATTGTTACACATGAAATTACAACCACTGACATGATAACCCCTTAAACCTGACACGGTAATACAAAGAGGGTGACAGGGGTTTTTTTACAGAAACCATCCACAAAAGTACTGCGACGTTCTTTACCACTTACCACTAGAGTGTAACCCGTTTCCAAAAGTAAATGTATCCAAACAACCAATGGACAAGACTGAAACCAACGTTGTTCACAACAAAAGACAACCAATCAGTTCCATAATGAAATTACAACCAGTGACATGATAACCCCTTCAACCTGACACGATAATACAAAGAGAGTGACAGGGGTTTTTTTACAGAATCCATCCACAAAAGTACTGCGATGTTCTTTACCACTTACCACTAGAGTGTAACCCGTTTGCAAAAGTAAATGTATCCAAACAACCAAAGGACAGGACTGAAACCAACGTTGTTCACAACAAAAGACAACAAATCACTTCCATACCTACACCCAAACGACGATCAGATTATGCGTCCACCGAGCCGACCATTGAAGATGGCAGCCGCTAGCATCTGTCTGTACGGCCCAATAAACGTGTCGTCCAGCCCATCGAAGGGGGGATCGGTCTCCATGAGGAGCTCCATGAATCTGATCGTGTAAGGGCCACAGTCACCACTGCAATGACGGAGATTTTGTCAAAACAGAGGCGGAGATATCATCAAGTAAAATGAAATACAGGGGTCGCACCAATCATACCTGAGCTTGTTTTGCGGAACGTGCTTGTCGCGGATTATGCGAAACGGGTCTGGCAGCTTCGATGCATACTTCACCTTCAACTCAGCGTGTGCATCCATGATGATGGGGAGGAGGTGGGTAACGTGCATCAGCAGGGGTGGGAGTTCGGCGTCTCTCACGCAGTGCACATCGCAGTCGTACAGCTTCAACTGCCACTCATTCAGATCAAGAGCAACGGCAACCCAATGTCTTCCCCTCAGGTTGAGGGGTAGGAGGAGGAGGTCCCCGCCTGCCCACGGCCGGGCCATGGGCGCCGGGGCCCGCCCGTCAAAGTATGAGAGGAGTATGCCACTCGCCTCATACCCCCCGACGTCTGAGTTGTAGTTCTTCCACTCCCTCTCCAAAAAGCTAGAGAAGTAGGAGTCCAACACAATGACTCGACGCCCATTTTCGTAACCCCTCTCCGCGCTTTGTTTCCGTAGCAGGTAGCATGACTGCTCGAAGTGCTGCATCAAGTTAACCCCCATGACAACCCACAACATAGTCCAACAGCAACCCAAATGCGTATACAAGGGAAATCATAATAAAATGTGAGAAATACAATATACCTCTGAGTTGATGCAATAGCGGGGCGTCTGGAGGGTGGTAAAAAACTCCTTCGACAGGTCCTTGCCGCAAGCCGTTGACAGGTTCTCACCGTCGGCACTGGACCGTACAATGGAGTGGAATCAATGAAAGGGTTACTGTGCCGTATAATGAAGACTGAAATGAGACGATGGGTTACCTTGCGAGCCACCCCTGTAGGGCCTCATAGTCGGCCGCAGAAACTAGTCCCATGGCAACGGCTTCACCGGGAACGATGGCGTCCTTCCCTTTAGAGGCCCGCGGTTTCGTAATCTTCCACGCCTTACTCTCACATTCCTAGTCCACGAACAACCTCTGAATGCAAACAAACATTTCCCATGTCACATAACAAACTGACCCCCGTCGCCTAGCTAACATCCCCATGCCACTATTGAAAACATAACGGATGAATGGCACGGGCCACAAGGAGCGTACCTTAGCAACTTGTCGGGGCTGCTCCACAGCTTCAGCACGAGCCCCCTTTGGTACTTCAACATCAACAACCTGCAAAACCGATCTACAACTTAGATGGATTCCAACATGTACAAACTCCTTTTCACTATCCCTTACTCTTTGTTCCTTGCCTCTTCCAATCAATTTTCCATCCCGCATTTCATGGACCTTCTCCTCCAACACTTTTATCTGCACACAAGAAGTTGTTACAATAAGTCCACCATCTCCTCCAACAGTTTTATATCCCGTGTCACTGCCACATACTGTAAGTCCCATGTCATTATTCTATTTACCGTAGTCACTGAACTTAAGAACAATATGAGAGTGAATAATGCGAAAGACTGAAGTACCCTATCATCCATCTTCTCCAAGGTATCCATAATCTTCTCGAGTGTCTTCCCCACGAGATCCCTAGCGGGGTCCGTCTCCTCGACGTATTTGGCGATGTTGGCAAGCATCGCCACACTCGACGCTTCGTTTACCCGTGCGCGAAAGCGCTGATTCTGTGGATGTGTAAATTTTGTCTGAGCCATTTATTTCCTGCATTTTAAGAGCAACCATAAGTTATCGAGAAAGTTTATAGTCAATGTCACTAGCTTTGTAAACCCATGTCACTCAATTTGGAAACCCATGTCACAAATGTCAGAACGTTCCTAAACCAATGACGACATACATTCCACATCAACTCCCCAAATCTGAATTTCAAAATAATGGAACCCCGAATCGTCCCCATTCCCAATCAAACCCCTAATCTACCCCATTCCCTATTTCGACCCCCACCGTAGGCATCCTCTTCGGGCTTACTAAACCCTAACCACGGGTTTTCCAATCCCCAAAACCCGGCTCCTTGTCCTTCATTCGCAACCACCTCCACCATCGACAAAACCGCCCTCCTTAACGTTCAATCCCTTACCACCATAGTAGGTTGTTCCATCCACCCACCCCGAACCCCAGATTCGAAGATAACGAAAAACAGAGATAGGGGGCGTACCTTCTGAGTTTCCTGGCGGCGTTCTTCTCTTATCCGACAGTCTCTGACAGTATCTTCTTCGACCCGTTGTTCCTCGTCGCCGGCGTCTCTTCTTCCTCCCCCTTTCGAACGGTTTTGAGTTATGAAAATTTAGAGATGGAGTCCCGATGAATACAGAAAGACAGTGTGGGGTGATATCCGGGACGCGTGTCAACTTATTCTTTGTTGTTTTCTTTTTGTTTTCTTTTTGTTTTGAGCTACGGGCAACCTTTCCGACCAAAATGGGAAAGGGTCAATTTATCCAAATTATCCCCCATTGTGCTATTTATGCAAGTTTGGGCAAAATTTGGTCTATATTTGATCACTGGTTGACTAAGTTATTATTGTCGAAACTTTGGTTATAAATTGTCAGGAAATCGCCCGTGTAACCCAACATACAATCCAGTGTCACCTTACATAATAACCCCTTCAACATTGTCATGAAGGTGATTTCAATATGTTCACAAGGGTGAATTCCTAACACCACTACCACAACCACTCAGGACTGTAAACATGTTGTCAAATAAGTGCCAATGCATTGTTGAATTCATTATCATAGCTTCAACCGACGAAATGTCTACCATGAAATTGAAAGTTGTGACATGATAACCCCTTCTACCTGACAATGGAATACAAATAGGGTGACATGGTTTTTGTTCTGAAACCATCCCCAAAAGTACTACGAAGTTCTTCACCACTTAACTGTAGTGTGGAAACCCTTCCCAAAAGTACAGCAGACTACTTACAGTTTGTCATATGCACAAACAGCCTAATTACACTACCAAATACGTTGCCCGTTCAAAAAATAACATAGACGGAGAATGGTCCAACCACTGACCCGATACGGCAAATGCAAAAGACTACCCAGCTGCTGAGGTAAGGCGTTGGACCACCAATGGAGGAACACATCTAAGAACGACGGCGCTTGGAACGGCTAAATTCTCCCCGAGATGAGTATCGACAAGTCTTAGGGCGACCAGGGCGTCGCTTCACGTCCGGGGGGAGACACACCGCGCTGGACATGGCTGGGGGGATTCGCCACTCTTCTCTTGGAGGAACCGGATATAGCACATTCTCGTAACACGCCTTCCATGCGGCGACTTTGTAGAAGTCATTCACGAGAGAGAAGAAATTGCTACCTCGATACCTTGAAGCCGCTATGGCGTGCTGGCACGGAAACTGGTCAATGTCGAACCGCTTGCATGTGCAGGTCCGGGCACACAGGTTCACAACCCAGGTGGCGGACCCTCTGCGGACAGTGTACTCGTGTGAGCCGAGGGCTCTGACATCCAAGAATGTTGCCAACGAATAGCTCGTTTGCAGCTCACCTTGAACGTAATCGCTGACCGTCGACGCCGATTTGGTGCTTTTTTCCCGTCGATCGTAAAACCACTTGGATATTGTTTCGATGACAGCATCAATCAGGGCTGTGATGGGTAGGTCGCGGGCCTCCATGAACACCAAATTCAGACGCTCGGAGTTGTTCGTCGTCAATATGTTGTAGCGCATCCCCAAGAAGTATGCCCGGGCCCAGTTCTGGAATCCAGCCTCTCTTAGGTATTGTCCCGCAGCGGGTGCCTGAGCGCAAAAATCAGCAAAGTGCTTCTCGAACTCTGCCCTCGTGTACGCCTTCGCCACCTTTAAGTACAATGTGTGCAGGGCCGTCACCCCCCTGTACTTAACCTTGGCATTCTGAAATAGATGCCATTGGCAGGCCCCTTGCTTAGCAAACACATAATTGTCCCTCAAACCTTTGACGATACTAAGATGCCGATTAGAGACAAACATTAAGTCCGGTGTATCCTCGACGACATGTAGCATGTTCTTGAAGAAGAAGCCCCATGACCCGTGATTCTCACCATCGACAATCGCAAAAGCGATTGGGTATATACTGTGGTCTGCATCTTGGGTTGTGGCAAATAGAAGCGTGCCCCTGAACTTCCCTTTCAGGAAACTCCCATCAACTGAAATCACCTGGACATGGATATCGACACCAGTTGGTTAGGTGACATGGTTATGTATGTTAGGTGACATGCAATATTTGAGTACCGACATGGGGTATTACCTTTCGAAGGTAGGGAATCGCCTTGCGCCATACCCTAAAGCTAATAAAGGCGTACTTGAATCTTTGGGATGCGTCCAGCTCTAACTTAGTATATGTTCCAGGGTTCGTCTGCTCCAACATGTGCTAGTATGGAATAATATCTCGATAGCTGTCTTCGTAGGTCCCATGCTTCACCTCCCTCGCTGTCAGCCATGCCCTTCGTGCCTTCCAATAGCTACACGATACTCCATACTCGGCCTTCGTCATTTTCTGGACTTGCTCGGGAACGAGGTCCTTTCGAGTCCCGGTGAACCTGCATATAATGGTGTCATGGTGAGTTACGTCATGTGACATGGGGAATAATGTAGTGTGACAGAAATAGTTGTTCGCAACTAAATTAACACTTACGTGGTCACGAGGTTGCGTCCAATCATGTTCGACGTAGCATGTCGGCTATGGTTGTGCATCATGCTCATGTCACATGTATGCTCCCTGACATACTGTCGGATGCAACACATTGTCGTGCGCCGGTATGTCGGCGCCCTTAACATCCACGTGCACTTGCTGTCCAAACAACCAACTAAATAGGTTTTCTTACACGACCTCTTCACTACAAACTCGAAGCACTTCTGCACTGCAATCCACTTCAGGCAAGTCTGCAATTCTACCTTCGAGCCGAACATTTGTCCCTCCGAAATTTCTGTCAGATTCCGTCGTGGTTCCTGGGTCCGAGGCGTTGCTTTGTCCAACATAGCTTCTACGTTCTCCATCGACGGTGGGGATGTGCTGGACCTAGGAACCCGATCTTCTAGTTCCCTAATCACCTCCTCCTCAACTTCGTCCTCCTCCGACGACACCCTCATACCCTGGTCTTCCTCATAATCCTCCCAGTCATAATAATATGAACAATCTTCTTCCCTCTTCACTCCGGAATCGAAGTCCTCCTCCTCGTCCTCCTCCTCACTGCTAATGGCTATGAGATCCACCCTCTTATACTTGTCACCTTCACATTTTTCCGTGTCATCTGAAGAGGAGTCCGTGTCACCCAAGTGGATAACATCTAGACCATCACACCTGTCACCCTCAAGAATATCCATGTCACCAGTTCCAGACCCTATGTCACCTGCGTGCTCTTGGCTCTTCCCTATCACCCCACCCAACTGGATCATTTCCGGACCTTTACCCTTGTCACCTACACTCTTAAGGTTTTCACCAGTTCCAAACCCGCTCTCAGTAGCGTCCTCCTATCTCTTCCCTATCACCTCATCCATGTGGTTCGACTCTGGACATTTACCCTTGTCACCTTCAAAAATACGTCTGTCACCAGTTCCAAAACCCTTTTCAGTAACGTCATCCTGCCTCTTCCCTATGACCTCATCCAAGAGGATCACCTCCGGACCCTTACCTTTGTCACCCTCACATTTATCTTTGTCACCCCTTCCCAACCCCGTTTCCACATTGTTTTTCACCCTTATATCGTTGGTCATCCCTATTGACTGGCTAACCCCTCCTCCACCATATAACCCCACATCTACAACCATAGGGTTTGGTTGTGGCTTACCTTCTGCCTCCAGCTCGTCCACCTTTTGAGAGTTACGAGGCCCACTCAAGCATTCTTCCCCGACGCCGGGTTGTGGTAGTTGAAGCCTCTCTTTCACCACTGGACCAATATATATCGCCATGAGCCATGGATGTTCCCCAGACATCGAGTTGAGAAACTTATAAGCCTCAAGGTCGTCGTCATCACCTATCGTTATCGGATGACCCGCTTCTTCCCCCTTTGGCATGTAAGACAACCGCCAATCTTCACATGAACAGTCATGGCCGACCTTCCCGCTCAACAGTTGAGTCAGAGAGGCGAAGTCGATGCCCTCTTCAATTATCACATTCTTCCGCTCTATTTCATCATAATACACCCACCCCGCACCATCGAACAACCAACGCCCGTTAAAGTTGAGAGTCACACATACTTTGGCGTTTTGCCCTGCAATTGAAAACTCGGATCAGCATCATTGGTAATGGGTATCTACTCTTCACGAAACATGAGGAGAAATAGAAGAGAAGCCTACCCATTGCAACTGAGAATTAGGGTTTCTCAGATATCTCTGTGACACGGAAGTTTACGAACACTGACACGAACGAATTAAGAGCCCGACACGTGCTCACCAACTGGACCTTAATGCGGATGGGTTCTTCTCCAATGGTGGCCTTCTTCTCCAGCTCTCTTTTCCACGGGAACACAGAAAATGATGGCCTCTCTCCTCCTCTCTTATTACACTTTAAAAATGGAGGGAAACCCTTTCCCATCACCTCACCTCTTCTCTCTCCAATTTTGGCGCCAAAATCCCCCACCCAATCCAATGTCCCATCTCTCTCTCTCTCTCTCTCTCTCTCTCTCTCTCCCCTTGGGACAACCTGCAATCGGCTAAACAATTTGCCCCTCCTATTTGCACTAATACCACATATGGTATTCTTGCAAATTTTCTAAAAAAGTGGTATTTGTGCAAACCTGGCAAAAAAAGTGTATATTTGTGCAAATAACCCTTAATTTTATTAAGAATACTTTTTGAAATACACAAATAACATGAATTACATATTCAATTTAATAAAATTGATTACCCGAAAGTCGTGAACGAACATGATTCAACAAATTCAACCCAAACAATAAAAAGTTTGAAACAAACGTAGACTCGCTTCTACTTGAAACCTGAATGAGACCGACCCGAAACTCGAACGAGACCGACCCGATTCTGACCAAAAATCCGAATGGGTCCAACCCGATTCTGACCGAAACCCGACCAATCTGAATTTCATTTTGACCGAATCCGACCTGACCCGACCAAGCCCGACACGGAAATTTTGACCGAGTTAACCCGACTCATCAGTGATCCGATTTCAAATGTGATCGACCCGAACCCGACCGGATAATCCGACTTGACAGCTCTATAGACAACGTTTGTTTGATATGAAGATAAATTATACTGAGTATATGATTTTCATTGATGTGTGGCAGATGAAAGAGAGTATTTCTAATTAAGGAAAAAATAATGTATTATGTCAAACCACATGCCAAATTCTGCTTATTGATTTTTTGCATCATAACACACAATACATGTGTTGTTATAAACTTCTATTACAATGCATCATAGTAGCTTTTAGATCGAACTAATCAAAGAGCAAAACAGGGTAAAAGAAGAAAGAAGAAAATTATTGGTGTATGATGTGAACGAAATTAAAATCCAGCGATTAAGTCCTCTTCTTCCTCTCCATTGGAGAGCTCTTCGAAGGAGCAGCTGAGGCGTGGTTGTTCTTGCTCCCACACGGAATGAGGCTCCGTACGGTAGCAAGAACAGCCACGCCCATGAAAGCGGAGTGGAGCATCAACAACTTCCCTGACGCCCTTCCTGAGGCCACCAACTCACCCATTATCGCTACCTAAGAAATAAGTATGTCGATCTGTGTTAGAAATTGGATTCCGACCTTATATAACTTAAACAAGTTATTAATGTGCATTCAGGGGCGGAGCCAGAAAATAATCGAGGGAGGGCTTGGGATTATTATTTTTTTGAATATATATGAGACATAATTTTGTTGTAAATAATATAGTAGGAAATACATTAAATGTATGATTTAAATAGCTATTTTAAGTTTAAAAAATTAAAAGGGAGGAAAATCCATAAAATGAAGCTATGGAGATTCAAACTCAAGACCAAATCATTCAAATTCCCACCCCACACCAACTGAGCTAACCACATTACTTGATTTTTGTATCAAATTAACTTATTTTAACCCTTAAATTATCAAAAATCACCAAAAAAATACATATTTTTAATTATTTTTTTTTACGTTTTTCCTCCGACCCAGGGGGCTCGAGCCACCTCATGCCCCCCTCCCTCCGCCCCTGTGTGCATTGGTGGGGTCGTAGGTACGTACCATGGAAGTGAAATAAGAGACTCCAAAGATCAAGCAGGTGGTGGTGTACCAGGATTCGCCCGAGGTAAAACCGAAGAGGTTGGCAATAGAGAGCAGCCAGAGAAGGAGGAGCTCAAGTCTAATGAGGTCGACGAAGAAATGAGGGCTCTCAGAGACCAAGTAGTCGTCGAACTCGTCGGCGTACTAAGCCTTGAGATCCACCAGTTGCTTAGGGTAGTGATCACCGGGCACCGTGATTTGCACGATGAAAGGAGGTGACACAATCGCCATGAAGAGGAAGAAGAGGCGGAGCACCGCGTCGGTTACCTTAACTAGACGGCCGCACCCCATTTTTTTCTGTTTAGCGGTAGCGCTGGCGCTGGCGGCCCGGGGGGTATTTTGGGATATAAATTTTTGGAGGAAAAACTAATGAGTTTTTTTACTAATTTGTTACCAATTTTACCAAAAAAAAAATAAAAATAGAAGCAATATTTCTCATTTGTATGGTGGCCTTGGTCGGTGGTTGATGGAAGATAAAGATAATAGTCGTATTGCATTGAATGTGTGATAAATACAAGACGTGGATTTGTCTAGGGTTTGTAGGAGGATGGACCGTGCAGAAAAAAGGTTTGTGGACACTAGTGCAAGATATATCTAACGTTTTCTTCCATATTTCTTTTAGGGTCTCCCTATATACACTGTAAATCAGCGGTTAAGCGCTGCTAATGCAACGTCAGATGGAACGTTGCAACAACGTTGAATTTCACGTTGCAAAAACGTCGGATCCGATATTGTTGTTTGCCATACGCGACGACGACGTTGTGAATTGAGGCATGGGTGGGCACATTATAACATCAAATTAGACGTTTTACAGCGGGCCTGGTCGGGCCACACAAATGTGCTTAACCGGTGGTCCCCAGATCTTGTCACTGCCATGGCCGTCGTCGCTCTCTTCTTTGGCTGCCATGGCCAGTGTTTTGGCGATGTTCTGAATCTGATGTCACATGGGGCCAATGCTTCGGGCTTAACTTGGGCCGTAAGGAGGCAGCCCGAAGTTTAAGGAAAAAAAATAAAATAAAAGAGAGGATTTATATACTTTTATATATATAAATGAAATCTAACACCTACTTAACCACCCGAAAGGGTTTGAGTAAATCCGCCCGAAAGGGTTTGAGTAAATCCCGTAAGGGCTTGACGATATTTTTGTTGGTGAGGAAATTCCGAATTAGATTCGTAGTGTTTGGCAGGTTGCCGAATTGCTTGGTGGTGCGATGGTGGGGCTTTCGAGGCTTGCAGTTTTTGAGAGGTGTTTCTTCTTATTAGTCAACGTGCGAAAGGTCGTGGACGTGATTGAGACCTGATGGCTCATTGACAAAGTCCAAATCTGAGGTTTCCACTTAGTTCCCTAGGGATCCCCTGCGTTGCCTCTACCAACTGATGGATGAGTTGCCGCACACTGCTTCGGTTCTTTCATCTTTTACTAGTTTTGCCTTTATTTGCACTCTTGTAATTTGTCGGCTCTGCCTTATTGTTGGTTTATGTCTTTAGCTTATTTTGACGGTTTATCCGTCGCCGAGTTCTTCGGCCTATCGACCCCCGGGCATGTCCGAGCGTCAAATTCTTACTTAATAAAAAAAAACTATCAACGTCCGATTAGACGTTGTTAATTACAACATCTATAAATACTGCAACACTTGTTCCCCGAGGCATGTCACCTACCATACACGAAACACACATCATGGCATCAAGCCCAAATTGCTTTGTTAAATATGGCATGTTTAGTGATGGGACCCGTTTCATTGTTGAAGTGGGGAGACACAGTCGTCCACCTAAAGATGATGCTTGCAACTGCAAGCACATGAACTATAATCATTTATTTCAATGCAATCTATTTTCTATGCAGGGTTGCCGTATCCTAGAGATGTCAGTTGTAGTTCGGGTGTAAAGAGTGTGACGACGACCCTGCGTCGTACTATATGCGGATCACTGAGGAGATAAAGGATATGCTAATCGTTTTGTACGATGACGTGTCTCTCACGCGGTGTCGCAGAGTAGCACATTATGCAATTGATACAGTAGTGCGCCCTGCCCAACATAAGATAACGACATCTGCGTTCCAGCATGTGCAGATTTGGATATACCCAAACATTCCTGAAGAGTCCGTCGGTAGCTGTTCCGTTTAATACAACAACCCTTGCTGAGATGTTAAGTTAAAAAATGTTTGTAATTTTTGAATTGGCGCTAACTGATGTTCGTTTTGCTGGAATGATTTTTTTTTTATGGTTTCTACCTCTTTGCAACAACAAACATTCAACTGTCAACTCTTAACTTCATAGTCAAGAAAACAAACAAATACAACACAGATTGGTGTAGGGGACGACCTTCCTAAGCCCGCAATGCTCTAAATCTATCAAATTGGTCTTGGAAGCGACTATCCCATCCATTGACGCTCGGGTGATGGTATGCCGTCCATTCATGCGTTGGAGGAGGTAAAGGAGCGTTGGGATGTAACCGTATCTGCAATAAGTATAGTAGAATGATAAGTGGTGTAATTTATGAATGTTAATTTATGGTTGAATTGAGAGTAACACTTATCATACTCACCGCTGCGAAATGATCTTGGTTCCCGATGCAGGCCATGCCTAGTATGGCCTCGTGAGGTGCGTCATTTGGTTGTTCGGTGTACATAGGGAGGCATGGGAACGACATGTGCCAAGATAAGACGACAAGGGGAACTTGGTAGACGGTTACGAACACAAGACCCATGATTGGCAACTCGATCCAGTATCTTTGGTCTGCTCCCACTATGTTGGAGTAACTTTGCAGGTCGACAAACTCTCGCACCGAATACCCTCCCATGTAACAACCAGCGTAAAGGTGATAGTTCTGTTTCAAATGGTTGCACAATAACCCTTTCATATTTGCAAACCGTGCCTCCTCTGGTTGTAACATCAGTTGCGCCAAAGCCCGATGTCCGCAGTGACCATCTCCCACGGTGTTGACGGCTACCGCAATGTGTCTGAACATGAAAGGGTCCACATTGTTGTGGCCCTAGCTAAAACCCCAGTACTGTGCGTCAGACAGAGGTCGGGACTGTCGGTCCCGATCGCGACGACCTGATCTGGCTTCCTCCCTTTCAAAATTCGCCCGATATTCCTTATATCGTAAGTGATTCGTTCTGCACGGGTTCCTCCTCCCTCTAGGTCTACCCTTTGACCGTATGCTACCCCGCTCGGGTGGGTGCAAATCAGGGTCACTGGATTCATTGGATGCAATGTACGAAGCCGACATGGCATAGGGTAAGGCCGCATTTTCTGATTCATCCCACGTCAGATCTCTCCAAAATGGGTGGATGTCGTGAGGTGTTATTGGAACTCCTTCAGCAACACAACGCTGAACATCGTGCACACACAACAACCCAGAGCAAATTCTCCAATACCGGTTGATGCACTCTGAAGGTACTTTTCCATCGACAACGGTCCTTCAATGGTCGTAGAGATATTCGAAACACTTCTTCGAAACCACGTGCTTAATCTCTTCGAATAAGGGGACACCGTGTGCGTTAGTTGGCCATTTGAAACGATCTATCTCCAACACAGTCTGGAGCTCATGCACCTGACATTCATTAACTCGATGAATGGCATCCACCACGACACAAAAATCACCGGTGGACGAGTGTAATGCTTCCTTCAACACTTTATGCTGGTCTTCAACCCTACACGATGCACCATGTGCCCGAGGTGAACGAATGTCGAAATGTAGTAAAGGAGTGACAAGGGTAACGAAGGAAACGATATGCGTACCTATTGCTTGTCCTGGTTCCAAAGTTCAGGACGTGGTCGGTGTGACATCTGACAAGGCTCGTCCGGTGGATAAGCCACACTATTTCCAGATACCCCATGACCTCGGGTACGGCCCGCCATTGGCCGTGAAGCCATCACCAGTACCGCTCGAACGACTCCTCCGACGAAGACGAGAATAAACCTCACACGTGATTCTTGAATAGAACTGCAAGTTTCAGATTTTTTGTAATCTTCAAAGCGGCCTCTTCACACTTGTGAGTTACATGTAACTAGCACAGTAGATGTTGCACATCGGGGAAGACGGCCCTAAGAGCAGCGAGAAGGCCCAGCTGCCGATCTGTCATGATCGAATCGGGTACCTTACCCTGAAAAATAACACGTAGATTGTTGAGCACCCAAGCGTACGTGTCCTCATCCTCGCGAGCCATAAAGGCATAGGCGATGCAAAAGTTATTTCTTGTTGGCGTTAAGCCGACTATCTCGCACAGCGCGACGTTGTACATGTGGACCCAATGCAGCAACGTACTCACATTAACATAACACTCTATATGGAAGAAATGTACGAAGGCATAGTATATAGTACTTACGCATTCAGGGCCGGACCTGAGATTTATAATGCCCGAGGCGAATTATAAATGTTGGGCCCTATAGTTAAAAAAAATTGTTGATCGATCAAATATGTCATCTAATGATCTAATACTAACGTACTAATGTACTATATTGTATAAGAAACTAAATTATCACAGTTTCAAAATCCAAACACACAAGTTACAGGCACAGATTCAGAATTATAATTTTGGGTTGCCTGGATTTGCATATAATTTTTATTTTTTTCTCTTTAGGTCACTATATCTATTTAGTTAAAAAGCATGAATCAATTTTTTTAATCTATATTTAAATTATCAATAATAGAATTAAATTAATTAATTACCTATGAAAGATAATAATTTTTCATTTAAATTTTTAGGGATTAACCAATTATTTTTATTTTGTAAATAGAATAAATATGAAAAAAGAAAAGAAACAAATCAATAAACCTAAAAAAAGGGCAATAAAAATTAATAAAAGAATGAGAATTAACGACTCAACGGGAAACATTTTGATTTTTGACCGTGAAAGTCTGAAAGATAAGATGGAAATTTTTTTAAAAAGTTGGGGCGAGGGGAATCGAACCCGGATTTTGATTTTTGGTTGTGAAAGTCTGAAAGATAAGATGGAAATTTTTTTAAAAAGTTGGGGCGAGGGCAATGTTCTAAAAAACGCTTGGCGGATGCTTGGCGGTAGGGAAGGGTTAAGGGTCTAGGAGGGGTCTAGGCGGATTTCATGGCGGCTCTTTGAAGTCTAGGCGGGTTTCGACGACCATGGCGGCCTTGGCAGCGGGGCGAGGTTAAGCGTTTAGGCGGGGGTCTAGGCGGGGCTTGAAGGGTTTTTTAGAACAGTGGGCGAGGGGAATCGAACCCGGCCACACGGACTCACACGCGCAAACTACTCCCTAATAAATCCACTTTACCATTTGAGCCAAGCCTACAATGTGATTCATTATTATACCTTTATCATATATATTACATTTTAATAATGGTTTGGCCCCCCTATGAATATTGGGCCCGAGGCGAGCGCCTGTTGGGCCTCACCTCAGGTCCGGCCTTGTACGCATTGGTCTTGTACATGCTATCCATAACGACGACGTACGGGTATTTGTTCAAGTGTGTCAGAAAAAGGTCATTCAATACGTTGTCATGATCTGGGCTTCTTCTGAATTCGTAGTAGTAGCCCCTTTCTCGGAGGCGATGGAGGGTATCTTAGGTCATCGTTCGATTTCCCCTCTCTTCAACGGCGAGCTTATTGAGGGTGTTCTCCAGTGATCGCGCTGAGGTGACGCTATTCGCATCTGCTTGCCGTAGCCCGTACGCGATGTCCTTCGGCGGAGTTCCTATGTCTTTCATCCTCTTACACATTTTCTTCTCTTCTTGTGTTATCCTTCCCGCGTAAGCATGACCCTTCAATTGGTGAGGAAGGTGATGGTTGTGTGTTCCATTTTGCATGGTCATCTTCCACATACCCAGTCCCCCCTCATGACCGAGTAAGGAGAATGGGCAATTGCTTAGTTTGCTCTGCGTGTTGCGAATCTGCTCCCCCCTTCTGCAAAACACCCCATATTGCTCGCACGCTAACAACACGCCACCCGGTCGGTTTGCAGCGCTAGGCCACGATCGCTTGATTTTTAAGACCATGTTGTGCTTCACGCCGAGTTGCTTAAAATGGTCGACCATTTCGTTATGGCATTGCCAAATACGAGCATCGCTAAGCGCAATTGTTAAGTCTGAAAACTGGATAAAGACATAAGAAAGTTAATGCACTTGATTTAACTTAAATTCTATATCCTTACTTCAGGTTGAACTAGATACAGATAAAAACATAGAGGCAGAGAATACAACAATAAAATTTTACCTGTGGGACGACATTGCTTCGTGGTGCGGGAGCTTCATCTCATGCCACCTCCATCGCTCGTTCACTTTCTGAGGATGACATTTTTCTCTCTATAGATGAAATTACTATTGTGTGAAATTGTGAGGTGAAGGGATGACATTCATTCGGCCGGATGGTGGGGGTATATAAAGATATCGGGGGGGGACCATGCACGAAGACAATTGCGTGTTCTATGGGTCAGTGTTCACAACGTCATATTGGGCGTTGTGAAGGGTGAACCTTCACAATGAAACGTCCAATCCAACGTTGTGAACCCATTTGCAACGTTGGATTGAATGTTGCAAAGGAAGGTTCATCCCCTTTAACAACGTCCAATCCGATGTTGTATATGGTGCGTTCCCCCCTTACAACGTCCAATCCGGTGTTGTAATTGGGGACACCAGATAAAGCCCAGCCTCCGGTCCCCCCACTCCCCACATCACCCTTACACTCCAAACACCATACACCGAAAAGCCCTCAACCATGCCTTCAACTCCGTAGAGTTTTGTCAAGGAAGTCGAGTTCTCAGATGGGACCCGTTACACTATTAGAGTGACCAGACACAGTGTGTCAGCTGAACATCATATTTGCAACTGCAAGCACAAGAAGTATCGTGTTTTATTTCCATGCAGTTTATTTTCTGTGCAGTGTCATCGCATGTCTGAGAGGTCAACGGAGGTGCATTTCCGATGGGTTGACCATGGCGATGACCCTGAATCTTACTACCCTCGCATGTTGGTGCGGATACAGGATAACATTAAATGTCTGTACAACGACGTGAGACATTTGTGTATTCGCAACATTGCCCATTATGTAGTGGACTTAGTAGTGCGGTCCGCCCATGCCACTAGGGAGACGCACACGTTCCTGCGGAGCTTATTGAGATACAACCAGCGGGTCCTGCTGAGTCCGTTGGGAGCAACTGATCCAATTGATTTTATGTTTTCAATGTACGTTGTGGGGCAACTATACGATGTGGGGCAACTCTATGTAATCCCCTTGATTTGGACCTTATGAATATTTATGGCTCTGTACGATGTGGGGCAACTCTATGTAATCCCCTTGAATTCATTTTCATATTTACTTGAATCGAACCTAATAAGAACAACAAAACATTGAAATATGAATTATTTTCATATTCACTTGAATCGAAATTAATAATAAGAACAAATATATTGAACTATGAATCATTTTCATATTCGCTTGAATCGAACCTAATAAGAAGAACAAAACATTGAAATATGAATTATTTTCATATTCACTTGAATCGAAATTAATAAGAAGAATAAATACATTGAACTATGAATCATTTTCATATTTTCGCTTGAATCGAACCTAACAAGAAGAACTAAACTATGAATCATTTTCATATTCACTTTAAAATTCACTCGATATCGGTTCAATTCACTCGACATCGACGGAAGTTAGTCGATGTCGAGTGAAAATGCAGGTAGGAATGCAACGTCGAATCAAACGTTGCTATACACAATGCAACATTGGATCCAACATTGCTACACCCTAAAAACCCTATAAATAGGGTTGCTAGGGTATTAACCCTAAGCCTGCACAATGCAGCGTCTAAATTGACGTTGCAAATGGTATAGCAACATCGATTTGGACGTTGCATACCCTATGCATAGGGTTTCCGTAAGGCATAGGGTATGAACCCTAGGGTAGCCCTATGAAATGTCGGGACTGACGTTGCTAAACCCTATGCAACATCGGATACAACGTTTGATTGTGAAGGGCCTATAAAAGCAACCCACACAACCCATTATCCATCCCCCCAATATCCCTCCCCCATTATCCCTCTCCCACTTATACCACCTAATGTCGGTCTCCAATAGACCCCCGACTACCTTCACAAAGGACGGAGAAACATCTGAGGAGATCGGTTATCAAATTAGAGGGACGAAACACCGTCTTCCTCCCAACGAAAGCGATTGCAACTGCCAACACCAGAAGTACAAGCAGGCATTCCCATGCTGCATTTTCCACGTCGTATGTCAAAGTGGCTCAAGGAGATCGTTGCCGACGGAGTTCGGATGCCACCACGACACCATGATGTATACCAACGACCGAGAGGCCTACCAAACCGAAATGGGCAATAGGATTACGGAAATGCTCGACGTGTTCTACCATGATGTATGTCGGCATTGTATACGTGAAGTTACGACGTTGGTGGTGGACAGGGTGGTGGGCCCAACAAACAATAGGTTGCGATCGTACGCGTTCATCGAGATGCAAATCAACATCTACACCAATCTGGGTGAGTCCGTTGGTAGTTGTACCACCAGTTACGACATCACCCCGTAACTGGTTATATGTAGACTCATTGTATGTAATGTAGGTATTTTCATTTTCAAATTTGACAATGATGGAAGGGTTTGGGCTTTTATAGGCCTTGGCTCTTCAAAGAACTTTGTCCGCTGCAATCGTCGAACGACGAGTGAATCTACGTGCTGAAAATTTTCAAGTACATAGAATCACATGTCATTCCATGACTGCATCGGACAAAGTTCTTCGAAGAGGCAAGGCCTATAAAAGTGGAAACCCTTTCTTCATTATCAAAATATAAATCCTCAACTTATAAGAAAATATAAAAATAATATGTTATTTGTTTCTCCCTCTAGTAGGAAATTGTATGTAATTTGATACTCGTATAAAGTAATTGTTTTATTAAGTAATTTATTCATTTATTAAATTTATTTATTATTAAAATGGCGGTCGGAAATTGTATGTACAATTTGATACTCGTATAAAGTAATTTTTTTAAAAGTAATTTATTCATTTATTAAATTTATTTATTGCCAAAATGACGGAATGTATTTATTCTTTTATTTATTTATATTACGTAAAAATGACAAGTTCAATTTGCAAAAAAAAAAAGACAACGTCCAATGGAACGTTGTAATTCAAAGTACAACGTCCAAATGGACGTTGTACTTTGAATTGCAAAGCCAATCGAATGTTGTCCAACTGTGCACAATGTCGGATTCGACGTTGTGCCTCTTTTTATATAAAGCACAACATCGAATTCGACGTTGTGCTTCTTCCTCCACACACACACACGAAACTCTAATTTCCGATGAGAGCGATTCAGGCGAGAGAGCAATTCCGGCAAGAGAGTGACTCGATTTCCGACTATATATCGATAGTGAGATCCCGAGGAAGAGGTAGGGGAGGCGCCGACGAAAGCGGATCTGGGCGAGGCGGTGGTGACGGTGGTGGGGACGGTTGGGGAGGTGGATCAGCGTCAGATCCCGACCATGGGGGCTCTAGAAGGGGTGTGGGCGAAGAGATGGTCGTGGGTGGAGGCGGCCGAGGGGTGGGTGTAGGCGGCGGCGATGGGGGCTTAGGGCGAGGAGGCGGTCGAGGAGATGGTGGTCGAGCTGTTGGTCGAGGCGGCGGCCATGGTGGCTCAGGGAGAGGAGGTGGTGGCCGAGGGATGGGTGGATCCGATGCTGAGGCTGTTGGTGGGGGTGGCGGCGCCGAGAGGACCGCCAGTGATAGGGGTGGTGGAGGTGGTGGGAGAGTCGTTGCTGGCCGGAAGAGGCGTACCTAGGAGGTTTCTCCGTTGACGCGTACTCCATCGGTTAGTATGAATTGATTTTATTTTTCATTTTCCCTTATTGTTTAATTGTTTAATTTTATATCGAATAAGTTTATTATTTGAATATGATAAGTTTACCTTATTTAATTTGAAAGCGTAAAATATTTAATACAAATTGTTACAAAATAAGATGATTAAAAAGAAATTATAGAAACAAATTATAGAAACATTCAAAAAAGAAATTATAGAAACAAATCGTTACAAAATAAGATGTTTAAAATGAACTACTGTAAGCGAATCAAAAATTCAATTTTTGAATGAAACAGAAAATTTAAATAGAATGGCGAATAGGAACATTCAACTTAAATAAAATAATATATTTAAAACTAGTTCAAAATTTAATAGGATTCTCGGATGAGGAGGGATGACGGGACCGTTTGCATTATTCTAGGGCGAGACCGCAATGCGCCTTCACTTGCCGTAGAGAGCGTCGATGAGGAGCAAGAGACTATGACTGTGAGAGATACGGTGGCTGAGCCTGATACAGACACGACGCAGCCGACGGAGAGAACTGTGGGCGTTATGGACACTGATTGTACGTTCTTTCGCATGACTACTGGGTTTGATGATCCCATAAGTGGTGCCAGTACCTTCGGACACGCTAATACAGACGTTGATTGGGATGAGGTCATCGCAGCCGCAAGTGGCTGCCTTACACTTGTTGTGGTAGCGGATGACACGCGGGAGGAGGATGCGAATGATCTTTATTTCGAGCAGGAGGAGCTCGATGATGACAGTGACGAGGAGGATGCGGAGGATCCTCAGGTGGCTGGTGAGGAGGAGGGGGGAGGACATGTTCAGGTCCAGGACCTGTAGGGGCCAGCTCAGGATCCACTAGGGGTGGCGCCTGAGGATGGGTTGGCGGCTTAGGAGGGGGGGGGGGTGAGGAGGAGGGGGGCCGAGGAGGAGGAGGAGGCTGGTGATGGGGACGATGAGCTCCTCAATGGCGACTTGCCTCTATGAGATCTTTTGGTCTCGTATAGGCACCATAGGTCTCACTAGATGTGGACGGACCCTACCTTTCAGCATAAATTGTTGAAGGTTCATCATCGGGCTACACACCTCCATCCGTCCCGGGGCTACATATACGAGGGACCATGGACATGGGTGCAAGAGGCAGCTCAGTCTGCTCTACTTGGGCTGCTTGAGTTGAACTGGGACGAAGTGGATGCCTAGTTGTTGACTGTGTTCATTGAGCACTGGCAGCCGAAGACGAACTCTTTCCACTTCACATGGGGCGAGATGACCATCACACTCCACGCCGTCGCTTGTCTGATGGGGTTGCCGATTGACGGACTGCCTTGCGAGCCTCTCCCTGACTATCTTCCACTACAGATGGAGCCTCGACTGCAACAGATGTTTGGTTCGAACGTTGCCCTGCTGAAGAAGCATAGGAAGGCTTACAAAGCGCCCATGCCGGAGTTGGCGGCTTGGTGGGAGGAGAGGCACGACCACCATCGGGATTAGTGGGCCGGCGATACCCCAGCTGCCACATAGCGCTACCACTATATCGCCGTTTGTTTCTTGGCTACGCTGCTCGATGCGACGCTCTTCATCGACAAGTCCCATAGCTGTGTACACTTCTCGTTGTTTGGGCTAGTTTGGGACTTGCCACACTTTCGGAGACTAGCTTGGGGAGCAGTAGTGCTTGCCTTTCTCTACAGGGATTAGGGGAGACTAGGAGAGGCGAGGCTAAGGGCCTACGTGGGTGTGCTGCACTGTTGCAGGTAACCTGTTTCTTTAATACGGTAAATATGTTGCTCTGCTTGCGAGTTACATATAATAAGTTCTCTAATAGTTTATACTTTTCAGGCATGGATCTGGTCGTACTTCCCTTATTTTGGGGGTTCGCTTCACCCGAAAAAGGATGCACTAGCTGATGATCCCCGATACATGAGACGATTCGACTCGTCGAAGGCTGCGAAGGGGGGGAACGACAAGGAGAGGCGTAAGCATGAGAAAAGGCTTCGAGCACAGCTTGAGCGCATGATCATCGATCATGTAACCTGTTTCTCACTTTTTTTGATTTTGCAAGTCAGTTTCGCTCCTCAACCTATCGAGGCATCCTCAGATTCGGTGGCATTTTTAAACCGTACATGCTAGACAGGGTGCTCCGACAGTTCAGCCGCGTGCAGGAGCCCCCATTGGCTGTCATCCCTTCGACCTTCATGCAGCGACTGTTTCGTATGCAGAGGCGTTACATCGTGACGTTCGGCATGCAGCACCACCGCTGGGCAGATCAGGACCCTGAGAGATTCTACCCTGTCACCGGTCACCGGAGGACGGTCAAGAGCTGTCAGGTAGGCATCTCAGCTGACTACCTCGCTTGGTTCCATTCCCAAAGTCGAGGTCATGTGTTGGCCACGATAGTGGTACTACATGATGCTCCTCTGGCTGCACCTACCCATCCAGACGATGTCATTGGACCAGGTGAGGATAAGGCTGTTGCGGGACAGGCCCGGGTCGATGAGATGACCCAGGCTATTCAGGCATTGGTCGGGCATCCCTATCTAGACCAGATGTACGAGCATTTCATGGGCTACATTCGATCTCTGTAGTAGATACATTATATTCTATTTGTTTATGACATACATTTCGTATTTTGTCGGTATATTATATCTGTGTAGTTTGTGTTGCTTGCGTTATTATTTTCGATGGTTTCTACCCATTCACAACAACAAACAATCACATGCAAACGCTTCACTTCATAGATAACGATTAAGCAACGATTAGATTACACATCGAGGCATTATTAAAACCAACAAATACACTATGGATAACAACATAATTTTTTTTTTCAATCGACCAGCCTATACTTAATTCGTCTTCGGAATGAGGTTAATCTTTAACTCGTTGAATGGAAAGCTTCCAACCTCCATATTTGCTTCCCTCACAAGAATCCCTGCCGTTTGAGCTACGTAAATGTGGTCATATCTGTTTAAATCGGGGAAGAATGACCGAATATGTTGAAGAAGAAGGTCCAACCCTCCACTCATACGCTCCACGAATGCCCGGATGATAATCATTGCAGTACAGACACCCGAACCGCAAGGGTACGGAATTCTCATTTTCACACACGACCCGAAAGAGTGTACATGGATGCATGCCTTTGTATTCTGGACTACGGCAAGCACAGTTGGACACCTCCGGGGGCATTGGGTACCGAACTCTTTTGATTACAAAATAAATGCGGGGGGTTGAGCCTTTTTTTCCAGATGTAACCGGTTCTATGGAAGGAATGAAAATGTGGAATTGTTGTGTTGTATTTTTCAAATTCGGTCCTTATTCCCTTTTATGGGGGTGGCTGATTGGGGAAAATTTAGAAGTAGTAACAATGTCATATTTGACGTTGTTACAACGTCAAAATGGACGTTGCTAAGCCCTCCCATATGATGCCTTGCGGAAATTTGGACGTAGCAACAACGTCAAATCTAACGTTGTAGCAACGTTCAAATGGGTGTTGCTAAGCCCGACGGAGCCCGCTTGGGCTCCAAGCTGCAACGTCAGATCTGACGTTGCAACAACATTAGTACCGACGTCGTAACAACGTCGGATCCCTTTCCCTTGTTCAAAATTAACCACTAAATACAACGTCGAATTGGACGTTGCTACAACGTACAATCCGACGAAGTATTTGCGGTGTATATAGGGAACGCGTTTCTTCAAATGAGAAGTAAAATACATATTTTTTAAATTATTTTTATTTTAACATACTCTAATAAATTTTTTATTTCTAATATGTGGAGAATGATTTACTTATAAAATATACCGCAGATTTTGGAAAGTGTCTCTAGTTTTTCTACTGCTTCTCTATTTTGAATAATGAGATGAGAAATCCGTTGGACAAAAAAACGTATTAAAATTCTCAAAAAACTCTAAAATTCCGAAAATGGAGAGTCTGTTACAGATGCACTAATTTGATACCAAGTTACAACTTACAACCTCTCTCCCAATCCTATCCTTTCTCACAACAATTTTATTTTTAAATTCTTTTTTTATTTTTAATTTAAGATTTTCAATGGGAGGGAGGATGGGGTACAAAAGGGTTACAAATTTGGGGATAGAGGGTCCAAATAATTAACATTTTCCCTTCTCCTATCCCCTCTCATAAACTTAGTATTTTTTAAATTCTTTTAGTATGTTTTTTTTTAATACGAAGGTAGCCGGTGAGAATTGAAGAAAGGGTTGGGGGATAGAAGATGGGACATATTTGAGTACAAGAGATTTTGGGTGTGTTTGGCTTGGGGATGGGAGTGGGTGGAAGGGATGGGGGTCGGCATTGAGTTTCGTGCCTGCGTTTTTTGCTGGGGGATGCGCGGGGTGGGAGGGATGCCAAAAAGGGGATGGCGCGGGGTGGAAGTGTGATTTTTCTCCACCTCCAATGAGGAGGATTGTGGGGGTGGGGGAGGTGAAGAGCCCCGATTTGCCCCTCCATATACCCCTCTCTCCTCATAAATACACACCCAACAATCACCATTTCTTCACTTGTACCCAGCACACCTGAAGCAAAGGAAGAAGACGATTCCAGATCCGACAATCTCGCAGGTCATACACCGGAGTTGCACCACCGCCATCAACATCTAGGTACGACCAATCTCGTGTCTACATTGCCGTCGGAAAACAAACCTAAAAAGAGTAGTCGTAATTTAGGGTTTTCGATCGATTTGGAGGTTTTTGCTGAAGAGGACGAAGACCTGTGGGACTTTGCTAAGGAGGAGATCTTCTTGCTCTGAGGATGCGTTGTGGAGCTAGAAGCTAGGGATGTTACCCCGGAGAATGCAATGAGACAGACCTAGGCTCACAACGTTAGTCTGGCCGACAAGTTGGTGGCGTCAGAGGCCAGCAATGACCACCTCGTGCGGAGGATAGCTGACTTATGTGCATACCTCTGCGCCAGGTGGGTAGACAATGTCTCGGAATAGGTCTGCATCCAACAGCTGACCCGTGCCCTGGGGCTCAAAGGATGGGTGAACGTCGTGGTGGTGGTGGTCGCTATCCTTGTCCTCCTGGTGGCCACTGTGCTGATGAGGGCGTAGCTCAAGCTTTAGTAAGAATGCAATTTTTTTTGAATCTGTAGCATATCTGTTGGAGCATGCAAATACTTTGTGATATCAGGGCCCCTTTTTTGTGCATGTCGGGGTTGTCGTTGTCATTTTATGTTTATGGTAGGCAAAATACTATTTAACCCTAGTAACGGTGGACATTAAACTTATTAATCGACAAGTAATTGTGTTTTGTAATGTCAATTGGTAAGCACCCTTTTTCCCCTATATATATATGCAACCACCAATTGTTAAGCAATTGAACAATCTGTTTCCATTTATAACCGAATGATTACACCTTTTACCTTACAGAATGTAGGCACTTACACAAAACCTTTGCCCTTACACAAGCACTTGCCACACTAGACATGAGCACATTACAAAAACGCTAGACATTACTAGCTTGGCACTTGAACATGAAAGCAGTTAGGCATGAGCAGAAGATATGCACTTACCCGTAGAAAACGTCATGCACTTAACGCAGAATTCGAATGTCCGTGATCATTACTTCCAAAAGTAGGCCGACGTGAGAATGAGTTACAACTAGCCGTTAATCCCAATTGTGCTTGCCACTTACCCCCCCCCCCCCCCCCCGCGTCGATCGTTCCATATCTGGCGAGCCATCTCATGTATGAGGGCCATGATTCCTGACTGTATCGGGCCAACATCGTCGTTTGAGATGTATAAGGGGTCGTCGTTCTTATGTCCAACCTCCTCATGGTAGTCATAAGCGTCCTCCTCGTCATCACCGTCTGATGGGGCATCATCATGCATTGGCTCCTTGAACCTCACTTCATCTTCGTCATCGGAGTCCGAAGCATCACGGAAATCCCGCGCGTAGTTATAAAGGGCAAAGCATGGAATTATTATGTTAATCTGCATCCAAATGGGATACTTTGGGCGTTCATGCAGGATCTTCCACTTCGACTTTAGTATTCCGAACGACCTTTCGATCGCGCCTCGTAGGGAAGAGTGTGCCTTGTTGAACGCTTCCTTCTCATTAGTCGGTTTGGTAGTGGCGAAGTTCGGGTGGTGGTACTTTGTTATCGAGAAAGGGATCATATTCCCTACTGCGAAAGGGGTACCCTTTGTCACAAAGATAGTACCGCCCAGGGGGTGGATGTGGGAACCGAAGTGCGGTCATCCTGAGGGCGTGATCGAAGACACGGGCATCGTGGGTGCTGTCCTCTCACCCCGTAGAGATGAATGGGAAGTGAAGGTCAAAGTCGCATACCGCCATTATGTTGTAAGTGCATGTTCCCTTCCTGCATCGGAACCTCATCTGGTTGGCTTTGCGTATCTACGCTTGAATATGGGTCCCTTCAATTGCTCCAGCTGCCCCCTTAAAGTATGACCAGTACCGATTGTCGTTCATGATTTGCTCGGGAATTTGCCGGAAATGAGGGTCGCATCGCCGAATCAAGTCACCTGCTAGGTCGCGGTAACCGTTACATTTTGTACCACAAATGGCGTCAAGAACCTCCAAAAGGGTACGCGATATGGTGTAGGTAGAGCATCCGAAACGTGCACAGGAGTTCTGCTGACTTGACCCCCACGCCATTGTGTTCATGAAGATGGCAACCTTCTCCATCACAGACAACTGAACTGATCCTTGTAGGCCGTACTGGTGTTAGAGGATCCCACATAGCCGTATGAAGCACCCCTTCTCCATTCAAAAAACATTGAGCTCCTTGTCTGCGATCTGTGAGTGAGGATTTCGTTAACCCACCGTGCCCCGGTGAACTCGCCAATGTATTGTGGAACATTGTGGACTCTTTTGAAGTAGTGATCGCGTTGTATCTCTTCAGTCTCCTTGGTCCTGCGTGGGCAAAGGACACCTTCAACGAGACATCACATGTGTTTGAGCATTACCAAGTAAGCAACCACTAAACACTAAAGGAACTACACATAACCACTAAGCAATAGAGCAAATTTGTTATTGCCTCCACACAAGGCCAACCAAACTGTCAGGGAAATACATAAAACATCACATACGTTGTGGACTCTATCCACAACGCATAATTATAGTGTGCTGGAAAACAAATAGGATAGTTCGTCAAAGCAACGTTAATAAAGTACATAACTGTTGTTGAAAAACTTGAAATAGTGTAAGAAGAAACAAGTGGCATGTAGAAAATGACGTTGGTGCAGAGACAATCAGGGGGGATGGCGTCGAGCTGTTGGCCGTCGTTCATCGAGTACAACCACCGAAGCAACTTCAAACGAGCGATGTTGGTGTCAAGCTGAATGAAGACCTCACGGCGCTCGGGTGCTTTGATGAGAGCTAGACTGAAGCACCATAGGGTATCACCTTCCTCGAACAGGCCATCGGCGACCATCGACCTCACAACGTCTAGCACTGCTTTTGTGGTATCTTGTGAGGTGGCCGACGATGCCTCATTCCGGTGAATATAGTCAATCAGCGCCTTCGACGTGTCCTTCATGCAACTGACACTGCGGTGGTAAAGCCTCGACCCCTCCGATAGTCGAATGCTGCGCTTCGAAGCAGGCTGGGTAGAGGTGGAGGAAGCCCTGGGGCCTCGCTTCTTCCTCACAGCCTGTGTAGGGACAGCGCCCCATAGGACGTCTTGCATAGAGGGCGTTCCAGCTCGAGCGCGAGAGTTGTTCAGAAGTTCTTCGAACTCGTCATCGACCCCATCATATTGCGACGCAATGGGGTCGGCTTTCTCTCGGCCATTCCCGTCTTCTGCACCTCCTTCTTCTTTTTCACCCAAGTCCTCTTGCTCCTTGTCTTGTTTTTTAGTGGCCGCCTGCGAAGCCCGCACCACAGGGTCCATGGAGGGGCAGACGCAGTACTCGCCCGTTGCCACGGTGTCTCCGAAAACTTGGAGTAACAAGTCTTTCAGATCCGGAGGGATCCCCTTCTTCCGGAACCTCTTGTAGTTATCATCCTTCTGCGCAATGGGGTGAGGCAAAACTTCTAATCACGTCTATTGCAGCCGTCTCAGGACATCGAACAATACGAAAAGGAAATGGGAGGACATACCGCGATTTTATTTTTCCACCACTCGTCGGGGGCCTTGATGGTACCGGTGGCCTGATCCCATCCGAGACCGGTCTCCCCGTTCTTGAGTCCCTTCCAGGAGTTCCAAAGAGTTTTTATGTCCCAAGTTCAGTTCTTCAGGGTGTATGCGTTGCACTTCTTACCTGTCACCTTTTCGAACGTTTCTGTCAAGGGTCCCCATTTGAAGGCATGCTCCTTTCCATTGTTTCTCTGCTATGCAAGGAGCACTTGCATCAAGTTCTTTGTCCGTTCAGATGACGAGTAGAACGCGATCAGTCTTGGGATCTTCTCGTCAACACTCCCTTTCCTTTTTGTTTCCCGTTACCATTGGTCCCCGTCGCGGAAGCCATATGTCGCTAGTATAGGTAAACGAGGAGGTGTCGTGGTATCTGTCTCTCACTCCCCGCAATTGCAACAGACAACAATCAAATAAAATGACCCCCGAACGGTGTCATAGCTATGATAGATTGACATCTCAAAAATCATGTTTTGAGCAATGTCCTACCCTAGCATGTATTCAACAAAATTCCTAGTTCCTCTACCCCAACAATGATATGAAATTATGCAAAAGAACTGAAATTCCCCAATTCCTCTAACCTAGCATGTATATCAGTATATGTACCTTTCTTCATAACCGATTTCGTGGTAAAAAATGCCTCAAATCCTCTAACCCTAAATTTCAATGAGTTACGACATGCAAGGGGGTATGAACAAATTGGGCCATTATTCATGTTTGCAGCAGAACAACCACATAATCCCTAACAATTCAAGCACTCATCACTTCCCTTCGCACAATTCCGACTACGAATTATGTCAACGGTGAATGAACGAACCACTAAGAGGAAGATTCATCAAATAGGGCGGGTAAAGTGATTTACATGGGACCGGCCGATCTGTAAGGGGGCCACCGCCGATGGTCTGGAATGCTTCTCTGAGCTATGGATGATTGGACGAACCTCAGCCGCCGCACCTGGTGTAGGAGCTTCCTCCAGCTGAGTATTTTGGAGGTTTGTCGAAGATGAGTGTGGGTAATGGGGAAAGTGGGAGGGGTATTTTGGAGGGGTATTATGGTAAACTCAAGTGGTTAAGTGGGGGCAATTTGGACTTTTTTCGTTGCTCCATCCAACAAAAAATCAAAATACGACCAAATACGAACGGGATTATTTTTCCAAAAAATCCCCATCTCGTCCATCCCCAAAATCCATCTCCATCCATTCCATCCCCAAAATCCATCCCCATCCACTAAATTACACCCCGTTGCCAAACACGTCCTTAGTGCCCAAAATGTCACCCCTCCTATTTTTCAACCCCTCCCCTTACAAATCCTACATAATGTGTCGCCTTGTTGATATCCCGCCTAATCAAGTTCCATCTACAACGTCGGAAAAGTCGAGCAAGACAACCCACCTTGTGCCCCAATCTGCCCACGACACCTCTAAAGGATGCTCTGTCTTGCACAATCAGTCTCGATAATAATGGATGACATGCCTTTCTCATTCGTCGATTGCATCGCTCTCACAATTGCCTCGAGATCAGCCACTAAACTACTAAAGGCTCTGTACTTCCCTGAATCCTCTCTGCCATTGCCTAGCAAACAACACCGTAAGTAGGGGTGGGCGCGGGGCGGGACGGGACGGGATGAGGGTCGTCCCGCGTCCCGTCCCGCGTAATTTTTGCGGGACGGGACCGGGACGGGATTCACTAGTTTTTTTTCAATCCCGCGCGGGCCTTATCCCTCACGGGACGGGACGGGACCGGGACGGGACAGGCCGTGTCCCTCAAATAAAAAACATTATAAAAAGTCTAGAACTCCTATATATTTTGCGCTTTTTTAAGACGTAACACGTATAGATTTATAATATTTTTTATATTTTACGATTTTCCTTATATATATACACATATTTTATACATATAATTACACATTTACACATACTAAAAAAAAATATACGATATATACATGTAACAGTGTGCAAATATATGTATAGATATCCACACACTGTGTTCATGTATATAGAGTATAGACAGTGTGCATATATAGACACACACTGTGTTCATATTGAACATATATACATTACAGTAGCATATGTATAAATTGTGTATATATATTTATTTAAATCCCACCGGGATCGGGACGGGACCGGGACGGGCCCGGGATTTGCGGGATTTGTGCCCACCCCTAACCATAAGCATCTTGTGCAATCGCACCCACCCTGTATCCCTTCGTAGTCTCTGACGATGCATCAAAATTGACTTTTACAAAGCCGTCCTCAGGGAGAAACCAGTGTGCATATTCTCTGCGACTATCCGATGGATGATCGAGTTTGCAGTTGCGTCCGTTCTGTGCTTCCTTTGTGTTGTGCCAGCCTATCCAAAGCACTCTTGATAAGGCATATTCCAATAGGCATTATAGGTTAGTTTAGGTGCATTTCATCTCCATGTATTCATGTTTTAGTGTTAATTAGATTAGCGCTCGTTTTGTGGAAAAGTTCGGAATCTACGCTATTTCGATTGTTTTATGTAGATTCGTAGATCCAAGGCAAAGAACACGAGGAACGGAGCTAAGAGAGGCTAACCGAGACTTGGGAAAGCTTAAGTAAGAACTCTCAAAAAGCATGGAACAACCCAAGGAGCAACGAAGCACAAAATCGATGTCTAAGAGCGAAAACAAGGGCGAGTCGCGAAAGCTGTCCGCTCGGCGAGCTGAACTTGTAACGCACTTTCCGGAGGCCTCGGATGTCCGATCGTTGCATATGAGCATGCGTTGGAAAGCTATTTCGAAGATCTACGTGATGGTATTTTGCTGGATTTTGTCTGACATCGAATGGATTTCCGCTGCAGCGAATCAAGTCATCGAATCAAGTTTGAGCAAGTGTCTGAGCATGAGTCGTTTCCTGCGAATGGGATCTCGCTGCCAGCGAGTGGAGTCAGCGGGAGCATGTCCAGGAGAACCACGACTCGCTGCCAGCGAAAGGAAACTCGCTACCAGCGAATGGAGCCGCTTAAGCGGACGACTTTACTCGCTGTAGCGAATGGAGGCTTTCGCGGCAGCGGAAGCTTGGACTCGCGGAAGCGAAAATGATGGAATCGGAGAGGATGGAAAAAATTCTAAGGCATGAGAGTTCACTGACAGCGAGTGTGGTAGCGAGGTGGTAGCGAAAATCCAACAGGAGCTCAATCAAGGCCATTCGCTGCCAGCGGAATTTCTCGCTACCAGCGGAATGTGACACTGAATTAAATTAGGAAAGTTCTATCTTTTACCTAGTTTGTTTAGGAAGTTTCTATCTTTTATCTATCTTTTATGGAAGACATTAGGCTTATAAATAGGATGTTTTAGGGTTAGTTTAATTAATTTTCAAGTAGAGAAATCACCATTGAAGAGAAGAAAGCTTAGGTAAGCCATGTTTGGCTAATTTTGTAGTTTCCGCCTACACTTTCGAGACTTGGTTGGTGGTTTGTGAGTTTCTAATTTAAGTTATTTTTCCTCTTTAATTCTTTCAACTTCTTTGTTTGATATTGATTATGTTATTGATGTTATCTTGATTCGCGACCATGATGATATTGATTTCATGCTATGATTTAATACTTTCGTATTTGTGTTATTTCCGTAGTAGCACGCATAAGATTGTGGATTCCGTGTTTGAAGCATGATTATGTAGGGAGTTGACATATATCTTAAACATTGATTTACCGTGTTTAATTGGTGTTATTTATATGCTCAAGTTCTTGGGACTATTTGCTATCTCTTTGTTAAATCTTGACCGTGGGATTAATTGGACTCGTAGGACTTTTAATCTACTTAAACCAAGACGAGAGGAATTCGTAGGAAAAGAGAATAACTTGAAAAGGATTCGATGATCAATAAAACCAACCAAAGTCGAGATCTTGTAGGTGGAAACGCTTTTCTTCTATCCTTTATTTTCTTTTGTCAATATTATTTTCTTTTATTTTCATTCATAAAAATCGTTTCTTTTATATTGATAAATACAGAATATTTAGAAATACTTGATTCTCTAGGGTTCGACCCCTTACTTGCATACTATACTAGTTTGTTTGTTTGGGATTTATTTTTGACGAGGTAAATCAACGACTTTCCCTCCGTCAACTCTCAACAATGGACTCCGCAGGTGTTGTTACTCTCTCGAAGTTTTGCTTATTTCGTGTAAGCCATACCCCCGCCATTGTGTAAGGCCAAAGACAATTCATCTCTCATTCCTTTCCCTACAACATCATCAGGAACCAAAGTCAGAAGCTCTTTTACCCTTGCTTCTGATCACTGACAAGAGGTTCCAAACCTCTTGGGCCTTGTTGTATTCCCATTGAGCATGCCATATGGTTTCTTCCATTCTACAAGCCTCGCACCAAGGCCCAAGTTGGACTCCCCTCCTCATCAGTGCTTCATGGTAAGTCAATATTCTCCTACAGGCTCTCCATACAAAGTTTCAAATTCGAGGGACAACAGACATCCTCCACAACTTCCTCCATAACTCTCTTCCCTTACCCTCATTCGATGAGTCTCCTCCCCCCTCCATATGATGCTGCTCCTCCACTGATAGCTAATAGGTTGAACCCACCATGAAGTTACCATCACAAGTGCGGTGCCTTCTAGGGAATCTTTAGTGAGTGGATCAACCAAGTGAATATTGAGGATGGTGTCCACATCACACGGCAAAAATGCATCCTGAACCGCGCCTACATCCCATGCTCTCGCCTCCCAATCTATAAAATCTAAGACTCTTATGAACTCGCCCCCCCCCCCTCCCAGATTTGCCATCGGTTTGGAGGATATGGGTCTCGGGGTCCACCAATCTCTCCACGCATAGAGATTTGCTCTGTTTCCTACTGTCCAATACACCCCTTGCTCCAATATGTATCTTTTTAGCATTACTTAGGCTCCTCCAAACGTAGCTCAGATTATCGCCCACTCTTCCCTCGAGAAAAGTTGACTGGGAAAATAGCTCGCTTTAAGTATCCTAGAAAGTAATGCCTCTGGCTCCATCATAATCCTTAAACTCATCTTTGCCGGAAACGCAAGATTAAACATCTCCATATTCTGAAATTCCAACCCCCTTTTATCCTTCGAATGACACATTCTCTTCCAAGAAAGCTAGTGCAATTTCTTACCACCCTCTCCATCGCCCCACCAGAATTCACACATCATCTTCTCGTGACATATATAGCTTGGCATTAGGAAGCAGAACATGGAGCACGTTGGTATTGCTTGCACAACTGACTTGAGTAAAACCTCCTTTCCCGCTCTCGACAAGGTTCTAGCCTTCTGCCCTTTTATCTTTTTCCAAATCCTATCCCTCACCCCTCTGAAAATGACTTTCTTGGATCTACAATCATCCTGAGGAGTCCCAAATATTTCTCATGGTTTTCCACCTCCGCCACCCCTACTAGCCCCTGAATCTCCTCCAAGATCTCTGCACTCACATTCTTGCTAAAAGATAATTCTGACTTCGTAAAATTTACTTGTCAACCTAAGCTTCTCCATACACACGGAGCATGTTCACAATTTTTGAGCTCTGTTGACAGTTAGCCTTTGCAAACAGAAAACTATCATCCACAAATAATCAATGATAAACAGTTGGAGTTGATGGAGCTATTTTGACGCCATGTCCGTACTTTTCTTCCTCCTCACTCTTTCTAATTCAGGTCGGAAAAATCCTCGGTACATTTTCTTTATTAGGAAATAATTCGAGGCCAAACAAACCTGGACCTCTATGGCCGACAAGTCGGCAGACGAAAACCGTCAAAAAAAGACAAAATACAATGAAGGTGCAAGAAACAAGCACAAGATGATGAGTTTCCCCTTGAGGATCCTTAAATCTTAGTACAAAGTAAGTCAGAACAAGTCTCGAACCAGCCGGTGGAAGATAGATGATATAAATGAATTTCAGTGGAATATTTTTGGTATTTTTGTGATAATGATAAAACTCAGATTTGGGGGAAAACAAACTGAATTTTATAAAGGATAGGTGAACAAAAACAAGTGGATATGACTCACCACAAGTTCTTGAATAAAGATCAAGTACAAACGGATATTACGCATCGAAAATACAAAATCGGACCTTCGATATGACTCAAGAAGGAGATGAAGTTTTCAAGCTTCAAACAAAGGATATAAATCTGGTTTTTTATGATAATTTTCGTGCCTTCTAATGGCTATAAGGTCAGAATAATATAGAGGAAGTTTGTGGACAACTTGTGCATGCTTGGGAAAAGGTGGCTTGTATTAAATGCAACCTTGGAAGTTGTTCTATGCACAAAAGCACCAGTTGCATGGGGGATGTATTCCTTGATATCTTCTCTTCCCAATGTGCCTTTAAATGCATGAGAAGTTTGAATTTGGATCAGATTTGCCTCCATAATCAATAGTGGGAACCGAGGCATTTCTAGGCTTCTTGGGCTGCGGGTTGCGATCTTCAATTTGTTGTAAACTTGTGAATGCTTGACCTTGATCTTCATAGTTTATGGAAATGGTTAAGATTCCTTGAAGAAGGTCGGCTTGAAGACGTCTTGCCCGAGCTCGAGTTATGGATCCGAGAGGCTGCACATTTGATGTGTCATTTGGAGCTTCGGTAGGTCTTGCTTCTTGATTGATCATAGGTGTGATCACATCATCCTCCCTTCCTTGAATAGGATTCGACCTCGAATCATACCCGTCATCTTGTTCATCATCACCTACAACAAAAGGAGATAAGTCAGCAACATTGAACACATCATGAACACCATACTCACCGGGAAGCTCAATTTTGTAGGCATTGTTGTTGATCTTTTCAAGCACTTGAAATGGGCCATCTCCTCTTGGCTTCAGCTTGGAATTTCTCAATGTAGGAAATCGATCTTTTCTAAGGTGAATCCATACAAGATCACCCGGTTCAAAGATGATTTCCTTTCTTCCTTTTTAGCTTGATGCACATATTTGGCAGTCCTCTTTTCAAGTTGCAAATGAGTGGACTCATGTAAACTCTTGATGTGCTTTCTTGGGTTGCTCCTTCAACACTTTATTGATCTTTCATGGAGTGGGAAACAAAGTCAAGAGGAGTGATGAGATTCTTGCCATACACAACTTCAAATGGTATCTTCCTGGTGGTCGAGTGGACTGACCTATTGTAGGCAAATTCAACAAAAGCAAGACATTCTTCCCACCTACAAAGGTTAGTTTTCAACAAAGATCGAAGCAAAGCACCAAGAGTTCTATTCACAACTTCAGTTTGTCCATCCGTTTGATGATGACAAGAAGTAGAGAAAAGTAACTTAGTTCCGAGTTTAGACCAAAGTGTTTTCCAAAAATAACTAAGAAACTTAGCATCACGATTAGAGACAATGGTCTTAGGAATTCCATGCAATCTAACAACTTCTTTAAAGAACAAATCAGCCACATGTGAAGCATTGTCGGTTTTATTACATGCAATAAAATGAGCCATTTTGGAAAACCGATCAACCACAACAAAAATAGAGTCTCTCCCCCTTTTGGAACGAGGAACTCCCAATACAAAGTCCATGGAAATGTCTTCCCAAGGAGCATAATGAATAGGCAGGGGAGTATACAATCCATGGGGATTCATTTTTTACTTAGCACTTAAATAAGTAGTACATGCAGCACAAAACTTTTCTACATCCCTATGCATGCGAGGCCAAAAGAAGTGCTCCTTCAAAGTATTCAAGGTTTTGGTAACACCAAAATGTCCCATTAAACCACCTCCATGAGCCTCATGAACAAGCAATCTACGAATAGAACTAGTAGGGATGCAAAGCTTTTCATACTTAAAGAGATAACCATCATGCATGTAAAATTGATCATTACTACCCTTATCCATGCAAATGTGATAGATTTCACCAAAATCAGCATCATTAGCATATAATTCACGCATGAAAGACAAGCCCAACATTTTAGCATCTAGGGTAGAGATAAGAGAATACCTCCTTGAGAGGGCATCATCCACTACATTGTGTTTCCCCTTCTTGTACTTGATCACATATGGGAAAGCTTCTATGAATTCAACTCACCTAGCATCTCTCTTGTTTAGTTTGCTTTGGCCTCTTAAGAACTTGAGTGCCTCATGATCAGAATGGATGACAAACTCCTTAGGCAAGAGGTAGTGTTGCCATGTTTTGAGCACACGAACAAGAGCATACAACTCCTTTTCATAGGTAGGGTAGTTCAACTCAGCGCCACTCAATTTTTCACTAAAGAAGGCAATGGGGCGCCCTTCTTGCATCAACACTCCTCCAAGGTCAATGGCGGATGCATCACACTCTATCTCAAAGGTCTTCGAGAAATTCGGTAAGACCAATAGAGGGGCATGAGTTAGTTTCACCTTGAGAATTTCAAAAGCTTGTTCTTGTGGTTTATTCCATGTAAATGGAACATTCTTCTTGGTGAGCTCGGTCAAGGGAGAAGCCAATGTGCTGAAATCCCTTACAAATCTGCGGTAGAACCCCGCTAACCCTAGAAAACTCCTCACTTGAGTCATAGTTGTGGGAGTAGGCCACTCTTGGATGGCCTTGACCTTCTCTTCATCAACCTTCAATCTTGCCTTGCATACAATAAAGCCAAGGAAAACAACATGATCCGAGCAAAAATGACATTTTTTGAAGTTAGCATATAATTTTTGTTCCCTCAAAACTCATAAGATCAGCCTAAGATGCTCAACATGCTCATGTAATGTGCGGCTATAAATCAGAATGTCATCAAAGTAAACCACCACAAATTTACCTAGGAAAGCTCTAAGAACATGGTTCATTAAGCGCATAAGAGTGCTAGGAGCATTAGTTAAACCAAAGGGCATTACTAACCACTCATACAAACCATATTTTGTCTTGAAGGCTGTTTTCCATTCGTCTCCTTCCTTCATTCGGATCTGGTGGTAGCCACTATTCAAATCAATCTTAGAAAACATGTTGGATCCATGAAGTTCATCAAGCATATCATCTAGGCGTGGAATGGGGTGCCTATACTTGATGGTGATGTTGTTGATGGCTCGACAATCAACACACATGCGCCATGTTCCATCTTTCTTAGGCACAAGGATGACGGGGACTGCACATGGACTTAGGCTCTCACGCACATAGCCTTTCTCCATAAGTTCTTGCACTTGTTTTTTATGCTCCTTTGTTTCAGCTGGATTAGTGCGGTATGCAGCCCTATTAGGTAGTGTTGCTCCGGGAATGAAGTCAATTTGATGCTCTATTCCCCTTAATGGTGGAAGACCATTGGGAATTTCTTCTTGAAACAAATCTTCATATTCCTGCAACAAAGTAGAAACAAGTGGAGGTAGATCATTCAGATCTTGAGAAACTAACAGATTATCTTTGAAAAGCACAAGAAAACATGTTTTACTCCCCTGAATTGCATACTCCACTTCTTTAGCCTTGGCTAGGAGAATCTGGTAAGAACTAGCCATATTTGTACCAATAGCTAGTTTCTTCTTTTGCTTTCTTCTCTCCAAGTTAGCTACATGGTCAGCCATAATCTCATGAGGGGACATAGGATGAAGTGTAATCTTCTTACCTTCCATTTGGAATGTTTGCTCATTGGTGACTCCATTGTGGATGACACCACGATCATATTGCCAAGGTCTCCCTAAAAGAAGGTGACACGCTGTTATGGGAAGAACATCACAAAGGATCTCATCTTTATACCCTCCAATTGCAAATGCAATCATCGTTTGCTTGTCTACTCTTAGAGGTGCCTTGGAATTCAGCCAATTCAAGGTGTATGGTTGCGGATGTGGGCTGCATTTGAGGTTAAACCTATCTACAACTTCTTGATCAATAAGATTGCAACAAGATCCTCCATCAACTATCACACTACATACCTTGTCGTTGATGAGGCATCGAGTATGGAAGAGGATCTCTCTTTGCGTGGGCAAAGAAGGAGCATCATTGGAGATCAATGATCTCTTTACCACAAAACACTCTCCAACAGCAGCATTAACATGAATCTCCTCTTCTTTATCTTCTAAGGTTGGTTCTTCTTGGCTCTCCTCCTCATATTCATACTCTCCTTGATCATTGAGTAGCACTTGTTTTCGAGTAGGGCATTTTCTAGAGAAATAACCCCTACCCAAGCACTTGAGGTCCCGAGTACGGGGTTCAGATTCACCCCTTGGATTCGAAACATAAGGTTTGTTGCTTCTTGGGTCTTGGACCGGTGGTTGGGTTTCTCGCCGTGTGGATGGCCTAGAGGGCTCACTCCTTGGCTCAATGTGACGTGGGTTTGAGGTAGCTTCTGCGCTAGGGTTAGAGCTCCAAGGTTTAGAGCCATGTGTTCCCTTTCTCTTTTGAATGTTTTGGTACACTTGGTTAGTGTAATGCAGCACCTCCTCAACTTGAGTTCCCGTGCCAAAACGCTGTATTTCAACATGTGAAGCAATATCTAAATTCAGCCCACCAATAAATTTTGAGATTACATACCTCTCGGGAAAGCGGATTCCCGATCTAAACACAAGCTGCTTTAGTTCCTTGTAGAACTCATCAGGAGTGCGGGAGCCTTGCTTGATGCGTTCCAATTTGACTTGGACACGATCCACATAATCTTCGGGCACAAATCTTTCTCTTAGGGCTGTTTTAAGATCCTCCCCAAGTGGTGATAGGAGGGTATCCCATATATGCTCTCTCTTGCTTTTCTTCTTGCCACCATGAGTATGCAAAATCTGAAAAATGAATGGTAGCAACAGCCATCCTTTGAGCATCATGATAACCATAGTAATCGAAAATGGACTCAACTTTAGACTCCCAATCCATGTAGGCCTCAACATCAGAAGTTCCGGCAAATTGAGGGATGGTAAGCTTCACGCCATGGTATTGATCTCGCCCCATATCTTGGCGATACTCACGCTCCTCATTTTGGTACCTCCTATGAAACATGCCATCAAATCTAGCACGTTAAGCTTGTGGATTGCGTCGGGGCATCCTAAGTGGTTAAGGTTGTTGTGGGTGTGGTGGATCTTGAGAATATTGAGCTCGTTGATGCTCCCTGCGATCATTAACACTTATGTTATCATCAAAATCAGTTTGGTAATTATGTGGTCGTCGGGGCCATGTCTCATTGTGAGGGCCTCTTGTTTGACCACACCCTTGTGGAGTCCCATTGGGCTCGCTCTCATGACCGGTGTAATGTGGCTCATCATTTCTGCCATTGGTTCTAGTACCACTAATTCTTTCATCAATCCTTTCATCTAGGACTCTCAATAGTTTAGCCCTAGTCCTCTCATACTCTTCTTGTCTAGCAGCTACATCTTCTTCCTTAGATTGTCTAAGAGCGGCTTGCAAATAAGCTAGGGTGATAGCTCTTCCTTCATTTCTTGCATTAGACATGTTTCCCTACACACAAAATGCACAAACAAAGGAAAACAAAGAAGAACCGAGAAAATCACAAAAACATGCAAACACGTTAGGGTTAGAATTCAAAAGGTCTCTCTCTCACCTCCCTCATATTCTTTTCACTCATGAATTTTTCTTTTGGGGGTGAAACTCCCCCTCACTTTGAATGTGATCTCACGTCACTCAAAACTCAGATTGTAAGCACACAAGTATGCAAACGACACTTCTTCAAGCAAGCGATGTGAGGATGCTTCTTCCTTGCTAGAACAAGGTCTATCTCCGCTGAGGCAATGCACTTAGTGATTTTGTCCTGGAAAACTCACACAAAGTATCAAAAGCACAAACCAAGGCAAGCCCAAAGGCGAGTATTTACCAAATTCCAAAATCAAGTAAGTAATGCTCGAATGGGAAAGGGTAAACAAGGTTTAGACAAGGCAAGGAACAAGGCTTTGAGTAGCTAGTGATATGATGAGAATGTCTTGTTTTCGAGAACAACAACAACACAACTTGCACTTCAAATGCTCACAACTTGCACATAGAACAACTTTTGGAGCTTTTCTAACTTCTTCTCTTTTTCTTTTCTTTTCTCTTTTTTTTCCTTTTTTTTTTCTTTTCTATTTTCCAGAATCCAATAACACAACAACACTTGCAAATCAGAACTTACTTCAATCTTCAAACACTTATCAAGCACATTCCATCAATAGATCATCACCATATACTATGCAAAGCATTAGGAGAATAATAGTGCAACACTTTTGAGGGTGAAGTTCAGATTATGGGTAAGAAGGATGAAGGTTCATGCAAACACACAAGAACACTAGATAGAAGCATAGAGAACCGAAATAACAATGGATAGATCTGATTTTTTTTTTTTTGCAGATCTTAAACACACATATAAAGGTACAAAGGATGAAAAAAAATGATGGAAAAAGGCTGGAGAATAATCAGAAACAAGGATGGATAGAAATGGCTGAAAATCGAGCAAAACAAACCGAAAATGGAGAGGTAATCCGTACCCCTTTGGCTTGAGAAACTTACCTTGAAGATAGCTCTGATACCACTTGATGAGTTTCCCCTTGAGGATCTTTAAATCTCAGTACAAAGTAAGTCGGAACAAGCCTCGAACCAGCCGGTGGAAGATAGATGATAGAGATGGATTTCGGTGGAATATTTTTGGTATTTTTGTGATAATGATAAAACTCAGATTTGGGGGAAAACAAACTGAATTTTATAAAAGATAGGCGAACAAAAACAAGTGGATATGACTCACCACAAGTTCTTGAACAAAGATCAAATACAAGCGGATATTATGCACCGAAAATACAAGATCGGACCTTCGATATGACTCACGAAGGAGATAAAGTTTTCAAGCTTCAAACAAAGGATATAAACCTGGTTTTTGATGATAATTTTCGTGCCCTCTAATGGCTATAAGGTCATAATAATATAGAGGAAGTTTGTGGACAACTTGTGCATGCTTGGGAAAAGGTGGCTTGCATTAAATGCAACATTGGAAGTTGTTCTATGCACAAAAGCACCAGCTGCATGGGGGATGTATTCCTTGATATCTTCTCTTCCCAATGTGCCTTTAAATGCATGAGAAGTTTGAATTTGGATCAGATTTGCCTCCATAATCAATAGCGGGAACCGAGGCATTTCCGGGCTTCTTGGGCTGCGTGTTGCGATCTTCAATTTGTTGTAAACTTGTAAATGCTTGACTTTGATCTTCATAGTTTATGGAAATGGTTAAGAGTCCTTGAAGAAGGTCGGCTTGAAGACGTCTTGCCCGAGCTCGAGTTATGGATCCGAGAGGCTGCACATTTGATGTGTCATTTGGAGCTTCGGTAGGTCTTGCTTCTTGATTGATCATAGGTGTGATCACATCACAAGAGCTCTACAAAGAGAAACAAGCCCACTAAATCGGACAAGATGCGGATATAGACGAACGAACAAAGCCAAGCGCTACAACCGGCAACACCGCAGGCCAGCAGTACATCAGGAAACACCTGTGGGCAGTGAAGACGAACCTCCAAGGAAGCAGTATTCTGGGAAAATGAGATGCCTCGATACACACTGCCACGACCCCAGCCTGACCCGACTCCGAACAGCCAGAACCCCATCAACCAAAGAAGAAAAGTCAATCCCCCCAAACCGCAAAGAAACTCTGCCTGAATCGAAAAACGCACCAAAAATCCAAACGGGGGGTAAACTAAGCAAACCCAACCGAGAAAAAATAATTTCTAAGTTGGTTGCAAATTTTTATTTTATTATTATTATTTATTATTATTTTAAATAATTGTATTTTGGGCTTATCGGGCCCAAGGAAAGTGCTTGGGCCCAAAGGAAGCAATGTGAGGCCCGTCCACGAACCCCCAAACTGAAGCACAGGACGAAGTCGCGCCAGTGAGAAAAGCCGCCGCCGGGATGAAAGCGTCGCCGAGGGTAGCCGGACAGGCCGACAGCAGAGCTCGGTGGGGTACCGAGCCGCCCTAGCGAAGGGGTGAAAAACGCACCAGCCAACAAAAGGCGAGAGGCCTGTGCGTGGGGGTGCAAACGCCGCTGGAGAAACCTCACAACCAGCCGCGAAAGGGACGAGCGACAACGACAGTGGAAGCCACAGCCCGGAAACCTCGGTGGTGAGAAGGAAGGGACAAGCGTCGCCACTCCAACACCTCCGAGGAGACAAAAGGCCGACCAGATTGAGTGGAACGAAAGTGTGAGGAGACGCACAATCCAGAACGAATGGATCGAAGGGAGGACTGCGCAATCCAGATCAAACGTCTGCACAAAGGGGGAGGAGACGCTAGTGAACAAAAGCCCCAAACCGAATTTGGAAGGGACGAACCCAGAAACCAAAAAGGGAGGGGAGAAGCTAGTGATCAAAAGCCCCAAACCGATTTTGGAAGAAACGAACTCATAATCGGAACAAAAGGACTCAAAGTTAGTCAGATTGCGATTTGAACCGGTAATCCACCGGATCTATGATTGTGGCGGAGCCACAGTGAATCGATGTCGACCGGCGGTCAGGATGAGTGGCCGAAACCAAAGTAAGGTGGCCGAAGCCAAGACTTGGGCTCTCCGAAGAGAGATTTAATCGGGAGTGTTGTTCAGGGCTCACCAGACCTCCATGGGAGGAAGAGCGAGATTTTCAGAGGGGTGAGGGAAAGGAGGAAAAAGCCTCGGTACATAATAAGAAAAGATAGGGTGAGATATAGATTTTTGGGAAAATAAATAAATCAATTTTAAAATTTATAAGTTGTTACCAATTTTAACAAAAGAAAAATTAAAATATAGGCAAAATGTTTTTTTTTTTAATTCTTAATCCGATCTATCAAATTCACTTTATGTTTGAATTAAATATTATATACCTTATTTAAGGAAGGGAGAATAGTAATATATACCAATAGATACTCACACTCCATCAAATGAAGCTCTACTTAATAATTTTCAATCATGAGCCAAAAAAAAAAACCCTAATAATTTTCAATTTTGATTTGAGAATTATGTTAATAGAAATAGACAATTTATAAGCATTTCTATAAATTAAAGTCAAACCCAAACTTTCCAGAAATAAAAAAAAAATCATATTAATTATTAATTAAGAAATTGAAGATAGATGGAAATGGTGGAGGTATGTGATGCCATGCAACCATGTTGAGGGGGTTGTTGGATCCAGAGATCGGATCTCTTCTATATTTTATACAGTATCATATTGCTTTGTTAGCTTTCAACGTGGAAAAGCTCAGATTCCCATCCTTAATCCTTATTTTTAAATCAAGTGGCCATCTGATAACTATTTAGCTCGGAAGCTCCCGGGAAGTTAAGGAACAATAACCGGAATATTGTTATCCCCAACGGTGAAAATATTATCAATTACAAGAGAGAGTCATAATTTAAGAAGTTATATATGACAGATTGATCTGCTAATCCGGTATCAAACAGGTGCAGGTAGGATGTTTGCACAAATCTTTAGATTTTACAAGGTCTATTTAATTAAGTTTAATAAATTATAAAATATTTTGCAAAACGTTAAAATTAAAAATTCCTTGTCCATACTTTTTTTTTATTAGCAAAAAAATCGATAGGTTAAACCTATATATCTAATAGTATCATGGCGGATGAGGTCGATAAGACCCGAATCTTTAATAATATCAATGCCCCTGGTAGCGGCAAAGGTGTGCAATCTTATCCGCCGCTCTATTCCTAGTTCGGGGCACATGAGAGAACGAAACATCCCTAGCGCTTGATAGGAGGAGTTTAATATCGAACATTATTATTTCAATTTTCTAATGTCAATGTATGCTAGTTTTTAGGTGGTTGATGATGATTAACAAGTCACCTTGATTTGTATTTTGTTAATGCGTAGTTGGAGGATTTGTAATACCCCCTCCTTAAGTGCAAGCGCCTCATTGCCATTAGGAGGTTGTTTTCCCACCAGTCTGTAGCCAATACAAATTGGGTTTCCATTCCAATCCTCGATTATGAATCCGATAGTGATGTCATCATCGGGTATTGTACTCTATATCAATCAAAATTTAGATTCTCCTAGGTGATTTCTGCCATTTACCCTTCTTGTTGTTTTGGATCTTCCGAGATGTCTGGGTCCTACATTTGTTTGCTTTTGTATTCTCAACTTCGTCATGCACTTGTCGTTTTGAACAATCAATTTCTATCAGGCCACCACTAAAGCCTATCTTCAAATATGATGGAAGTGGTATATCCATATCTCATTGACAATGACCGTTGGTAGATTTTCCTTCAGTTTTTCCTCCCACTATCCCCCCCCCCCCCCCCCCCCAAATATGTATTAACACACATTTTCTTCCTAATTGTTAATGAGATGTCTATCAACTCTAGTGTATAACTGTCCCAAGGAAACCCAATTGTCCTTCTAGGATTTGATTGAATGTCCATTCCCAACTGACTGTATCAGACCAAATTTAAATTTCTTAATCAGTGGGGCGAGCTTGAACCATTGCCATGATGCACTGCCCACCCGCTTGTATGATAAGATGTGGTTCGTTTCAATGTATTTGTATTGAATGAGTTTGACCCATATGGATTCTCTGGTTCTCTAATATTTTCCATAAAAGTTTCATTTGTAAAGCTTCATTCCTAGGTTGCGATTTTCGGATTCCCAATCCACCCATGCTCTTTGTTCTACAAATTTTGTCCCAACTAATTAGGGGCCGGTGTTGTACATCCTTATTCCAGAAGAAAGGTTGATTTATTTGGTCCAGTTCCTTATGCACCGAGCACGGAAGCATGAAGTTTTGCATTATATGGGGTTAGCGGTAAGGTTTGAGAGAGTGTTTACCCTCCATTTACTTAGCTATTTATTAGATTTACAAATTATGTCTCCGAAAGTTTCCTTATTAACTTTACCATTTATAATGGGGCTCCCTAGATATTCTTCAAGTGTTTTTACATTCACATTACCAGGTATTTTTTGGATTTCCTCTAATCTTGCACGTGTTATCTTGGGTGTTGTTTGGAAAGCAGATTTCTAATAGCTCATTTTTTTCCATGACAGTTTACACTAGTGCATCAACTATTCTTTTTATAGTTTGATATGCTAAAGTAGAGCCTTTTGTGAAGATGATTATGTCATTCGCAATTCCTTGGCCATACTAGTAAGGTAGGGAGACCCTTTTTTTGTTTCTCTTTATTTCTTGATAAACCTTAAACCCTGGAGTAGTATTTACTCCATCCAATCCAAAATAAGTGTTATCTTAAACTTTTGAATTTGATCTAAAATAAGTGTCGTTTTATGTTTTCTAGGCAATTTAATTGATTGATTAATGAAAATTGTTATTGAAAATTGTATTTGTTCACTACTCTTTCTTTCAAACTTTTCACTTATTGGTTAAAAAAAGTTGGTAACCATTTAATAAATGATAAGATATAGAAAAGATGTATAAAAGCAATAATAATTAATACTTTACTTAAAAATTGTATCAAGAGCTAAGACGACACTTATTTTGGATCGGAGATAGTACTATATAACTATTATTTATTATTAATGAGTAGACATTAGTGTAGTTAGTTAAACATTTTCCTTTCTACTTTAATGATGGTTGAAAAATGTAGTAAACTAATTAAATGTTAATGAAATTAATATAAAATTTCTAAAATGGGAGATGATAAAAAATTAGAACTCATATATTTTTTTTGGATTTTTAAAATCCAAAATAAGCATCCACAACATATTGTTTTTTGAAATATTCATTAAAAAAAAATTTACGGATAAATTCACAAAACGAAACTATTTACACAAATATTCAAAATTTGCAGATCCATGGGAGAAACGCGGTCTGAAACCGCGTTTCATGTGTTAATTAGGTATTTTTCCTCGGAGCTGGAAAATAAAGTAAATTTGTTATAAAAATGCGGTTTAAAACCGCGTTTTTACCCCTTTTTATTTTTTAATTTAAAAAAAAAACAAACATACATAGATATATGTAAAACGCGGCCGCGTTTTAGTTGGAATTTTTTATTTTTTTAAAAAAGGAAAGCTAGGTCGGAGGAGGGGATCGAAAGTGACGTTGGAAGCTTGAAGGCCAGATCGGAGTTAGCGGCGGTCATGGCTGCGAGTCTCTACTTCAACGACGACACCGCCGCAACTGGCGCGGCGTCACCTACTCCTCCTCCCGCGTCACCTCCCTCTACCTTCCCAATTACTCCCGACAGATAACGCCGGATCCAGATTCTCCCAATTCCCAATTGATCCACCACAAGAGCCTTAAAATTTCAAACTCTAGATCTCGAATTGAATCTCAAATTCCGAGGCCCCAAATTATCCTCGAGAGGCCGGAGGCCGGAGCCCCGAGGAAGGAGGAGAGGCCGGAGGTCGCCGGTTGTCGCTGGGAAGGAGGAGAGAGGAGGCGATTTTCGGAGGCGACACCGGCCTCCAAGGAGACGAAAACCGACGGTTGAGATTCGCTTAGGACGAGTGGAGGAGATTCGCCTCCTTGAAGGCTAGAGGCCGGAGGCGGGAGGAAATTTCAAACCCTAATCCACAATTTTCAATTCCAAATCATGAATTCTTGAATCAGATGCAGAGGTCGAAGATGGAGGAGAGCTACAAAGACGGGAAGAACTTGCTAGAGAAGTGCGATTCCGGCCTCCGGCCTCCAAGGAGGTGAATCTCCTCCGGCAACCGATCCCTCCTCCGTCCTCCGGCTTGTCCTCCTTCCTCCTTCCTCCCTCCTCCGGCCTCCCATCCTTCCTCCTCCTTCTGAGCCTTCTTGCGCTGTTTTAACTTTCCCTTAAAAAAAAAATAAAAAAAATACAAGAGACGCGGCTAAAACGGATTTGGCTCCCCTCAAGTACTGTAGGGTGAAGTTCAACAAATCCTAATTATCAAAAAATGGGTGGATGGTAAAGATTGCGCCCTCCTTTGGGGCCCACCCCAACCAAATTTATTTTTTCTTTTCCTAAAAATAAAATCTGTGAGGAGAAAACTAACTTGATGGTGCAGTACTGCACCGAAATCAAACCCGCTAAAACTGCGTCTCTAATGTAAAAAAAAATTCACAATTATATAATTACACCCAAAAACAATTAACGAAAGAAACGCGGATTCAACCCGCGTTTCTTTTGTTAATTTTTTGTCAGTTTTTCTTTTAATTTCAATTTTTTTCACCCTGAGAATAAAACGCGGTCTGAGACCGCGTTTTTATGAAAAATTGTTATTAATAAATTGATGAACTAAGCTTTCAAAATTCGCTGGACAAGCCAAGCTAATTTTTTTTTAAATTGTATTTTACGAGGGAAAAATTAATTCTACCATATTCTCCCACGAATCGGAACCGCTTGATTAGACACAAGATTTTATAAATTCGTGGGAAGCTAGCTCCTTGGCCATAGTTTCAAAAGCTGGGAGAATTTTCTCCTAAATCAAAACCCGATCTTGTTTGATGAGATTTTGATAGTCCAAATAAATATACGTGCTTAATTGCTTATTGCAAGTACTTCATTTGCCTTTTTATTAAAAAGAAAAAGAAAAAAGAAATCTGTTGAGAATGAAAGAAATGTGAAGAGACCCAAAAGAGTCCCACATTGATTACATGAACAAAGAAGCCTTAGTATATAAGCTAGTGGGCTAACCCACCTAATGCCAGGCTATTAGCGCATGTGCTAGGCTATTAGCGCATGGGCGCACGTGTGCACACGACCCCCAATCCCGAGTCCCAACGGACTTCAGTATATATTTTTTTGAAGCAAGATAAGAATTCAGTTATCTAGACAAGTCTAGAGAAACCGAGAGACCGGACAAGCCGGTAAATGCACTAAAATAAAATAAATGTGCCAGTAATCCTACATCATAAAACAACACCATCATGACAAACGAACAATCAGCCAACGGAGGACGTACACAGAATACTCTGGGGACCCTAGCGGACATCTCAGATTATGTACTACGAAGAGCCATCAGATATCGATCGCAAATCCACGACGTCTTCAGATACAGCAAATCAAACAACGTTCACACAAGGCCTGCATAACAACAAGAACAACACAACACACCAGACCGCAAATCCAACCCCAAACCAAACCATTGCCCAATAAAAAAGCCCCACATGGAAATGATTTTTTATTTGTTTTTTTTTTATCCAGTCATGGAGATGATTATTGTGTTACATGTCTGCGCGCATTACCTGATAATTAATGAGTTAATGAGGATTTTAAAATGTATTTGTCTGAATATGAATACGTTAATCGAATAACATGTATTTTTATACTAATGGATCATGAATTGATGGCATGCACTTACATTTTTGTATTGCAAGTCAATTAAAAAGTCCAGCCGACATTTTTTTTTTTACTGGGAAATTAATTTCAATTTAGGTGCAGGGAAATTTATGTAAACTAGCTCATGCATTCCCCCCATTTTCAATTATTGAATGAATAATAATTAGACCATCCGCATCAATACGGGTGTCTAGAGTTTCTTAATACCACTTTATCACTTTCTCTCTCCTTAAAAACCCAAATTTACTTTTTCATCCACATCCATTCGAGTTTCTAGATTTTCTTAATTTACTTTTTACCATTTATTATATACTCAAATATATTATATTTCACCATTTAATTTTATATGTCATAAATTCATCTTTAACAAATTTGCTGAAAAAAATAATTTAACATATACGATATTAGTGTCTACGAGTAGATAAAAAAATTATTTTTTTAAATAATATCTAAAAAAAATTTAAAAAAATTTAAACGATAAAAAAACAACCGAAAATAGTTACAAGTGTAAATGAAATACCACAATTTGTACCAAATATATGGGGCATTTAATTCTCCTCCAATGGATGGGTGCCACATCACCATATTTTGTTGACCAAAGCTTTTTGGTGGGTTTCTACGACTTCTTGAAGAGTTTGTAAATAAGAAACTCTCAACATCACTTTTAAGTCTAATTTCTCTCTCCCCCTTATTTTACTAATTTTTTGTCTTAAAACCCTCCCTAAAAACTTGCGTTGTGGATGCTCTTATAATAGGTTCGTAAATTTGTATAATGCGTATAAAATGTATATTATATTACAGTATATTATTTTATTTCTTTTGTCTACTAGGCTAAAGTACATTTATACTTTCCTATATCTAAATATATAAAATGGAATAAAAAAGAAAAAAAAATCAATGCATTAACTTTATAGCAAAGTGATAAATATTTGCAAATAAGAAAAGACAATACAAAAAGCGGTACAAAATACTACAATCACATTCAATATTATAATTTCAGAAGTAGTCAAAATTAATTTGAATGTGATTTACAAATAACGAAAGTAGCGTTTCTTATGGTATAAATTGTTTTTTTTTAAAATGATTTATCTATTATATATATTTTAAAAACCTATTTTTGCTTATATAATAATCAATTATGTTAATATGTTATAACTAGTAAGATCTATGAAAATCTATATCTTTATTGCATAGGTTTGGGTTTTTTCAATTAACTACGTACCCCTTATAATATTTAATAATAGCCTAATGAAAATAGATAAAAGGGTGGTAATTTGTAAATATACACTATTTAAAAGGTGATTTTTTATAATTTGAATAAATGAGGTAGTTAAGTGAAAAATAAAAAGAAATTGATTTCCTGCAAATTTTCCGTAGCCAATTGTCCTTTTAAAATTGATTTATTTGTCCGGAAAAAAAAAATTCCCGACTATATAAAAACCCAAACTCAGATCGTCTTCCCAACATCACCCACCTTCACCGGCTCTCAAACGCTCCGGACTTCCCTGCTACGGCCTTCGTCGCTACTAACACCACCAGCGTCCCTAATCGACTGGAAAATGGGGTGCGGCTTTTTATTGAAGATGACAGACGCCCTGCTCTTCCTTGTCTTCCTAGTTTTCGTGATCGTTGTGCCTCTCTTCGACGCGCAGAGTGCGTTGCCCGTCGAGTACTACCCTAAGCAGCTGGTGGATCTCAAATCCTGGTACGCCAGCGAGTACGGAGACTACTTGGTCTCCGAGAAGCCTCATTTCTTCGTTAGCCTCGTCTGGGCTGAGATTTTCCTCCTCTGGCCCCTTTCTATTGCCAGCCTCTTCGGTTTGGCCACCGGCAAATCCTGGTACCGCACCACCTGTTTGATCTTCGGCGTCTCCTGTTTCACTTCCATGGTAAGACTTTCCTTCTAATTTTGCTATTCGCTTTATCAATTGGGATCAAATTTGACACTATTTGAGATTTGACGCTCTAATTGGATTTGAGATTGTTAACTTTTAGCCAATCCAGGGTTTCTGTGCTTCATACATTCTTCGCCGCATGTGTTTTGCCTTAATTTTTTTGTTTTGTTTTGAGAAATGGCGAAATTAGAAGTAGGACGAACACTGAAATGCCTTTTGAGATGCTGAATCTGGATCGAAATGTCTTGTGAGATGCTGAATCTGGATCTGATTGGTACTTTTTGGATGTTTTATGGCGATTGCCTGGTTACACTTTGAATGTGTGATCTAGTGATCTTCTATTTGATGCTAAACCTAGCTGAAAATATCATCTGGTTCATTTTTTTCATTTCAATTTTGGTTGAATAAATTAAAAAAGACAGTGCCTTTACAATGTAGCACCTGCCTGATGCCACAACTGTTTCAGCCAGGTCTGATATAACATACTGTATAAGAAACCATTTTTTCGTTTAAGCAGTTGAAATTGTGATTCTTTGAAACCAAACAATGGATTCCTGATGCAGTTTTGGCATGAATAGAGTTATAAGTCAATTTAGTATCCCTACTGAAAGTGACACCATATATCCAGTTGTGATATACATCTTGTAAACAGGCTTTAATTTGGTTATATAATGTGTTTCAGGCGGCGATACTGGGAGAGCTGGTGGGCTCAGGAAGGGCATCGGAGAAGTTGTTAATGATCTACTCCCCTTTCATGGGCGCGGCTGTTCTTGCTGCCCTACGCGGCCTCTGCCCAGGTGGCAACAGCTGCGCCCCGGTTGCCCCGGCAAAGAAACACGCTGTGGAGAGGAAGAAGCGGGTTTAATCACTGGATCTTCCATCCACATACCACAATTGACATTTTTTTACTAGTTTTTAAGAGTTGGAGATTAAAATTCCATACACTTTACTCATTGTCTTTTTTCTTTTCTTTTCTTTTTTCCTTCCATTGTTTTGTTCTTGATTCTCAAAGCTATTCAAGGTTTCTTTCCAGTTTTACTCATCTGATATGCAGCTCCTCTAATGGTCTGATTAATGAAATTTTCTCTCATATATTTTGTCATATATATATAGAGAGAGATCTCCTGATCTGTGTTCTGTTTCTCTTTCTATTAGAACCATATAGCATAGGTTCCATTCCCAGTCCCAGATAGTCAAATTTGAATTCTCTTAGGAGCATGAAAAGGATGAAATCGTCTGTGAGTGAGAATGTTTATCCCTTATTGAGTCATATAATACTTGATTTAGATACATGTAGAGTGACTTTGACTGATCATATCGAAATAAGATCTCCACCAATACGTGATGTTTGAATTGGATTCTCAATTGATAGGGTTGTGTTCTTCACAAAGGTGTGCCTCATTTGCATCATATATGACAGTGTCATGTAAATCCCTTTTAACGAACTGGTTAATCCAAAATTCAATATATTTAGCAGGACACGAATATAGCTGTTGATTTGTTACCTATTTATGCTTTACAATTTCCTTTCTGGCCAAGATTGCCTGGCTTCACATGGAGCTTTTACGCTTCGAACTAAACTAGCTACGCAGCTACACATGTTCTATAATCTTCAAATGACGAATCTGTCAAGGACAAAGTTTGATCAACCTAGTAAAGTTGTGAATGAATGAACCTTATAAATAAGTTGGTGGCGAACTCCACTTAATGCCAATTGCTTTTAGGTTCGAATCTAGGTTGGCTTGAAGCATATGCGTCTGTGTACAACCTTGTTTGATTGACGATGGACTATACTAGAATTGTGTTGAAAAAGAGATTTTAATGGGCAAGACTTGATTACTCATAGTAGTTAACATAACAATAGTAGACAAGGGCAGTTGCTCCACAAAATAGGTAAGGTCCAGCGGTGTTAGTAAGATCCATCAACAATATTCAACTTGATTAAAACACATCAAATCATATCAAAGTGGAAAACTCATATGAAAATACAAATTGTTCTGGGGTGGTATATATCTGAACCCCCTGCTTTAAAAGCGATTTTATCCCGACCACGATGCAAGTCGGCTTCTGACATCGCCCACCAAGGTTACACACCACCTTCGATTATGTGCACTCACTAAAGGAGGTTTGGAATTTACCAACATAGAACACTTTTCTATAGAGGAGGAAGATGAAGACGTCTCCCTTTGGAAAACCAAAAACCCATTTTTAAAGAAACTAAACGTGGGTGAGGAAAACACTCCCACTATCCCCTAAAAACAGAGTGGGAAAGAAATTGGTAAGCGATAAAAGGATAAGCTTCGAAAATATTATTTTATAAAATTATTTATAAAACTGCATAAAAATCTTCTTTATAAACCACCTTCTAAAAGGCCTCTACAATCGATGTGGGATGAGAGAAATTCAAAATCCTGAATAAAGGCCTTAGTTCAAACATTATTTCCACCAATCCCCTACAAATGTGAGAAACTAGGTTTTAAAACAACTTTAAAAACTACGTTCTGAGTTGGTTTTATGGAAAATATACTTAAATGTTGGCGAGCAAGTCTTGAGCCAACACATAGGGAAATTTAGTGCCTCCCTCATCATAGAAGTGAACAAGTCTTGAACTACTACACTCGAGAGGTAATCTCAACAACACATACCTCAACCATGATCCTGGTGATTCCGCGATAAGATTCGCAAATATGTATGTGATCATCTCATACCTTGGATGCTTAAGAGTTCTCTAGAAAGAAAACCCATTCTATCTTCCATAGAAGGTGACCAACCCCTTCACACTCTCATAGGTGACTTCATCAAGTCTATCTCACACAAACTACCCTTATTTGTTCAAATCTATGAGTTCATCCAATAAAGTTCACTCGAACGTAAGACCAAAGCTAGCTAGTTTCAGTTATATGTCTTTTACTCCTCCTAAACTCACTACGTACAATCTCAATTTGAATCAAGTAAAGACAAAGATTCAGAGATAAGCACATATGCATCGATACTATTATGAATTTACTTAAAGGAAACATACACTCATAAGCAAGATAATTGTTCGCATCATAACCAACAACAAAAGATCGATACTATATATATATATATATATATATATATATATATATATATATATATATATATATATATATATAACCAATGTCATTTCATTTAAAGACATATCAAACCACTTTAGTCAAACACCTCTGCATTTCTCATGTACTCTAACTAACGCTAGGTCATTTCCAAAACTTATATGGGGGGATGTTTTTTAATTAGGTAAAAATTTGAGGTCAACCATACCTGAGCCTCGAAGGCTGACAAGTCGGCAGACGGAAAACCGTCTAAACAAATAGAAAATACAAAGATGGTGCAAGATACAAGTAATAAACACTCTACAAAAGCGAAACTAGACACAACCAGACCGAACGAGATGAGGATGTAGACGAGGGACGAAGCCATGCACCACCCCCAGAGGCAGCACCGTAGGCTAGTGGCATATCAGGAGACACCTGTGGCTGTGGGTAGTGAAGACGAACCTCCAAGGAAACAGTACGTCTTCCACAGAAAGGAGACGCCTCCATATACACTACCACGACCCCAGCATGTCCTTACTCCGACTGCCAGAACCCCATCACATGGAAATAAAGTCCAATCACGCCAAACGTAGAGCCACACATCGCCTGAATCAAAACGCACAAAAAGCCCAAGCGAGATAAAAGCTAGCTCGACCGGGATTTATTTAAATATAGTTATTTATTATATATATAATTCAACATAGAATTTTATTTATTTATTTATTATTATTATTATTATTATTATTATTATTATTATTATTATTATTATTATTATTATCATCATCATCATCATCATCATCATCATCATTTTTATTTGTTTTTTCCTTTCTTACGGGCTGCTCTCGGCCCAAGGCAAAAACCTTAGGCCCAAAGGCTGGAAATCGGGCCCATCCGCTCCAAAGAGAAACAGGAAGTGGAATGACACCAGAATCTCAAAAGGAGGACAAAGGGTTGCACCATGGAGCTAAGGGATCGAGCGCCCAGGGGAGTGGACCTGAACCGCCGGAGGGGAAACATGCCAGTGAACATGGCAACGAAGCGGTGACAATGGAGATGATAAAAAGGTGAGCTAGGAGAAAGAGCGGTAATGAAACGAAATCCCGAAGGAGATGACACAAGTGTCAGACTAGATTCTGAAGTGGGTGAGATATAAGAGTCAGAAGACTGGATTTTAAGAAGTATGGAAAAACCGAACTCAAGGACTAAAAATCGAGACATTGTTTTTTGGATTGGTTAAAAATAAGAAAAGAGCTCTTTGTCCATGAATCTTCAAAGGCCTCAAGAAAGAAGAACTTGGGAGCCAAGGAGACGAACAATTCACTGGATTGAAGGCGAGTCACCGAGGAGCAGCCATGACGATGAAGCATGCTGCGCGTAGCGCGAGAAGGAGGGAGGGGACCCCTGGAGGGGATGAATTAGGGTTTCCGGAGGAGATTTAGAGCTCCCAGAGGAGGTATAGGCCTCACGGAGGAGGATTGGACTCCCTGAAATAATTTGTTTAACTTCTCATGTGATATCTTATTTCCAAAACTTATATCGGATAAAAAATGATACGCGAGGGGGCACAATGGGAGCACGGGGCACACACTAAGCAGGGGTACACACAGGAACAAAGAGGGGCACATGTGGATAGACATTTTGTCAATTACATCAAGAGGCTGAACAGAATGCAAATTAGGGTAAAAAAATAGTGGGAGTTTGCAAAATGTCCAAAAAAGTTTTCTCAATTGATGATTTGTCTACACTTTAGGACAAATTAGCAATCTGTCCATCACCGTCCGGGTGCGTGTTTACAACGTGAAAGAGTCTTTGTTGTTCTTCATATTGCCGCTTTCCTTCTCCATATCCAAATCGAGCTCTTCTCCCATGTCCTCCTGCTTTGCTCTTCGCTGCCATTGAGATGATACCATCTCTACTATCCCAACTCTTCCCACCGATCTTCATGTCGTTGATTCCCTTGCAATTGATCTCGATTGGTGTTGCTATTAAGACGGATCTCGATTGCAATCGTTCCAAGCCCCAATCTACCAGATCTATTGTTCTATTAATCTCAAACAACCCGGATTTGTACGTTGTAGTTGCCTAATTTGCCTAATTTGTTACTATCAATCTCCATCTTCTCGGTGAGCTCCGACGTGCTCAACGTCGCCTTATTCCTAGCAGCCATGGTGCGATGTCTCTCGATCCGATTCTCCCTCCCTCTGTAAACTCGGTGTTGAGTTTGATTTTTTTTTTATCGATTTCATTTGGCAGATCATTTCGGAGAAGAATCGCATAGAGATCTGCAAATACTTCTTACAATTTTTACGAGCCGACTATTTATGAGCCAAGGTTTTGTTCCAACTATTTTCCTTATCAATCGATCGAAGATTGATTGATAAGGAAATCGATCTTTGCTTTTACTGACTTTGCTTCTTTGCTTGTAGGATCACCGTCAATCAATTTTTACGAGCTGAGGTTTCGTTCCGACATCGATTGATAAGGAAATCAATCTTTGCTTCTGCTGACTTTGCTTCTTTGCTTGCAGGATCACCGTTGATCAATTTTTACGAGCCAAGGTTTCATTCTGATTGTTTTCCTTATCAATCGATTGATCGATTGATAAGGAAAACAATCTTTGCTTGTCGAAATTAATGCTCGGCTTGGCTCCCGCCTTGAGAACCTCATGGTCTCTCCAGTTGCTTTAGTTTTGAAGGATAGTTACAATATTTTTTGCTTGAAGCCAATGTTTATAATATTTTTTGGCACACTTTATAATATTAATTTGCAATTTATAAACATATCCTAGCACTAAGATCTATAAGCTCAAATAGGAAAGAGCGTCTGGACAAATAGTTGTTCATGAGGTTGGTGGTTCGACTTCACCTAGATCTATTTATTCAATTTCAGAGTGTTATTCGTGACATTTATAGTTGCACAACTTCACTTTAGAGTTGCACAACTGCACCTTAGAGTTGCACAACTGCACCTTAGAGTTGCACAACTGCACTTTAGTGTTGCACAATTATAATTATTCATCTTGTCATCTTTAATACCATTAACGATGTCATAATTTTACAATTGCACAACTGTAGTTTAGAGTTGCACAACTGTAGTTTAGAGTTGCACAATTGTATTTTAGAGTTGCACAATTGTATTTTAGAGTTGCAAAACTGTATTTTAAAGATGCACATCTGTAGTTTAGAGTTGCACAACTGTCTAAGTGTAGAACATGGTTGCATTTGATTACTAGCTCAAATTTCAAAAATTAAGGGTTGTGTCAGCATCTTTTCTATTTTGTTAATTAGAGAAAACAACCCTGTTGTGGAAAGAGAACATGTTGTTAAGCAGAAATAAGATCATGTTGAACAATAATCTATTGAGCAGGTATAAGATTATATTGAACAAATATAACATTATGTTGAACATAGTTTCACCACCCCCTCCCTCTCCCCCTTATTGTGCAAATATAATATATTGTTGAGCAAAAATAAGATCATGTTGAGCACAATTCCACCAATTCCACATGTTGTGCAGTTATAGTTTATTGATGAGTAAAAATAAGATCACATTGTACAATAATCTATTGAGCAAGTATAAAATAATGTTGAGAAAAAATAAGATCATGTTGAACATAATTTCACAAGTCTCAATTTTTGTGAAAATATAATCTATTGTTGAGCAAAAATAAGATCATGTTGAGCAAATTTCCACCAATCCCCCATGTTGTGCAATCATAGTCTATTGATGAGCAAAAATAAAACAAATGTGTTTTACAATTGCACAACCGTGTTTTAGAGTCGCACAACTGTTATTTAGAATTGCACAACTGTGTTTTAGAGTCGCACAACTGTACTTTATGTTGTGCAAATATATGTTCTATAAATTGCACATTCATATAATTGCACCTTTTCAAACTAAAATTGCACATTTAAGTTCTAAATTACACATTTACATAGTTGCATTTTTTCAAACTAAAATTGCACATTTAAGTTCTAAAGTTGCACATTCAAACTAAATTGCATTTTTTTTCATGTCAGCACTTTTTTAAATTTTATATTGGTGTGCAAATATAAGTTTACGTTGTGCACATATAATATTGTGTTGTGCAAATATAAGTTTATGTTGTGCAAATATAAATTTATAGAATTTCACTTTTTAAGTTTTGTATTTGAGTTATATAATTGCACTTTTCAAATGCAGAAATTAATCAAGTGGAAACATGGATTGGTTTGTGGGAAACCACCCCTTATTCAAGGATCAATCCTCTCTCTCAGAACCAGTATCTTCAAATTAGCTTTCCTTTGAGAAACCCTAGCCGCCATCAAGTCTTCAACATGTACCCAACCCTCTCTCCACCTCCGGTTGCCTTCTCGACCGACATCGACCCGCATCACCAACTCATCCACAATCTCCTCCTAGCACAACCCTTAAATTAAAACTTATCCCACATATCCTCCCCAAAAAGCCCTCTCAAAAAAAAATCCCATCTGTACTGTTGCAGACTCCCGCCACACCTTGCGGGCCTTTTCCGACGGCCATCTCCGATGGGCTCCATGGCGTCCTAGCTCCTCCTGTGGCGGTTCCTGGGCTGGCTGTGGCTGTCGGTACAACTTCTTCCACCGCCACCTTCCTCCTCTTCTTCTTTACCATCCGCTGGTGTCCAACAGATTGTCTCCGGGCCGCTCCTTCTCAGCCGGGTCTCCAGTCTTCCATCGCCGGCCATCTCCTCCACCACCGAGTTGTGGTTGTCACTGGTCGCTACCTCTCCTCGCCGACTCCCTCTCTTCCTCCTCCCCATCCATTCAGATCTGACTTAGCCACTCCCAGTAATCCTCTTCAAACCAAATAAAACCCCAATCTAAACTCATGGCCGTGATAGGACCCGGGGCGCCGGCAAGTCAACCCTCCTAGACTTTCTAGCCGTCCGCAAGTCCACATCCTCCGGCGCCTCCTACCTGCCTCCTCCGTCACTACCCTTTCCTCCTACTGGAATCCGTCCGTCTGAAGCCATCCAGTGCGAAACCCCTCCGCTGTTAGTCACGTTTGCTTCTTATTCCCCCCTTGATCTTTCCAGTGGCTATGTCGCTGGGCTTCAGCTATTAGGATAGATCTATCAAACCCTCTCCTTATGTCTAACTTGAAGAAATAGTTTTAATTTTCTAGACTTTTTAATTTTAAATTGATGTAATTGTAATCTTAAATAATTTTTTTTCTTTTTGACTGGCGACCCTCTGCATAGGGTCATCCAAGCCATCTGTTGATGGCTTCAAGATCGCTTTGTCGATCTACTTCTTGCCTACTGTAAAAAAAATCACACTTTTCAGTTTTATATTTGCATTTTTTCAAACTAAAAACGCACATTAGTTCTAAAATTGTGGAATCTACACTGGCTTGGATATTGGTATATTGCTAACAAGAACTTTATGCTCCTATCTATATGACATCATACTATAAATATCAAGACCAACATGAGAATAGCTAATAAACAATTCATATCTTAATGTGCATTTTTTATGCTTTCATGCATATAGCTAATTGGAAATTTATTATCTGATAACCCATTTCCAAAAGGTGCCTATTTCTCAACATAAAAGCCGGAATGTAGACATACCGACATGTATTATGATGATTAGGTGTGTTGTTGTTGAAGAATAAAGGTTGGTTAATGGTTGTTTACTCTTTTTCAACTTAAGAAAAACCGTAAGACGTCATCTCCTCGAGCTTGAAAATAAGGGTATCCAGGATCACAGATAGCCAGTGAAGATGTAAATAGTGGGGACTGTATACCAAAAAATGCCCATCCACTATAACGAGTTCTCTTTGTTGATTGTGGTAGGCTGGTGCTATTGAAGAATTTGTCAACGATGCATTGGACACTGCATTTGACTCTAAAGACATAGAAGAGGAGACCGAGGAAGAGGTCGACAAGGTCCCTGATGTCCATGTTTTATATTTACTTTAATATCGATTTCTGCATGCATTTTATACATTTGAGCTAGATTAGTACAGAATCTATGTAGTTTATGCTTATTTGTCAAATTATGGAATCTACACTAGTTTTTGTTTAATTTCGCAGAAATCGAGGCAATTTAAAGAAAGGAGGAAAAGATCAAAGTCAACTACAGAAGTCCGAGGTCAAGGAGCAGCGGAACCAAGGACAAATCGAGCTGAAAAGCAAGAAAATCGAGTCAACACAGCTTGGTCGATATCGAGCACCCTTAGTCGATATCGAGTAAGTCACTCGATTTCCACCAAAGTTGACCAGAATCGAGGAAGCTAAGGAAGAAGAAGAACAGAGAACTCGATATCAACTTGACCATGTCGATATCGAGTAAGCCCACAATCGAGTTAAGAACCAGGAATCGACGAGAAAGCTGGGAGCAGAAGATTCAAGTCGATATCGAGGAAGCCAACTCGATATCGAGTAAAAACCAAGTCGACATGCATCCCGAGAGCCGGAATCGAGTAGCTGAGCTGAAGACGCGAGAAACGTTGGTCGATATCGAGGAAACTACTCGATATCGAGTTGACCAACAGTGGCCGACTTCAAGCTAGTCCGGATCTTGTTAAGGTTCTATCCCGAATCCGATGGAGATATTTTCGAGAAGAGATTCCTTACCCATGAAGATTTAGATATTTTATCTTTTTATTTATCCTAAGGGTGGAACAATTAATTACCCTAGGATTTATCTAGTTTTACTTATTTAGATTTATTTCCTTTTATCTAGAGTTTTATCTTTAGTAATTAGATAGATATTCCTTCCTTGATTAGCAAGGATTGGAAGCCTATAAATAAAGCACATGGAGCTGAATTCTAAGCATTCAATTTCAGAAGAAGAAGTAAGTAGAGAGTAGAGAGAGAGAGAGAGTGGAGGCCAAGAGGAGTTTGTGAAGCGAGAGCGAAATTAGCTTCCTTTGGTTGTAAGCTCTGTTTGGTTTAATTTAATGCAAGTTGTTTCTTTTCCATCAATGATGTCTGCGATTGCGATGAAGCGCGAGTAGTCCACCCACTTCTAGGGTTGGGGTGAGCCCGATGATAGCCATGCGTGTTTGAGGTAAAGATCCGACTTTTATCATGTTTTGAGCATCTACTACTTGATATGTGTTTATTACCCATCTAATGGAGATCCATGCTAACAACTTGGATTATAAACATAAAAATTGGTAGATACAATTACGGTTTCTTGAAAGAGTTGTCTAATTGTTGGAAAAGGCGAAAGCTTGATCATTCAATGCAAATTGCATGATTATCGTTATTTATCTTACCTTATGCATGTTTGGTTATCGTTGTTGCAAACCACGATCTTGGAAGTTTTCTTTTACATATTTTATTTTGAATTCCACAAAGCCTTGTTCTTTATTTTATTTCGTTTTAAGTTTCTGTCTTCCTCAATTTCGACCAAAACTTGGTCGACGTCGACTTCTCATATTCGATCGAGCAAAGATCGCCGCCGCTTCTGTCTCTACAGGTTCCTCGATTTCGACCAGAACAACCCGATTTCGACCAGTTTTCTCGACATCGAGCAGTCTTCTCGAGATCGACCAAAATCCAGTGCCTGTTGTCTACCCAAAATTGACTTGATTAGGTCGATATCGACTAGCACCAGTCGATATCGAGTTGATCTTCTGAAGTCGAAACCGAGTGAGATTCTTCCGCTGCCTAGGATCCGCTGACACGCTTCCTCGAGGATCGATCCTGACTTCCCACTGCTACATCAGGAGGAGGTCTTGTAATCATTTGCGTGGGCATAATCCAGTTTGATTTTACTCTTATATTTTGAACTCGATTTCCTCCTACAACAGTCCCAACCCCTTCTGTTAGCACAAAACCCATTCATCTAATCCAACCCCTTCTGTCAGCACAATACCCATTCATCTAGTGTACAAAACCCATTCAAGAAAAAATCACAATTCAAACACTAAAGTAAAGTTCAAACTAAAATTGCACTTTTTAATCACAATTCAATATGCTTATATGGGATTCGAACCCACCTCTTTGTGCACGAGCACAATACTCTCCCATTTGAGCTAATATGCTAAAAGCATTCGACTAGGAAACTCAATAACTCCACAACCAAATGAATAGCTCCAAACAAAGGCATTCAGTGCAAACAAGATTTTTGCCAACATGGAATGTGATGTGATCGTTATTATCACCCAGATAAGCAACTCTGGAATTTGCTAATTAAATCTTCATTTACCTTAACCAAATGAGCCATTGGATCGCCCCATCTCACTGCATTCTTAAGCATCCTATCAAGATATGGGTCATCTCTGCATGTGAAACAATGCAAATAGTAAAACATACAGTGTAGAGTGCGGAATATTATTCTTACTAGCTTTAAGATGTTTAAGAGAAAGCGAGCAGTGTAGAGTGCAGACAAGTAGGCAAAAGAATGCCCTTATTTTTGTAAGATTGTATCAAATAAAATAACATATAGTCACTCTATTTGAGAAAACAGTAAATTGGATCCAGACACACAAGTCTGAACAGAAATGAAATAAAACAGCATTGGAAAGTAGAAGAGAATAACATGATACATCTTAAATATATATATTTGAAATAGTGATAAATGTAACTCTCATCAGAGTAAAAGACATGCTCAACCAAAAAGAAAACCAAAACGGATATCTTTCCAATGGATATTCAGACAGACGGAGCTTGCAAGAAAAGAAACATTCTCTTAAAAATATCTGGGATGAAAATTCCTTTGACTGCACCAAGAAGTCCCTTATGTGATCTTTGAAAGTAGAAGATCATTTGTTGATTCAAAGAGCCCATTCACAAATTGTGTCATCTGAAACCACCAAAAGTTCAGTGATGTTTGAAGAATAGGTTTCTAACTTACACAGATTCAAATACCATATTTCTCCAGGTAAGGAAAAGAAAAGGCAACATATATACCTCAAAAGTCGTGATATTAGGAAAAGATGTTCTCAATAGTTTTATTGTATATTCATGAACAAACGAATCATTATTTGGGTATGGATAAGAACAGTAGCTGCATCCCATAGAGGCTCCGCCAACGCATCAGATCGCACCTGAAAATCAAGCTTAGATTTCAACAAATATACTTTAAGAACAACACAAGATCATCCAATAAGCAGAATTTCAATTACCAGACAGAACAAATGCTGCAACACCAAAACGTCTAAACTTGAAACCAGGTTTGTGGAATGTATCAGTTAGCACAGCAAAAATCTCTTGCTCATTGCTCAAAAGGTATGTCTTATAGAACTGGCTGCATAATTCTGAAGCCTGTTAAATTGGAAAAAGCTCACATAAGGGAACATATAAGCATTGGAAACACATAATCCAACAAGCCCAAAAATGTTGTACCTGAAAGTTCTTCATCATTTCCAGTAAAAGGTTCAACCCAGTGCTAGCAATATTCCTTTCATTTGCTAAAATAAAGTTATTATAAATTCAGATCACAAACGAGGTCATCACTTGAGCAACTAGACTGCTATCAAGAGCACGGAAGAGGACATCCTCATCAATGACACCGCCTCTATGTGCAATCAACTGCTCCATAAGATAAGAAAGTGGAAACGTGCAGTGGGACATTCTCTTTTTAGTTCTTGTTACAAAACAAGAATATTAAACTAGGAATTCAGATCAAGGTTGCTTGTTCCTTATATATGCTCGCTGCATTCTCAGAACAACCAGTTTATGTAGGAAATGCATCAAACAACTCAATTCCCTTCTCCATGAACTCTGGCATTTCGTCGAGCACCTGGTAGGCGGCTAGATCGATATTCTTTGTTGCAACAATCTGATTGTCGTCAGTCTTCAAGTGTCTCTCATTCACAAAGGAGACCTCAAATCTATAGCTCTCGGAAACATGTCTCCCATTATAGAAATCAGATGCACAATGAGCTGTAGGATAATTAGATGTGCAGCGGGACTTTTAGAAACTATTTTCTATCATCTAATCGCAAGATCTTCATGCCTAAAATTGATAGATCAAATCATTGTTCATAGGAGATACATGTTGATGCGTGAACCGGACCTTCTCGGATATGAACGGAAAGATGAGAGCCCCACACGTTGCCAGTGGCGGCCGCAGGATTTCCTAGGGGGGGGGGCGGAATTTTTGGTCGAGATTTTTTTTTCTCGGTATATATAATAAAGAAATTTTTAAAAAATATATTGAAAATAAACCATAAATTATGGTATAAATATGATATTTTATTACAAAAATTCATAAAATAATTTAATAATATATATATATGTGTATATAAGGAAGGATTAAGATTTTTTTTAAAATTATTGAAAGAAAATTATAAATTTTTTAATGAATTTGTCATTGGTAAATGTAAAAAAAATGATAGGATTGAAAAGTATGATAAAAAAAACTCATAAATTGTGGTTTAAATATGATATTGATAGTAAAAAAATTCATATAAGTAAAAATTAGAAGAATTATTTAAAATATATTGGTAACATAATGAATAATCTAATGAAAATATTAAAAGAAAAATACAACCAAAAAGGTAAGGAATAAAAGAAGTGCAAAAAAGTAAGTACTGAGATTTGAACCCATGACCTCTTGCTTCCTTTACCCTTCCTTCCATCCTTTTACCAACTGAGCTAGGCAATCTTTGTGTTCTCTTTCACATTTTTTTATTTTTTTACCTTATTTTTTTTATAATAGTACGAAACTCCGTCGCCGGAGGGGGGGGGGGGGGGGGCGGCCGCCCCCCCGCGCTCCCCCTGCGGCCGCCCCTGCACGTTGCTCCTCTACTTGGTCCACAAGAGCCCGATCTAGATCTCCTTTGCCTTCGACTGCTAGGAGAATGATCGAAAGGTGAACAATCAAATTGCTCTTGATTGATGATGGTAGAATTCCGCCCTCACGTGTGATGCGGCAAAACTCTCGTTCACTGTCTTTGGGATTTGTTCATTAGGTCAAGTCATTATAAGCCCATCTTTATAAGCTCATATTTATACCCTATTTAACTAATTATTTATTTCACAAATAAATCTTATCCCATTATTTTTAATATATATCTAATATAAACTAATAATAAAATCATCTATCTTTTGATCAAGTCCATCAACTCTAAGTGTGTGACCGCATAGGACCCATTTATAATAGCCATGGGTTTAACCCGTTTAAGCCCATTAATCGTAGTTGGCTTATAGCAAAGCATTACGACTCCTAAAATAATCAGATTGAATATCTCTATCAATTGTCCTATTCCATAATTAGTCATTACACATTAAATTAAAAGACACAATTCCTTCAATCTCCCACTTGTTCTTAAACAAGTGTGAAATTTAAGATACTCGTGTCTTTTAATGTCATATTTGATGATATGGTGACATTCATATCTATTATCAAATATATTCCTTGAACTCCGAGTTCGAACTGTCAATTAAACGGATGATTACAAATAATCCATCCGAGCATGGCCATGCAATTTCAGTTCTTGTTCTTCAAGTGGCCTAGACACCATTCCTTTTGAATGCATCACAGTATGCATGAAGAAGGAGGACATCTACAGTCTTGTATGACTATTGCTCCCACTCAACTTTTGGCAATCCCAACTACGACCTTTATAACTCCCTGTTACGGAAAGCGTTTAGCCGTGTCAAAGAAATATCAATCATCAAGAGAGACCATAACACACTCATGTATGAGGAATCTACTAATCATGGTTTAACTTAAAACTCCGTAATCCCTTTTGTAGAGTCTTTAGGTGGGTCTGTCCTATATGTATCATCCATACATATATATGTAATTGACTAGACATCTCCATGTCCCTATAGCCCATGAAACCCGGCGCTATCAGTCAACTTACAATATAGTCATTTAATAAAAACACCTATGTCCAATTTGATGATTTCAGACTACAGACTTGTGATAATTCATAACTGCATTTTACTTAATGGGGTTTCATTTACCAGAACACTTAAGATAATCCCATTTGCGAACTACGAATTATTTGGACATTTTATTTATTATCGTTCAACACAATATATAAATAAAGATGAAATATCATATATCATAAAATCATCCAATCGAACATAAACTTAGTGTCTAACACTCTAAACATAAAATGTAATAGAAAGCAATCTCAAAGCCATTCTCCAATGTGTTTGAGACCCTTACCCCTAGTGTGACTATCATGCTTGGGTCTAGGCATAGGCTTTGCCAATGGATCTGCAACGTTGTCATCTATATGCACCTTACACATCCTAATGTCACCCTATGTGACTATGCGTCGAATAAGGTGATACTTCCTCATAACGTGTCTGGATTTGGAGTTTGAGCTCGGTTCCTTGGCTTGGAATATGGCACCATTGTTGTCACAATGGATGTCAATAGGCCCTGAGATGCTAGAACAACACCGAGTTCATCTATGAACTTCGTCATCCAGACAGCCTCCTTAGCCGCTTCACTAGTAGCTATATATTCAGCCTCTGTCGTAGAATCGGCAATTGTGTCTTGTTTAGAGCTCTTCCAGCTCACAGCTCCACCATTAAGGACGAAAACATATCCCGATTAAGACTCAAAGCCATCTCGGTCAGGCTGGAAGCTCGCATCAGTATAGCCTTGCACGTTCAACTTGTCATTACCCCCATCTACTAAAAAAATCATCCTTAGTTCTTCTCAAGTACTTCAGGATGTTCTTAGCTGCACACCAATGTGCCTATCCTGGATTCGATTGGTATCTGCTACACATACTCAAAGCATATGCAACATCAGGTCGTGTACACACCATGGCATACATGATAGATCCTATAGCAGAAGCATAAGGAATCTTACTCATCTTTTCTAGCTCAGTAGGTGTCTTAGGACATTGCTTCTTGCTAAGATGTACACCATGTTGCATAGGTAAAAATCCTTTCTTGGAATCTTGCATTTTGAATCGGTTGAGAATCTTATCTATATAAGTTCTCTAACTCAATCCAAGCAATCTATTAGATCTATCTCTATAGATCTTTATTCCAAGTATATACTCTGCCTCTCCCAAGTCGTTAATTGAGAAACATTTCTTCAGCCATTCCTTAACGGACTCTAGCATCGGAATGTCATTCCCAATAAGTAGTATGTCATCCACATACAAAACTAGGAAGACCACTTTACTCCCACTAAACTTCTTGTATACACAAGGGTCCTCTTCACATCTGATGAAATCCAACTCTTTGATCTTCTCACCAAATCGAAAGTTCCAACTCCTGGATGATTGCCGAAGTCCATATATAGATCTCTTAAGCTTGCATACCTTCCCGACATTACTTGGATCTTCAAAACCCTCTAGTTGTGTCATATACACATCCTCTTCCAAGAATCCATTCAGGAAGGCGGTTTTGACATCCATTTGCCAAATCTCATAATCGTAATAAGCGGCAATAGCAAGGATTATCCTAATGGATTTTATCATGACAACTGGTGAAAAGGTCTCATCATAGTCTATACCATGAATCTGTTTAAAACCTTTGGCAACTAATCTTGCCTTGTATATAGATACATTTCCATCCTTATCTGTCTTAAGTTTGAAAACCCATTTTCTCCCTATGGGGTTTACCCCATCTGGCAAATCTATCAAGTCCCGTACTTGATTTTCAAACATCGAATCCATTTCGGATCTCATGGCCTCAAGCCATTTCTTGGAGTTTGGACCCGTCGTTGCTTGCTTATAGGTATTAGGCTCATCATGTTCTAGCAGAAGAACATCAAGGTTTACATTCAAGATGAAATCATCATAACATCTTGGTTGTACCCTTTGCCTCTTTGATCTACGAGTGGGTTCAACTGGTTCAAAAACTGCGCTGGAACATTTTCCACAACTATTTGTGGATTCTCTTGTTCCGGTTCTTGGATGATTTGGGGCCCTTGGCCTTCCAAAACCATCAACTCGTCCTCGACATCATCTATGTCATGTTGTTGTTGAGTTTGTTGCTCTTCATCATGAACTGGTTCAAGATGAATATTTCTCCCACTTGACTTATTGGAAATGAACTCTCTTTCCAAAAAGACACAATCCCTTGCAACAAACACCTTTTGTTCAGCGGGATTATAGAAGTAATATCCAAAACTACCTTTTGGATACCCTATAAAATAGCATTTATCTGATGTAGGGGCAAGCTTATCCGTCTGTAAACGCTTTACATAAGCTTCACATCCCCATATCTTCATAAAAGACAGTTTTGGAACCTTTCCAGTCCATATCTCATATGGAGTTTTGTCTACAGCTCTAGACGGGGTCCTGTTTAGTGTAAGTACGGCAGTTGTGAAGGCATATCCCCAGAAGGATACCGGAAGGTCAGCAAAACTCATCATAGATCGGACCATGTCTAACAGAGTAACAGGCTCATGTTTCACCTTTCAGATACACCGTTAAGCTGTGGTGTTCCTGGAGTAGACAATTGTGTTACTAACCCACACTTTTTCAAATGATGATCAAATTCATGGCTCAAGTACTCACCACCACGATCTGATCGAAGTGCTTTTATTTTCTTGCCAGTTTGAGTCTCTACCTCATTTTGAAATTCCTTGAACTTTTCAAAGGATTCCGATTTATGTGATATAAGGTAAATATATCCATATCTACTCATGTCATCAGTAAATGTGATGAAGTATTTATAACCACCTCTAGCTTCTGTACTCATTGGCCCACATACATCAATATGTATAATGCCCAATAGCTCAGTAGCCCTTTCATTTGTTCATTTGAAAGGTGACCTTGTAATCTTGCCCATCAAACATGACTCACATGTATCAATGGATTCATAATCCACGTCTTTTAGAAGTCCATCTTTATGGAGCTTCTTCATGTGGTCTAAACTGATGTGACCCAAACGACAGTGCCATAGGTAGGCTTCACTCAATTTACTTGATTTTTGCCTTTTTGTATTTATGTTATATGATTCTGTTGTAAGGTCGAATACAAATATTCCATTAATATCTTGAGCACGAGCATAGAAGATATCATTCTTGTGAATAATTATACCTTCATCTGTAGTGCTAAAATTAAAACCTTCAGAATAAATTACTGCAGCCGAAACAAGGTTCTTTGTAATGCTAGGAACAAAATAACAATTATTTAGTTTTAAGATTAAACCAGAAGGAAGAGATAAACTAAAATCTCCTACAACAAGTGCAGCAACGCTTGCTCCATTTCCAATGCGTAGCTCTATCTCCCCTTTCTTCACTTGTCTCCTATTTCTTAGTCCCTGCACATTTGAAATAATGTGAGCACCACATGCGGTATCTAATACCCAAGTAGAACCATTATCTAATGTGCAAACATTGGTTGACAGTAATTCAATAACATAAATACCTGAAGTGTTGGAACTCAAAGTCCCATTCTTCTTGTCTTCCAGGTACTTGGGACAGTTTCTCTTCCAATGTCCCTTCGCCTTGCAATGGAAACAATCATGGTCTGCAGCCACTCTTGGCTTCTCACCTCTCTTAGGTTTTGCAACTTTCTTGCCTTTCTCTTGGGGATTGTTCCTATTCTTGGCTACCTTCTTAAACCCTTTCTCTTTATTGACATTAAGAACTTCTTTCTTGTTGTCAGTAGAAGTATTTTGCTCAACAGCTTTGAGCATACCATGGAGTTCGTTCAGGTTCTTCTTGAGACCATGCATATGATAGTTCATCCTGAATGAGGCAAACCCATCATGCAATGAGTGAAACACGATATCTGTGGCCAACTCTTGGTCATATGGGGTGCCTAGTGTCTCCATACGGCTAAAAAGCCCAATCATGTTAAACACATGAGGACCAACTAGCTTCCCCTTCACAAGCTTTCTATCCAATATAGCCTTGTGAGTTTCATATCGTTCAATCCTTGCCTGTTCCTAAAACAACACTTTCAGGTTGGTGATGATTGTGTAAGCATCCTGATGTTCAAACCTCTTTTGAAGATCAGGTTCCATGTCTGCTAGCATCAGACAAGTGACAGGCAAAGACTCACTCCTAAGCTTTTCTTCATTAGCCTTCTCCTCATCTAATGAGGTATTAGTAATGACAGGGATAAGGGTTGATAGGACATCTTCACGCCCTTCAGACCTGAGGACGATTCTCAGATTCCTTTCCCAGTCGAGAAAATTCGTTCCATTCGATTTGTTTTTCTCAACTATTGAGCACAGGGTGAATTTCAAGTTATCGTTCGACATACTGCCTATATAAAAAGGAAATGACATACAAATCAGTTTATGTTCGAAATGCAAATTAATTAGGATTAAACACCTTTAAAATAAGTAAATGCGCATTTTATTCAAATTGTTATTGTTCCTGGTGAATAAAATGATTCCAAGATCCCATTACACACAAGACTCAACGTACTTTTGCAGTGCCTTGAGTCTTGTATGCTCAAGGTAAGTAACAATTACTAATTATAACTCCTTATAATTCTTGGCTGATGATCCACATCCAATGTAAAATCATCCTATGCCTCAAGATCCAAAACTTTGCCTTTTGGTCTCTCGTTGGGTACAACCATATCAAAGCTTATGAACCCCTTGTATAGATTCACCCTCATTAGGCCAAGATTATGGAAAGACACCCTCACTTTTGTGAAGCCCATCCAACCAAAAATCCAGAACTTAATGGGTTATGATATGAAAAGGCATTGTCCCAATTTACCTTAGGAACTTAAGTCTTTTATTTGTCTTTATTTATAAGTGAAAAAATATCATAAATAAAAACAACATAAAACTTAAAATAAGGCATTCAAAATGCAATGAAATTGTGATCCTAGTATGGCCCCTACGATGCATAAAATAAAGATCTAATCTTCATGGGTCTCCACCCTCGCGCCCTTCATGGATCTCCATCCTTGAATTTCTTATGTCTTCTTGTCTTCTTGTATTAATTACAATATTTTCTAATAATCTAATTACTGAAAATAAATTACAAAAATACATAACGATGCGCAGATCGTGTTTATGGGTCATACTAGTCACCTTATGTATGCAAGCAATATATCATAATATAAAACAAGCATAATAAATCCATGAACATTCTTGATATTTTAATTCAAAAACTAGCAATAATATATATATGGAATTAATTTTATGGTAACTATTACCTTGTATAATTGGATAGAAATTTTTTATTAGGGATAAGATATCTAATATATCTAATTAAGGTAATTTAGGATCTTACACTAAAATCCAAATAACCCTAATTGCCGCCCCATCCAATCCCACTCAAATTTTGTAACAATTACAAATTTTTGACAATTGTAGAATTAAGATGATAAGTTTTCATAAAACTTAAAATTTTGGCAAATTATTACATGCATAAAATCCACACAAAATTTATCAACTTTAATTTAGACATCAAAATAATGAAATTATCAATTTCTTAAATTCAAATCAAATTCTAGTTTTATGAAATCAAATATTCCATGAATTATATAAGAGATCATATCTCTTACGTAAATTATAGAATTGATTGAAGAGAACATAAAAGAACAACCTTTTTCGAATGAAAAAAAAAATTAATTTGATGCCGTTTTCAATTAATTTCACAAATTGATGCATCGGTCATCCCATGATCAAGAATAGGCTGGCTAATGGGTTTCGGCTAGGTGAGCAAACGGTGAACAAATTAAAACACGTGAACAGTGTCCATAACCAATTTATGGCTTTGATCGACCGAGCGATATAAAACCTACACATGAAACTAATTTCACCCCGTATCAATTTTTATAAATCCAATCAATTAAAATCATAATTTTAATTCATATAAATTATTCCATATATCGAATATATTGCTAAATTGAATCAAAACTAACAAGAAAAGCAATCGATCATATCAAATTATGCAAGATGCTCTGATGCCACTTTAGGATAATTAGATGAGCAACGGAAGTTTTAGAAACTATTTTCTATCATCTAATCGCAAGATCTTCATGCATAAAATCGATAGATCAAATCATTGTTCATAGGAGATACCTGTTGATGCGTGAACCGGACCTTCTCGGTTATGAACGGAAAGATGAGAGCCCCACACGTTGCTCCTCTACTTGGTCTACCAGAGCCCAGTCTAGATCTCCTTTGCCTTCGACTGCTAGGACGAAGATCGAAAGGTGAACAATCAAATTGCTCTTGATTGATGATGGTAGAATTCCGCCCTCACGTGTTGATGTGGCAAAACTCTCGTTCACTGTCTTTGGGATTTTTTCATTAGGTCAAGTCGTTATAAGCCCATCTTTATAAGCTCATATTTATACCCTATTTAACTAATTATTTATTTCAAAAATAAATCTTATCCCATTATTATTAATATATATCTAATATACACTAATAATAAAATCATCTATCTTTTGATAAAGTCCGTCAACTCTAAGTGTGTGACCGGCTGACCGCATAGGACCCGTTTATAATAGTCATGTGTTTAACCCGTTTAAGCCCATTAATCGTAGTTGGCTTCTAGCAAAGCATTACGACTCCTAAAATAATCGGATTAAATGTCTCTATCAATTGTCCTATTCCATAATTAGTCATTGCACATTAAATTAAAGGACACAATTCCTTCATGAGCAACATAAACATCTCGAAAACAAATTCGATATTGAAATCCACTCGCAATTGATATATAGCTAAACTCCTCAATCCATCCAACTTCAGAAAAAAGACTTGATACACTAAAAAAGGAATCATTGATTAGGTATTCCTCACCATGAACCTTGACAATAATGGATCAATCTCTTACCCCTTCGTTCATGGCTGTCAGATCCGCCACCAGTGATGAAGCGAGAATGGAGAGAACCAGACAGAAGGGAAAGCGAGAGTAAGAGGAGAAGGGATGAACAATCCTTATCGGTGATGCTTGTGGCGACGACGCCGAGGAACTGAGATCGGGGATTTGTTGAAGAGGGAGGGCAAGCCACGAACGTCATAGATTCGACCTCCAATATCTCAATTTTAGGGATGGACAATTTTGCAATTTATCTCAAAAGTGGGACAATTCACCGATAAAACCAAAAAAGTGTCTATTTACCAAGTTTTCTCAAAAAAATAAAAAAAATTTGAACAATTTACAAAATCCCCCATATTTAAATGATAGTCTTTTTTTCAAGAGAAAATTTGTGCCGAAGGCACAAATTTTCGCTCTAATTGCCGGAGTATCCTAGTTTTTGTAAATATTGCTAGAATGTCCATCCTAAAATATCCACTCAATTTATTCTTATCTTATCAAATAGACCGTTTTCTCTCGTAGTCTCGCCTATCTCCTCTCTCCCTCGTCTCTTGCTCAACGTTTGCCGACAACCATGGAGATCTCGTCCTCGCTCAACCTTTGCCGGCAACCATGGAGCTCTCGTCTTCGCTCAATCTCTCATACACAGAGTCCCTTTCCCCTTCGTCGGATCGAAAACTGAATCCCAGATCGAAAATCGACCGATTTTGTGCGCGATTGTCGCTAGAAATCCCTGATTAAGGTTGAATTTCTGTGCGATTGTCGCCGGCAATGGTGAGTGCTTCAATATCTCGCCAGAAATTTAGAGGTTTTAGAGTTGAATTTGTGTGCGCCGGCAACTGCTGTAGGCTGAATTTATGTGGGATTAGGTTTTAGAGTCGGATTCGGTGATTATGCATTTTCTAATGTGATATTTCCTCTCAGGAGTTACAGGGCGGTGCTGGGAGGCCGATGCGGTGGTGCTGCATCAGAAATTGAAGTTGCTCCTACTGAGGACACGGTTATGGCGTTGCTCGTAGTTCCTGGTGGAGTTGATGCATCCGAAATTGAGGTTTCTCTTTCACTGTGTCTAGAAATCGTTGTTTTTGAGATGCTGAATTTTCAAAATGCTGAATAATTGCTGTGAATTCATCTGTGGATTGGGTTTGGAGTTTTTCTCACTTTACTGCTAAAATATTGTGGTGCTTTTCATTCACTGAAAAAAGCACTGAAAAAAATCAGTGTTGACATGGTAAAATCAGTGTTGACATTGCAGCACTATTCATCTGTTGATTGGGTTTTTTTTCCAGTATCACATGGTTAGTCCTCTCGCTTGTACAACCCATGGCGATTTTGTACAATCATTACTATTTGTGCATCAATGGCGATGAGTAACGGTTTCCCTGTCTCAGATTTCTTTCAATTCAGTTGTCGACTTTGGTCCCATGGTAACCCTCTTTCAATTTGTTGCTTCTGAATTTCGACTGATGCAGAGAGCTGTTGTCATTACTTTCGAGTTTCGATTGTTGTCATTGCTTTGCTTGATTTCTGTGTCTTTCTGTCATTGCTTTCGATTTGTGTTTCGGTAGAAGTGAAATTAGAGATCTTCGAATTTGCTGCTAATTCCTTCAATTCTGCGTGCCTTGCTGCTATCTGCTGAATTTTGCTGCTAATTGCATCTGCATTTGCTGCTATTTTGCATGCGTTCAATTCTCGAATTTGCTGCTAATTGCATCTCCGGTTCGAATTTGCTCCTAATTGGAAGGGTTGATACATATTATCGAATCTGCATATTTAGATCTGAATTTAGGGATTTGTGCTGACATCTTCTCTTTGGTGCTCGAATCTGCATATTTAGATCTGAATTTAGGGATTTGCTCGAATCTGAAGTCGATGGACTTGCAATTTGCTCGAATATGAATTTAGGGATCTGAATATAGGTCTTTGCTCGAATCTGAAGTCTGCATATTTAGATCTGAATTTGGTTTTTGATTGAAAAGGTGTAAAAGAAGCCATTGTTGTTACTGCTAGAACTTGCATTGTTTTGCACATATACACTAGAATGATTGTTTTGTTTCTTATTCATTGTTGCAAACATCTAGCAATAGTTGTTGTAGTTGTGAAGCTTGTAAATGATGACATCTTCCATGATGACATCTTCAATGCTGACATCTTCCATGATGACATCTTCAATGCTGACATCTAATAATTAGAATATTTTATGCTGACATCTAAGAATTAGAACATTGCATCTGTTTGATTCCCTGCAATTTTGCATCTGTTCGATTCCAGATATGAACTATTTCAAGTACTAAACATCTAGCTGCTGTAGTTGTGAAGCTTAATCTCTCTTTTTGATGCTTAATCTCTTTTTTTTCCTGATTTTCCTGGTGTTGCAAACATCTAGCTGACATCTTCCGTAAATGTTGACATCTTCTTGAAATGCTGACATCTTCTGAAATGCTGACATCTTGTTGAAATGTTGGGATGAACTTGTTGCTTTGGATAGTTTGAATTTAGCACAAATGTCAGATTTTGATTAAACATACAGCTAGATGGAAAGCTGAACTTTTTTTTTTTTTGGTCATGGACTTCGCTCCTCATGACATCTGCCTAGCTCCTCAGCGAGTCCCATTGCAGATGGTGCCAAATCCCATTTCCCACCATTCTCCCTTACTTCTAGTTCAGGGAGCGTCTTGTATTGACATACTATCTATCTCCATAAAAAATGGGTTGTCAACTAGAAAGGGTTCTAGTCCTACATCAACTAAGTTAGAATCTCGAGTTAATTGTAGTGGTCGTATTATTTGTAGTGCAATTTCTCCATCTGGGTCGCTGGTCTCCTATTCTAGTAATGTGCGGACCAGCTTATTTGAATTGAAGAAGTCTAAAAATTCTACATTGAGTATTAATAAAAGGAAACTTCCATCTAAACTACCATCTGCCTGGTCTATGGCTTTCACTGCGGATTCCTCGCGGCTTATTATTGCCGATCATGACAGGAGAATACATGTAAGTGCCCTCTTTTTCTAGATAAATTCTTTTTGTTCCTGAAATTGTTATGATTGTTCTAGCCGTTTTGGATTTTTAACTGAGGCTTTCGTATATTAGGATCACCTGAGGAAATATGCTACACATAATACTTTTTCATTCAATGTGATCTTCATCTCTCTGTTGTAAGAGACTAAGAGTAAGATATGGGTAGATGTATTGAACATGTAAAGAAAAAAGGTGACACTATAAAAAGGATGGTATTGTTATACAGTTTGAAGTCACGTTTGTTTGCACACAATGGGAATAGCAGACAAGAAAAGTAACTGGAAAATTAATCCAGTAGAAGAAAGAGCGTCATCTTTCACAGTCATGCTTCTGGATGAGCTTAACTTCCATGGATTCGGATTATTGCTGGAAAATTAATCCAGTAGAAGAAAGAGCATCATCTTTCAAATTGATGTATATGTTTTTTTTTGTCAGAATGTATAAGTTCTTTTTTATTTCTAATTGTGTGTTGACATTGTCTCTTTTTATGCAATTCAAGTAGATTTATAGGTTCTTTTTTTTATTTCTAATTGTGTGCTGACATGATCTCTTGTGCAAATACAACATGCTCAATTCCAATGTGTAATTAACTTGATTTGACATTTGTATAAAATTCATCTAGTACTTTAAAGTGTGCTTTCTTTATTTTTCCTTATCGTTTTTCGTAATATTCTTTGTTGATAAGTCATCTTTTTTATATTTACACTTGCATAGCTCTTTACTGGACTTATTGCTGAGAGGAATATGATTTTTCACATTATTTGCTTAAAATTAAGAGGGAATAACAATCTTGCTGACATCCGGTGTCAGCAGTTTCAATTTGCATAACAGATGGTTATATTTGCATAACAGATTGTTATATGTGCATATCATAAAGTTATATTTGCATAACAGTAACTTATATTTGCACAACATAAACTTCTTATTTTTCAACTTTTTTTTTTAATTCAGATTGCTTGTTTTTTGATTGGATTTGCGACTCCATATTGATTTGCGACTCTCACCCATGTTCTCATCCATTGTCTCTCCTTTGTTTATCTATTTATTTGGTCAAAAACTCGAAATCGATTTACTAATTTTTGTTTATGCAAATTTTAATCCTAATGTCAAACTTCTCGATTGTCTTTTTGAACCCCAGGTTCCTCTTCTTCTTCTTTTTTGTTGTGTAAGACTTGTTTATTTGAATGTTATGTTATAATATAATTAAAAGTCTATTAGCTCAATGGTAGAGCGATGTGCTTATGCGCAAATACGTGGGTTCGAATCCCGCATAGGCTAAAATTTATAATAATTCTAGTAATTTACAAAATTTTCTAATAATTGTTCAATAATAAGATATATTAGTGCAATTTTCTAGTAATTTATAATTGTTTATTATACTTTTACATTTGCATATCATCAATTTATATTTGCATATTTTAACCTTATATTTGCATATCATCAGTTTATAATTGCATATTATACTTTTACATTTGCACAACATCAATTTATATTTGCATATTATAATCATACATTTTCACAACATCAATTTGTATTTCCCCAACTTATTTTTTTTACTATAAAATTAAAATCTAGGTACTCCGTATTAGATATCAATAATCTTATATATGTACAACGTGAATTAATTTATGCATATTTTAATCTTATAATAGTAGCACAACTGGTATCTCTTTTATACTGATCACTATTAATTTCTTTTTAGTTTCAATACAAAAAGTAGTAACTTCATAAATTTCAATCTAAATTTGTGCCGAAGGCATAAATTTTACTTAATTACATCAAATGTCAGCACTGTAACAGATTTTTACAATAATTCAATTCATTCTAAAATCAAAAATCAGATTTTGGTTGTGCATAATCACTACAAGCTAGTAACACAATATCTCACTGCATTTTAGCATTAGAAGTCATTCAACCAACACATTAGACCGAGCTCAACAATCACTTGTCAACAGCACCAGATTTTTGCATAAGTATTAATTAGTAGTAGCACAACTATTCTTTCTTTTAGACCTATCACTACTAATTTATTTTTAGTTTCAATACAAAGAGTTATAACTTCACAAATTTCAATCTAAATTTGTGCCGAAGGCACAAATTTTACTTCATTATATAAAACGTCAGCAGTGTAACAGATTTTTAAAGTAATTCAATTCATTCTGAAATCAAAATCAGATTTTGGTTGTACATAATCATTACAAGCTACTAACACAACATCTCACTGCATTTTACATTAGAAGTCATTCAACCAACACCTTATATTGAGCTCAACTAATACTTGTCATCAGCATCCGAGGTTTGCATAGGTACTACATAATAGTAGCACAACTGATATTTCTTTTATACTGATCACTATAAATTTCTTTTTAGTTTAAGTACAAAGAGTAGTAACTTCATAAATTTCAATCTAAATTTGTTCCGAAGGCACAAATTTTACTTAATTACATCAAATGTCAGCACTATAACATATTTTTACATTAATTCAATTCATTCTAAAATAAAAAATCAGAGTTTGGTTGTGCATAATCATTACAAGCTAGTAACACACTATCTCACTAAATTTTAGCATTAGAAGCCATTCAACCAACACATTAGACCGAGCTCAACTATCACTTGTCAACAGCACCAGATTTTTGGATAAGTATTAATTAGTAGTAGCACAACTATTCTTTCTTTTAGACTTATCACTACTAATTTATTTTTAGTTTCAATACAAAGAGTAGTAACTTCTTAAATTTCAATCTAAATTTGTGCCGAAGGCACAAATTTTACTTCATTATATCAAACGTCAGCAGTGTAACAGATTTTTACAGTAATTCAATTCATTCTGAAATCAAAATGAGATTTTTGGTTGTGCATAATCATTACAAGCTACTAACACAACATCTCACTGCATTTTACATTAAAAGTCATTCAACCAACACCTTATATTGAGCTCAACTAATACTTGTCATCAACATCCGAGGTTTGCATATGTACTATATAATAGTAGCACAACTGGTATTTCTTTTATACTGATCACTATTAATTTCTTTTTAGTTTCAATACAAAGTGTAGTAACTTCATAAATTTCAATCTAAATTTGTGCTGAAGGTACAAATTTTACTTCATTACATCAAATGTCAGCACTGTAACAGATTTTTACAGTAATTCAATTCGTTCTGACATCAAAATCAGATTTTGGTTGTGCATAATCATTAAAAGCTACTAACACAACATCTCACTGCATTTTACATTAGAAGCCATTCAACCAACACATAAGACCGAGCTCAACTATCACTTGTCAACAACACTAGATTTTTGCATAAGTATTAATTAGTAGTAGCACAACTGGTATTTCTTTTATACTGATCAATATTAATTTCTTTTTAGTTTCAATACAAAGAGTAGTAACTTCATAAATTTCAATCTAAATTTGTGCCGAAGGCACAAATTTTACTTCATTATATCAAACGTCAGCAGTGTAACATATTTTTACAGTAATCCAATTAATTCTAAAATCAAAATCAGATTTTGGTTGTGCATAATCATTACAAGCTACTAACACAACATCTCACTGCATTTTAGCATTAGAAGCCATTCAACCAACCCCTTAGATTGAGCTCAACTAATACTTGTCAGCAGCATCCGAGGTTTGCATATGTACTACATAATAGTAGCACAACTGGTATTTCTTTTATACTGATCACTATTAATTTCTTTTTAGTTTCAATACAAAGAGTAGTAACTTCATAAATTTCAATCTAAATTTGTGCCGAAGGCACAAATTTTACTTCATTATATTAAACGTCAGCAGTGTAACAGATTTTTATAGTAATTCAATTCATTATGAAATCAAAATCAGATTTTGGTTGTGCATAATCATTACAAGCTACTAACACAACATCTCACTGCATTTTACATTAGAAGTCAATCAACCAACACCTTAGATTGAGCTTAACTAATACTTGTCAGCAGAATCCGAGGTTTGCATAGGTACTACATAATAGTAGCACAACTGTTCTTTCTTTTATGCTGAAGGAGTTGGTCAACGTTGACCGGTCAACGATCAACGTTGACCAGTGTCAACGGTGTCAGGAATGTTGGTGTCAGCAACATCGGGTTTGACATTAATGCAATTTTAAAGCCTCTTATGTTAATAAATGGTAGAGCGATGTGCTTATGTGCAAATAAAATATATTAATGCAATTTTAAAATACATATGGATTTGCGTATTCTTCTCATAAGGTTTTTTAAGCTTGCATAACATAATATTATATTTGCATATCATAGTATTCTATTTGCATAACATCGGGTTATAGTTGCATATCTGAAAGTGCTGACATGTAAATTTTTTTTTTTTAAAAAAAAAAAAAAAATCTGAAGGAGTTGGTCAACGTTGACCAGTCAATGGTCCAGCGAGGGGGGGCAAGGGGGATGGACACTTTTGTAAAATTTTGAAATATATGGATACTTCTCTAATTTAGCCAATTTTTATGGATAATTTAGTATAGGCCCCGTTTATAATTGCATATTATACTTTTACATTTGCATATAATCAATTTATATTTGCATATTTTAATCTTATATTTGCATATCAGCAATTTATAATTGCATATCATACTTTTACATTTGCACACCATCAATTTATATTTGCATATTATAATCATACATTTTCACAACATCAATTTGTATTTCCCCAACTTATTTTTATTTCCCCAACTTATTTTTATATTTGCATATCAACAAGTTATATTTGCATATCAACAAGTTATATTTGCATATCAACAAGTTATATTTGCATATCATCAACTTATATTTGCATATCATCAATTTATATTTGCATATCATCAACTTATATTTGCAGATCGTCAATTTATATTTGGATATCATACTTCATTACATCAAATGTTAGCAGTGTAACGAATTTTTACATTAATTCAAATCATTCTAAAATCAAAATCACGGTTTGGGTGTGCATAATCATTACAAGACTTCTAATCTCAAACACCAAATCCTTTTAAAGAGAAGAAAAAAAGATGACTGAAGATTTTCACAAGGAGTCGTTGATAAGCTACCCCAAATAGTAGCACTTACAAATGGGATAGTTAGGTGCATTGAGTAACAGCAGCATGTATAGCATCTGTAAGATGAGGCACCTTTTTTGCACTCAGTCCAGCCATGCTTATCCTCCTGCAAGGCAGTGTTGGAAGATCTTTCTCGTAAATAATTTTATCAAATTTAATTGCGTTTAGTTAATGCTGAGGAAACCCCATCTATCTTCAGATAAAGATCAACTCACCCATCAGATGTCATGTAAATATGATACTCTTTTGTCACGAAAGCCACTTGCTTTGGGTTCAAGCCGGTGAAAGTGAACATTCCAATCTGCTTGATGATATGACTCCAATCTCCTGGTGTGCCTGGAAATAAAATAAAAAAGCAAGTATATCAAGCCTATATGCATTTGCAACTTGCAAAGACTTACAAATCCAATACTTGCACAACAACATATGAAATGTATAATTCATACAGGAGCAAAATTTGAGGGAAAAAATCAAGAAGAAGAAAAGGGCAGAAAACGAACACAGAACACTAGCAAAAATATATTGTATCCACTTACCCTTGGCCGTTAGAGCATCAAATAGCAGCTTCCGCATACTGATTATTCGATCAGCCATTTCCTTCAGCTCAACTGTCCATTCATTGAATAAGTCACTGCAAGCATTAAAAAGAAGGAACCAACGAGATTAGAAGACACATCTGAATTTACAAAAATTCTAAAATAAATATCCCAATGTCTTATCTTTGTAAAACTTAACTAAATTCTCAAATCTATATAAGCTAACAGCTTAACACTGTACATCCTATCAATTCCTTTCTCTCGCAATGACATAAAAAAATATTCAGCTGTCAATTCACATATCAACTTGAAAAATAATCAGCCATAATACTCACTTATCCTTGAGAACGGTAGCTACAATAGATGCACCATGGATTGGTGGATTAGAGTACATTGGTCTAACAACCAGCTTCAGCTGGCTTTCAACCCTGGCAGTTACATCAGCAGTGCAAATTCCTTTGTCAGAACTTGAACCAGTGAATGAACTGAAAGTGCAAATTCTTTATCACTAAATTGGAAGTGCAAGATCTTACAATGCTAAGAGCGCCAACACACTCCCCATAAATTCCCAGGTTTTTGGCATAGCTTTGAGCAATAAAAAGTTCACCTCCATCAGCAGCAAATATGCGAACAGACCATGCATCTGCATCTAGACTGCCACTTGCAAATCCCTACAGTAACCATTACTTGCGTCAAAGCCAGCAGAACAAATCCTCAGTCCATTAAATGAGATTCAAACACTGCAAAGCTTAGCGACACTTAACAATTAACGTTACCTGGTAAGCACTGTCAAAGAATGGCAACAGTCCCTTTGACCTGATCAACTGCCTTATCTGTTCCCATTGTTCATGAGTAGGGTCAACACCAGTTGGGTTGTGAGCACATGCGTGGAGAAGCACTATTGCTCCAGAAGGAGCAGCTTCAAGATCCTCTAAAAGACCTGTTCTCACAGAAGAGCACAAATCATCATTTAATGGGTCATACTATGGATAAGCTGATGAGAAGTAATGTATTGGAGACTCAAAATATCAAGATTCTAACCTTGGAAGTTCAAACCCCTTGTTGATGGGTCATAGTAGCAATAACTCTTAACCTCCAAGCCTCCCAAAGTAAAAATCTTAGGATGGTTTCCCCATGTTGGTTGAGGAATATAGATCAACCGCTGTAGTACAAGGGAAGGAAATAAATAACTAGTGGGCAGGAAAAAGATGTTTAAGTAACAAAAGCAAACAAGTGTAAGAGCTTCACTTTATGGTAGTGCCTTGCAAGAAATTCACTTCCAACCCTCAATGACCCAGTGCCAGATAAACCTTGGGCGGTTGCAACTCTCTTTTCCAAAATTGCAGGGCTGCAACAAGCAATAAACATACGTAAATGGCAAGCCTACAGAACACAAAAGGGAAAATGGAAGGAACTCTACGATTACACAAGTATTGACGCCACCTCCAACTTTTTGAAAAAAGAAAACTATCAGAAACGGCTACTAGTTCTACAACATAGAGCAAAACCAAGATATACCGCTTTTGGCAGAAGATGATGACCGTCTTTGAATTTATGTGGCAAGCAAATATGCTTTACATTTTAATAATTTAAACCAATTTGTCGCTTGTCTTATGCATTTTCATTACCAAGAATTCACACATTATTGTTCTTTGTTGTATCTGTACAGGCCTTATGGCAGTTAGAAAGTCAAAAGGCAGATGATTGGGAAAAGAAGTACTCAGAATCCCGAGAAGAAAGTGAAGAAAGGAAAAATAAGTTGTTCAAGATATGACCAAATTGGTGACCCCAATGCATCTGAGAAAAGGCACCAGGTTTAGCCAAATGTGCATTAGTAGATAAAAGGAGAGTAATTTTGAAGAACAACTAATTTAGGATTATCCAGCTCCATCATCCTGTTTCTCATACTCGAAAGCCAACTCGCTTAGAGCAAATCTAAAGTTAAAGTTGAATGAAATTGGGATGCCAAACAGCAAATCTAAAACCACAAACCTGTACGTACATATCAAGTTCAACAAGCTTAGAGCAGCACATGTCAGCAACTGTAAAAGATCATGTATATAGCAACTGTCATTGGAATTCAGTCATTAAAAGATCATGTATATACTATGGCTCTCACAATTTATATAACAAAAGGACAAATTCCTGCATTTAACACAAGAAGGACTAAAATCCATTTTAGAAATTCAAAGCAAGTAGAAGTGTGTGTCATTGCTGACATACTGAAAGAGATCGCAGATCAAAGCAGAAGCAGATCCAAGCTCTCTACAATAATTTTTCCATCATGTTCCAATGCAGGCACCTGAAGATGCATTATGAAATAGGCAACATTCATTTAATACTAGCTTCAATCTTAGTACAAGGCTTGCAAGACAATGAGAAGGAAATAGGCTTGCAAGTTACATAGACCAAAATTAATAAGCTTCATGTCAACATTTTCATCTCTAGATATGAAAAGGAAATTATGTCACAAGAGAAGGATAAGGTCTCAGTACAAGGCTTGCAAGACAAAGAAGACAATGAGGCCAATCAATAAATCCCATGATACAAACATCGAGCACTTTTTATTTCAGGTTATACAAGAAACTAGAAAAAGAGTGAACAAACCATCACAAATATTTCCCATAATCACCACCATTGCAATTCTCAAGAATAAAAAAGAGAGAGTGATGTGATGACATATACTGATTCAACATTAGGATGGAAAATTGCAAAATTACATGTCAGATAGTACTACTTGCAAATCACCTTCCCGAAATTCTTAGTAATAAGAAAATCCAATCCTTCATCAAAGGTCATAAACTACATTACAAGAATGCTTCATCAAATTCTTAGTAATAAGAAAATCCAATCCTTCATCAAAGGTCAGCATTTCAGAAGATGTCAACATTTCCAGAAGATGTCAACATTTCCAGAAGATGTCAGCTAGATGTTTGCAACAACAGCTAGATGTTTGCAACACCAGTAAAATCAGAAAAAAAAAAAAAAGATTAAGCATCAAAAAAAGAGATTAAGCTTCACAACTACAAGAGTCAAAAGATGTCAACATTCAAACATACCCAAACACCAATTTCAAAGAAATATTCACTCCCAAAAAAATAAAAAATAAAAAATAAAAACAGTAACCAATATTGGACTGGTGGAAGCATCAGTAAGCACAAAACAAAACGACAAAAATTCACACAAAAGGCAAAAAAAATTGAACGCTGACATACAAGACAAAGCATCAGAATGTATGCAACATATATTCAACAATTACAGCTTGGATATGCTGGAAGTTTTCTTTTTAGAATCAAATATGAGGGAAAGCAGCAAAGTAAAAGAATGTATGGCCAGCATAAATACACTTCACTTTGCCATCCCCGCTCCTTCCTCCACCATCTTTTAAGATGCCAATTATTTTAATATTTTGATTTGCATATTATATGTAAATATTTAAACAAATCCATGGTTAAAGCTGGACTATTAATACTATATTCTCAACTAACTGACTCCTTGTATTCTCATTATTATTTCTCCATTTTAGGCATGTGGAGGTGATTTTGTAGACACTATAGTGTAAAACAAAAGACAGTTAATCTATCCGATTTTAATAAACATGCAGCAAGCTTTCTTCATCTGCTAACCAGATTAACAGGATTTAATGTGAATAGTGTCCATGGATTTGAGAATGTAGATTGTTGCCAAACTATGACGGTTCAACGGTTCAAATTTTAATGCTTTTCTAAATATGGGTGGCTTTTTAAAAACACTACATTTTAGGGTGGCTGTCTATAGCTGGCCCTAAAAATTTCTATGCTGAATTGAAACACATTCAGCGCGTGTGGAGGTAATGTGACTTGCCTGTTCTCTTTAGAAGGAACCTTACTGGCAAGCCTAGCAGTTTGCACAACAGCATCAGCAGATGCAGCTTCAGGAGTAACACGCAGGATCTCACATATCAGTTGTTGGCATTCACTCTTGTACAAAACCAAATACGGAAGAAATCCGTAGAAAAGCATGAAACATCCATCAAATATGCAAAGACACTGTTAACGGCGGCTTAGGACTTAGGGTTATCAAATCGAAAGCAAACTCAGAAGATCATCAAAGCTTATCAAATCGACAGAATTTACTAATCAGAGAGGAACTCACTTGATCTGCTCGTTAATGGCGGCTTGGGAAGGGGCTTCTTCTTCGTTCCAACTTCGACGGAGTATTCCTCGATGTCTTGCAAACGGACGAAGTACATGTAGCGATTCGGCGCCGGAAGGCTTCAAGCGTCTGCGATTGGGACCACTGCTGTGGCTGGGAGGAGGTGGCAGTGGTGGCGCCGGCGCCGGGGCTTTTCTCTTTTTCCTGGCTAGGGTTTCACGCGATTTTCCCTCGGGATTCAGACTTTTCACGGAGACCCTACTGACCGATCGATGATGAGAGATTCGAGTGCTGATCTATTCGACCATAGGGCGGTGATGGATTCCGACCACAGCTCCACCTCCAGCGAGGGCAATTTCGGATTCGCCTTCAACGATAGCAATTTCTCCGACCGAGTCCTCAAGATCGAGATCATGGCTGGATCTTCCGATTCCAAGTCCGATTCCGATGGCTGCGGCAGCCTCGCTGATTGGGCACGCAATCGTAAGCGCAGGAGGCAAGGTCGGCAACACCGGATGGTTTCTCTCTCTTTCACAAATTGGGGAATCAGATTAGGGATTGTCAGTTTAGAGAAGGGTAATATCGCGGAGAGAGACGAGAGCAGAGATCTCAAATTGGAGCAACGCGAAAACTCACAGGAGAGAGGGTGAACGCGGGAGGGAGGGATTCGAGGTCTCGAGGATCAGCAGGGCATCAAAACAGAGGATGTCAGCAGCTTTGGTTACGTTAGAAAAGAGTGGACAGTTTTGTAATATATTCAAACATGTAGATATTCCTCTAATTTAGGTAAATATTTTAGATATTTATGTAAACGCCCCTTTTTTCAATTTGCCTATCAGATCGATAATATCACTTTTGCCATGGTGCATCATCGGATTGTCACACTCAAATAACTCAACTGAACTCGATCATCACTAAATTTATATAATCCACAAGTTTGGTTAATATTAAATTACATACCCACCTATAAATTAAAAATGACTTTTTTTGGCCAAAGTAAACTTTCTGAGCGCGAGACAAAAAATTTCGAAACCCCAGGTTACTAGGTAAAATATTTGAAGAGAAAATTTGCGCCGAAGGCGCAAATTTTCAGCCAAATTAGCCAAATATACACGTTTGTGTAAAAATTGAAAAAGTATACATTTTATATCTTTTAAGTTTTAACCCTAAACTCTCTCGATCTCTCTCATTGCTCCCTTTCCAGACTTCCCTTCCTTCCAGATCTGAGACATCGATCTCTCTCTCCCATGGTCGCTCGTCCATGGCTACCTCATATCTGATCGAGTCCGAGCGAGGAGGTGACGGGGGTGACAGATCGAGCGGAAGAGGTAGAAAGGTGCGCTCCTTCTCCGATCGAAAGCGTTGGAGATCGGATCGAAGCCGTGTAGCGCCCTGCTCCTGGTAAATCCGGATTCCGCCTTGGATCTCGCCGACCGAAGAACCGCGCTATGAAGAACCGCACTATGAACCGCGCTATGAAGGTTTCAATATCTCTCTCCCTTTCCAGATTTCCGTCCGTCTCGATCTATCTCCTAGGCTTCCAGATCTCTGTTTCGAGATTTCCGTCGAAGAAGAGGGCTGACGACGAAGCTTTTGTTGCCTAGGCGAAGCACAAATCAATGGGAAGCGTTGTTGCCCAGGCCAGAAGAATCGCCGGAGATTTCCAGAATGGGGGCGTCGATGAAGACGACGATGCTCCTCCTCGTAGATCGACGATTCAACTGTCGCGAGTCCTCCTCCTCCTTGCTCAATCTGCGTCTTCTTCCATGGACGACCGGATCTGGATTGGATCTGGATTCGCGATGCTCTGCGCAGCGATTGTATGTTCACCTCTCTCTCTTCCTCTCATCTGGATTTTGCTTGATTTTGTTTGCGAGTCTAATAGTATGCAATTGCGATTACGGTTACCGTTTTTTAGGAAAAATTTGTGTTCCATCATTTGTATGCAAGGATTTACAATACTGAAGTGACTGAAAATGAGTTCCGAAACTCGTATCTTGCTATAATCTGCACTGCACTGCACAGATGATTTTCCAATACCTTGATATTTTTATGCACCATCTGATTGAGGCTAAATTTAATGATAAACAAGCTTGGTGCGGGCAGTGGTTCGTGAATGTGATGCAAAGCTGACATACTCCATGGTCTTTTTTTTGTTTTACAATGGAAGGCATGAGATGGGAAGAAGATGTGGACTTGTAAATATCTAATGATTTCGACATTTAGTGGAGGTCAACCTTAAGGTTAGGTCATGGATGAGGTCATCATCCCCAATTTTCGTAAATAATTGCTGCCAGCTGCCCTGCTATATTGTGTATGACCTCACAGACCAAGAAAGCTTTGAAAATGTCAAGACATGGTTAAATTGTTTGTCAAAGTTAGGTGATTGCCATAATTTTTTTATGGCAAACACTTTACTGTAGGTTGCAAAATACATTGATTAATATTTTATCACTTTACTGTAAGTTGTATCAAAAATAGCTTTTCATGGCAAATACTTTATTTTTAGGATTTTTAGGTAGTGGCTTAGTTTTGGTTTTAATTTTTTTTTTATGAAAGCATATTTGTATGTCTCCAATTTATTTGAGTGTTGATGTCGTTTTTAGTTGGATATTATATATGTAGGTATATATGTATGCTTGAGTCCTTAAAAAATGAGTTTTTTTTGGTGTTGACATCATTTTTATGTGTATTTTTTAGTGCTGACATCTTTTTTATGCATATTATTTTAGAGCTGACATGATTTTTAGTTGGATATTATATATGTAGGTATATATGTATGCTTGACTCCTTAAAAATTGGTTTATTTCTAGTGCTGACATCGTTTTATGCGTATTTTTTAGTGCTGACATCGTTTTTATTAGTATTTTTTAGTGCTGACATAGTTTTTATGCGTATTTTTTAGTGCTGACATCGTTTTTAATTTGATATTATATATGTAAGTATATATGTACGCTTGAGTCCTTAAAAATTGGTTTATTTCTTAGTGCTGACATCGTTTTTATACATATTTTTTAGCGCTTGCTTGTTGTATATTAGCTATTGATTGCTCAGTAGTTTTGGCTTGAATTTTAGAATCATGAAATGATTTGTCAAATAGCCTTTCTTCAATAACAGTAGCTTATCTTATTCCATTGTTGTGATGTAGTAGGTAGGTATAGTAAGTAGATGTAGTAGGTAGCTCATTAACCTTGCATTTGAAAAAAGTGGATATTTGGAGATAACAACTCCAATATATATTTAGTTGGATATTATATATGTAGGTATATATGTATGCTTGAGTCCTTAGAAATTGGGTTGTTTTTTAATGCTGACATCGTTTTTATGCATATTTTTTAGTGCTGACATCGATTTTAGTTGTATATTATATATGTAGGTATATATGTATGCTTGAGTCCTTAAAAATTGGTTTATTTTTTAATGCTGACATAGTTTTTATACGTATTTTTTTAGTGCTGACATCGTTTTTAATTTGATATTATATATGTAAGTATATATGTATGCTTGAGTCCTTAAAAATTGGTTTATTTCTTAGTGTTGACATCGTTTTATACGTATTTTTTAATGCTGACATCGTTTTTATGCATATTTTTGTGTAGGTATATATTTGCTGACATCGTTTTTGCAATATAAGAGATGGATGAGGAACGAGGTCAGCATCGTCGACGATGAAAAATTCTTTGTTTTAATTGTTAACGTTATTCTTTGTTTCTCACTACAAAAAATAAAATAAAATATTCATTTCTTTTTTTTGTAGAACATTCCTTTGTCTCTTTATTCTCCTCCCTTTATATTTTATATAAAAAACTTCCTTGTAAACGGTGTCAGCATTATTGACGTCAACATTCCCGACGTCGGCGTCAGCATTGACGCGCGAAAAAAAAAAACTTCCTTGCAAACGGTGTCAGCATTGCTGACGTCAACATTCCCGTCGTCGGCGTCAGCATTGACGCACGGAAAAAAAAAAACAAAAAAACCTTCCTTGTAAACGGTGTCAGCATTGCTGACGTCAACATTCCCGACGTCGGCGTCAGCATTGGCGCGCGGGAAAAAAAAACAAAAAACAAAAAAACCTTCCTTGTAAACGGTGTCAGCATTGCTGACGTCAACATTCCCGAAGTCGGCGTCAGCATTGACGCGCGGGAAAAAAAAATTGCTGACGTGGAGGGGGGCACGCTGGTGGGGGGGCACAGGGGGGCACGCTGGAGGGGGAGGGGGGCACATAGGAGCGGCAAGGGTTGTGTATAGTTTTGCAAAATTCCCACAATCTTGTATAGTTGGCTAATTTGACCTTTGTATTTGTATAGTTTGCAAATCGACCCAATATCTGAAACCCTTATTTACCACGCGAATTAGGCGAAACCACAGGATTACCTCGCGAAATTTCCCTAAAATTAATAAAACGATAACTTGCATGATGAGGAATTCTACTATATTAATTAAGAACTTAATGCAACTCGATCGTAACCGTAAGATAAGGAACTTAATCCGCCATCTATATCTATATAGAGATTAAGAGTCAAAATCTTTGTATCTCTTTTTTTTGAGAAACAAATTCTTTGTATCTTAAATCTTAAAAAGCAGAAAATCATAATTATCTAAACTTGATTAATTTTATATGTATCGTACACTTGTAATTTGCCACGATATCTTGGACGTTTTATTTTAAAAACGTACAATAGAAGATGTTGATCTTGATCCCTAGTTTACGGGTTTCTTCAAGCTTTCCTCGATCCAATTATATTATACATTCAAATCAAAACATGTATTTAATTAAGCACTAATAATGCACTCTTGAGATTAACATATACAGCATACCCTAAGATACAAGTGACATTTAGAAAATAATTATAAGGATAAATGTGTAAAATATTTGGTACCTAAAAATTAAGATCATACTTCGCATCTTCTAGGCTAGTTGACAAAAAAAAAAAAAAAATCACTATAAGATAACATGTTTTGATTAATATCAGTGGTCGTCAGATGAAAAGTTAGATTAAACCTTTAACAATCTCCAAAATTGAATTGTGGATAACTAAATATATATTTTCAAACTTCGCATGATAGTCAGATTTAAATAAATTTTACCACCAGCCAGACTTACAAACACCATGATCAAAAGGAGTTTCATGTTGGAATAAACAGCAGGTAAAAACGAAGTTACCTAAACGTGTTAGACCTCCTAATAAATTAATTTGGAAACGTCCTCCAATAAATGTCATTAAGATCAATGTAGATGCTTCGGTGAAAATTCATATTCAATCGCAGATTGGTTGTATTATGAGGAATAATGACGGTCTAGTCCTTCGGAATCATAAATGTAACGTTAGGACGAGTTCGGTCATTCTAGCAGAAGCTTTTGCAATTTATACAGGTATAAGACTGGCAGCGGATATGGGGATTCGAAGAGTAATAGTTGAAAGTGATTGTGCAATCATCGTCAATGCCATCAATCAAGTGAACAATATACCATGGGAGGTCGCTCAAATAATCCAAGAGATCCATTCGTTAAGCAAAGATTTTGAGAGCGTCACAATTCAACACTGTTACAGAGAGGCAAATGGTGCAGCTGATTTTCATGCTAAATCTTAGTTGAATTGTAATTTTATTTTGAGTTCTTGTTGTTGTGAGTTCCAGAACATCCTCTTGCGAGATGATCATGGATGTCGTTAATACATTCATTTTTTTGCCTACTGCAAAAAAAAGTAGGAGTTTCATGTGGAATACAAACACACCATATTTGACTTCCTTTTTTCTATTCTCAAGTAAATTTTTTTTCACTTTTTTTTTCAATTCAACTTTGTAGAATGATAGAACTGATGTAAAGTCCTCCTTGAGGGTTTCATTCATTAGCTGCGGCCGTGGCCGAGAGCTGCGCCTGCTGCAAGTGCTGCGGCCGCGGCCGCTGCATATGCCGCGGCTGCCGCTTATGCTGTGCACGAAGCCTTGCGGCGGAGAAAACTCGTGAGCGAAGAGGGCAACGGGCGAGTAGGCGGCCATGGTGCCGAGAGAAGAGAGAGAAAGGCGAGAAGGGCTTGTACTAGATCTTGAGGTATTCCGTCCACTTCGGCCAGAGCTTCAGCCAGCGGATTGAGAGGATCCAACGGAGACGGCGGCGAATCGGTAAGAGTGAAGGAGGACAGCGGCAGTAGGAAGAGGAGAGGTGAGACGGGAGGATCAAATTAGGGTTCCGTGCGGAAGAAAAGGCTGTGATACCATGTAGAATGATAGAACTGATGTAAAGTCCTCCTTGAGGGTTTTATTCATTAATCAATCATATATATAGGTTATAATAGATTGGGCCTTTTGACCCACTATACAATAGGAAGACTATGTAATCTATCAAACTTTACTAGACCAACAACTTCAATTCAGTGATCATACATCCCTTTTGGATTTAGATCGAGTTACATTAAGAGTTACTTCAATTACTTGAAGAATTTTCACCTATAAAAATCATTTGTCTAGCTTACTTATTTTATCTTTTATTTCACCTATAAATTTTTTGAATAGAACTGATTAATATACCCTTTGAATATACCCTTTGAGATCCAACGAAAAATATAGAAATAATTTGGTCATTTTTCCCGTCCAAATTGGAATACTGTCTATCCATTTATTTTATTTGCAAAAAGTCCATCTCTTAAATTATCCTTCCCAAATCTCAGATCTGTACCCCTCTTTCTTTCTTTCTTTCACCAAATCTCAGATCTCAATCCTCTCGATTCTAGATCTGCAAGCATAGTTCACTTCCTCCCTCCGACATAAACAACGGAGATGAGCCCCTTCGATTTCCCTCTTCCTAGATCTAGCCATTGTCCCCTCTGTTACCAATCTCACGCGACCTCCCATTCTCGACTAGCCTCTTCTCTCTCCCATGGCTTCCAATCCTAAATCCAATACTCCACCGTCTCCTTCGATCGCTGATTCAAGTTCCAGGAATCTGATATCTGGAACTCCGATGACAACATCGACGCTCTCATTTCCCCGTCCTCGTGGGAGCCTCATTAGAACATGTGTGCCCGATTCCGCCTCCAAGATCTCCTCCCGCCAAGATCTGGTTTTCGATCCGGCCAACAAGATCTCTTCCAGCCACGCGCTCGGATTGAAGAATGACAAGGTCAAGTACAACTATTTGCACACCGGTATTGTTGAGTGATACAGAGTGCAGGAAAGTTAGTTAGAGTGTGTGTGTGTGCAAGTGTTTGTAACAGAATGACACCCTTGGTTCTCTTATAAATACTCATGTACATCACTTGTGTAGATTCATTCATTCAATAAGAAAAAATTAAGTTTCTTCAATTCTCTCTCTTTCATTTCTCTCTTCTTCTTGCTTCCGAATTCTCAAATTATAACATGGTATCAACTAGAGTTTCGATTCCTTGAGCTCTCGGTGATCTCCCATGGCGTTCCAATAGGTTCCTGATCCCCGATTTCCTCCTCTTTTTGTTGTCGATCCTTTGAGCAAGCTTTATTTCCACAATTCTTATCATCTTAATTTCGTCCACTCTACGAGTTTACTGGATGATAGGAATTTCCACCATTAGAGGCGCGCTGTTGCGGTCTCTTTGATCGCTAAGAATAAACTCAGATTCGTCACTGGAAAATGTCGTCCTCCTGCAATGGGAGCGATGCAATCCCATGACGCTATCCTGGATTTTTCATTATGTCAACAAGGATATTGCAGAATTGATTTTCTATTCTCGATCTACTTCTCAGGTATGAAAAGAACTTGCAAAATGGATTGGTAAACCTAATCACACTCTTCCTTATCAAGTTCAACGCGATCTGAGTTCTCTTTCTCAAGGTTCTTTGTCAATTACTGCTTACTTTACCAAGTGAAAGAAAATTTGGGATGCGTACTTGCAACTTCTTGAAGATAAAGTGTGTTCTTGTGATCCTCTGCTATTGTTCTTGAGACTTTACGTGATCAGCAGGTTGTTCAGTTCCTCATGGGACTATAAACGACGTCTACTCTATTACTCGAGGGAATGTTTTGCTTATTCATCCTCCTCCTTCTCTGGACAATGTCTATTAGATGCTTCTCCAGGATGAGGAGAAACGTTCAATTTGTAGTTCAGAGGATCCTATTGATCAAGAATCCACCGCGTTAGCTGCTCAGTTTAAGCAAAAACAGTTCTTTGAAAAGTTCTTCTTCGTCTTCGAAATCTGCATCTGGAAAAGGCCTTGGCAAGAAGAATCAGTTCTTTTGTGAGCATTGCAAGCATACTAATCATACCATTGAGCGTTTTTGGAAGCTCCATGGTTAGTCTTCTCAACAATCTAAAGAAAATCACAGTGCTGCCAATGCTTCATCGTTGACTACTTCAAATGATCAGGCCACGTCCCAGTGTCTTTGACTTCTAAGCAATACAATTAGTTGCTTTCTCTTCTTAGTAAGGTGTCTACTGAGAACAATGACTCATTTACCTCTTTAGCAGTATTGCATCTTCTTGCCTTCTTTCTTCACGTGCTAATCCTTCTTGGATCATCGACAGTGGTGCTACACACCACATAACTCCTGTTTCCAAACCTACTGCCATTACTATGCCAAATGGAAATAAATCCACTGTTATGAACATTGGCTCTGCTCAATTTAATGACAATCTTTCCATTTAAGATGTTTTACATGTCCCTAACTTTTGCTTCAACTTGCTTTCAATCAGCAAACTTACCAAGTCTCTGAATTCTAAAGTCATATTTATTTTTTATGCTTGCTACATTCAGGACCTTTTGAAGAAGAAGCTATTGTTGATTGGTAAGGAAGAGAAAGGCTTATATGTGCTCGACAAGTCTGTCATGGCCACTCCTTCTTCATTAGACAATGGATCTCCAACTGTGCTTACTTCCTTTACCAATAGACCTGATCTTTGGCATTGTAGGTTTGGTCACACAGCTTATGACCAATTGAAGCATATTCCTGCCTTTTCTTTCTCTAAATCTCCTTACATTTGTAAGATTTGTCCACAAGCCAAGCAACATATAGGAAATCTTTTACTGTTTCTCGTTCACGAGCTTCAGTTCCCTTTGAACTCATTCACATAGATACTTGGGATCCTTACAAGACCACCACATATAATGGTTTTAGATTTTTTCTTACAATTGTGGATGATTACTCTCGATGTGCTTGGTTGTTTCTCATGTCGAATAAAAGTAATGCTTTGTCTGTCATCAAATCACTTCATTCCCTTATTACTATTCAATTTCATGTTTCTATTAAGAACATTCAATCAGACACTTCTCTTGAGGTCTCTGATGTTTTTGCTCGCCAATTTTACTCTAGAAAGGAATTTACCATCAAACCTCTTGTGTTGATTCTCTGCAACAAAATGGTCGAGTAGAAAGAAAACACAAACATCTCCTTGAAGTAGCTCGTGCTTTTCTATTTCAATCCAATCTACCACCTCAATACCGGGGTCAATGTGTCTTAACAACCACCTATTTGATCAACATAACTCCATTGCCTTCTCTTAAACACAAGTCTCCCTTTGAATTACTGTTTTACAAGCCTCCTGATTACTTCTTTCTCAGATCCTTTGGTTGCTTGGTGTTTACTAGTACCTCAAAAAGGATGAGGGACAAATTGCAACCTCGTGTCCATCCTTGTGTTTTTCTTGGGTACTCATTTGGAAAAAAGTCCTATATTGTCTTAGATTTTACCACACACAAAGCGTTTCATACCAGGGATTTATTTTTTCATGAAAAACATTTCCCACTTCAGTATATGAAACACATTACTGAACATACTTTACCTACTCTTATCTTTGACTATCCTGAGCACATTTTTTACCCTGCAAACACAGATACTGCACCACCTGCTCCCTCTTCCAGTCATGACATCAACCTTCATTTGGAGGAGCCTAACCCTCTCTTGGCCCGCAATAACCCTACCTCACCCTGTTCAATTAAAGAGATCCACTAGGACCACCAAACAACCTTCTTATTTGAGTGATTACTCGTGCACATATATGCCTTCTTCAACTGCATTAGGCAACATGGTAACTTGTTCTCTCTTACCTTCACCCCATTTCTCTTTTATATCTACTGTGTCTTCTTAAATTGAGTCATCTACCTATCACCAAGCATCTTCTAATCCAAATTGAATACAAGCCATGAAGAAGGATGTTGATGCACTGCATTCCAATTGCACATAGGATCTTGTCCCCTTACCTACAGGCAAGAAATAAATAGGTTGCAAGTGGGTATTCAAGGTTGAAGGTTCGATAATGTAAAACAAAGTAATATAGAAATACTCTAGAAGGGGGGCTGAATAGAGTATGCCGGTTTTTCGCAGATAGTCTCAAGACTTTTGAAGCTCGTGCAAAACCCTTTGAGATTAGACTTAGTCTTTTCTCTGAAAACCTGAATCACAAAGTTAAACAATTCGAACCAAGTGCGGAAATAAGGTAAAGTAATAAGTAAAGGACGCAACGAATTGTTAACGAGGTTCGGCACGAACTTGGCCTACGTCCCCGCATAGGGTTCTTCCACAACCCTAGGATTCAACAGGCTTTATTGATTCACAAAGCTTAGGATCCTAATAGCTCACCGAGAAACCTCTCTCCTATACAATTGCAATCTAGTCAACTCACGTTCCCTTGGAGTCCTAGACCAATCTAGAAGAGCCCCACCTCTCTCAGCTATCTAGTACAATCCTCTTACTCTCGAGAATCAATAGCCTAGTGCCCACTTCCTGAGTTATAAACTCTCGAGTATAACACTCTCTCTGAATATATCCTATAAGCTCACTGTGTATCTCTCAAATTCTTTGAAACAAAATATAAGACTCTTTAAGAACAAGCAGAGAGAACACGCTGAAGAGAGATCGTAAACTTGAGGGTTGATTGTGCAATGATATTCGTGAATGTGCGTCCCTCTCTCTCTTCTTCATCTCCTTTATATAGTGAAGATCATCGGCGCCAGTTGAGGAAGGAATCTTCTCCAACGGCTATTAGAGATCATGGCAATCTTCACAATCTTCTATTTTGGGAAACTCCGAAGCCATGATCCACCAGATTTGATCTTCACGTCTTTTAGCTTAAGGAAGGAGATATCTTCGAAAACCTTGTTGTATGGTTAGTATATAATGTATATAATAATATTCGGAAACCATACATAAATAATATAAGATAAGAATAACGTAAAATACAGATTTTGTGTTTCATCAACACAGCTGTCGCTTCAAGACCTTTGACACAAACTGTCCGGCAAAGCCTTTGAAACTAATTCCGATTTTCATCAAGGGGAGTGGAGTTATAAATCTCCCCCTTGATGATAGACAAAACCTGTATATCCCTACAACTTAGTCAAACAGATATATCATAAGCAAAATCGGACTAAGTACCTGCATGGGTTAGACGAATGTTGGATCATATAAGTTTTAAAACCAATGAAAGACATCCAACAAAATAAGGTCTAAACCATCAAACCATCTCCCCCTTTTTGTCTTTCAACAAAGGGAGGAGCGTGAAAATAGTCACCAAAATCAGACTTACCAAAACAATTTCAAAATTCAAAAAGATCCTTTCAAATCATAAAGGCAAGAAAAGATTTATCCGATTTGAAAATGATTTCCACAAATAAACTATACTCGGATAAAATAAAAGGATTTTTCCGAAAATAAAATAGGTAACATATAAAGAAGGTTAAAATCCATTAAAACCATATTTGATCAAATATCTAATAAGATATCAACCAAATATATGATCCGTTATATGTACTCTACTTTTCATTTCACAACCTTTGAAATGAGGTTCAAGGATCTTGACACCGAGTAGAATTTATCTTTCGTAAAGGGAAAGCTCCCCCTACGAAAGTGCATCCCTGTTAAGCATTCCGATCTCACGTCTAATGAAGGTGAACCTGTCCTCTCCCAAAGGCTTAGTAAAAATGTCAGCCCATTGATAATCAGTTGAAATAAAGGATATGGACACATCACCTTTTTCGACATGGTCTCTAATGAAATGATGCCTTACATCAATATGTTTGGTCCTTGAATGCTGAACAGGATTCTTAGTGATGGAGATGGCACTTGTATTGTCACACTTAATGGGAATGCCTTTGAGGTTGATGCCAAGATCTCGCATTTGTTGAGTTATCCAAAGGATTTAGGAGCAACATGCTCCAGCTGCAATGTATTCGGCTTCTGCAGTGGATAGAGCAACTGAGTTTTGTTTCTTTGAGTGCCAACTGATCAAAGATGCTCCTAAGAATTGGCAACATCCTGATGTGCTCTTTCTATCCACCTTATAGCCTGCAAAATCTGCATCAGAATATCCAATTAATGTGAAATCCTTTTGCTTTGGGTACCATAGTCCAAGCTCCTTAGTGCCATTTAGATATCTGAAGATCCTCTTCACAGCCACGAGGTGAGATTCTTTAGGATCAGCTTGAAACCTAGCACACATGCAAACACTAAACATGATGTCAGGTCTACTAGCCGTGAGATATAATAAAGATCCAATCATTCCTCGATACTCCTTTTGATTGACACTTTTCCCAGTCTTGTCTTGATCTAGAGATAATGTTGAGCTCATGGGAGTCTTGGCTGCTTTGGATTGATCCATCTTGAACTTCTTCAAGAGATCCTTAGTCTACTTGCTTTGGTTGACAAAGATCCCTTTCTTGGATTGATGAACTTGTAATCCCAAAAAGAAGTTGAGTTCACCCATCAAGCTCATCTCAAATTCACTGCACATGATGTCAGAAAATTCCTTGCACAAAGATGTGTTAGTAGCACCAAATAATATATCATCAACATAAATTTGAATAACCAAAATGTCCTTTCCTTTGGTCTTGATAAAAAGAGTCTTGTCGATCAACCCCCTTTTAAAATCATTTTCTAAAAGATATTTTGACAAGCGCTCATACCAAGCTCTTGGGGCTTGTTTCAAACCATAAAGCTCTTTGTCAAGTTTATAAACATGATTGGGAAATTCCAGACTTTCAAATCCTGGGGGTTGAGCCACATATACTTCTTCCTCTAAGAAACCATTAAGAAAAGCACACTTGACATCCATTTGATATAACTTTATGATCATAAAAGATGCAAATGCTAATAAAATGCGAATGGCTTCAAGCCTGGCTACGGGAGCGAAAGTCTCCTCGTAATCAATACCTTCCTCTTGATTGTAGCCTTGAGCAACAAGCCTTGCCTTGTTCCTCACAATCTTACCATTCTCATCTAGCTTGTTTCGAAATACCCATCGTGTGCCAATGACTGATTGATGCTTTGGCCTAGGCTTCAAGGTCCAGACTTTGTTCCTTTCAAATTCGTTAAGCTCACTTTGCATGGCAATGATCCAGTCTGGCTCTTGAAGTGCCTCATCTACCTTCTTTGGTTCAATAAGAGAAACAAAAGCGTGAAAAGCACAAAGATCTTTAAGTTTAGAACGAGTTTGAACACTAGAAGTAGGGTCAGAAATGATATCCTTTAATGAGTGTGATGAGGAGTATTTGAATTTCCTCTTGCTAGTCTCAGCTCCTTGATTCGTCACACCGGTAGGATTGACTTGTGGTACATCTGACTCTGTGGTCCTGTTAGGTTCAGTTACAGCATTTACTGACGTTTCAACACTGTTGGATTGGACACCAAGGGCTTTGGATGAATCTTCAACACCTTGGGCCAATTCTTCAGTGTTGAGAATCTGTTCCTACATGTTCCTCTTCTCTGTGTTCTTGGTAGCAGTAACATCACCATCCTCGTTCTATGACCAAGTCTCCTGTGCCAGAGCTTTGGATCGTCCGTCAAAGCCTTTAGACAGGTTAAGCTTCATTGTGCCACTTGATTAGCATTTACAGCGTATATATTGTTGTAACGATTTGCAGTCAATATAACTTCACCTGTATCTTCTCTGCACACTAGACGTCTTTTCTTGTTAAATCTGACATTGTTGCCACTATCACATAACTGAGAAACGCTAAGCAAATTATACTTTAAACCATCAACAAGATAGACATTTTTAATACTATGGTTGGAATCACTCCCAACGTAATACCAACGATGTCACATTTTCCTTTGTCACCAAGAGTGATTGTTCCTGTGGATTGCTCCTTTAAATCATGAAAGAGAGAACTCTTCCCACTCATATGTCTCGAGCATCCACTGTCAATCATCCATTTGTGCTCCTTCACCTTGGTGATCTCCTGCAAAACAAACATCAACCTTTGTGGCTAGACTAGTGAGCAAATTTAGATCCATTATTGGGATAAACCATATTTGGTAAAATAGTGCCTTTAGGGACCCAAACTTGCGTTATTCGTTCTTTTCTCAAATGAACAGGAAATGTATTGCGAATAATATGTGGATCCTTTCTTCTATAGGGGCATGTCTCTTTTACATGTCCCTTTCTTGCACAGTGGTGACATATAGGAGAGGTTCTGCTTCCTTTTGTCTTCACAAAAGTGGTAATGTGTTGCTTCTTTAAAAACATCGGGTTGTAACCAATACCACTTCTGTTTAGAGAAATTTGTTGCTCACCTAACATCCTATCAAGAGTGCCCTTGGACTTGGTAAAACTTATGAGGGTTGTCTGTTGGTCTTGAATCTTATTATTCAGGGAGATCTTCTCGTTCTCTAAGTCATGATGTTCACTTCTTAGAGACGAGAGATCTTGCTTGAGTTCACATTTCTCTAAGTCAAGAGTCTTGACTTTAATGTCAAGACCTGAATAAGAAGTTTCAAGACTTTTGACCCGCCTAGACAGTTCCTCAATAGTTCTTTCCTGGTCCACGGTTTTCTTGATAAGAGTGTTAGTTTGGGCAATAAGTTTCTCTTCATTGGCAATCATATTAGAAATGAATTCCGATAGTACCTCTTTTGGTCTTGCCATGAGCTCTCTTACAGTTACCTCGAGTTTCTCATCATGGGATTAATCTCCTGTGGCCATGAGACAAAGGTTGGCATTTTCATCATCGGAGTCCGAGTCAGAATCACTCCAAGTTGCCACCATGGCTTTCGTTTTCCATCTATCACTCTTCTTGGGATGGCTCTTCGTCTTTTGAGGGCAATCTTTCACTAGATGGTCTGTTTCACCACATTCAAAACAAGACAAAGGTTTAGTCTTCTTGTCATATTTGTTGTATTGAGACTTACCTCGAAATTTAGAAGACTCTGATCCATCTTTGTTGTTGAATTGCTTCTTCATCTTGAGGATTCGAGAAAGACCCCTTGTAATGAGATCAAAGGGATCATCCTCATCATCATCCTCATCTTCAGACTCAGACACATCTTTGGGCTCATCCTTCTTAGACTTGAGCACCAAGTCTTAGTGCTTGCTGGAAGTTCTCCATCGTCTTCATTGAGAATCATCTCATGTGTGATCAGCTTCCCAAGCAAGTCATCAAGGGGCAGAGTGGTGAGATCTTGGGCTTCCTCTATGGCTGTTACTTTCGGACCCCATTTTTCTTTTGGGAGACACCTCAATATCTTCCTCACTTTCTCAATATTCTCAAAGGTCTTGCCGAGAGAGTCAAGGTTGTTTATGATTTCAGTGAACCGTGTGAACATAGCCTTAATAGACTCATCTGTCTTCATTTTGAAGAGTTCATACTTTCGAAGGAAGATACTGATCTTGGTGTCCTTCACTTGACTGGTTCCTTCGTATGTGACAACCAGCTTGTCCCAAATCTCTTTAGTTGACCTACAAGATGAAATACGATTAAACTCATCAGTACTAAGACCGCAATATAGTAAGTTAATGGCCCTGTAGTTCCTGGAGACGAGTTCAAGATCCGCTTGGATGTATTAAGCCTTTGTCTTCGCGACTTTGGTTCCATTTGGTCCTTCTTTCACTGGAACCTTCAGACCATTCTCTATAATGTTCCAAAGTCCCAGATCTTGATCTATAATGAACATTTTCATCAAGGACCTCCATTGGACGAAGTTGTTTCCTACAAAGAGTGGTGGTCTAATGGTAGACCTTCCCTGTGCAAATCCTCCGCTTGCTTCACCAGACATGATCGAAAACTCACAAGATTGTTAGATCAAAAGCAGTGAGTAAAGCTCTGATACCAATTGAAGGTTCGATAATGTAAAACAAAATAATATAGAAATACTCTAGAAGGGGGGTTGAATAGAGTATGCCGGTTTTTCGCAGATAGTCTCAAGACTTTTGAAGCTCGTGCAAAACCCTTTGAGATTAGACTTAGTCTTTTCTCTGAAAACCTGAATCACAAAGTTAAACAATTCGAACCAAGTGCGGAAATAAGGTAAAGCAATAAGTAAAGGACGCAACGAATTGTTAACGAGGTTCGGCACGAACTTGGCCTACGTCCCCGCCTAGGGTTCTTCCACAACCCTAGGATTCAACAGGCTTTATTGATTCACAAAGCTTAGGATCCTAATAGCTCACCGAGAAGCCTCTCTCCTATACAATTGCAATCTAGTAAACTCACGTTCCCTTGGAGTCCTAGACCAATCTAGAAGAGCTCCACCTCTCTCAGCTATCTAGTACAATCCTCTTACTCTCGAGAATCAATAGCCTAGTGCCCACTTCCTGAGTTATAAACTCTCGAGTATAACACTCTCTCTGAATATATCCTATAAGCTCACTGTGTATCTCTCAAATTCTTTGAAACAAAATATAAGACTCTTTAAGAACAAGCAGAGAGAACACGCTGAAGAGAGATCGTAAACTTGAGAGCTGATTGTGCAATGATATTCGTGAATGTGCGTCCCTCTCTCTCTCTTCTTCATCTCCTTTATATAGTGAAGATCATCGGCGCCACTTGAGGAAGGAATCTTCTCCAACGGCTATTAGAGATCATGGCAATCTTCACAATCTTCTATTCTGGGAAACTCCAAAGCCATGATCCACCAGATTTGATCTTCACGTCTTTTAGCTTAAGGAAGGAGATATCTTCGAAAACCTTGCTGTATGGTTAGTATATAATGTATATAATAATATTTGGAAACCATACATTAATAATATAAGATAATAATAACATAAAATACAGGTTTTGTGTTTCATCAACACAGTTGTCGCTTCAAGACCTTTGACACAAACTGTCCGGCAAAGCCTATGAAACTAATTCCGATTTTCATCAAGGGGAGTGGAGTTATCAAAGGTGAAACTGAAGGTTGATGGTTCTCTTAAGCGATATAAAGCTCGTTTAGTTGCAAAGGGGTTCAATCAAAAGAATGGTATAGATTACCATGAACCTTTCTCACCTGTGGTTAAGATGTCAACCATCAGGAGGCTTATCTCAGTGGTTGCTTCTAAGCATTGGCCAATTTAACAATTAGATGTGAATAATGCCTTTTTACATGGCCAGCTCTTTGAGAATGTTTATATGAAAATGCCTAATGGCATTCCTAATCCAAACAACCTTGTTTGTAAGCTCAGAAAGTCATTGTATGGCTTGAAGCAAGCTTGAAGACAATGGTTTTAGTGTCTGAATGTTGCTCTTGAGACTCTTGGTTTTATGCAATCTAAAAATGATTACTCCCTCTTCACATTGTCTGCAAATGATCAGCTCACTTTGTTGGTTATATATGTTGATGATTGGCTCATCACATGCTCAGATGATGCTACTATTATTCGGCTAAAGAAGTTTTTGGATCATGAGTTTAGCATCAAGGACCTTGGCCTATTGAGTTACGTTCTGGGAACTGAGGCTTCATATCTTGACAATGGTATTGCTCTCACACAACAGAAATTCACTCAGGAGCTTCTCAGTGATGTTGATCTCTCAGATCTGAAATCAGTTTGCACACCCTAACATCTTCATTGCAAACTAGCTCCTGGAAAGGATGACAAATTAAGCGATCCTTCTCGTTACAGGCAACTTGTTGGGAAGCTCAACTTTCTAACTCACACAAGGCCTAACTTGAGTTATGCTGTCCAAACTCTTAGTTACTTCATGTCTGCTCCTTGTGTATCCCATTTTCAGGCTCTTCTTGATGTTCTTCGGTATGTTCAAGGCACAGTTGGTAATGGGATTCTCTTGAATGGTGCTAATTGTCCAACTCTCTCGACTTACTCAGATTTATATTGGGCATCTTGTCCATTTGCTCGGAGATCGGTTGCTGAGTATGTTTTGGTGCTTGGGACATCTCCAATTAGTTGAAAATCTAAAAAGCAATCAGTGGTTTCTCGTAGCTCTGCTGAGGCAGAGTATCGAGCCATGTCTCAAGCTACAATAGAGACAACATGGCTTGTTCGTTTTGTATCAGATATGGGGATTTCCTCTCTTAAGCCAGTGACCCTCCATTGTGACAACAACTCGGCTCTCCAGATTGCCAAAAACCTCATGTTTCATGAGAGAACAAAACAAATTGAGGTTGACTGCCACTTCACCCGAGATAAAGTCATAGAGGGTCTCCTGCAACTATCCTACATCCCCACAACTAGCAATTGACAGACGTCTTCACCAAAGTTTTACCTTCTGCACAGTAAAATCGACTCATTTTCAACCCGGGTTTCTTCCGCCCTCCAGCTTGCGGGGGGATGTTGAGTGATACGTACAGAGCACGAGAAAGTTAGTTACAACGTGTGTGTGCAAGTGTTTGTAATAGAATGAGACCCTTGGCTCTCTTATAAATACTCATGTACATCACTTATTTTGATTCATTCATTCAATAAGAAAAAATTCAATTTCCTCAATTCTCTCTTCTTCTTGCTTCCACATTCTCAATTGTAACAGGTGTTAACTCCTTCAAGCGGTGCTAGGATTTTGGCAAGGATGCTTGAGATTTCACGGTGTCTAGGAAGATTTATGATGATGTTATTAGGGATTCGTTTCAGACGTCCAACCAGGTTTTGGGGCTCGAGTGGGCTAGGAATTCCAAGACTCATGGCTGCTTCAAGGTATGCCATCAGTTAATTGAGTATTTCTTGCTTTATGTGAACCTGAACTGGTTGATAAATCTAGTCATATTATGAATTCTAATTCTAAGCCTCTTCTGAGTATGTCTAGAAATCCTGTTCCCTTTGATATAAACAGAGGTGGGTTTAGATATCCAATTGACATGTATCTTGCCAAATATTCCAAACGATGACCTTAATGCTTAGTGCCTGTTACTTTCGATATGTAATGGTACCCGGAGTGTTGTTTATCTTTCGATATGTAGCACCAATTTCAAATCCAAGCAAATGCACAAGTGAATTTGTTGCTAAAATCTCTTAATTTGTTAAAATTGTTGTTGCTGAAATTTCTTAATTTGTTGAAATTGTTGTTGTAATTGCTGAAATTGGTGTGGCCTTTTTCTCAAAATGCTGAAATTGTTGTTGTAATTGCTGAAATTGGTGTGACCTTTTTGACTGAAACTGTGTGTTGTAATTGCTAAAAATAAATGTCGTTTGACTATTTGAACGTTTTTTAATGAGGTAAAAACTCTATAAAATATTTTTTTAATCAATTTTTTTTACAAATTGATACTTATTCCGGTTTCAGCAACCCCAGTTTAGTAACTCCGGTGTCGAAGTGATGAGGCGAAAAAAAAGCAACTCCGGTTTCAGCAACACCGTTTCAGTAACTCCGGTTTCAGCAACTCCGGTATCGATGTGATGACGCGAAAAAAATAAAGCAACTCCGGTTTCAGCGACACGGTTTCAGCAACTCTGGTTTTGGCAACTCCGGTGTCGAAGTGCTGACGTGAAAAAAAAAAGCAACTCCGATTTAAAAAAGCAACTCCGATTTCAGCAATACCGGAGTGCTGACACGAAAAAAAACCTGTTGAAACAGGAGGGGGCACAAGGGGCGCACGTTGGGGGAGGGCCATAAGGGCAAAGGGGGTAGGGGAACAGAGGTGGACTTTTTACTAATTTGGAAACATTTGTGGAGAATTTACTAATAAAGACCTTAAATATGGCATTCCTAGTAAATGTCTCTATTTTAAATCACTTAGTAAAAATAATAATAATAAGATCATTATAACTTTGTTTAAATGTGATGTGGCGTGCATAACCAATATTTAAAATGATATTGGTTATCATCATCTGAAAGACTTATATATTAACTAGTATACATAGATTAGATATTTATAACATATAAAGATTTACGTGTAGATTAATAGTAAGCATTAGATTATATTTAAAAAAAAGAAAAAATTTAATTGGCCTGAAAAAGACAAGGAAGAAAAACATAATTAAAGGAAATAAATTTGAGTTAAGCCCAACAGTTATATTAGAATGAATTCAATGTTTTGAATTAAGCCTAATAGTTGGTAAATATGTTAAAAATGTGATTGGTTTAAAATAATAAAGGGAAGAATAAAATTATTAATTAAAGGAATTCTATCTAATATACTAAAATAGAGGTCTAAAATAGGTTCTTATGCGATTCGCAAACGTGTCATATTATGGGTTAAAATGGTGTTAATATCGCATACCTGTCATATTCTAGAGTAATATGGTATTATATTATTTATCTATATCAATTAATATGCCAATATAATTTTGTCATCTCAATTAACGGTCCCACTTATTTTAATAAATATTCAACCTTATGTCTTAATTAGTTAGAAAACTTATCTTTTTAGATCAAATAATCTATCCAATATTTGATCAATTATTCTATGTTTTAGATCAGATTGAATACAATATATTTATATATAAATATGTATCATGCCGTCAAAGGTTTTAAAAAATGAGGAAGGAATATTTGTTCAATTATTCTACTTTTAGATCAAATTTAATATAATATATTTATATATGGTTTTATTTTTGTGAAATTATATAATTTTATAACACCCTAAACTCAATATTGAATCTTTATTTAATAAAAAGAAATTTATAATCTATTTAAATTCATCAATTAAAATCAATGAAAGTTATGAACTATGTTGTTTTATTTAACTAAATATTGCATATCATATTCGGGTGTTTTGCTAAAATGGCCCTATTATCCGAAAGCTTTGCATGAGTAACCCAATTCGGAAAAAATTGCAAAAAAGCGGATATCTGCTTGCCAAGGGTAGCCGGTAGCAGGTCACCCTGTGGGGTACAGCTGGACTCCATCTCGGTTTCATGCACAGTGAGAGAAAGAGGGAGGGAGACATCTCTACTCCTGAAAAGCAAAGAACAGTGAGAGAGGAGGGAAAAAGTAGCTGTTGCAGTGGCAGAGGACAGGAGAGAGAGAGAGAGAGAGAGAGAGAGAGAGAGAGAGAGAGAGAGAGAGAGAGAGAGAGGTTAAATAGAAAAGTGCAGGCTGAGAGGACAGAGAGATCAGTGAGAGTGTCAGTGTGGGGGAAAAAGATTCTTTCAACTAAATTATAAGTTTAAGAGAAAACCAATTGAAGAAGGAAGGGTCCGGGGGATTTATTTGAAGGATCACGTGTAAGCAGTAAGTTGTAACCGGACATCCATATTAGATACACATGTCACATATTGTATTTCACTGGACACGATTATAACTATGAAAAACACAGGTCCTTTACTACCATTATCGAATGGAGAAGATTTATGGGAGAAGCAGATTCGCTATAATGACATATTGTTTTATGTGTGCCCAATTATAATATTTACCCATATTTGGATGTCATGATTTCGTTATCTCCGGTCGACACTAGCATGCTTTACCCATATTGGAATCGAATGGATAAGAGTGACAGTGAGGGCGCATAAACATAGTTATAATTACATGTTAAGTTGAAGAGAAAAACCATGGAATAAGAATAAAGTGGGTGGAGGTGAATTCGTGGGCCGACTAGTAGTCGCGTAGTTATAACTGGACACAACATGAATACGACATGACAGAAATTGAAATATACTGGACACAAAATGTCGGAGACGGATTCACTTGCATTAATCAAATACAACATAGGAGCAAACAGTTTAAAGATAGTAGGAGAGAGTACCAACATAGAAGATAGTGATAACAAAATTTACAGTAACAAGAAGCGAAATGGAGACTGCGTGGTGAATCTGTATCCATCCCAGTCGAAGTGTGGGCGCATATTGCGGGCACGATGATCAGACGTCTCGTCGCTCAGTGGGAAGTTGACCGTGAAAGTTCGGTCACTACCATAACCGGACACACCAAGGACCCTCCCGGCCCAAAACCCATCGTTGTCGCGGCACTCGACACGGTCTTCGGGCATGTAGGCGTCGTACGAAATACGAGGCAACCGTGGACGAATTCGTTGCACCTGGATGACCTCCCTCAGCAGCTCTCTTCTGTTGTTGCGTAGGAGGGTCACATATTCGACCTCCCAGTGGTTAGGGTCCAGTTTGTGTACAAGGGTTGCCTCGTAGAACGACCCGAGCATCCCAGACTCACCGCTAACAATCTCTACTCTTTGATGTCGTCGGTACGACGGCGGCGACATTGGTCCTCCATAAATTAAAAAAAATAAGGTAGTATAATGATACAAGTAGCACAACTGAAACCTACACGAATGAAGTGATCGACAAACCTCCATCGTCCGATTCGTCGGATGATATAATGATGGGGAAAGGTCGGAGAGAAAGGCCAGATGAGGAGCCGCGGTGGTGTGAAGAGGATTCCATTTCGTTGAAGGGTTGTTGGAGAGGTTAATAAATGGCAATTGGGAGTTAACTTCACCAATTTGTGGGGATTATGGATGGTGAATGGCTATCATATAAGTGGGGTGTTTGGGAAATATCAACATTGTTCAGCATGTGACCGTTGAGAAAAAAAAAGACACAAAAAGCAAAGGGGATTGAATTGCAGTGTTTTGTTGTTGTCTACAATTAACATGACAGTGTTCTGGTGTATACATGACACGTGTCATTTCTGATATGACATAAATGAAGGGGGTTTACTTCTTGTCGTTAGACGATACATGACACCCCTTCAAACCAACTACCCGTCAATTAATGCCGACTGGTTAACAAACACTTTTCTACTGGACACCTTTTGAAGGGGTTTTAGTAAAAGTTTGACCTTTGTATAAAACTGGGTTTCCCACTCCCACTTAATACTAAAAAAATGCAAAACCATAGAGAGAGTATTCCCATATTAATTTCAAACCACGAAATACATTTTCAAACCATATGAAGTTCAAGGCAATGAATAAAATTTGACCCAACAAAAAATTCAGAGAGACCAAAGAGGAGGCGGGGGGGGGGGGGGAATCTTGCAGAGGGTAGAGATAGACATTTGATAAGACAGGGGAGAGAGAGAGAGAGAGAGAGAGAGAGAGGGCGATCGTCCGTGTGTATCACTGTATTGTTTGGCGGATGGTGGGCTTGTGAAGAGGGCACTTGGGTTGTGAAGTCGTCGAGGAGTCAGAAGGCCGTACTGGTAGACGAAAGTATTGACTACGTCTCACTGAAGAAACAACTGATGGCCAAGTTTAATGTCGATGGGAGGAGGCATGACGTCGAGCTCACATATGTAAAGCCGAAGAAGGAAGGGTGCAGACCTTTTTCCATTGGGGATGACGAAGACTTGCAGGCCTACAAGTTCGTAAACGGTCTTTCCGGTGAACGATTCTGGCCTATCGACCTCCATGTCTCCCTGGTACGCAAGGTTGGCGGAGATTTCACCACCACGGAAGGATCCACAACGGCCCATTCACTCGGGGGTGGCCCACCCTTGGAAGTTTTGGTAGCACAAGGTGTTGATTGAGAAGGAAGAGGTGTCCAGTTCGAAACGAAGAGTGTCCAGTTAGAATCCTCAATCGTCCAGTTAGAATATCCACATGTCCAATTAGAACCAAGTGTTGAGGTGGACAACGCAGTCGCTTATGCCCGTGGGAAACAGATAATTTCTGTGAGCAGGGACGTCGAGGATGTAGTCAGCCCGTGGGATCACGAGACGGAGCGAGCGGTAAGGGAAATAGAGGAAGCATACCAACCCGGAAAAGGGAAGACCGGAGCGTTTCCGATGACTGTTAAACTTGAACCAACAGAGTGGACTGGTGTTGCTGGGAAATTGCAGAAGCGCCGCCGCACCTAGCAGGGGCATAGGAACTTCCAGTTGCGGCGCCTTTTGCAATTAAGTACATAGTTACCCAATTTTGGTTAGACGCCTTTCGCAATGAAGTATGTTGCCTTTCTGCAACTTCGTATGGGGGTTTTGTTCTAGTTTGTTCTAGTTTGTTCCAGTTCTAGTTTGTTCTATTATGTGAACAGAATGTCACATGACATTTCCCACTTTTGACATGACAATATCCGCTTTTGCCATGACATTAGCCTCGTATTGACATGACATTTATTGCAATTAACATGTAGTAATTAAAAAACCAACGAATACCACAAACCACCAATAACTGCAGATCCAAATGTCTAAAACCAACAAACATCAGTTATGAAGCAACAACCGTCGGCATACGAGCCAATATGCGGTCTAAACCAACCAACAAGTCAACACAAACCAACAATGTATATAAAATCAATGGGGGAGTTTTTTAAAGGATCAGATGGGGTTGTAAGACGTCCGTGAAAGATGGAAACACAAAGGGATTGGCGGTACGCCGCAATGAATTGATTGTCCAGGCCACGGAACTTGGTGTCGCCGGTCGCGAGGAGCTGCAGGTAACAGATGGCATATGGACCACAGTCGCCCCTACATCACAATAATGAAATATGATCACCCAACCCGTGACAAATTTTTATAAATGAAGTGGCAATAATGACTTACGATTGTTTGTTTTGGGGAATCCCCTTCACTCTTTTGTACGCCAAGGGTTTCGGGACTCTGCCGACCCATTTGACTCAAAGTTCGAGGTGGGCGTTCATCAAAATGGGGAGGAGGTGGGTCACCGGCTTCAGGAGGCCCGACATATGGTGCTCAGCGACGTGGCTTATGTCGGGATCGTAGACGTCCAATGTCCACTCCGTGAAGTTGATGGCAAGGGCCACCCAGTGCTCGTTCTTCTGGTTCCAAGGTGCCAACAACCGGTCGACATCGGTCCAACCCGTCGGAAACATCTGCGGCAACTTGCCGTCGAAGTATTGGGTCACCTTGTCGTCCCCCTTCACCACGTCAAGGTTCCCCTTCGCATCCGCCAGTTGCTTCTGCAACAGATACCCCAGATGAAATCAAGAACGGCGACCCCTTTGTACTTGTCACCTGCGTTGATGTCCTTCCGCATGAGGGCGCAAGCTTTCTCAATATGCTGGACGCAAGGAAAAAACATTTATATGGAAGACCATATCAGGAAGAAGGTGATGCATCGAACCACAATGTGAGAACGTAATTAACCTAGGATGACACCCAGGTGGTCAGTGATTAAAGTGTCCCAAAGAACTACTTCTCTAGTAGGGTGCCTTCGACCGACCGGATGGGGTCACTTCCGTCCTTCATCCACGCAACGAACGCATCAACATCTGCCCTCGTCGCCATTCCTAGCTCGGCGGCATCCACTGACTTCTTGCCCATGCGCGGCTTCTTGACTGGCTGAGTTTCGTCCGCCTGGGACAACGTATCAGGATGTTGACGGGTGCTTCTTCTCGGCCGTAGAAGGGGCACCTCAGACTCAGCCTCAACCTCGGAGGCACTGGGTGCCACCAACTCCTCCTGCAACTTTCAGCCCATGGTGCGTTTAACATGTCAATAAAAAACAATTGACATGACATCAGTTATATCTTAACATGACAGTCTCATGGGCAAACCTCAATGGCCTTGGCCTTGGCCTTGACCTTGTCCTCCTTCATGGGCTGTCTCTCCTCCTTGCCCTTGTCCTTGCCCTTTTTCTTATCCTTCTCCTCGTCCTCCTTGCCCTTATCCTTGTCATTCACTGATCCCTGAACCTAAGCACATGACCCCTGAGTAAATTGACATATACTGGAATTGGCATGACATGTACTAACATTCACATGACATCCAATATGAACAACATGACAGTAACATTAAATGACATGACGAGTCTAATCTGATACCAGGAGAACCTTATCTCCTTTCCCAGAACTTCTTCTTGCTTCTCCGACTCCCTAGTCCCCTTCCACCTTAGTTCCCTCTTCATGTTTTCAATCACATCCTCAAGCGTGGCCATCTTCGAGGCTACCTCTGCGGTTATACTCCTCACCATGTCGTCCATGTTTGCCACTAACCGTGACTCGATCTCTAATAGGGTAGCTTGTGTCTGCGTGCCTTCCCGTGATTCTTGCGTTGACCCACGTGCTCCCTTTGGTTGTTTCTTTGGTGGGGGTTTGACATTTGCTGATACGAACTCCCAGACAATGTCGTCGAAGAAGTTGTCCCGCTTGTCGTGAGTGTTTCGGGCATCGCGGTAGAAACGGGTAGCTCTCTCCACTTCATCGGGGAGTAGAACCGGCCTCACGGTTGCATGTTCATTGAAGTGCCCGAGCTCCTTTGCCTCATGCAGTCGGGTTTTGATTGAGGCATACTCGAGGTTTTGGTCTCTAAACTCGTATCGCAGACACCTGGGGTACAGCTTCTCATCTATGACGTTCGCAAATTGGTCGACCATTGGAGGGAGGGCTTCGTACACCCATAGCTGCAAACAAATGTTGTCCAGTAAATATTCACTCCATGTCCAGTCAATAAATATTGGACGCCTAGTCAACGTGTATACGGCGTCCAGTGAGATCTGTGTACGAACCTGGAAGGCGAGAGGGAAACCCAGCAGGCAATAGGTCGAGCGTGCATTGGAGCTGCCCTCATCCCGTTGGAGCTTCCTCTCGATTGCACGGTTCAGAAACTCATTCGTTCGCTCGTAGCAAAGCCGACCCCACGAAAACGCCAGGAACCGGTCAATGTCGCCGACAAGGTTGATCACCCACCCGTGAATGTAGTTTTTGGGTTCCTTCCCGAACAATACTCCCTCGACCAGCATCAGCAGGACAAATTTGAACTTTCTAGTTGACGATTTCTCAGATGCCATTGCCACACGGAACTGCACCTCGAACTCGGACATCTTCAACTTTGAAACTCCAAAGAAATCAAGCACTGCCTTCTCGAACGCCGTGTCGTCCTCGGGCTCTTCACCATAGCCACAGTTGAGACCTGTGACAAGGGCGAACTCAGCAATTGAGAACCTCACGACCGCACCATGGATCTTGTACCACGTTTCATTCTCCTTCTTCGTCTTCAATTGTCGTTGGAGAACGTAGTGTACAAGCTATCCCGAGAACTAGACCCTTGTGCCCAGTCTTGCAACGCCCCTCAACGGGCTGTCCGTCAGGCGCTTCCAATGGGACTCGCTCAACCGGTTGCCAATGTTTACCAAGAGCTGCATCCGGGAGTGTTGGTTAATTTTTGCTTTGAAGTGTCTGTCTTCCTCGATGGCGTACACATCCTGCATAGACTTCAACATGTCAGCCACACTGCAGCACAACAATCACAACTTACATTACTCGAATGAAAGCCATCTTACCGCGCCGGAGGTTTGAGCTCTACGGTCTACAATCTTCTTTACACTTTGCTGCGACATTTTTAATATTCACCAGATATCTTGCATAATGGGAGACAAAAATTTAGTATTATACAAATCCATTCGTCTCCCCCAACCCACGGTTCCCTTCATATCAATCTCAAATGTAACATGACACGAACATAGGTACACATGACACATACTTGTGAATACATGACAGTATACTTATTCAATCTGTACATCTCCAATTGCACACAAGTCACCCTATTCCAGATAATGTCGATTCCACATAAACGTTTCACCCTTTCTAACAGTTTCCCTAACCCTAATGCGCCGCATTTCATCCAATTTCCCCCAAACCTGAACGTATCTATAGTCATATGCCCGATTTCGCCCAATTCCCCCCTAAACTGAACGGATCTACACTCACCCTACTCCTGATAAGTTGAATTCGACAAGACAGTTGCCCAATTTCCCCATTCCCAAAAATTCCCTTCTCTCCCAGACGCGCAAACCCCAGTACCCAAACTTTCCACCCTTTGTTTTTAACTTGACGTCGGTTACTTCCTACATAACAGGGCGATATTGTGCACTGTCAACCCATTCGACCCCTTCTTCCTATTTTCACACATTCAAAACCAGTTTAGCTTCTTCAAATCGGTTCCTCCCCTACGAATCCAAGCAAAACGTATTTAATCGGCATTGTGAGGGTTTACTTACTTCAAAATTGGCCTCTTCGTCTCCTCTTCTGCTCTGTCATCTTCTTCCTCGGGTTGGCTTCTTCTTTTCCTCTCTCGCTCTGTCGTCTTCTTCCTCTTCTTCTTCCTTCTGTTCTTGTTTTCCTCAGGTTTGCATGAGCAACTGTTGCCCTCTCTCTCTCTCTTCCTCTTTTGTAAGCCGTGAGAGGCAGTTGGACTCGACAGTTTTCTAATTAAACTACTTCCTCTCTGTCTATCCACATTAACTTCCCCCGCTTCCTCCCTCTCTCCACAATAACTTCCCATCTGCCTCTCTCTCTTCACCCCGCTTCCTCTCGATCCTCCTTTACTTTCTCTCTCCTCTGTCCCGGTTATTTTTAACCAGAAACTTTGCAATTTTTTTGGGGGGAGGGGTTAACCTTTGCAATTGTTGTGGATAGTGTGTTAGGCTAGCAAAGTTTACCGGGACAAAGGTCATTTACTAACAATCCCTCATCATATTCTCAATAGTTTATCAATAGCAAAAATATAAATTTTGGTCTACGTTCAATTTTTTTTTATAGCACAACCGATTTAAGCTAATCTCAATTCATTTACATACCTTTGAGTTAATGTTACTACTTAGATTTCCTTTTTACCGTACGATCATACATACACTTTTGGTAAGTATTTATTTTTTATGACATTTTCAATGTTACAAGTGATTCGTTAATTGGTTTGATCGATTTTAAACAAATTTTATCTTAATTTAGCTTTCTTTTGTTTAATTAAATTCTTTAACAGAAATATTTTATAAATTATTTTAACCTCCACATTTTCATCTTTAAGAAAAAAACTGATTAATATAATAAATATAATATATTAAGAAACCGCAAAGACTAGTAAAGAATTATAAAATGGTGAAAAAACTTGATTTGTGGAAAGATCGAAGAGAATTAAGTAGAGGTTGACACATAAATCTTAAATATTCTAAATTAAAAGTATATAGATATATAGAGATATATATTGTTGCTGCTACTGCTGCTGCAATCCAAACAAACACTCAATATGGGAAAAAAATGGAACCCGAAAACCCAATTCTACCTAAGGAGAACGCGCGAGCGCGTGCGCCCTCTTTCTCCCTAACCCTCTTCACCAGAAACCCTGGATCCAGACTTCGATCGGACAGTTCGATCAATCTCTATGCAAATCTAGCCTCTAAACCCCTCCAAAATCAAAATAAGTGCAATCATCTCAGATCTAAACCTCTTTACTTTTGGATCTGGCACAAAATCTGGGAAATTTTTTGGGTTGGGATTTGTTTTCTCTTTCGGATTCCAATTCGGTCAGAGTTCTTTCAATCTCATCAATGGAGAAGAATAACCCTAATCTTTGGGGTTTCATGCCGGTGCGTCGGTGGGCTGGGGAACCGTCGTCTTCATCCCCTGCGTTTTCTTCGACTGCTCCACCTTCATCAATCAAAACCCGTGGTTGGCTTCTCCTCTTGCGTTGCCTCCTGGTGCTCACGTTCCTGGCGTTTTGCTTTCTGGTGGAGCGCGGTTTCTCTGCCTTTGAAGCGCTCGGCCAGGCGAGGACTGCCTACTTACATAGATTCAATGGGCAAAGCTTCAAACCATCACAGGTATGGTATACTATCCTACATCTTCTTATCCAAACTCCACCTTTGCTTTGCTATAATGGCGAGCAACAAAGCACCTAAAGGGAAGGGGGGCCTCTCCGGGGCTCCACCGACACCCACTGAAAACCAACCTACTGGGAAGCCTTCGGGTGACACCCTTAAACCTAAAACACCATCCAAATCACAGAAAATTGATAAAGGAAAAGCAAAAACTGATGTCAGTTCTTTCTTCAACCAACTGCAGCATTTCTATTTATGCATTATTGAAACCCTCCACATCTACTATCATCATGCCTTGGCTGTTAATTCATGCCCAGCAGCAACTGCTCATCAAATCCTGCATTCAAGTCTTCTTTGGCACCTGCTGAACCCACAAGACCTGCTCTGCTATACAGGCAAGCCCCATATCGGCTTTTACATATCTCATATGAGGCACTGGTACTTTATTTCTAACAATCAATCTGAAATTTTACCATGTAATCTTAAGGACTGGACTATCAAGCTATATTATATCAATATTAACAACCCTCATTTTGTAAAAACCTGTATTGTCTTGAACAATAACATTATTCTATATTTCTATGTTACTAACCCAGTTTGCAATATATGCTTAATCTTATATCCTATAACCTCTGTACTATTGAGTTTACATCCTTTTAAAACTAACAAAATGAAACAAGCATACTCCAACAGCTTAATTCCTTGCTATTTTGTTATATTTGTATTAACAACGCTATCACTGACTTTGCTCGAGAGAGGTGCTCTCTCGAGCTCTCAAAATCCCTATATACTTTGCATGATTATACCATGGAACAAAGCACCCTAGAAACTGCTCACTGCATTACAAGAACGATTGCAGCTTCTGTATATCTTGCTCTTCCGTCTGGCATGTCTACATCCTGGATTTTGCTATATGCAAACACTAAACCCTCTATTACTGGACACCAATCTGCCTGCTGTTATATTAACATCATTGCATTCAAATTCCATTGGCATCTCATACTAATGCTTGCAATTATCTATGTCATATTGCTAAATAACTTAGCACAATACTACTACCTCATACATGTTGCAAAACACTCTAATAACAGCATTACTTGCTCAAGACTATGGTTATCTAGACTGTGTGTTTTTAACACTGATATCCCACATGATGCTTGTATCCTATTCTCCATAATTAATGAAAATCTATGTTATGAAGTACTACTGAATTACTGGATTCAACTAGATTGCTTGTTTAATCTTAACATTATTTACTCCTTGATAATGTACTTTGGCACTGGCCTTGAAGACTTCTCACTTTATTATAAAGTGGCTAGTTTTTTGGCTTCTTACTATTTTAGTTTAGGATCCAAATCCCAGTTCAGATATACCTATCTTCAACTGGAAAGTTGTATTGCCATGCTACCACATAACCTATACCTGCACCACTGTCCTATACCTGCTAGCATTAACCAAACCCATTTGTCTAACTATAATTATGAATCTATCCACAACTGTCCAATACTTATTAGCATCAATCTTGATCCTTTATCCAAATTAAATCAAGAACCATCTGTAAAACACACTACTAATCCTGTAATGATTGGGAAATACTCAAGTTCTATTTGTTGGCAAAATCTTGATTTGAATTATCAAAAATCAATAATATCTTGTTGTCTGGTTAGTTACAACTACTTGTGCATCTACCTACCTTACTTTTGGTTTAGTCACCACAATTCTACCATGATCAGGCTTGCATGTATGTATACTGTAAACTTAGAACATTATAAGATCTATTACTTGTACATAATTTTAAGTCTTATAAGCTTAAAATCATACAACATCTCTGTTTATCTGGATCTTTGTATACCCCTATTCCTGATGCACAGTACTAATACACTAATATTTAACCCTATATTCTTAAACTTATTACAGCACATACATCTTACAACTCACAGCACTCTTATTTTGGAAAAACTGAAACTAAGATCACAAGCTAACATGGCGATCTTTCCATCTAGCTTTGCTATTCCAAGTATTTGTAACCTATCTTCCATAAGTAATCAAAATCTATATTATGAATTAATTTTCTCTCAGTATAAACTCCTTTGTTTTCTTGTTGAACAACCTATAAAATTGATGCTTATACTCACAAAAATGCTACATAATTTCTATTACTTTCCTGCTGAATTCAATCAACTAAGTGTGATTTTACCTAATTTTAATTTTGCATCTGCTTTGAATATGAGTCTTGCCTTTGTTCATGGAGATCTTACACTAAAAAATTCTTTTGATGGAACTCTGGCTTCATATCATGCTTTTGTTTTGTTCCATTATCAATTTATCCATATCTACCTTATGCTGAAACCTTTTGACATATTGTTAATTAACTTACAACCATACCACTGTAGCTGTCATAGATCAGCTTGTACCATAAATGTATATTATGAACTAATTCTGGATTTCCTTGTTAACTTGGGTTGCCTCACTTCTAATTTTTTCTGCTACTGTGTGCCATGGCAGTTTAAGTGTTGGCAACTCTATTATTTACCATACTTAGCTTCCAATCAAACTCATGTACCACCTCTTAATTTACCCAACCACTGGTTATTCGCTATTCTCACTCCTCTTGATTGCTTGTGCAAGTACATACAGCCCCTTACTCTATACTTTAGGAGAACTTTGCTTTTTTATGCATTTCCAGGAGGTGTAATGCTTTCATATGCATACAAATATCATACTATTATCTTTTGCTCATGGTTTAAGATTCTATCCAGGAAAGGGAAACTAGACCCATCTGCTACCAAATTCACCAATAAACACAAAACTCTTTTCACTGATGTATGGTATTCAGTTCTATGCAACTGGATAGAAACTGACAATTATGAAGTTGCATACTTGTTGTTCATTATAGCAGATACTTACAACAGCAAATTACATGTCTTATACTGCTTTACGTTGGGAATCAACTTATCCGCAAATACTAACTCAGCTCGGGTGGTCTCTCTACTCGAGCAAAATTATCTGAATCATTTCCTACAGGAGTTTTTGGGTACACTGATACAAGCCACATTACTGGAGCTGCTGGGATGCTACTCAATACAAGGGAGTAACCTTCACTTGCTGACCCAAACTGATAGAACTGAGCATTGGAAAGGTCTTGTACCTGCTCGCTTCATCTACTACTATACTACTGAACCAGAGACAGTGGCACACACATTTACAGAAAGTAAGCTTAAGTGGCTTCATACTGAAGAGTATAATTTCACTTGCTCTGCTATCCTCTTTGAGATTGTACTCTTGTATATTATCCATAGGAAATCTTACCACCGCTACTTGACTTCTAGGAAGCATCAAATTAACATAAGAATAGGCACATACATGATTCTTTGCTCCTTTACAGTAGCAGCGTGTGTAACCAGTAACAAATTATATGAGGACAATGTTCTACCTCGTATTACTCAAAATGGATTGATTACTCTTGACCATCTTAACCACTTGAACTATGTCTGTCATGATTTAATACACTACTCTTGGAATTTTACTACATACAATTATCTCCATACAAGCTATTCTCGTGCCAGTGTTTCTTCTAAGCACCTAAAATCTCCATCTATTTTTTATCTTGAATCTATTAACACCTTAGTTGTAACTAGTAGCAACTTACATGAGGGAAATGTTCTATTGATAATGCATATTTTAGATAGGCATTATAGACATATTTAGTTTAGTTAGGTTGCATTTCTTTCATACTTTGTTGCTAAATTGCATCTTGTGATTATTTTGGAAGAGTTCGGATTCTGCGCAATTTTGTGTTTATCTCGCAGATTGAATCGGAACACATTTGGGAGATGCAATATCTCGAAGAGGAACACAAGACACATGGGAAGGAACAAGGAAGAAAGAAGCAAGACAAGAGGAGAAACCCGCAATGGAAGCAAATAGGCTACGGCAAAGTACCATGCCGCGGGCGCAGCAGAGGTGTCGCGGCCGCAGCAGAGCCCGCCGCAGCGGGATGTGAAGAAGCAACTTGCGGCGGGCGCAGCAACTTTGCGGCGCCCGCCGCACGGGTCATCAGCACGCAGCGTTTTGGTTAAAAAACCCTAGATGTTCTATTTTGTTTTGGGGGCCGACTTGGATGTCTTTTAGGCCGACTTTTATGTTATTTTTCACTACTTCCATTCTATTCTTCCAATTAGACACTTTAGAGATTTCGAGCCATGTCTTCCATGAGGAACTAAACTCATCTATTCTGCCTGCAATTTGAAGCTTTATTCGGATTGATTGTGAGTTTCTAATTCTCGCTCCTGGTTTCCTATTTGTGAATGCTTCAACTTCTTTGTGCTTGATTGATTATTGATTTGTTCTATCTTGTCTGGCCAACTTGTTAGATCAATTCAATCGCTAAGGTTTTGTAGATTCCTGATTGTGAACCTTAACCTAAGTGGCAAACTTGTTCCTTTAGGGCTGATTGAACTAATTGAATGAGTAGGAAGTTGAATGTGTTGTTAAATCCTTCTTTAGGGACTGCAAATACCTTGGCTAATCTCTGAACTTAAAGCTATCAATTGGGTTAAATCCTTCTTTAGGGACTGTTCGATTGATAAGGGTTTCTAGGACTGATTGGACTAGTAACTATATTAGGTCGGGACAAGGGCATTCATAGGAAACGTAATAGGACGAGAAGAAGTTACAAGGATCGCTTCAATCCAATAAAGTGGAAAATTGTAGGTGGAATTGCTTCTCTTACTTGTCTAAAACCAACTCACTTATTCTGCTTTTGTTACTTTGCTTTGATAAAAAGGCAAAACTTTACACTAAAAACCCCCAAACTGGTTACTTGGATTGACACCTGAATTACACTAGAGTTATAATTTTCCCTGTGGATCGACCTCTTGCTTATTGCTATACTTGCTATAGGTTTGAGTTTTCTTTGGCGGAATCAACGACAGGTTTCCCCTCCGTCATCTATCTTGTACTAAAAATGGTTTTATTACTCTTGCACACATTACCCGCTTGAATTATATCTATCACGAATTCATACATTACTCTTGGATCACAATAATAGATAAAACAAACTACCCGAACCATGATCAAACCAAAACACCCATTAATTGGAGGATCTCTACTTCTATAAACAAGGTTCTCGCCCAGAAAACTACCATATTCCCCTCAAAAGGTTTTAATGAAGTTTATCTTTTGGAATATAAGAGGCCTCAGCAGAAAGAATGTTTGGACCCACATTGAATCTACAACTAGAGCGGAGCACATAAAAATCCTAATGTTAGCAGAAACCAAATTAACAAACCCTCCACCTGACAAGTGCTGGAGGAAGCCGGGATTTGACAGAATGCATTTCATTCCCTCCAATGGTCTTGCAGGGGGGCTTTGCCTTCTTTGAAAAGAATCCCAATTCCATAATGAAACATTCACAATTAGAAACTCGACGGACCGAATCATTCAGGCAGACTACATAAACACGGCTCTTAACATTGATGTCGAAATCTTATTTGTTTATGCAACCCCTTACGCAAAGGAAAAAACCAATTTCTAGGCCTCTCTCTCAGACTATATTCACAATGCTAAAGACTCGCTGATAATTCTTGGAGACCTCAACGAAATTTTAGAACCTACCGACAAATTAGGGGGCAGGACCCCTTCTGCAAATAGATTCGCAAGACTCCAGGACACTATCGGTACTTTCAACCTGGTAGACTCCCTGACTTGTGGAAACGATTACACTTGGAGAAAACGTGAACATGGTACTGATAAAATTTTTGAAAAATTAGACCGGGCTATGGTTAGTCACTGACAGGACAAAATCGTTGTGTTTCCTATCAAAATAAAACTCAAACCTGCAAACTAGTATAGTGAGCAAGTAAGAGGTCGATCCCACAGAGAATCAAGTATTCCTATGTATTGTGTGTTTACCAATTTGTAGAAAAGAGGGGTTTTGAGTGGTTGAGAATGAGAAATATTAACACGTTAGGAGAATCAATAATTAAGAGATAGTTTCACCTACAATTCTCAACCCTATTTGGTGAATTCGGTCCTTGTTTCCTACTCAAGTTCTCTTCTTTTTCCAATCAAATGTTCTTATCTTGATTTAAATAGATTATCAGCCCTATGAGTTCTAATAATCCCTTACTCCTAGGCAATCTTAACACGGATTAAGGTTTAATCCTAGGAATAGCAATAAGTCTCAAGATGTATAAAGCTTATAAGCAATATCAATCCCCTAAAGAACTAATATTTAACCTATAGTCAACTTCCTACACATTCAAGCTTTCTAACGAAGTCAACTAGAACATGTTTGCTACGAAAGATTAAGAATCATAACGAACAATTCAAAACCCTAGCGATGATGAGATCCTAGCAAGGTGATCAATCAAGATAGCATCAAACACCATAAAGCATTCAAGCACAAAGAAGATGAAACATGTGATGGAAATTAGAACAAGAATAGAAAACTCACAATTCAACCAAACGGAGTCTCAAATCGTAGGCAAACCAAAATAGTTTAGCACTCCATTGTCAAACGATTGTCAAAAGATCAGATGATGATCCCTAAAACAACCTAAAACAAGCCTTTAAATAGGCCTAAGTACCGTCATAAAACCCTAGAAAGTATTTCCCAAAGATAGGCCCAACTTAAGAAGAGTAGAAATTCGACGCTGTGTCGGCCCAGAAAAAACCGCGGGTGCTGCTTTTTAGGCCGCGGGTGCTGCCACTGCAGTGAAGCTTGGAATTCTGGCGGCACGTGCTGCCTGGAAAGCCGCGGGTGCGGTTTTCTGTGTTTCTCTTGTTCCTCTTGCCGCGGGTGCGGTTTCTCCTCTTGTACGCACTTTGCTTCTTCCTTGTGCATTCCAACTTTCTTGTCTAGCTTGTTCCTTGCCTCTATATGGTCCATATGACTCCCATGAATGACCTCCTCGCTACTTCGACTCCGAAACTCTGCAATTACACCCTAAACTTGTGTAGATACCGCACTTATGTACCAAAGGAGAAAACAAGTAAACTAATCCCTTAAAATGCATTATATACATCTAAATGACCCTAAAACTACTCTATAATGCCTATCTAAATATGCATTATCAAACTCCCCCACACTTAGCCTTTTGCTTGTCCCGAAGCAAAACAAAACATTTATGAGTCATTCATCCCACAAACACAATCCTTCATGCAATAGCCTCATCAAAAGCAACATCTCATCAAAGTGCAAACATAGATAAAGCAAACAAATGTAAAGCAAGTATTTATGTGATCAAGTAACCCGCATGCTTACACATCCAACCTCACCGGGAATAAAGTGTTTTCACTCGCACTCTATCCAAAATGCAACTAAGCTACATAAGTATTGAAATTGAATCATAATCTCCACCGTGGATGTCAGTACCGGCAAAAATCATCATGAGGTCTTTTATGGGTTGTAATGGGGCCAAGGTAGAAAACATAAGGTATGAAACAATTTAGGCCATGTGGTGCTTATAATCCGGGAACTAAGGAAGCAACCAAATCATAATACCACTCATAAACTCATACCATATTCTACAATTTAATACAACTCCAATCTCAAGCATATTACTTTACAAACCATACTCAACTCATTCCTTTATTCTTTTTTTTTTTCTTTACTTTTCTTTTTCCCCTTTTTTTTCCATGCTATATCAAATTATTTTCCTTGACTTTTACCCCTAAGTGAATTTTATCCTCCTTAGGTCCCAAGTAATGAATGTACTAGCAATAATCACACATCTCATAAGGGTACATCAAACATACAATCCACCACTATAAACCAACATCCACAATATAAATATTCACCAACCATTCCTAATTCCCGGATGGGGTCAGGCTATAATTGGCTATGGAAAATCTTCTGGAGCTACAAAAGAATAGGCAATTAGGCTCAAATTGTCTTAAAGCAGAGGATCATATGTAAGGTGGAATAGAGTCAAATAGGGCTAATAAAGGTGCCTCAATCATGTGAAATTTACCAATAACAAACATATAAGTACAGCCTTGACATAGATAACAAAATCAATTCCAAGAGGTAGAAGCATTGGAGAGTATTTACACACATGAAACAAGAGAAAAAGGACTCGATGAAATGCAGTCCCAATAAGGCCAAAAATCAAACTCACAAGGTTAAATTTTTGTTGGATTTCAGTCATGCTAGGAACTTAGATCATACAAGCTCAATTATGTTCACCTAGCTATGTTTCACATAAAAACAATAAGTGGGATAAGGCTAAAACAATTCAAACATGTCATGGGACTTATATGATCATAATTTCAATAAAATTTTGAGGACTCACTTGGCTTGGTGGTTGTTTAAACAATGGCATATTTTATGCAAATGCATGATTTTTTTTTCTTTTTCACTTTTTCAAATTTTTTTTCTTTTTTTTTCTTAAAATAAAACTAAGATGCAAAGCATTAAAACATGAATGTTATACAAAATAATTTAAACATGCTCAATATGCAATGCAACCTACTATGTACACTAATCCCCTCCCCACACTTAAAACTTTCATTGTCCCAATGAAATTAAAACAACAAAAATTATAAAGAACAAGGGAGGAGAAAAGTAAAACTCATGTGCTCACTGGTATGGAGGAGGTGGAGGTGAAGCACGAGAGGAAGAGAATCGAAAACGAACGAAAAGGAGGCTGAAGGGGCTGAGCCGCGGGTGCTGCTTGGACGGCCGCGGGTGCTGCTCAAAAATCAGGGGCTGCTGTATTGGCCGCGGGTGCGGTTTTCTGGCCGCGGGTGCGGTTTCATTGTTGTTGCCCAGATTTACCGTGACCGTGTTGCCTTTCCGAAGTGTTTCCCTTCCGACCTTCTTCGTTCTTCCCCCTGAAAGGTTAGTCTAACATGGCGGAAAACAACTTCCTAAAATCTACGACGGATCTAATTATGCTAAGAAAAATGAAAATCTAATAAAGAAAAGAAAGCATATAGTCTACTTACCTCGGGTTGCCTCCCAAGAAGCATCCATGGTTAACGTCATAGACTCGACGGTTTATTCGTCCGTGCATTCAAGACTTACTCAGACATTGTTAGCGCCCTCAAAAGTAAATCAAACTCTCGCGCCCATCCAAAAGATAAATGGATACAAAATATGAAAAAGTTGATAGAAAATTGTATGATGTTCAAAAATATTACCAACTCATCATACTCTTGAGCCTGACTTTCAGTGGAGGGTATATAAGACCACCAACTCAGTTCCGTTGGTAGCTTTTTAAAATAACAATTAAAAGGATCAACATAATCACCGTTACCTTCAAAATTGCAAAAGTTTACCGTTTTTACCTCTCGAGCCTCAACAAGTGGCTCTAGACATGGTTCATCAACGGGGGAGTTGAGAATGGATGATGCAGATGGAGTAGGAGACACATCACATGTAACCTCATGCGTTGACTCATGAGATTCCAAGTCAGAAAGCACTAGATCATTTCCTCCATCGCCGAAGAAACTATCGTTGTTTTCAAACGTGGCGAGCCATTCTTCCTGAGCAACATGGCAATCCATATAACAGAAAAATTCCCAAATCTCAGAGAGTCCCATATCCAATAGGCCTCCATTACTCATATGCTCAACAAAGCTTCGTGTTTCAGCAGTCATCCCATCAAATATGCACACACACATTTCCCGCAATTCATATTGATAACCCAATGAACCAAGGTCGTAAACAAACTTCTGCAACCTAGTGAAATATTGGTGAAAGTTCTCACCTTCAAACTGCCCTAATCTCAACATCATAAAAAATTAGTAGCAAGGGTGTCGTGAACTGTAAGATAGGTTCACAACAAAGTTAGAGATATAAACAAAAATCAATAAATACACAAAACAAAGAAATAAACTTTGATTCCCCGGCAACGGCGCCAAAATTTGACAGGACAAAATCGTTGTGTTTCCTATTAAAATAAAACTCAAACCTGCAAACTAGTATAGTGAGCAAGTAAGAGGTCGATCCCACAGAGAATCAAGTATTCCTATGTATTGTGTATTTACCAATTTGTAGAAAAGAGGGGTTTTGAGTGGTTGAGAATGAGAAATATTAACACGTTAGGAGAATCAATAATTAAGAGATAGTTTCACCTACAATTCTCAACCCTATTTGGTGAATTCGGTCCTTGTTTCCTACTCAAGTTCTCTTCTTTTTCCAATCAAATGTTCTTATCTTGATTTAAATAGATTATCAGCCCTATGAGTTCTAATAATCCCTTACTCCTAGGCAATCTTAACACGGATTAAGGTTTAATCCTAGGAATAGCAATAAGTCTCAAGATGTATAAAGCTTATAAGCAATATCAATCCCCTAAAGAACTAATATTTAACCTATAGTCAACTTCCTACACATTCAAGCTTTCTAACGAAGTCAACTAGAACATGTTTGCTACGAAAGATTAAGAATCATAACGAACAATTCAAAACCCTAGCGATGATGAGATCCTAGCAAGGTGATCAATCAAGATAGCATCAAACACCATAAAGCATTCAAGCACAAAGATGATGAAACATGTGATGGAAATTAGAACAAGAATAGAAAACTCACAATTCAACCAAACGGAGTCTCAAATCGTAGGCAAACCAAAATAGTTTAGCACTCCATTGTCAAACGATTGTCAAAAGATAAGATGATGATCCCTAAAACAACCTAAAACAAGCCTTTAAATAGGCCTAAGTACCGTCATAAAACCCTAGAAAGTATTTCCCAAAGATAGGCCCAACTTAAGAAGAGTAGAAATTCGGCGTTGTGTCGGCCCAGAAAAAACCGCGGGTGCTGCTTTTTAGGCTGCGGGTGCTGCCACTGCAGTGAAGCTTGGAATTCTGGCGGCACGTGCTGCCTGGAAAGCCGCGGGTGCGGTTTTCTGTGTTTCTCTTGTTCCTCTTGCCGCGGGTGCGGTTTCTCCTCTTGTACGCACTTTGCTTCTTCCTTGTGCATTCCAACTTTCTTGTCTAGCTTGTTCCTTGCCTCCATACGGTCCATATGACTCCCATGAATGACCTCCTCGCTACTTCGACTCCGAAACTCTGCAATTACACCCTAAACTTGTGTAGATACCGCACTTATGTACCAAAGGAGAAAACAAGTAAACTAATCCCTTAAAATGCATTATATATATCTAAATGACCCTAAAACTACTCTATAATGCCTATCTAAATATGCATTATCAGTCACCCTATCCTAAAACAATTTCTGAACCTTATTACGAAAAACCATGCATTTCTAAAATCAGACCACACCCAGATCACTTTGGACCTCATGGATAACCGCAAACCAAAGTTGCAGCCTTCAAGTTTGCGATGGCTTGGACAACGAAACCTTACTATGAAACAGTTGTGCGATCAGCATGGAGGTTAGACACCCCTGGCTCGAAAATGTTCAAACTAACTAAAAAACTACAAGAGGTTAAAAGAAAAAGCAAGCTCTGGAGCAAAGTAACCTTTGGAAATGCTTTCCGGCAAATTAAACAAGTAGAAACAGATCTTCTACAATCACAGAAAAATCTTTGCTATGCCTACAACCCAAACCTGGATAACAAAATCAAAAGGCTCACTTCTAAGCACTCCTCCCTCCTTTCATTCCAGCAGAAATATTGGGGGCAAAGGGCGAAAAGAATGCACATAAAATCCATAGACGCAAACACTAAATACTTCCATAAAATAGCAACAGGAAGACGGAATAGAAACATAATAAAACACCTCCAAACCACGGCGGGTATAACAATTGATAACGAAGAAGAAATTAGAAACCTAATCAAGCATTATTTTAGTCAAAGATTTAAGCAACATGCTAGGCAACAAACACGAAATAACCTTCTTCACCATCTAGGGAATGAAATCTCAAACGAAGACAATGAATGGCTTACTAGACAAGTCACGAACTCTGAAATTAAAAATGCGGTCTCCAGTCTTGCAAATGACAAATCACCAGGCCCTGATGGTTTTCCAGCTGGTTTCTTCAAAAAGTACTAGCATATTGTGGAACCATCGGTCATCAAAGCAGCTAAAAGTTTCTTTCTTAGCGGAAGGATCCTAAAGCAAACAAACCATACGTTCATAGCATTAATACCAAAAATAGATAACCCAACCACAACTTCTCACTATAGGCCTATTAGTCTCTGCTCAACAACATACAAAATTATATCCAAAATTCTAGCTTCAAGACTCAAAAGGGTAATCCCTAAAGTAACTAATCCATTTCAAAGCGCATTCTCTTCAGGCAGATCAATACAAGATAACATCCTAATTGCAAACGAAATCTTCCACTCCTTCTCAAAGAAAAATGGAAAATCAGGCTGGATGGCTGTAAAGCTTGACATGGAAAAAGCATTCGATATGGTCGACTGGAATTTCTTACTCTCAATTATGTCAAAATTTGGATTTTCTCCCAAATTCACTCTTTGGATCAAAGGATGCATAACCACAATCACATACTCGGTACTAGTAAATAATAAACCCACTGAAATCTTCTTTCCAGAAAGGGGAATACGCCAAGGATGCCCGCTTTCACCATATCTATTCTTAATAATTTCTGAAATTCTATCCCGTGGGTTACAACATGAATCGGAGAAACCACAAAGCCACCTAGGAGTCAAACTGACGCGAGGGGGAACAAAAATTCCTTTCCTGGCATTCGCGGATGATATTGTAATCTTTGCTTCTGCAACCAAAACAGGATGCGAACAAATAAACAAAATTCTGACAGAATACTCATCTATTTCAGGACAAAAGGTAAATAGACATAAATCCCAATTCCAAACATCCAAAAACGTCACAACCACCCAGAAAAATCTAATCAGAAACGAGCTAGAAATAGCACACACCCCAAAAATGGGTACCTATTTGGGCTGCCCCCTAATAGAAGGAAGAATGACAAAGGAAGAATTCGCAGAGCTACTAACAAACACCAAATCACAACTTCACAGATGGAAGACTAATTGCCTCTCACAAGCAGGGCGTTGCACTCTAATCAAAACAACGCTCGCAGCTAAGCCCTTACACATAATGCAATGCTTTATGCTACCAAAATCAGTCCATACGGAACTAGACAAGATCAACCAAAACTTTCTCTGGAACAAGGGACCCAACCATAAACCCCTCATCAGTTGGTATGAGGTTTGCAAAACCAAGGAAAATGGAGGACTGGGGCTTCGCAGCTCGGAGGATATGAATACAGCTCTTCAAATGAAATTGCTCTGGAAGATTTTAGCGGAACCAACTAGCCCATGGGTCAAACTAATTAAAGAAAAATATCTTAAAAACCAAAACATTCTCACATATCAAAAGCGAGGTACTTCTTCCTGGCAATGGACCCAGTTAATAAAACTAATCCCGATGTTTAAACAAGGCCTTAATTGGTCTATAGGAGACGGCGCCTCTATCAAGTTTTGGCAAGACCAGTGGTTAGACCATACTCCCATAATTTCATCTATCCTAGGAACCCAACAGATAGACGATGCAATCAACATAAAACATTTTCTCAATGACAACAAAACATGGAATCAAGATAAATTACACGCAGAGTTACAAAAAATAATTCCTAACAACCTAATTGGAACTATCAAGACAATACCAATACCACAACACATTCAAGTTGATAGACTCTATTGGAAATGGAGCAAAAATGGTTGGTTCAGCACTAAGTCTGCTATTGATATGATTTATAACCACAAGAAACATGAAACATCAGACGCAAATTGGGTCTGGGGACTTGATATCCCGCCGAAAATAAAATCTTTCTTATGGAAA